>CAOLHI010001128.1:0-608676 GCA_948474755.1 Ctenosaura bakeri
TTCTGTGACAGTGTCCGAAATAAATAGTCTTGCAGCTCAATTAAGAACAAGGAAAGCCCCAGGAGAGGACTTGATTCCACCAAAAGTCATTAAAAACAACTTGGAGTTCTGGGCTTCTCTCTTGGCTTCCCTTTTCACTTGTATTGATTCCTACTACGTTCCTTCAGGCTGGGGACTAGCAGTCATTGTGCCCATCTTTAAAAAGGGGCAAAAGACAATCCAGCAAATTACAGACCAATTAGTCTTCTTAATACAATTAGTAAGTTGTATGCAAGGCATCTACACAGGAAATTCTTGGATTGGCTGGAACAAGATAATATTTTAGCAAATGAACAAGCTGGTTTTAGAGAAAGCCAATCGACTATCGATCAATGCTTAGTTTTGCAACACCTGATTAGGAAATACTCCTCTGGTAATATTATCACCTTGTATGCTGTTTTTATTGATTTCAAAGGAGCATTTGATTCCATTTCACACTCCATATTATGGGAAAAATTTGAGGTATCTTCAACTGATAGGTGATTAGTCCACCTAATACGAATGCCACATGAAGGGACGTCCCTTAAAGTACAATGTGCCTTACAGGGTCATCTTACTACAGCAATTAAAACAGAGAAGAGAGTAAAGCGAGGCTGCATCTTGGCTCCACTTCTGTTTAATTTTGATATTAATTCGATGGTGGGTCGTTTTCACAATACCAACTTCCACCCACCAAAGTTAGCTGGTAGAACCATCCCCATACTGCTTTATGCAGATGACACAGCCATCCTTTCATGAACACCTATTGGCCTTAAAAGACCCCTGAGAGAATTGTCCCAGTTTTGCAAAGAAAATCATTTAGTGCTTAACTATCAAAAAACTAAAATCATGTCATTTGCCAAACATCTTAGGCAACTTTCCTGGCATATAGACTCCCATGAGATTGAACAGGTTTCTTGTTTCAAATACTTGGGTGTAGTCTTTCATTCCTCAGGAAGTAGGAAAGCACATGGGGATTACATTGTTAGCAATGTCCAGAGGAGCTCAATGGCTATTCAAAAATTCCTTAGAGCAAAAGGTGGATATTAAGTCCTAGCAGCTCTAAAATTATTTGAGGCAAAATCAGTAGCCCAACTTTTATATGGAGCCAAATTAGGCCCTTTCCCTAATAGTGCCATTTTGGAGCACATAGAATCCAAGTTTCTGAGGTCAGTCTTTCAAGTCCCAAAATGCATCTCCAGTGCCACTCTGCAGTTAGAGGCATGTTTCTTGAGCATAGAGGCCAGGATATGGATGTCCACACTTAATTACTGGTTTAGACTAGCCTTTTTTTCCCAGGGAGCTGGCCCCTCTTTTTCTGAAGGATGAACTCCAGTCCTCATGGATTAAGGCAGTTTCAAGTAAAATCTTGACCTTGGGCTTTTCCCCAAATCTTTCTTTTAATTTGGGGTACGATCGGGCTAAAGCAGCCATAAAACAGCATGTCACTGACATAGAGTGCCAAATGGATTAAAAATGCCAATGGCTTACATAAGCAATCTAGAACTGCCAAAACACCGTAAGGCCTTCACCTTGGCTAGATGTCGTGCTCTCCCATCAGCTGTCCTCAAAGGTCACTATAGGAAAATTGCATTTTCAGAGAGATGCTGCCCATGTGACTCTGGCCAGATAGAAACTGCAAAACACGTGCTCCTTCAGTGCTTGCTCCATAGAGATTTGTGGTCTGATCTTATTTTGCCAATACTCTATAATTACCCTGGTGGGTCTGATCAGTTTTATGTTTCTCTGTTGCTCTCAGATATGAATCTAATATAACTTACAGAGTGGTCAAATTCTGTGTAGCAGCTATTAAAATGTGACAGGTGATGATTAGCTGCATAGTTTAGCAAACACATCATTCAAAGGCCCATCTAGGTCTACCAGAGCTCTTCATCTGATAACTACATATTGTTACTGGTACCAAATCTTTAGGTATATTTATATCTAATTTTATATACCTGTTTTTATAAGCTATTTTATTATTCCTAGTCTATTTTATATTTTTATAGTTTTATACCAGCCTACGATCATAACATTACTGTTTTTAACTCTGCATTTATATTGTTTTAAATACTGTTTTAAATATTTAATCCCATTTTATTACTGTTTTTAATGCCTTTACCTTTTATATTCTGTATCCCCTTTTGTGCTGGTCAATGACTGTAATAAAGATACCTATTCTACTGATGTGGAATGCTGGCCAGGAAATAAAAAGATTACCTGTGGTCAAGTTCCACATTATTTCAGGTAGTTTAGACACTGTGATCATGATGTCTGAACTCATAATGCTACTTCCCCCACCAATTTTTATAAAACCAGATAGCTGTGTTGGTCAGTTTCAATATTAAGAGGAAAAAAGGAGTATCTTTCAGTCAAACTGGATTTCAATTCAATTCAATTTCATGGATTTCAATTCAGTTAAGATGTGTTGATGGAATACAGTTCTAACCACAGATATTTAAGCATGCTTACCTACTTGTAGCAGTAGTTTCTTGAAAAACTGCATATATTAAAGTGGCAGTTCTTTTTACAGCTCCATATGTAACTATGGAATTCTTCTCAGAAAAGTCTCCCACTGCAATGGAATCAATTCTCAGGTATACAAATTTGCTGCTTTGCTACCTCAAGAATAACAGGCCACCTATTTGACAGACATGTATCATTTTCACTGCCCTTTGAAGGTTTATGACCAGTGTCACAATTCACATATCCCTGTATTAAACTGTGATCCCACCACCATATCTGTATAACTGTGCTCAAATATCTATGACATGTATTCAAACAATGCATGTGAAGAAGTCAACTGGAATCCATGAAAGCTCAAGCTAAACTAAACTTTAAAGGAGCTACTAGATTCCTCCCTCCCCTCTTTCACATGCCAATGTCATCAGAGCTGCAATAATGATACAACCCCATGAATCTCTGCAATTCGTATGTTTGGAGCTTTTTCTAATGACCAATACAACATAAACTCCAGGCAACAATAAATTATATGAATTGGTCAGATTTAAGCTTTTAAATAATCCAAAGAATGAAAATTCAAAGGCAAGAAATAGCAACCCAGATCACTTCCCTGTGTGCTTTTTTTTAATTAATGTGTTGCATGTGGTATGACTTCTAGCAGGTCACAATGATAGCAAAGGATAAAACAATCTAGCTAGATGATGATAATAGAAAAAAAATAGTAACCTTTCCTATTCACAGCAATATGGCTACTCTTTGCAGGATGAAGGACTACAATCTAAAAAAAAAAATTGCGACATTTCCCTCTTCTTGTCTTTTAATTTTTTTTTATTATCAAAATTGAAATGACAAGGAACATGAAAAATGAATTCACAATAAAAATGCTAATCTTAATAAAGACCTAAGTGCAATTCTAGAGAATCTTTTACTGACATTATCACTTATCCAAAGTTGATGAGATCATTTATTTCTTTTATTATTATTTCTTTGAGCAGGGCCAATGTGTTGCCACATTGCTATTAAGAGAATAAGTTCTTAATTCTTTCATTATCTCAATCACTTCTGTTTCAGGAAGCATCAAGAAAGAGTGATATAGTGGTTCTAATGCTGTACTATAAGCAAATATAGAACAGGAAAGCTTTATTGCTATGCAAATGGAGTCCTATACTGAAATAGATATGCAAAGCATACATGTGCATTTTCTTGCTCTTGATGAGAAAGTGTGTCTCCCTGAGGAAATGGTCAACAACTGTGATAATTGTTACATTTTAGGAGGGATTTTTTTTGTCTCTGAAAAAAAGTCATTTTTACAGAAAAAATAATTGTGCAAAAAACTTGTGCAACCCATCCAACCCCCCCCCCATTCCTCATAGAAACAGTAATTTACAGATTTTGTTCATGGAAATGTCTCTAAATGTGGGGGGGGGAAACTGATGGAAAAAAACCTGTTTTGTTATCTCAGTGAACAAGGAGGAAAACTGGATTCATTCTTGGGCCATTTCCGCACTACACTGTTATAGTGCTATTATTCCACTTTCAAACATCCTGTGGAATTATGGGGTTTGGAATTTACTGGGGCCAAAGAGTTTTCTGGCTGAGAATTCTAAATGCTTATCCCCAAATTGGAATAGAAGCCAGGAATGATAACAGTGTAGTGCAGAAATGGCCTTGCATTCAGTAATGAAATAAGCACCATTCTCTTGTATGAAAAACTTAAAGATTGTTGTATGATCACAATCTTTCATTTGTGTACCTTCTATATTTTCCCATTCATAAAAGCAAATGAAACATCCTATGGTTCGCAAACTGCTGGTATACTTTACTTGTTTATACAAAGCTGAATCCAAGCAATGACTGCCATTTTAATTATACTTGATGGTGAATAAGTGCCACTGAAGACACTGGGACTTATTTCTGAACAAACCCTTGTGCTATGTGTGGCTGAATTTAGGTTCTAGTAAAATTAGTGGGACAAGATAATTATGACTTAACTCCCATTGAGTTCAATGGAGAGTGGGTTCAGCTGACTTAATCTGGATTCAGCCCTGTATATGTTGTCTTTCCTGCCCACATGCAGCCAAATGGACTTCAAGCAATTCAATACAATAAACACTTTCACATGCAAAGCTTTCACCCCCAACTTAATAAAAGGAAATTAACCAAAATAAAACTGCAAACAAATCCATGAAGCACTCAAAGTAATAGCACTGGCAACACTCCCTGTTATAATAAGAACAGTGAAAAGCTTTGAGGGGGGGGAGAAGAAAGAAAGAAAGAAAGAAAGAAAGAAAGAAAGAAAGAAAGAAAGAAAGAAAGAAAGAAAGCTAGCTAGCTAGCTGGTTTCACTTGCTGAGATAATGTCATCAAAAACATGGTCAGAAGGATTCATCTAGGCAGTGTATTCCAAAATGCAAGCACTTCAGCAAAGACTGCTTCTTCCCTTTACAGACTGCTTTTAGGCAAAAGTTGGCATGTGGCATGTAGATGGCCTGTGGCCTGTTCAGCTCAGACCATAGACCATTGGTGTACATGGAGCAGAAGCACACTCTCAGATCTATAAAGATTAAGAAACACATTGGAAGAAATGTTCCAGGCATATGATGCTAAGGCCATGGGACCAATTGTGTGATGGGAGCACCCCCAACACTCATAATACCAAGGGGTTCCCATTTAGTAACCTCTTAAACTAATGTACCTAACCTCACTGTGTCTGTCTGAAGTCCAGTATAACTTTTAATTAATAAGCCGAAAGCGCTGTAAACCCTGTGCATGAAAATAAATGTGCATTACTCTATTTAGCTATATTGCTATATTAAGAGCAGAGAAGTTACAAGCTAAGACTTTATAGAAGATAAAGGCTTGGGCTTTGGAGCTCTGCATTCTAATATATCCTGTTAAGATTGCTCTCTTGCTGGTTTTATAGCTGTGCTCGGAAGAAACAAATAGAATTACAGCAAATGAGAATGAAACCCACTGAGTTTTTATGAGCTGTGCTGGTTTAGCTGTTGTTTAATCTTTATGAATTATAAAATCTTTTAGCAGATTAAAAAGAAAAAAAAAGAAGAAGATGAAAAGAGATATATCAAATATTACTTACTGAGACCAGGCCCCCAGCCTCCAATACAGAGATGCTTTAAGGTCAAATGAAAAATGCAAAATTTCACTTGTACTGACAACTCATTGGAGTTAACATTTTTCTTAGATTTGAGAGGGCAAGGAAGGACGTATCATGGCAGAAATGGCAAAGACCAGTGAGGTGGCAGAAAGTAGGTCAGGATGCGGCGATTGTGCTATATAAGTAAGGGTTTCCAACTCTATTTGTATAATATTAACAGTCAAAACTCTCTCCCCCCCGCCCCACAATAAACCTTCTCAAGAAGTAGGGGCAGGACAAGGAATGAATCTTTCTGTGAAAGGGCTTTGTGAAAGGGTTTTGGTTCTGATCACAAACTCCTATGTTGAGGATATTTTCCAAGGCAGCCTGTTTCTTCATTCTTAGTGTTTCATTAACTTCCTGAGCCCCTGCTTTGTACCAGACTCTGGTTGATGGACCTTAGGGTCCTCTTAAAGAAAAAGAAAAAAGTAGATCCTGCAAGAAATACATGAGTGTCTTACTGTACAACCTTCTGGGAAGAAAATAAAAAGGAGAAGAGCAAAATGCTATAAACTGCAGACTGCAGAAATGAAAAAGTAAGAGACTGATCAATATAAGGACATTGTACCAGTTTTAAGTGGAATCATCACAGGCTGTTGAGCATATCTGGAAATGGATGTGAGACAATGCTGTGAATTAGCTTTCTTTTCAGTTTATCTAAACATGTTATATGCAGTCCTGGAGTTCTGCAGTATCCAACAGCAGAACTGTTCTCATTTTAAATATATGGTCTTTCTGTCTTAAGTTTCCTGTAAATGCATGTTCATGTGTTCAAAGAGAACACAGTCATGACGTTCAACCTTTGAAGAGATTGTCTATATTTTAACACTTTGTTATTTCCAGCAAAAGTAAATCCAGTGGGTATTATCTGTTTTGTGTGCATAACCTCTGGTATTGCACCCAAGCGGTTTAGCTGAAATCAGCTTGAAAAGATTCAAAATTCCTTCAACTGGGGTAGAGAAATTACACAGAATGATTTAGAAGTTGTCAACATGGACCTACATGTGTAAGGAATCCGTTTGAACAATGCAACCAATAGTCCCTCTTGAGTCCAAAGAGAAAATTAGATTATTCCTTGCTGGCTTTGTAATCAACCAGTGCAAGGATTCCACTAACATCTATCAAAGTGCTGGCTATTTCACAGAGCAACTTCTCTGCAAATTTCAGAGACATGTGAAAATCACAGTAAATGGTAAATGTACAATTTGCAAGTGGGAGAGTATAGTCCTCCCACTATAATACAATTGAAAAAAACAACCTGATTTTCCCCCAAACAACATCATCTATCCCACCTTCTTTCTAACTAACCACGTATACAGTATATATAGATATATGTGTGTGTTCAGTTTTTAGAGGATTCATATTGGCCTTTTCATAGTCTTCCTTTCTTTAGATGGTCTGTCACTGTCCCATGTGATGCTAGGCATATGGCAGTGCATGTGCCAATTGCCTCAAAGGGAATACCCATCTTTTCCTCCCATGTCACGATCCAACTACTTTGCTTTCCAGATTTTTATGCAACGATTCCTCTTGCTCAAAGAAGTGGATTGTGTTCACCAATGGATCACATTGGCTTCTGGGATATTTAGAGATAAATGACTTTTCATGTCACATGTTGAAACACTTATTTTAACTATCCTGCCTTTCCCTCCTTGAGAGATTTCTGTGATTAGAAGTGTGATGGAAGTAGTACTTGAAAAACATAGGATGGTTAGAAATGGAAGACAGCCTGGAACTGGACACCCTGCAGATTTCTGTGAATGAGGCAGGGTGATCATACAATGAAAACCCCATTTGGAAACACCCAGTGATTAGATCCTAACTTGTAATGCTTATATCAATCTGTAATAGCAATCATTCCTTAGGTTTAAGTGGAAATCATTAGATGAATTGTTATACCTATGGGACTGGCAGTCTGTCTAATCCTACTAGAGAAGTGCTCTTGTTCAGCTCTCCAACCAGGCTGAAACAGGAAGCTTATAGTACTTTTCAAGTATCTGAGGGAATGAAAGACTTAACAGAAGGGAAGAAACCATATTCTCTCTCTCCCTCTCCCTCTCCCTCTCTCCACACACCCACACCTTAATCACAGGTTAAGTGCTAATCTTGAACCTCAGCACCTTGTAGACAAGAAGGGAAAATATCCTTATGCGTGGATTTTTGGATTTTTGAAGACAAAAGTATTTTTTTGAAGACAAATGTTTTTCTTCACCCCATTTTCACTGTTGTTTATCCATTTGATGAATGAAAGTATACCAGCACAGTTTGGAAAGACTCTAGGCTGTGTTTAGAAATACAAAGAACAGGTTGAGGAGAGAACAAGTGCTTGTAAACATAGCTTGAAAAAAGCCAGCAAAGAAATTAGTTCTGTTATCTTGCAAGTCAGCCTAACCCAAATCAACACAATACCTAGATTCCAAATTTAATTACACAATTATTTCAAAGTTAATTTTTAGAAATGCAATTCTATTTGAGAGGAAAGCCTGAAATCTTCATGCAAATATAGTACTGAAATGCTGGTAGAAAATCTTTTCAAAGATTGAATGAGGAACATAAACAGAGATTTCCTAGCACCCCCCCCTCAAAAAAAAAAAAAAAACACAAGTGTGAAAGCTGAAAAGGGAAAACTCAATTTTATCCAAGGGACAGTTTCTCCAAACACAGAGAGCAGCAATCCACTGTAGATTTACTCGGAAGTAGGATTAACTCTTCTGTCTTTCCTTGTAAAGACACACAGAGATAGCAGGAACAACAGGAATAAATCACTGTCATATAGTGAATGCCTCTGTTATATGTTCCAGTTCAAATAAATTTAAATAAAATAAAATAAAATGATGATGATGATGATGATGATGTCATTGAGCAAAAAGAACTCCTACAGCTTGGCAGAGGCCTAACCATAGCTGTTGCAAAACCAAAGCCACTTGTCCTCAGATTTATCTTTTCCTTCCTTTTTTCTAGGTTTTCAATCTACTTCACTTGAAGGGTGGTAAGATATTGAAGGATATGAACAATATTCCAATAAACAAAATATCCCAAACAGAATAAACAATATCCCAATAAATAGAAAAAAAGGGCAGATTAAACTGAATTTTACAACTATATACTGCTTTTCATATATGTGCATATTTTTAACTCTCTCAAACTGCTACCCATTCCAGCATAGCCTCCAACATTTAATAGATACTGATTGATCACAGGACACCTGTGATCAATGGACATCAGAGAGTAATCAATATGGCAGAAGTTATTAATGAAGAAAAACAAACAAGCTGAGAGGATGTAGCAGTTTGCTTTTGTCTGAACCCACTTGGAAGAGCTGTTATCCTGGCTTTTGGGAGTCCGTGGGGGACACCTGGATTCTACAAAGGTTGGGGAAATTAGCAGAACACTGCTTAGCAAAATGGAGGATAAGGCAATGCAGCAAGATCTTTTATCCTATGTCTACAGGATCAGACTGCATGAGAGAGAGAAGTCAAGTGTCCATTTAAAAGTATTTTATTTAGCAAAATTAGCAGGATTTCCACACACTCACACAAAGCAGTCACCCACTCAAACACACAAGAACTACTGAGTTTGAAAGTTTCAAGAGTGGGAAATGTTAAGGGAGAGAAAGTGGTTATACTGCATCTGATCTTGAAGACTGCAGTTCAGGAAAAACGCGAAGATAGATCAGCACATGAAGAAAAAGAATTGAGGGGATCCTTAAACTACCAGCATGGCAGGCACTAGTCAAAGGTGGAAGTTCTTCTCCCAAAAAGAATTCCAAAAGGGGGCTCAATTATAGTGCAAAATATGCTGGAGGGGGGCAGACCTTTTCCTGAGAAAGGACAGAAACTGAGTTATGCAGATGGACCTCAGCTTTTTAGTTCCCATGATTGCAATCAATAACTTCATCCAGGAGACACTTAGTCTCTCTAGGTGTCAAAGTTGCAGCCGGCCTATTTGATGTGTGCATACGTGCTTTCCAAGGTTTTCCTCAGGATATGTGAGTGAGGGATATTTGATCTGACCTATGCCAGGGGGATTTCAGCCTTTAGACCTGGATATCTACTTTTCCATCTGGTGAACCTCTGGCCCAATAAATATATAGATAATAAATAATTCTCTTCCCTGAGATTGAGTCTGTCAACAGGTAATACATATCTCGCTCCTGCTGTCAGCAGATAGTGAATATTTTCTTTCCACTATTAGCATAGGTTACAGAGGGAAAATCCACCCTCTTCTATCCTATCCTCTTTGCTGAGTTAACTGAGTACAAACTAGTTTTCTATTTTGAACTCAGGCCATTTTTATACTACACTGTTATAGTACTGTTATTCCACTTTCAACATCCTGTGGAATTCTGGGGTTTGTAGTTTACTGAGGCCAAAGATCTCCCTGGCTGAAAATTCTGAATGCCCCTCCCTAAACTGCAAACCTCAGGATTCCATAGGATGTTGAAAGTGGGATAATAGCACTGGTAACAGTCTAGTGTGGAAATGGCCTCAGTTTGCAGTAAGTGAAGTAAGCTGAGGACAAAGGGGAAACATGGAAGGAAGAGATAGAAACTGGAATATTGTAAAAGCAGCAGAAAAGTAAGATGACCGAAGATTAATTGAGACTGTCCTTGTGAGATGATGACACTTGAAAGTTACCTTGCTTACTTGCACCCTATCCCATACTCAAATGAGCTACCAATTGCATTGAAACGAAGCCCTTTAGCACCTTATAGCACACTGGGGAAAGATTTCTGTGGGGGCAGAGGATACTAAATAAAAGGCCCCCATTTTTCCTTTCTCCTTTCAAAGAAGTCCCTCTTCTGTCTTTCCCCAAGTCCCATGGAATACAGCAAGCACTCTTTCAGGGTCAGGGGAGACAATTTAAGTTGGTGGTTGTTGTTTTTTTTTAATTAAAATGTGAAGAGCAAATGCATGAGCAATAGTATATTTGAAATATGGTTTCTGTGGCCAGGTGTTTTTTTAAAAAAAATTAAATCATGAAAAAGCACTCTTAAAAAAAAAAGAAAGAAAGAAAGTTACCTTACATGTCTCATGCACTCTCAACCAATTCCTCCTTTGGCACACTAATTTATAAGCAGAAATGAATGCCCAGGTGTATCTCCTATTTATGGTAACCAAGTGATAACATATATGAATGTGTGAACTAGTCTAAAATTCTGAAAAGAAATGATGAACATGCCTTGTGAACCAGCCTTCAGTGCTTTGCATATACTTAGTCCTTAGGGTTAGTTTGCTTATTTTGAAAAACCAAATCAAATATACAAAGAATGCCTGGTTGCATTGCTTTGTTCAAACTTTGTTTAGTACCTGGAGATTGCTATGGTTACCAGGCCCCTATTTTTCTTATCCAACACAGTGCTATTCCTATTTCTTTTGCAGTCCTGTGAAGTTTTTATTTTCTTAAAATAAACACTTTCTGCTTCCTTAGAGGCTCCTCAGTTCCTGTTATTTAGAGAAACTTTCAAGTTCTGCTCATGCCAGGTAGGAAACTAGAGAGCTCCCAAGAACCAGCCTTGAGGCGTGGGTGCAGAGTGTGGCTGCTAATCCTTCAGAAAGCATGCTTCCTTTGTGAAAGGCTGCATTTTGAGTCTTTGATGTGCTGTCTGCTAAGAAATTCTCAGGTTAGTAATTCTGCACACTGCAGAAATACAGAACTAACCCATGAGGGGGGCATAGGTTGGTACAGGTTTAAATCGCCCCAGTAATGAAGGGAAAGGTTCCATTTCTGATTAAATGGATGGCTTCTAATCCTAACTCTTTCTTGATCCTTCATGTTTACAGCTCTCTTCAAGAAGATATATTATTAATAAAATTCTAGGGAAATGTCAGCAAGAAAGATAAGGTAAGGATTCAAAGAACTTCTTTAAAAAATGAAACTTTTACTTATTTTAACTTTTCTGCATATAACAGAATAAATTTTATATAAGTCATGAATCCAATGGGGACAAGTTCTCTCTCTGGGAAGTTTTGGCTTTGTTGCTGATCTTCTCATTGGTAAATCATAAATGAATGTCTAACCTTGGAATTCCAGGGTTATTCCAAACACAACTTAAAACATACACAGAGATCTGAGTTCAATTTGTTTTTATTTGAGATTTGAGACTAGCTTTATGATTGATTGTTTCAAAGGTGATAAGTTGCACAATTAAATAAACTGGCTGGAATTCAGTTGTGTAGTTACAAATGTGTAACCTAGAGTTACAAATTCATGACTGTTCTGTATTTATGTTCCCTATATACTACCTAGTTTAGGAGATACATAGGAACCATGCAATTCCCCCAATGTGAGGGGAAACTGCAACTGGGACCCTGCTTGTGACTGTTGCAAAAGAAATTGCTCACAGGAGCAAGTGGAAGCATCAGTTAGCTGCTCCCTGTGGGCAGTGGGGCAGTGGGGGACTGACTGGGCTGCCTGGTAAGAGGGGATGGCAATGTTAGGCCAGGAGTCACTGGAAAGTTAGTATCTATGGTGGTTACAATTCATAAGTGCCCAACTGATTTCTGGTCACTATTTTTTTACTGCTTTTAGTAACAAAACTTATAAGCTGATCCTCACTTTTCCATTTTGTGTTCTAAAACTCAGAACCAGCTATTTGATGCTGCTGCTATTTGATCCTCACCTCCTCTTAAACTAGTGTCCACTTCATTCTTTGCTTGTTTTATATACATTTTAGTGAAAATATAGAATTTTTCCAGTGTATCAAAATGATTAGTCACATTTAACTAGTTACAAGGTTACCTATTTACCCCACTGAGGTTTAATAAGATAATTGATTGATTCATAACATTATCAGAGCTTGGAAATAACTAGTTAATTTTACTCATTACAACCAGGGAGCCCTGGTGGCGCAGTGGTTAAATGCCAGTACTGCAAGCCACAAGGTTGTGAGTTCGATCCTGCCGGGCTCCAAAGTTGACTCAGCCTTCCATCCTTTCGCAGGTCGGTAAAATGAGTACCCAGCTTGTTGGGGGCATGTATAGAAATGTTTCAAAATACATGCTATTTGTAAGTTGTTCGCCGCCTCGATCCATATGGAGAGGTGGGATACAAATAAATAATAATAAATAATAATGTTCATCTAGAATATTTTAATGTGTGCATTTGTTTCTTCCTCTCCTGGAGACTTAACTAACAGTACATACTATTCGTGTGAGGAAAAGAATAATAGATATTGTCTGGTAAGTCATCACAAAAGGTGGTTTCAAGAAGAGGGTGATATGGACCATTTCCACACTAGCCTGTTATAGTGCTATGATTCCACTTTCAGCATCCTATGGAATCCTAGGGTTTCCAAAGGCTCCTCCCTAAACTGCAAATCCCAAGATTCCATAGGATATTGAAAGTGGAATCATAGCGCTATAACAGGCTAGTGTGAAAATGGCCATGCTCTTGTTCTGGCTTGTTGAATTTTCCTGCTCTATTTACTTGTCCTGTTAGAGACAGAGCACAAAGCAGGGTGGGTAACAGCGTCTCCAGAGAGTTAGGGCCTTTCCGCACACGGCGAAGAAAACACTCCCTGCTGCTACTCACTGGCATTTTGGTGGGTCTGTTTGGGTCCGTCCTGACAAGCAGTGCGAGCTCATCGCTCCGCACTGCTCCAGCATCCAAAATGGTGGTTTCCGGTTGGTGGAGGCTCCCCACCAACCGCTGAAGCTCGCCAGCCTAAAGCCCGCCCCCGGCAGATTTGCAGGGATCCTGCAAATCTGCACCGGACTGCAGGAACGGAGTGGCATGGAGTGGCACGCTCCGTGCTTTTGAAAGACCTGTAAAAACAGGTTTTTAAAAAGCACACTGTGTGACCACTTCGGGTCACTCTGGAGCGGACTGAGGTGCAGAACTGCAACAAGTAGTCTGACCCAGTCTGCTCCCAAGGTGCAGATGACCTCCTTCAGAGGTCGCACCGTGTCGTTCTACTTACCCCGTGTGGAAAGGGCCTTAGACTAAAATATGTGAAAGACAGAATGAAAGAGAGAAGAGAATGTACTTCTCTGTTCCACACTAAACTGAATACTCTGCTCCACCTATTTGTTGCCATACATAAAATTCTATAATTTAAATACATTCAGGAGACCAGAGCAAATTCAGTGAATCAATGAAATGTACATAAATGTTGATTTACTGAGGCCCTTTCCACAGCTTACCTCTGTCCCAGTGGTGTCTGGTGACTCTCTCGGGAGCCTTCACACTGGCTGCCTGTAGGATCCAGGATGCATGATGGCCACTCCTCTTCCTTCCACAGTGCAGCTGGGTCCTGTCCCAGGCTGTGCTGGAGCAGGAAAGTGCAACCATTGCATTTCCAGGATGTCTGCAAGCAAGGTAAGTGAGGGCGCATGGTTGGAAGGCAGTGTGATCACCAGTCATTGATGGGGAAAACCCTCAGTGATTTGCATGCAATCGTGCCAGCTGGAGATGGGAGAAGGACAGGTCTGGGACAACGTTGTGCATAAGTGTTGCCCAGGCCCCATCCTTCTCCATCCCCATGGCAGGTTGGGTGCATCACATGGAAAGGGTCTGAGTTTCCATTGATTCAGTGGGTTTCCTGTAGTGAGAGCTGTGGCCTTACTACTTACAATCACTTTTTCATATTGGAGAAGACAATTTCAAAACTGCAAAAATAGCCAAAAACAACATGGGACAATGAAGACAGCCAAAGATGCATGCAATTTTTTAGTTGAGTAAAAATGGTTTTATTAATTAATTAAATGCCAATGCAAGATTTAAATTATCACAATATTATTAACAAAGTATTAATTTCACCATTTTCAACTATCAACATTAATAAATTAATTTTTAAACCTCATGTTTTAGACTTCGATCTTTTGAAAGTATTTCCCATATATCCAATTGTCTTTGCAGCCCTATCTCACTATTTCCTTGAGCACAGAAAACTGTAAAGTAATTTGGAATATTTATTTGCTTCTCAAAATGTTATATTCTATTTCCTTATAATTCACTGCAGACTGAAGATGGCAAAACTATGCATAAGACTTCTTTTCAAACTATTCTTTAGAATTATAGGATATCAAAAAGCATTTGGAAGTTCTCTTTGTGCAGAATAATCATTTCTCTAGAGTGACTCCAGATGACTTAATTTACATTACAAAGCCTAAGTATGAATTACAGCTCCATCCATAGAACAACCAGAATATGCTTTAGAAAAAAGATTTAATTTAAAAACCAGTTATATTTCAGTTTTTAGCACTAATCAATACTTTAAACATAGACAGCAAAATGAATCAACATGGTGTGTGTGTGCGTGCGCACACGAGCATGTGTGTATATTAGCAAGCAAGAGGAAGGTGTTCTTTCAGTAAGAATGACTATTAATTTTATTGTAAAATAAATATGGATGCTACAAAGTGAACTAGGACTTCACAATCTATAACCTCCACACTAAACACAGACTGTCAGTCATCTATGATAGGCTGCCTGGTCTTCACAACTCCTTGCTTTTGTAGTCTCATGATAGTGAATTTGGTGACTTCCCTGCCAGGCCTTTGTACACGTCAGAATTGGAAGCAAACTGACATGGCCTGGGTCATGAAGGGTTGGCAGCTCAGCAACATCACATTCATTGAAATTTCAGGTCCAAACTGTGAGACAATGGAGCAGAGCCTTGTGATGTCACAGGCGGTCCTTGTGGTGTCAGGCAGAGAAACAATGGTTGAGAAAAGGGCTTTAGCTGCTTCTTGGACAGTTGAATATGGAAATTGTTACAAAAGAACCTAGGGAAACCCAACTAACTAGGCAATATGGTAACCCCAAGCCATGACACTAGCACTCTACTTCCTTCACTGATCCAAATGACTTGATGGGCCCAAGCATACACACTCATCAGATATCTTCCCAGTCCCCTCCTTTCTCTTTGCCTTTTGATGCACCAACATTAAGTAAACACAACATACACATGTAAGCACTGTTGCACTGAACCAGTGAATTCTGATACTAATAGAGGATGGGAAAATGGGGCCAGACATTAGTCACTTTTCTCAATAATAATAAACTTTCTCCTTCTCCAGTGCTGTGCACCTTGATCATGATGCTGTTGAGAAACAACAATTCCTGAAGCTTTAGTTTGTGTCTTGAGAGCTGGCAAAACTAGCTCAGCTGCCACAGTAAAATAATACTGAAATAAAATAACATCATTTCACATGCTAGGTGCCAGAGTTTACATTGTATAAAATCACTTTGAGGAATATTTCAGTCTTCCAGAAATGCTGTTTGCTTTCCCCAAACATCATTCAATATTTTTGCTGTACAGGAATCATCAATTTTGCATCATAGTTTTATTTTAGGAAAAACTGAGTGCCAGTTCTCTTTGCTGTAGCAGCTTAACCTTGTAAACCACAACACAAACCTGAGATTTTAGCTTAGGCCTACAGAATCTGTTCTGATCAAGTCTAATATGCAACTTAATAGTATCCATAGCTTCTGTATGAGGAATACACACAATTACAACAATTGTGTATGTCTGTATCTGTGTATACATGTGCATGAGACAGAGAGTGACTGAGAGATAGGGGAAAGAACATTTCTAGGAAATCATTGTATTGTTGGAAAAAGAAAATTAACTTTTACAGAGAACTTTTTCTTCTAGACATAATCTCCTATGGCCAGTAAGTCTATGCAGTATAGTTATCCATATGGATTATCCTGGACTTTTTATGTTCTTTCTGTCCTTCAGGGATGCTCATGGTCATTGTTCTTCTGAGACCCAGTTACATCTTTCATTCCCACTCTTCCTACTGTTCTATTATGTTTCCTAGTGTTCTGGCATTTGAAGGCCTGTGTATTTATATTACAATTGAGATCCTGAACTTGAAGATGTTGTTACAGATACATTTTCCAAAGCTACCCCCATCCTGGTGAATGATGACATATCCAGTCCTTCTCCTGTAGCTAGGTACACTATGACAGAGACACATCATCGTTCATCTTCCCCACACTCTCTGGCAATGTGGAAATGACTGTATGTGCGGGGGGGGTACTTAGCTAAAAAGGTATGTTCTGAGAGGGATGTTTGCTTGTTGTGGTGATGTATTGACTGTAAAAGTTAATAATGATGTCATAAGCCAGACATGTGACGTTGTAATTGGTGAGCAAGATGCCAGTTGAACTTTGTTTCTGCTCCAATGGTAATGTTATCTACAGAACTTGTATGTTCTCCATTTTATCTGTACCAGGCAAGTTTTCAGGTTTCTATTCAAGAATATCTTGGTCATACAGTATGTAGAATGCTTGAGCCATGCCAGCGAAAGACCATCAGTGCCAGTGGTGATAGTATCCATTCAAACCATATGGAATAAGTGTATGCAGATAACAACTATTCTCCCTCCCCACCCCCACCCCACACACAAAAAGGAGATGTTAAGTCATTTGGTCATCAATTGGGTGAAAGTAGCATAAATAAATTTTACTTTCAACCTCTGGTGATAGACTGATATCAACCAGCCTGTTCTAGCAATATAATTCAAGTTAACATGTATGAATGGTAGAAATGCAAATCTTCTTTGCTTTTGTTCCTGCATGAGAAAATGAAGACTTTTTGCTGGAGGAGATCATGGAAGGTTTTTGCATATTTTTTCAATATTTTTTCACCTTTTGAGGGAGTATCTTAATTTTTTTTGTAAAAGTTTCTTTCTGAAAAGTGTTCCTCGAGATTTTTGTAGAGAAATATTGATGAAAAGGTAGTTTTGGATAAAAGGTCTTTGTGAAATTTTCTTTAACAAATGTTACAATGGGATGTAGCTTGCACTGGATGATCCCCTCCCGCTTCGCTTTTTCAATAGAAGACAAGAATCATGTCAATATTCTTTGCATTCCTAATGAATGGCCTGCATGAACAGTGTAATAGAAGAGATCAGTACTGGCAAAAGAGCCAGAGTTCATTCATGTGATCTGGGTGCAATGCAAGATCAGGCACCACTATCTGTGAAAAATTATTCTGTGTGAATCTTTTATCAGTCAGGACAAAATAAAGTATGAAACAGTTGTAACTTATCCTAAACAAAAGCTTGTTCTGGGCTTATTGTTGTCATTTGACTTATTGTTGTCATTTATTGTATGTTAAGTCTTCTATTATCAGATGGAGTTTTTGCTGCTCTTTTTTGCCACTGAACTACCAATTTGCAGGACTCCTTGCACTAATACAATTGTCTTAAAATGTCATTGTCCAGCAAAAAGAGAAAAGTAGTGTGTAGGTTTTAGAATGCTTCTGAAGACAGAGACTAATATTTTAAAATTCTTTGTTGTAGAAAATGAGAATATCTTGATGAGACATATTTAGCATATTGTGTTCACAAGGCAGAAGCAGTCAAATAATACATTTTAAAAGCCTCTCTGTATTTCATCTGAATAATTACATCCTCTCATAGGAAATATTGGGAGAGAAATATAAAACTGCAAAACTCTTCACCAGATGGAAAGGGATTCCCATTTCTTATAACTGGCCAGATCATGCAAGTCAATTATAGATACCAAAGAGTCATGGGGTAGAACAGTATATAGGCACTAAAGCTGTGCTGTCGCCCCTGAGAACAGTAGATGTCAATCCAAACTTCACTATCTTTCAAAAGACACAATTTGCCCTTAAAGGTCAATGGATATTGGATAACTGTAGGCTTATTCATACACTTAGTAATCACTGTATGAGGGAGAAACATGCATAGATGCTTTACAAAAATTGAAGGTAATGCGTGACCCATGAACTTCATGAATGAACATATAGGCATGGAGGTCTAATTTCTACATCATATAACCAATACACATGCGTGGTAAAGAATAAGAATAATTTTTTAAGAAGTTTCTGTTTCTCAGATAATCTTGGAAGGATAGGTTTTTCAATTTGCAAACAACACACTATAAACAATGTTCAATTCAGTGACTGACCATTAACTTTTTGTTCTGCCCCACTGTATTTTAATCTATGGATGAAATCAGATGCTTTCTGAGCATTTGTCATATGCAATTCTAGTGCTAAGAATGTCTACAATGAAGTTCAAGCTGAAATATGATGAGGCTACCATCAGAATCCGCTGTAGAATCATTAACTGCTCTCTCCCTGAAGTCATATGCTCTTCTCAAAAGTACAATTATCATGTTTAATCCTCCCTTTGTCTTCTCAATGAATTACACTACTGGGGACAGAATGTCCAGCAATGTCAAAGTTGTTTGATCATTCAAATGAAGGGACATTTATCTGTCTTGTTCAGATGTTCAGTGAACTTGCTAAGGCAATATATTCAAATTTTATATTTAAGAGTGTAGTCAAGATGAATAACTATGCAGAGGGATTGTGATTCCAATTAAAGAGAGAAATATACTGCTGTTTTCTCCCTATCTCCAATTATGAAGAACTGAAGAACTGGCTAAAGAACAAGGGAGAAGATGTGGGGAAAGATATTTTTTAAGAGAGATGTGGAAATTTATTGTCCCTATATTTTGACTTTGGTTTTTAAGAAGATTGGGAATTTTGCATTGCCAGTCCTATGCTAGACCAGTAATTGTTGTTAATCATACTATTATACCACCTTTTACAGAAATACCAATCTAACATAATAAAATCAATAAGAGAAGTAGAAAACAAGCCAGTCAATCATACAGTAGAACTAACCTAGCAGTTTAGCCAAAAGAAAATGAAGACAGGATAAAAGACAGGAAAACCAGACTCCAAAAATTGTTAAGAGTCATTACAGGCAAGTCCAAACTGGTCAGGCTTTTGTGCACAGATGAAACCAGAGCTTATGCTATGCAAAGACAATCTGGGAATCAAGTTAGAAAGTTTGAATGTGAGCACAGAATAGAGCCAGTGGTTATGCCTTGATGTCCTAAGGCAGGTGTACCCAAAGAATTTTCTGTACTTCATACATACTTTTCATTTTGTCTTTCTTCCCTCCCTCCCTCCCTCCCTCCCTCCTTTCTTTCTTTCTCTCTCTCTTTCCCCTAACCAACCACTGCTAGGAGACCAGAGAAAGCGCCAGCCTAGCATCCCATGGAAAGGAATTAAATGGCTTGGAAACAGCCACAGAGAAGGCTCTCTTCTATATCCTCACTGAATAGGCCTGTGATTCTAGTGAGACAAGCCATTTATGCACTACAGTGTTATATTGCTATTATTCCACTTTCAACATCCTATGAAATTCTGTGGTTTGTAATTTACTGAGGCCCTCTAAGTGCTCCTCCCTAAACTGCAAACCCCAAGATTCCATAGGATGTCGAAAGTGGAATAACAGCACTGTAACAGTGTAGTGCAGAAATGATCTGAGAGTAAGTCCTTCTCCAAGATTCTTAAGATGGGTTTATTTTGTCTTTGTTTTCTAAGGAGACTGAGGAGACTGCGATCTTCATATTGGCTATCCTACCCTGGTCCAGTAGTTGTTGCTAAACATATTTTCATCCCATTGTTCATGCAGAAAATATGGGAATAAAGTAATACAAACAACAGAATTATCAGAATATAAAGCAGAAGATCATACATTAAAAACTATGTCAATAAAGATGATCAAATATGTTAGCAAGATGTCTGGTGGACAAAAAAAAAGGCTTTGGAACACAACTAATACTAATACAGTGGGGTGTTGCTTTTTTCCCCCTTTTATGTTGAGTATCTGTATGTAGTAGGGTTAATAGTCTTTCAGGAAGAGAACAATTTGTAGTCTAGTCAATTGCATTTCATTTAGGAAGGACTATAACTGAACTAACCTATGTGCAAAAACACATGGAAGACATAAGTTGTCTGATATCAAAATTAATGAACACAGTAGACAGCCTGTAGTCTAAACATGAGGCGTGTCTTACTCATTGTGGTTTGGGGCAGTACCTTCTTAGAACTGAAAGTTGACAATGAATGAATACCTTCTTTTGTAAGAACTGCTTCTATCTTCCTAAAAGGAAAAACATTAGGTGATAAGATCATAACTGTTACAAAATCAGCTGTGCAGAACTCTATCCTAATAGCACTCATCCCTGACGCCACTTAGTCCTAATGTTCCAAAACACAAGTCTGAATAGGATTTTTTTTTTAAATAAAGATGTCTCTTTAAGTTTTATTAGGTTCAATTGGAGCAAAAAGGCATTATTAGCTTGCAGTCCATGTTCTCTCTTCAAATTCCTTTGATGCTTCTTTGGAGTGGCTGGTAGAAGGGAAATGAAGAGAAGGACAGGGAAGCCTGCAGGGGGCTTTTAAGCCACAGCTAAGCTTGAACATCTGTTAGAATCCCAGAATGTTTCAGTAGGAATTTCATTTTATATTTTACATGGGAGAAAAAGAATCAATTTTATACAAAGCACCAAGGTATGAGGTTTGTCAGACAGGTTGTTCTAACTAAAACTTTAATAGAGCACACATTAATTATCTTTTCTGAGATAATTGAATATGCTACACTTTGGAATATTAGAAAATTCCACCTGTAGGCAAAGTCACTAATCATCCAGATTAAACACAGAAGATAAGTAGCATACCCTTTACTGATACCACTCTCTGCCCTGCATTTCCAATTCTAACTGTGGACACCGCAACTCAGTTTTTAAAACTTTTCAAATAAAGCATAGTAAAGTGCAACATGGAGACTGAGAGGCCTCAGAAAACAGAATAAATTCTGCTCCACTGGCAAAAATACAGCTATACCAGTGCGATGGCACACTACCAGAAGTTCCCGAGCACAACCAAGATGCTCCACCTGCAGGGTAGAAGAACAAAGAAAATCCGTGGTGCGCAGTGGACTTAAATAAGATAAATCTAGGGAAAATCCTCAAGAATCTGCATGACTAACTAGCTACTGTTTCAAATACTGGGCCTTCCAGCTACACAACACCCCATTGTTGTTATGATCTGTTGTTATGACCTGGATTTAGAATACGCTCCTTTTGAGGTTTCATACAAGGCTTGTAGGCCTTGTATGAACAGGGCTCCTGTTACCCACCTTACCCCCTCCTCTAAATCTTTTATTGGGTTTCTGTATAGGGCTAAGATAGTTCCAAACACAAACATACATGTGTGTTTTAAGGCTCCTTCTATTTTCATGGCTGAGGGTCTAACAGTTCTGTGAGGGAGCAACATAGGCAGAAATAAAACAATGAAAGGAGAAATTTATTTATTAAAAGCTTTTTTATAGCAAAAAGCATCAGTGCAGGTTTTCTACCATGTATCAGTGTTATATTTTGTCCCAGTTTATATTTCTCCCTGAACTCTAATTTTCATCTTCCCCCTTCCTTGTCTCAGACATTCCAATCACAACATGATTTCCAGTCAAACTGTTAAATCCATTCCTTTCCTTCCCCCTCAGATGCCTATTCCAACATTCAGAGGTCTATGACAGGTTAATTCTACAGGCTGGACAGGCCCTTTGGCTCTGCTATCCAGCACAGCCTGAACAGATCCTTGTTTTCTACATATGATAGCACATCAGCAGGACATCATCAGAACTTCCATGGTAACTGTCATATGCATCCTAGAAAAATTACAGTAAAGAAAAACATGTTCAGAAAAAAAAATATGGAAGCATCCATGCCTAAACAGGATATGACTGAGTACAAAACAATTTGCAAAGACAGAATTTTCTTACAACAGATGGTCCTCACTGAAGATGGTAGAAACTGATTATCCATACCTCATTCTCCAATTAGTTCAAGCAATTTTACAACTGATACGAACATCCTGATTTAAGAAAAGCTTACTCTTTATAATTGGAGGATAGTAATAAAATGTCTTTCCCTATTTATTCTATCTAAAGTGTTACGGATAATGATTTATTGTAATTTCCCACAGCTAAAAAATTCTAGTGCTCTACAGAATAAAGCAATAGACTTGGTCACAAATTCAAATATTCAGGAATAAACATTTAAACATGGGGGTGGGGGGACTCTGGGATCTAACTGAAAACAGAGCTTATTATTTGTGGTAGGAAGAATACAATGCTGTTATTTAACTCTATACAGTCTAGCAGAAGTGATAATGGTAATGATAATGATCTCCATCATAATTATTATTATTTGCATAATGCAACTTCTTTCTATTTTTAATGCTGAATGTCTAGAAAGGTGGCATCAGAACTTGCATCATTACCACCACCTCCACCGAAAAAAGAAACATACTGTGTTCCTTGGCATTCCACTACCACAGTCCCTTCCTTTGTTGCATGAGAATAACAAGCTATGGTATGTGGCAACAATGCCTTACTCTACCCACTTAGATAGTTTGTTACCTATCCTATGCCCCTAACTGACCTTTGTTTATTGAGTATTTTCTTTATTTTTACTAGTTTTTCAGACACAAGTCCCACACAGTCCCACACAGCTTCTTTGGAAGTCTAATAGCACCCTCGTGAAAGCCATCCAGAAGTTCTAATGACATTATTTCCTTTGGGAATTGATTAATATAGATCCATAAGACCAAATACTAGATTTATTTTTGTGCAAAACATTTTCATATATGCTATGAGAAAGGAGAGGGGATTGAGAGAGAGAGAGAGAGAAAGAGAGACCGCTATGTTCAGTGCACAGACTGTTCATATTGTTTCCTATCTGTCTCCTTTGGGTGAATACCTGGAGGAGGTAATAGGCTGGATAAGGAAAAACAAATGGAAACTGAATCCAGACAGATGGAGGTGCTTACTGTCAAGAGTCCCAACCTGTAGATGCATACTGTCAAAGATCCTATCATGTGTTGGCAGGCTGAGGTGTTGCTCTTGGATTCATCACTCCAAATGACAACCCAGAAAGATGTGACAGTCAGGAGTACTTATTATCAGCTTGGGTTGTTATGCTAGCTGCAGAACTTCCTAAAACTGAAGGACCTAAAGAAGGAAGAGCACATGCTGGCAACCTCAAGGCTGGATTTCTGCAATGCATTGTACATTAGTCTATTTCTGAAACAAATTTGGAAACTTCAAGTAGTTCAACTTCACAGCCAAATTGGTTACTGATGCATCTAGGATTGACCAAATTACACCAATATTAAAATCATTCCATTGGCTGCCAGTTAGTTTCTAGAAAACTACAATGTGTTGGTTGTTACCTTTAAAGCTCTACATTGTTTGGGTCTATGTTACCCATAGTACCACCTCCTTCTGTATAATCTGCCCTGAAAACTCAGGTTCTCTGGAAAACATCTACTTCAACCAATCAAACCTTGGCTCACAGCTACCCAGAGGACATTTTCTTTGGCTGCCCCTAGACTGTGAAATAACCCATTTGAAGAGATTTGTCAGCTTGAGTTGCTGTCTGAGTTCAAATCAGCAGTAAAGAGAAGTCTCTTCCAGCAGGCTTACCCTTTGAAATAAATTATTTATTGATGGATATGCATTTTTTTAACTGATGTCATGTGTTTGCTATATGCTGCTGTTCCGTGCTTCAAAATTTAAAGGGAGAGGCAGGTTGTTGTTGTTGTTATTCCCTCAAAAGTCCCAGGTACCAAGTATCTAAGGCTGCTATAATCTATTCCAATAGGAGAGGGATGGGCAAAGTGTGACCCTAGGGCCATATGGCTTTCAACCTTTCCAAGCTCCCAGACTGCCCTTTATCTGTCAAAAACACAGACGTGAATTGCCTTCCCTATTCCTACTAAAACTTGTACCTTGCACTCTACCATTTCAAAAGTCCCTGGGCCCACCATACTTATTTACTCTTATAGTATGATTTAATTAGCCTAATTCAGAGGCACAGCTCAGACTGTTACTATTATCTGGAAACATGCTGAATATGACTGAGATGCATCTTTCCTAAGGATATGGTTTATCATGAAAAGAGGATTAGCAGCCATAGCATTTCCAATTTCACCTCTAGCTTATCACATTTTAGGGCCCCTTTATACAGAGATTATCCCTTTTTGGTGCAAAATTCAGAAGAACCTAAAGAGTTGTCTTCTCATCTATCATCCAGAATTAAAGCTGAGTCCTTCTTTTTTGCCTCAGAGTGGTCCAGTAATTTGGGTGGCACCAGATATAACTAGGAATTTGAGTTCATCTTGAACTTCTGCTGAGACACTTACTCTTCAGAGTCTGTCTGGTGGAACAGATTGTGCTGACAATGCTAATATAAACCACATCATTGATTTCAGATGCAACTTCAGAGAAACCTAATTTTAACAAATGATTTCTAGGGTTGTGAAAAGAAAGTGCTATGCTTAGCAAAGATACTTTGTTCCTCCTTATCCTCATTCCACTGCCCCTTCAGTACACTTCTATTGCCAGATCAATCACAACCCCGTTCACTGTAAGTGCTTCAGGTAGGGGACTCTCTGTGTCTTTCAAGCCAGCTTGGAAGCTACTTCATAACAGTATACAATTGGACTCAGATCATCCATAATAAAATGGTGATCAGTATCCTGCTTTCATCATGAGCAGAGTTTCTGGAATTTCAGGCAAATGAAATAAGTATAAGCATGCTTGGAAAAGTCACCTTGTTTTCCTATCTTATCCTTTAAGAAGTGGGGGGGAGACAGTTGTGATGCCAGTTAAGTTGCAGATGAATCCTCAAAAAGATATCAAGAACACAAAGATTGTGTTCACTTTGTTAATGTGACCTATGTCTGATAATCCATTTCACTGTGGAGTCTCATCTCTCCTACTTTACTCTGCTTCATGACCTACACTGCCCATTCCAGCTTCCATGTCCTTCATGTGAATTCCTTATTTTAACGGGATGGGCATGCAGATACATTGAGCCAACTTGTTAATTGGTATTTCATAAGCTGCCACAGCTGTAAGATGATGATAACTTTCTAATCACTTCTTAAATAATCTATTAAAATTGCTTGCATTATCCCACAATAACCCTGATGCAAACACGGACATGTGAGCAATCATCACGCATGGCTGACAGCAGCGAGATTATGGGGCAATCCCCTCTTAACCTTTATGAATTACAGTCAATTCAAAGTGGAACCTACACCTATAGGAAATGTCAGCTTTGCAAAGCTTTTCAGTATCTTAGTTGAGATTTCAGAAGGGTCTTAAAGGTTTTAGAGGCATCTTGAAAAACAGTCACCCAATAATCTTTCAGGATCATTTGCTTCATCCCATGTAATGCTGCATAAATTTTATCCGTTTGTGAGAAGAAAATAAAGTGCACTGTGAGGTCTCTTCATTTAGCTCTCATAAAATACACTGGATATATGCCGTATGTGTCCTTGCAAAATCTGCTCCAGAAGCCAAAAGACAAAGTCTCTCAAAGAGCTTTAGGTATTAAGAAATGCAGAATATAACCACCCCTCCCACTGACTGAGGAACCTTTTACATCTCAGGCTCATGTGATGCAATTAAATAATTTCACAAATTTCTTGTCCAGGCCTGAGGACCTGCTTATCAAGAAGCTGGTGTCACTTACTTCCACAATAGAATAAAGAAAAGGAGAAAAAGTACGCACAAACTCCTACACTATTGAGCTTTGACAGCTGATAATCTCTTTCCCTTTGTTCTTCACCAGGGAGTGAGGTGGGCTGGAAGGAAGAACTGGCTCATGCTGATGGTACTGGCATGTTATATCACTTACCTTCAGCTGAATCAAGTGACCTTCCACAGAAAACATAGTGACATTCACTCCTTTCCACCTTCGCAGATGCCATTTAGCAGCTCTGCAACTGGCCCTTCTCAGTAGCCTTGGGCAGCTTACGTTCCACCTGCAACCATACCTTCGCTGCCTTCTACCTTTTTCCTGTTATTTGTACTATATAGTACTAATGGTAATGATTCTTGAATCTAACAATTTCTTTTATCTTTTGTATTGATAAAGAGTAAAGCACTATTTTGACTATGAATTATGTTTTTACTGTCATTTTAATAATATAATATACTAATATAATATAATACAATAATATTATTTTTTGCATTTCCTGACTTGTTTCCTGTCCCTTTTTGTGTTTAAATGGAGAAAAAAAATGTCATATGGCCATATATTTAGCTTGCCTTCAACTCTTAGTTAATGTGTCTTCTTGATTCAGGCCACGAGGACACATTGTTGTTGTGAGCAGGCTGTGGAAGCTCAGGAGCAGCAGTGACATTCTGCTGTTCCAAATCACACAGAACGCCCTGCTTACACCCTTCCCATTTGGAACAGTTTTGCATAAGATATTTTGCCTTGAGGGTTTGAATCACTTAGGTTTTGGTCTTCATTCTTTGCACATTGTCACTACTTTCATTGTGGCCAAGTCTGTCTTTGCTGATGCTGAAATTAAACACATTGACAAGTGGTGATCTGCCATATTTAGGCATTATGTGCATTGACTACATTCTCATTTCTCAATCTCTCTCTTTATCCAGTTGGGACTGAGACTGCCCACAGCAGGACTGGCATCCTGACTTATTCCCTTACGGTGTAGGTGTAGAAGCATTTCATGAAGTCTGGTTTCAAGACTGATCTGGCTCTAGATCTCCAGGTTTTACTTTCATGATTGGCAGTGGGGGGTTGTTCTGATCCATCCAGTCCCAGTCTTGTGTTTCCTGTCCATAGAATCCTCTCCTGCAAACGTTCTATTTCTGAATCTTTGAGGAAATGGCATGGTCCATGTGTTTGGCCTGGTGTGTTCATATGCCACTCATGGTGATTTGGTATGCATCCAAGCAATGGCTCCAAACAGGATCCTTGTTTTGGTGGAGATGCTGGACTGGCACATGGAGGAGGATAGACTGAACTCAATGTAGAGTGAGTAGGGGCATGCACAAGTGGATCTTACAAGCAAGGTTTTACTTGCAGCAGTTGTGCAATTATCATGACAAACCACCATTTTACAGGGCAGATGAGGTACATCTTTCTTCCAATGGTCATGACAGTAATCTGCAACAGGTTTGTATTACGTCTTGCATGAGTGAGGGGACTAAGGTCATATAATTGTCCAGCACTATCCAGTGGTAGAGGGAAAGCATTTGGGTAGATTTTTGCTTCCCTGATCATGGTCCAGAAACACTAGATGGTGAAGGAATGTAGCCCATGCACCTCTTATTGCTGATTGGTTTGAAGGAAAAGGTGGGAATGTTCCTTGAAGACTACCACCATTTCCCTTTACAAGGATTGCCAATGATGAGTTGAGGTGCTAGCATTTCCTTCTCAGAAATGGGAAGTCCAATCCCATGCCAACTGTAACTCCTAAAATATAGTGCCTGCATGTCCCATTTGTTGCTGTGTTATAGATTCCTTTTCTTAATAAAGTTATGGCGTTTTATTACAGTCCAGCATTGTCTTTCATGGTGTGTGTGTGTGGGGAGTACAATGGCAGCCTGAAAGTCATATTCTTCTGGTTGTTCCAGCTGTTCTTGTCATATACATATAGTTGTCCCATTTTCCAAATAACTGCAGGACTAGAGTTAGTGCAGCTAGGGATTATAGTCATTATTTCTTTTCTTCCTGAATTTGTTTACTTAGTTGATTTATAGGCCCTTTCCACAGGACATCCTACACTAGGGACGGAAGAAGGACGGGACCCAGACAACAGTTTTGCATGACATTGTTCGGGTCCCGTCCTTCTCCCATCCCCAGAGAACATAATCCCACAGGGTTTCCTCATCAGTGACTGGCAATTGTGCAGCCTTCCCACTTCCCACCTGTACTAACCTGGTGTGAGGAGGTGCTGGAAGTGCAATGGTTGTGTTTCCTGCCTCTGCGCTGCCTGGAAAGTACCTAGCTATGCTTCAGAAGGAAGAGGAGGTACCATTGTGCTTCCTCCACCTGTGGAGGCAGCTGGTGCAGAGGCGAGCACTCCTGTCATGCTCTCCTCCTGGTAGAGACAATGCCGGAACCCACACTGGATGTCTCTGGAATAAGTTAAGCTGTGAAAAGGGCCATAGTCTCCTTTTCTTCTGAAGTTGAGATGCAATGGGGCTCACTACAAGATTAAACAAAAAGAAAGAAGTAAGAAAACCAATGAGATCTAGTGTGGTGAAGTGGTTTGAGTACTGGACTATGAACCTAGAGCTAAGGTTCAATTCCCCACTTGACTTTGGAAACCCACTGGGTGATCTTGGGTATGTCACATACTTTCAGCCTCAGTAAACCCTGTGATAGGTTCACCTTAGGGTCACCATAAGTTTGAAACAACTTGAAGCCACACAACAATACAACAAGAAAACCAAAAGTCTAATATTGAAACAAAACTAAAATTAATATTAAAATATGAAATGACTTAAAATATAGTTGGACTAAAAATAATTTAAAATTCCATCAATTAAAAGTACACCACCCTTCTCTTAAATGCTCCTTTCTCAGTAGTCAGTTGCCAAAAGTCCACCTGGACAAAAAGTGTTTGGCTTAAGCTACAAGATACTTTCTAATTTGATCCTTGCTTCCACTTGGAAACCCTGCCCTTTTTAGACCTCCTGAAAAATAAGTCCTATAGTGAATATTCAGTGACACCTTAGATGTCATTTCAGAGAATCATTCCTCAAAGAATTCTAAGAATGTCCTTTTGTTGGCCATCTCTACTGTATCTGGTTTATAATGATCAAAGGTGCTCTTGGCCTAAGCAAGAAAAAGAGAACCTACATGGAGTGACGCCACTGAACCTACTATAGAATTCCTTGAGTACAGTTGGACAACTAGATATGTATTAACAATGGAAAACCTCCAGAGTCGTAGGTGATACACAGTCAAAGAAGAGAGATGATGACTGTGGATTTTCTAGATCTTTACATTTAAATTGCAGGACTCTGAAAGCTTTGGTTAAGGTATTTATCTATAATAGCCAAAGGTATTAGATGATATACTCTGAATGTGTTTTAGTGAAAGCTATCAGATTATATACTCTGAATGTGTGTGTATGTGTGTGTACACACACACACACACACACACTCTACATGCACTCCATTTTGTTTAAACTCCATCTTTCCATTTCATCACATACATTTACCTTTTATAAGAATCAGGTTTTATGTGTTTTATGTGTTACTTGAGCTTCTCTAAGTAACTGTAGTATTGCTCCTTTGGGATTTAAGATCATTTGCCTTCTTCCAACAAGAAAGAACATTAGGTCTTTATGGATCTGTAGGAGTATAATTGATACTGTACTATTGTGTGCATTTTATGCTATTTTTATCTGTCAGACCTACCATACTACACCAAGATCTTCTGACAGGGATTTCAGAACACCTAAGGCAGCAATGATGTTGTGTCAATACTTGCAATACTAATATTTGCCTCTTGGTATAGCAAAGTCAGATTTAGAAGTGAGTTCAGAATATGAATATTTGGGAAGTTCTGGAATCATAAGATCATGAATTGATGATGACCATGAGAATACATAAGAAGTGAGTGAGGAATATCACAAAGAATTATAGATTGAATCCAGCTATGAAGACTATTGAAAGTGGAATTCTGCAAACAAAATACAGTTTACTTGCAAAATCTATAATAGATTTTTAGTTTTTCATTTATTTTCTTCTTCAAGGGAAAAATGACTAATTATAGAAATTTTCTTTTCACTGCAAGAAATTGGCAGTTTGGCATTCATTCTGTGCAAAATTCATAATGGTAAAAAAAAAAAAAGGTCAGGAAACAAGATCTTTTTTCAGAAAACAATATTTTCTATGTAGACAATAATATTTCTGTTGTTGTGTGCCTTTAGGACATTTCTGACTTGTGGCAACTCTAAGGCAAACCTGTCACAGATTTCCTTGGCAGAATTTGTGCAGAGGGTTTTGCAAGAGAAAATTGTATTTCTGTGCAGAAATGGCTGTTTGCATAACCATGGGTGAATGTTACATAGAACAAGTCCCAAACTGCCAAAATTCTCACCAGTCCAGGATTCATCTACTTGGTGTTTCTTGATGCTCAAGAAACATGTTGTTGTTTTTTTTTAACCACTTTTGGAACATTTTTAAAAATATTCTCCCCATCCCTATTCTACAGTCCTTTGCTCAAGCAAAAGTATTTGGGGAGCTGATTATGTCCCAATAAATCCTAGTGACAATGGGCCAATGCCATATGTGGCTTACCAGTGCAGGAAGCCCTAATTAGATAACACTAAAGCATTAAATATTTGTAACTCAGAAACCAGAGCCAAGGTGGGAAGTCTATATTCTGGGAATGCTCATCTCAATGTCTCTGTGCTGAGACATGTACCAATTTCACTATTTGTCCATGCTGCCGATTCAAAAGACACCAAAACATAACAAAACAGAAAGATCTCAGACACTAGAAACCACAGCACAAAGTCCCACCTTCACCAGGCAGCCATCCCATGAGGAACTCTGTCATTCACTTCAAGGGAAATACAGCCAAGTGGTTAAGAGAGAGTCACCCACTGTAAAACAGTGGAACTACATAGGTATGCAACATGCTATGAATAAATATGATCCTGAAACATGAGGTAGAAATGATCCAGCTTTTTTTTTTTTTAAAAGAACTACACTGTATGCATAGTGAATGAGCTTGGAGAGAATAAGTTAAAAAGAAACAAAAAAACTAGAACTTGCCTGCTACTAATTATTTTCTTTAAAATACATGTATTCTGTCTTTTCAAAATTATTCTAGGTATCCCATTACATCACTTAAACAAATCCACGCAGTAAAAATTGATTGTTTCAGATACACTTTGAACATCCATATGCTTGTTTGTGTGTATGTCTCTGTGTGTGTATAAATGTATGGCAGATTTCTGTTGGGGGAAAGATGGGAGTTTCAATCCCCACGGAGACACAGGGTGTGGAGGGGAAGGTTCTCAGCAACCCGACGGCAGTGACCCTGTTCCCAAGAAGGATACTTACATGGAAAAGTTTTCTTCCAAACAAGAGGCACTGTATCTTAGCTTCAAGGTTCCGATATGTACACAAAACATAAAACAGATTGACAAAAGCTTACGCCAGGCACTGAGTTTGGTCATCCAACCAAATGAACTGCCTTATATACATATTTACAACCAATGAGCTACAGAGGTCTGCACACCACCCTGTACCTTTTGCACATTACTCCAGTACCTGATGCAAGACAATACACACTGCTGGAGTATGATGTAACGCCTTGCAGTGGTCTGGGCATTTTCCCAGGGTTCCAGGCTTCGAATCCCTGACAGTCCCCTCCAAAATGGTCAGGCCACTGTGTAGGACATTTCGCGATACATACAAACAGATACACTGTACATAGGGTCAAAGGTACAGTTCATCTTACCTCTTCCACCTTACATTCTGGTGTCAAGGCCCAGTTTAGTTGCCAACTTCTCATGGCTTGATACTGGAAGGGCCTTCATGAGCAAATCTGCGATATTTTGTTCCGATGGACAATAACGTAAACACAATATACCCTCTTGTATCATTTGTCTCAAGTTTGGTAACATACCCCAATGTATTTAGTTCTACATTTTAGATTTTCTGATTCAGCCATTGTTATACAGGCTTGTGAGTCTTTGTGTATTTCCAGAGGTATGTTGCATGGCTCTTGGATGTCTGTACAGCATTTGCCTTAGCCACTGAACTTCACTAGTCATTTCTGACAACGCTGCAAATTTGGCTTCTGTTGTGCTGAGTGCTACGCAACTTTGCTTTCTAGACCTCAACACAATGGGGCTTTCAGCATTTCTGGCTACCATACCAGTTATTGACTTCCTGTCAGATGTGTCAGTTGCAAAAGAGCTATCAATATAGCATTCCAGTGTCTTTTGGCTTCTCACCACTCTCAGACACAGATCTCTAGTCCCCTTGAGATACCTAACGACTCTCTTCACAGCAATTCAATCTATTTGTCTGGGTTTGGAAGCTCTCCTACTTAACAATCCAACAACAAAACTGATGTCTGGTCTTGTGTTATTTGCAGTGAACAATAGGCTTCCAATAACAGAATGGTACAGCTGAGGATTTACAAAAAGTTCACTTGCATCAGATTTACAAAATCTGTTGTCATGGGAGTTCTGACAGTTTTTGCATCACTCAATCCACACTTTGCAACAAGACTATCAATCTTTTTCCTTTGGTTCAGGAAAAACTCACCATCACCGGTTCTCTCCACTTCAACATCTAAATAACATTTCAGATTGCCACAACCTAAACGGTTTGACCCCTTGAACAACAAACTTGTCAGAAGCCTTTCCTATCCTTTTATATCTCCTAGGAATAAGCACTTCAGTTCTACCTGATTCATCTTTGCTTGGACTACTACTGCTCTCAGTGTGAGGCTCTTTCTTGAGACAAGTCTCAGGTTTGACACCAGGTGGCGGAGTTGTGCATCTTGGTGTGGTATCCTGTGAGGTTCCAGGCTTTTCCTCCTCATCACTTTCCTTTTCATCATCTGACATTACCACCCCTCCATTTTCAGAATTTTCGGGTGTATCAGGAACACTTTTCCCCAGGGGAATGAAAACCTCTTCGTTACAATGCAATCTGTCCCAACTTGCATGAATCTCAAAATTTGCACTTCTGGAGTACACAATTTTTCCAGAATGGTATGAGAACCTGTACTTGTTCCCTTCGTACCCCATAAAACGTAAAGATCTAGATTTCTATCCTCCAGACTTTCTGAGGCTTGGAGGGATATACACATTTGCAAATTGACCCCAAATGCGGAGATGTTTTAAATTTGGCGTTCTCCCATATAATAGGAAGTATGGAGTTTGCTGACACTCAAACTCCACATCCTATTCAAATGGTAGTTCGCAGTCAATATTGCTTCTCCCCAAAGCCTTGCTGGGGCTTGGGCATCCTCCATCATGCAGTCTTCCATTTGTTTCAAAAACTCAATCTTTCTCTCTGCAAGGCCATCCTCCCTGGGAGATGCAGGGTTCGTGGTTTTGTGCCTTATGCCCTTCTTGCGCATCCAGGCCTGCAGGCTATTGGAAAGGAATTGCCCCTCTGTCTGTTACCAGACTGGCAACTTTATAGGGAAATTCCCTTTCAACAGCATTTACCCACTCACAGAATTTATCTGCTGCTTGGCTTTCCTCCTTGAGCAAATACACATAGGAATATCTGGTGTGTCTATCCATAATCACCAGGATGCAATGATTTTGCTCATCAGTTGGCTTGAATGGCCCAGCCAGATCCGCATGTACAACCTGAAATGGCCTCTGAGTGACACATTTACTCCTTTTTGCTATGGGGAAAGCTTTCGCCTTCACTTTTCTGCAAACTGCACACTCAAGGAATTTTGGACAATTTTTGATCTTTAACCCAGGGCACACCTTTGCCAACTCTTTCAAGCCTTTGTAGCTGGCATGAGCCATGACTTGATGCAGGTAATGTATACATTTGTCATGTAGGGGCTTCTTACACATAGGGTTAACATTTGCCACTTTTCCCTTGGGCAACATGTGGTACAATCCCTGTTTTTTTCACCTCTTTGGCACAGAACAGACCTTTGGCTGTTATTGTACATGTCTCCCCCTCAAACACAACTTTGTAGCCATCATTGGTCAGTTGGGAAACACTTAATATGCAATTTTGTAAGTCTGTTACACACAGCACATTATTAAATGAATTGCCAAGGCATGGCACATAGCCAGCACCCATCTTTTGCACCTCACTGGGTGTTCCATCTGCAAGGGAAATTGCTGTTATGTTAGCACTCTGTACATTACTTAACAGCTTTAAATTGTTCACCATGTGGCGAGTTGCACCACTGTCTTGCAACCACACACCACACTCAGACTGTTCTTTTGCCACAAACACACGGCCCTCAGCCTGTGAAGACACGCCCCTCCATTTCTGAGCTGTCTTCTTCCCTCTGTTTGGTGCTGGCATCCTACAGTCCTTCTGGAGATGGTCGACTCGCTTGCATCTGTAACAGCACCTGGCGTAGTTGCAAACTCGTTCCTCCAGGACAGATGCTTCTGGAGCCGTCTCTCCCTCCTGGCCGTGACTGGCTGTTCTTCCCTCAGGTGCTGTCTGCAATCTGGAATCAAACTGCTTACGTTGGACCTCTTCCAGAATCCTCCTGGCTACCAGGTCCATGGTCAAATCTTCCTCTTGAACACCCTGCAAACTGTACAGTAAATAGTCCCACTCTTTTGTGAAGCTTCCCAGCAGAATGAAACTTTTCCACACCTCTAGGATGTTCACACCTCTGTTAGCAACCTCCTGGAATAATTGCCTCATTTGCATGAGGTGCTCTTTTATACAGCCTCCAGGAACTAGCTTTGTGTTGTACAGTCTCTTGGTCCAAACCATTTTGGAAAGGCATGAAGAAGATTGGTGGATGCGTTTCAAGGCCTGCCACAGTTCATATGAGGTGTTTGTTGCAGCTGTGTGAATTAACTGGGAAGGGCTCAGAGAAAGAAGGATTGCTGCCCTGGTCTTTTCATCTGCCACATGGAATGCAGCAACTTCAGCAGCCGACGCCCCTGCTGGGGGCCGTCCCTCATTCTGTAGCACATGCCATAAACCTTCCTTTGTCAGAGTGGCTTTTACATAAACCTGCCAGCTCTGAAAGTTTGTGCCAGTCAGCCACTCAAAGTGGGTGAAGCTTGTCTCAGCCATTTACACTGAGAAGCAACAAACAAAGCAGCTGACCGGCCTCCAAGGTTTCTTGATAAGCACCGGACTGGAGAATTAACTGTCTCTACACCAAAACAAACTCCCGAAGCACAGGAATCAGGCAAACAGTCAAAACAGTCCCAGTATCCAGGGAAAAAACACTACAGGTGCACTGTGGATGATGAGAATACTGGGCCTATAACCACTGTTGGGGGAAAGATGGGAGTTTCAATCCCCACAGAGACACAGCAGAAAGAAAAAGTTTCTCAGCAACCCGACAGCAGTGACCCTGTTCCCAAGAAGGATACTTACACGGAAAAGCTTTCTTCCAAACAGGAAGCACTTTATCTTAGCTTCAAGGTTCCGATATGTACACAAAACATAAAACAGACTGACAAAAGCTTACACCAGGCACGGGGTTTGGTCATCCAACCAAATGAACTGAACGTTGCTGTGTTATATACATATTTACAACCAATGAGCTACAGGGGTCTGCACACCACCCTGTACCTTTTGCACACTACTCCAGTACCTGATGCAATGTCTTGCAATACACACTGTTGGAGTATGATGCAACACCTTGCAGTGGTCTGGGCATTTCCCCAGGGTTCCATGCTTTGAATCCCTGACAATTTCCTCATCCATAACCTGTGTTCATTAAGTCTAATGCCTATATGTGAGGAACTGCATAAGTGTAGTGCTATCTATGCACAAGTAGAAACACTTTTTGTGATTTTCAGTTAGGTATAGAGTCCATGGACACAGGTGCACAGTACAGACCTTCAAAATACATGAGTTGAGGCTGGGGGTTGTGAGCAAAATCTTCATTCTCATCCCATGAGCTATAATTGAACCCCTGAAAAAGGCTTTATATGACTTTATATTGTGCACTGAAGTGCTCTCTCTTCATGGTGACATTTTTCTATTCTCTTACTTATCTTTCTGTAATGTTTCGTGTTTGACTAAGCAGAAAGAGAATATGTGATGGAATGAAACACTAATGAGAAAATATAGTTCACAATGAGCTATGGTCTCAGGATTCTGTGACCTTCTAGTTTTCTGATGGAAAAGATGTTGTCATTTTCACAGAAGAAGTAGTGCATAATCCATGATTTAGTTTTCTAATCTATCAGACAAAGAATACACATTTATTTCCTTTTGTTCCTCATTAATTTATGTCATTTGGATCAGCAATAAATTACAGAATTCATATGCTATTTCACTGTTTATTTGCTAACTGCACTCTACTGCAAAATGGAAAAGAGGAAGAAGTTAGAACCACCACAGTCACTGGAACATAAATGCTTTATTTAGCTACCAAATAGGTTTCAAACCTCGCAGTCCAGTTTTTCTCATTGCCAAACTTAATAACAGAACTCACTAGCAGCATCCCAGAAGGCATCTAAGAAAGCTTTATTCCTGCTACAATTGAGGTGACTCATGAAATTAAGAGTCCTACATACTCCAGTAAAACCAATTTTATTTTGGTGTTTCAATATGAGAGTTCAACCATGCTTTATGACTTAACACAGCCAACAGTGACATCTATGTAAGGTCCACAAGGTGATTTCTGTGGCTTATTCATATGCACAGCAGATCTTTAGGGGAAAAAAGAGTTTCATATAGTTTTGAATTCTTTTTCATGCATGCAAAGCAGATACTCTGCTATTGAGACACATTATGCCAAAACAGCCTGAGTTGTTCTGGTGCTTTTTTGTGCACATTGGTACATCATCCCACAGGTACAAATTAGATACTACATAGCAAAACTATGTAACAATCTTCCATTTAAAAAAATGAAAATAAAATGTGGAAAGTTGCCAATTTGATCCAAAGACCATTGGGGAAGTACTTAGTATGACATTCTGCCCCCCACACAAAAATCTGCTCCCAAAACTTTTCCATCTAAGAGCAAAGAAGTACTATGTATCTCTCTGTGGCTGATATTTATCTTTTAAAAACCATTGATAGGTTGTTACACACCTCTGTTGTGTAAAAGCTAATTTGGCGTATAGTTCCAACAACCTGAAGGAATAGTATGTTGTTGTTGTTTTTTAAAAAAAGATAAATAAAGCTACACTGAATAGAATTAGAACAATGATGAGATCTGAAAACACACATAAGCATTATAACATTTTTGTCTCTCTTACTGCATTTCTGTGTCACAATGGTATTGTCTTGTAATTGTTGCATGTTGCATGTTGCCTGTTGCATGACGCAATGCAGTAAAAGCTGCAGTTGCCCTGCCTTCCACAAACTTCCCACATGCAGGAGAAGCACAAAAGCTTTGAAAGAGACAAGAATTCACATGCTTGAACAAGAAGTTAAGGTGGATTTGTGAGAGTGTTCCTTTGGATCTCCTTTCTTGTGAAGCTACAATGGCCCAAAAGGATCAGTCTTCCCTTTACACTGAAATCTTTCCCACTCAGAATACAACATCACTGTAATAAGAAATGAGGTATAATTCTAGTGAGAAGGTGTAGTCTGATAGCAGAGAAACATTCATAATGCATTGGTCATCCTGGATCATTTCTGATGAAAAGAAAAGCCTAAAGGTTGACAATGTTCCACAATTTTAGGAGGAAACTGAGGTTCTCTCCAGTCTCATACTGTCTGTGTGAATGACAAAACATGTAAACCATTGGAAGATAAGGCTTTGAGATAGAGATAGAGATAGAGATAGAGATAAAATAGAGAGAGAGAGAGAGAGAGAGAGAGAGAGATTGAGAGAGAGAGAGAGAGATTGAGAGAGAGAGAGAGAATAAACCAGTTATGTACATTTTCGTTTAATTAAACTATGGTTTTAAAAAGTGACTTAGTGTGCTATGATGATTCCAGATTTAAAATATCTAGTGCTATGAAAACCATTTGTTAGGTCACTTCACTTTTAATGAAGAGTTGGTCTTGGATACTGACAGTTTGCTGTGTCTGCGTTACACAGCTTGTAGAGCAGGACCTGAACTTCCTCCTTTTATGTTCATATATTGGCTCCCACAGCAGATTGATTTTCTTGTTGTTGCTGTTCAGCCATTGAGCAGTGTCTAATGATTGGAAAAGGCATCAAATCCTCATTTTTGTGTCCCATTTTTAAACTACTTCAGGTTTGTGATCAACAGAGTACTGAGTGTAGCTATCGATCCTTACGCTGAACAAAGTTTTCTTTCTTGTTTGTGTGACAGAAAAATCCACCTAGAAGTCAATAAAATCCACTGCAGACAAAGTCATGGTTGCTTTATGACCACAACACAGGCCCCAGCTCTTCCAATATTTAGAGATGCCATCTGCAGAAAAGAAACAAATGTTTTTTTAGGGTTTATATTCAGAAGTGAATTCTGTGGTAAGTACATCTGAGAGGTCAAAGTGGAAAGGAGCTAATATACTGTACAAATAATAAATACATTGCTACATGTTTTCTGTTAATTGTGGATGGAAGAATGGTGTCAGATGAGGTAATGGACAAAGATGTAAGTATTTGGTCTAGTTGAGACATGGGGAAACTTTGGATATCCAATTGTTTTAGACTTCAGATTTTAGAAGCCCCAAACAACTGTGCCAGTGGTGAAAGGTTATGGACGTTATAGCCCAAAAGGCACTTCTGTTCTAGGTGGAACATAGTAGCAGAATATACTGAAAATCATAAAATATCAGCAGTGTCTGGAGTAGTGAGCTTTATTATGAAAGCTTTTAACTACACATAGATTCCTTAGCCTAGTTACTATGGGGAAGCTTCCCTAGCTTATAAACCTTTAATTTCACTAAGAGTTGCCTGAATATTGTGCTTTAAGACCAGGTTATGTGTCAGCTTTCCTAATACTCTTCTTTCCGAGACATTGATAAGGTATACAACAGTTAATAGTGACTTTCCTTTATCTCATGGAACTAGCTTCAGAGTTCATTGGAACTTAATCACTATTAACAACAGTCTTTCCATCAAATGCTTCATGACTATTGGTTTTAAAACAGAAGAGAACTTCAAAAACAGTTTGTGATGTAGAATGGAAATGTAGGGAGAAAGTTATTCAAAGGAAAATAATTCCTCTGAGCCTTCACAAATGCTTAAAGTGCTGAAGTAACTCTTTGGATCACAGCCATCATTTCCGTATCCTCTGGTATTCCAGCTACAGGGACAATATTACACATCGAGCTAATTAACTGTTCATTCCTCTTAAACAGTGGAGGTAAACAGATGCATTCTAGAGGTGACTGCTCCTTTTTGAAATAGAAGTACTGTTGGAGGCTAGGCCTATATCAGAAAATAGTAATTGGAATCCTGTTTTGGAGTAGAAATGCACAACCACTATATTTACCTGGCTGTTCAGTGACTCTTAACCCAACCTCCACAACTCCCACTTACAGGGAAGCAGCCACTGTAAGCAATGAGGGTCTGTTCCTCTGTCACTAAGGAAGCAATTGATATCCCACCCATTCCATGAGCTATCTTCAATGTGACAGGCAGTAGTGGGGATCTTATTGCAATTCCCCCTCATACCAGAGATCACTCATAAGTGTGAGGTATGTGTGGGAATATCAGTCAGCTGCTAACCAAGCAGCAGCAGAATGGGTCCTTGTTAATCACAATGGCTACTTCCTGGTAAGTGGGGATTGGGGAAGTTTCATGATCCCTACATTTCCCCTCAGATAGGGACTATATAGGGATGGTGAATATGATACAGTTATGAATGCATAACTCTAGGCAATGCATTCACAACTTCCCAACAGGATTTCAGTCAGTATGTTCTAGTTAGGGAACACATTTTCTTTAAGGAAAAATTAGGACACTATTAGAGTTTATTATTAACTAGCAGTAGCTACTGTTTATTTACTTAATCCTTTTAGATTTATAAACATTACACTTTTCCTTCCAGGCAATTACATTCACATATGGTTTATTTAATTGCTAAATAATGAACAGTATCCTACATCAGTTACTTAGGCCCTTTTTGCATGGCATTTTCCATGTGAAAGGGTGCCTGAAGTGTCGTGCGATTGTGAGGAGTGATCTGCACGATGCACTCACAATCGTGCAATGCTCCAGGGTAGGGCAGGCAGTGACTGTGCACCTTTCCATTTTTGGCTACAAATGGTACACAATCGCACATTGCTTCCGGGCCCCATGTGCACTTACCTGGTGTGTGGAGCCTCCGGAGCCATGGTGGTCATGCTTCCTGCCCCAGTGCAGCCTGGGAAAGTCCCAGGCTGTGCTGTGGAAGGAAGAGGCGGGGCTCTCACAAGTAGGCAGCTTGTGCGGAGCTGAAGGGCCCTGAATGCAACAGCCTGTCGCCGGAAGCTGCTTGCACGATCCCTGCACCCCAGCACCAGAAGAACGTAAGGTGTGGAAAGGGTCTTAGTTATGTATACCCTGAACTCTCCTGGTCTGACCCACCCAAACATGACAGAAATATCATTCACCCCTGCTCTAATACCCAGTAACTGGATCTCTTTCTCGCCATGTAGCTGATGGAGAGAAGGTCGGCCAGGAGAAGTTACTTAGTTATATATACTTAAGTAAACTTAATTAAGTATCTGATGTAGAATACTGACCAAAATTTTATCCATTACCTTCTATATCAACATTTAAAAACAGGTAGCTAATAAATAGCCAATATATTAAAATGCCAGGTTAATACAAGATACATTAATTTTTTTAGCTTTGTTTAACATGAGCCTGACAAGGTTTTTGACAGATTTCTGATACTGATGCTGTAGCACTCCATCTTTGGGTTGCTTGCTCCATAGGATTGTAGCCATGCTAAAAAGAAGCTGAATTTAAAAAAAAAAAAAATCAAAGCAAAACCTTCCAGCAAGAGGTGAATTAAATCAAACTACAAAGCATAATATAATCCATTATATTTGTTAGCCATATTTCATTGTGTTCATGGATTAAACGTAAGAACACAAATTAACAAACAAAATAGAATGTGTGGGGAAAATGATACCCTGCTGTGTAGTTTCTGGCAACTACAGCAAATAACAGTGATTTCAGTCACTCTGGGGAACTCAGGTTCTATTGTTCATAACAGCACAGTGAAAAATATTGATTTAATTGCAATGTATATCAGGCATCACATTTCTCCTTGCATGGACTTTGTGCATACTGAAATTTTTCGTATGATATTGAGAATGAAGGAAATTAGGCAACATACAGCCATCAAAACTCAGATGAACAAAATGCTGAAGTACTGACTTATCAGGTTCAAAATATCTTCCTCTATGTGTAAAAGAAATAATTTCAGAAAATGGAAAAATAACAGCTATCAACATTTAAACTGAATTTTTCTGTTTGTATATTTTTAGAAACAGCAGATATGACATCATTGAAGAAGCAACATATATGAATATTAAGGGCTTTTGATAAAATTCCCATTCTTGCTTATAAGCTTGCATGAGAGAGCAATATTCAAAACAGAACTATATATTTCTGCTTTCTCTTCTTTCAAAATCCTGTTTTCTGTACTTTGCTGAGCTGCTGGTGGATACTGGCTTCTGTATGTATGACCCAACGATCTCTGGAGGCATGCTTCGAGTGCCAATAAAAACAAGCATTGACTTAGTGAGGTGTCTCAGACAAGTCTGTCTTTTCAATCACCTGAACTCTACCATGGGGAAAAAAATTACCTATCTCTATGGAACATTCTGAAGTCAAGGCAAGGAAAAACAGACTTCTTTTGGAAGTTTTCTCAATGCTGTCATCAAGACTTCTGTCCAAAAAAACACAGAATCAGAGAATTTTAATATCTTAAGGTTGGAAGATCCATGAGACCATCTAGTCCAACTCTCTGCCAGGCAGAAGAACACAACTAAGGCACTCCTGAAGGATGTTCTTCCAACCTCTGTTTAAAGATTTGAAAAGAAGGAGAGTCCAACACCATCTAAGGCAATCTATCCCACTGACCAACAGTTTTTACAATAAAAGAAGCTCTCCCTAATATTTAGGTGGAAAAGCTCTCTTTTTGAACAATTTGAATTCATTGGTTCATGTTCTAGTCTCAGAACCAACAGAAAACAAGCTTGATCCATCTTCTACACACCATCACTTCCAATGTTTAAAAATGGATATTATCTCACGTCTCAGTCTTTTCTTCCTTAGGCTAAACATAAGCAACCTCTTAAGCCATTCCTCACAAGGGTTTGCTTCAAGACTTTTGATCATCTAGGTTGTTCTTCTCCAGACACATTCCAACTTGCCAATATCTTTCCTGAACTGTGGTGCCTAGAACTAGACACATTATTCTAGATGAGATCTGACCCAAGCAAAATACAACTCCACTACTACTTCCCTTGATTTGGATTTTTCTTTGCCTGTTGATAGAACATAGAAATGCACTGGCTTTTTTTGGCCACCACATCACGCTGTTGATTCATGTTTAGCTTGTGGTCTACTAAGAGCCCTAGAGTCTTTTCATAGATACTGCTTTCAAGCCTAGTGTCACCTATCCTATATTTGCGCTGTCTGTCAGTCTATCTATCTCTATTTTGCTCTGACTTTACATTTATCCCTGTTGAAATTGATTTGCCAGTTTTGGCCCAGCTCTCAAATCAGTCAAGGTCATTTTGAATTCTGATCTTGTTCTCTGGATGGTCATTACTCTTCCTTCCTTTTGCTATCACTTTACAATTTGTTAAGTCTGTCTTCTAGTCCATCATCTAAACCATTTATAAATATGTTAAGCAACACCAAGAACACTGAGGCACCTCACTAATCACTGGTCTCCAGATGAAAAGCAATCAGTGGTGAGAACTCTCTGGGTTCAATCCATCAACCAATTACAAATCTATCTTAGAGTAATACTGTCTAGATCACAGTTCACCAGCTTGCCTGCAAGAATATCATAGGGGACTTTATCAAAAACCATATTGAAATCAAAATATGCTGCATTCACACCACATCTTTAATGTATCAAGCTTAGAAATCTATCAAAAAAGGAGGTAAGATTAGTTTGGAATGAATTTATTTTTGATAAACCTATGCTCGATCTTAGTAGAGCATTTCTTTATTATTGTGCACATACTGACTTTAATGATTTGTTCTAGAACTAGCAGACTGGTCAGTCTTTCATCATGTCTTCTTTTCTGCCTTTCATGAAGATGAAGACATTTGCTCTCCTCCAATCTGCTGGGACCTGTCCTTTCCTTCAAAGATTATTGCTACTGCTCTGTCCTTCTGTCTATATACAAATTCTTTTAGTACTCCTGGATGTAGCTCATCTGGCCCTAGAGATCTGAATTCACTTAAAGTAGCTAAGTATTCCTTTACTACCACTACTGTGGGCTGCAGTTGCATTACTGCATCATTTGTTCTATTCACCAGTTAGGGCACTGCTTTCTTTTGGGAAAAGATAGAGGCAAAGAAAGAATTACACAGTTTGGCTTTCTATCTATCTCCTATCATTATTTCATTATTTCCTACATAGAGGCTCTACCATTTCCTTGGTATCCCTCTTAAACCAACTCTCCTTTTATTATTTTTAATCTGTCTACCAAGCCTGCAATCATTCTGAGCTTCAGATTTTCTAACTTTCTGCCTACAAGTACTGGTCGTTCATTTGTATTCCTCTTTGGTGACCCCCCTCTTCTTCCTTTCTTATACATGTCCTTTTAAATCTTAGATCACCTGAAACTTCTTTATACACTCAGCCAGGTTTCTTCAGATACCTCCCACTTTTCTTCTTTACTGGAATTGTTTACAGCTGCACCTTCAATTTCTCAACTTTCAGAAACACCCAGGCATCATGAACTTCCTTCCTTTTGAGAATATCTTACCACAGGATCTCACTATTTCTCTAAACCCAATGAAATCAGCTTTCCTGAAGTCCAGAGTATGTTTCTATGTTTGATTTCCTCTTTCCTCTGTATAACAATCTCATGGTCACTCCCACCCAGGGATTCTCCTACTTCCACTCCACTGGCTAGCGTATCTCTGTTGGTTAGGATCAGATCGAAAATAGCTGATCCTCTTGTTGCCTCATCAACCTTCTGTACAATTAAATTGCAGGTAAGGCTGGTGAGCAGGACTTTGCAGTGATGGCTACATTGACTTCCAACAAATATCAGGATGGCTGAAGTCTCCTATTACTACTATATCTCTCCTTTTAGAGTATTTGATCATTTTGCATTATATAAATCCTCAGTCCGACATAAAGAGGTCACTGTTGTCTCTCTCCCCTCCCCTCCCCCTTCTTTCAACCTTTTTTCTATGCTTTAAGTCACTGATTTTCTCACAGATATATACACTCTTGGCATACGATTTTCCCCCTTCCCCTCCCCCTCTCTTACTACATTCCAATCACGAAATTCATTCTATCAGGTTTCAGTGATTTATTTTCTATCCTTTATGACTTCTACTGTTAAGAGTTCAAGTTCATCCTTCTTATCTTCCATGCTCTGTGCATCAGCAGAGAGACATCAAATGCCATGGGTCATTCTCTCCAGCTGATTATTTGTTCTTGTTTTCTTGTTTTCCCAAGTTATGTTCTTGTACTATTGGTTGAATTCCTCCTATATCACTTCTCCCTGTCTTCTGGAATACCATCTCTCCCCCACAACATAACTTAGTTTTAAGTCCCCCAGATCAGATTTGTGAGACTCCTAGCAAATATGTTCTTACTGTACAAATAAATGAGCATCATCAAGCTATATAACTGAAGTAATATTGGATAAATACAACAGTCAGAATTCAATTGGTTATTAGAAATGGTCACATTTATTTTGTGAGAATCAGCAACCCATTCCCCACTCTGTATTCAAAAAATTAATCCAGAGAGCTGGTAAAATATTTGGAGAAGATTTTTAAGGTTAAGGGGACTGTAGGAAGAAAGAGATTATGGGGGAAGCTGTATAACCCAGCTCATTTTAGAAATTGGACCCTAGCTTTTACATTTAGGAGTAGCATAAAATAAATTATATTTCATATTTATTGAAGGTAGTAGATACTTGCTTATACATTTCTGCAAAATAAAATACATAAATGTACTGAAAACATAGTTTGATCAAGTGTTTCCCCACAAAACTAGCCAAGAGCTATATGCCTAATATAAATACCAAAAGCTCTTTAAAAAATGAATTTTCAGGCTGATGTATTGGCAATTTCAGAATAACAACAACAAAAAGACTTCAGCAAAAGATGAGACCAACATGGATAGCATTTTATGACTAACAAGAAACATCCATCATTTCAGTCTTATCTTTTTTGTTACCTAGGAGATAATATTGACTGTCTTTGGATGAAGTCTTACAACAGTTGTAGACTGAAAAAAAGAGTTATCATTGCATAGTTGTGGGGATTTTGGCTACTCAACAAATAACCCTTTGTGAAAGCTATAGAAAGAATGAAACCATAGATACCTGTGTCCATTCATTAGTTTGAGGGTCATAAGACTCCATGGTGTTCAGATACGTCTGGCCATCATATCCACCTACTGCATACAATTTATCACCAAGGATGCAAACACCCACAGCATCACGGGGCATGCTCAATGGTGCTACCATTGTCCAGGTATCAGTTTTGGGGTCATACCTATACAACAGAAAGGAAGACCTTCATTGTAATCAAGCTAATCTTCAACTATAAAAGTAATTATGTTGTATTCATTCAATAGATTTATTGTGGACAACTTTCCAAATTCAACCTCTTTAGTAACAGGTGGCAAAAGCACACCCCTGTAGCCAACATACTAAGGATCAAAGTCCATGATATGTTCATCCTCCATCCCCATCAGAGCTGCACCAAGCAGGAAATGCTTCTATTTGTCAGAACGCGTAGTGCTGCTTACTTACATAGCTTTCATTAGCATGTAATGGGATAGTAAACATGACTTAATTTGCTAAGGCACGTAACTCTGAAGAAATTGTATTGTGTAGGAAAGGTACCTAGCAATACACATTCCCCTTGTTTTCTAGTTTGATCTTGAGATATTTTAAGTATTTTCGTTAAAGTAATTCACTGAAATGCTTTTAATACTGGACTATCACTATTTTTTATGGAATATATCTAAAGCTGCAGGCACCTCTATTAGCTCACTAATGATATTTTTTCCCTTGCCACTTAATACAGAAAGCTTCCTTCTACTGCTACATTATCAATTATGCTGAGTGAAGCTGGCATCCAGCTGGTTCCCTGGTAATTTTCAAAGAATACTTTTTGTGTATGGATGCCTACTTTTCTTCTCACCTTGAGCAACTTTAAAAATCATCAAAGTTCACAAGATGATGGCATGCCAAGTCAGAGGGTACTGTTCCCACAATCTATTGCTAGTTGATTTGAATGAAGACCACAATTGTGTGTACTTTAGTGTAAATTAGTGCCGCAGGAGATTAAGGCTTGCAGCAGTTGGCATGTGAACATGGTGTGTGATATATGCGCCAAAGAGATGTGGGATCTCAATTGGTTCCTTCTAATAAGATCCCCATCACTTGTAATTGAGGTAGTAAGTACCAAATTTATAACATGATGATGCGGCTGAGGGAGTCTAGGCCTCAAGGACAGAAGGATACAGACTAAACAAAGGGAGAAGCCAGCAAGTACAAAGGAGCCTAGAATAGACCAACACAAGCACTTACACCAAACATCTGTCAATGTCCTTGTAATTCTAGCTATTACATTCCCCATCCAAGCTTATTCTTGGTTACAAGCAGGGGACAAGGTATCTGAGCTTCCACCAGATAGTGCCCATCTTGGCCTGGATAATGAGTAACAATTGGTCATATTCCTTGCATATTTCAAGATGTCCCAAAGTGTATAAATTCAGAATTCCTTCTAAGAGATTACTTTTCCAAGGTACATAGTAAAAACTGGACTGGAATAATGAGTTCAGTGTACTACCAACAATAAAAGAATCAAGACAACTGATATGTTTTTAAAATTATACTTCTATGTTATTGTTTCCCCAGGAAGCTCTGATAAATCTATGGATAAAAATTTTATTTTGCTTTATTTTTTAATCTTGTCCCCTGCTTGTAACCAATTTATGAAAATTCTCAAAATGCTAATGTGGGAGAAAACAAGAGTGGTTTCAAAAAAGAGGTCATTCCATGATACTCAGGTAGTGGTCCAGATGTTCTCAGCTTCAGCAAGAGAATCTTATCATGCACCTCCATATCATTTGCTGAGACTATTATAATCCCTTTCCCAGATGAGGAGGGAAAGCATATTGGACAATATTTGCAAAAATGGTTAAAAAGTTTGAGAAACTCTAATGAGGACACCCAGACTGATGAGAATCTTTGCAGCTTGTGGCTTATTCTGTACAAAATCCATATTCAGAGGTCTTTTTTTTTAAAGAGAAAGTGAATTTTCCATGCAGGAAACAATCTTTTTTGTACATAAAATAACTTCTCTCTCTCTTATATATATATATATATGCGTGTGTGTGTGTGTGTGTGTGTTTGTTTGTGTTTGTGTGTGTATATGCAGAAAATCCTGTGTCCTATGCAGAAAAGGCCATTTTCTGCTGAAGAAATGTGTGAATTTTGCCTAAAATAATTCCTGAGCTGTGAATAGTCTTTGAAAAATTACATAGTCTTTGAAGACCATAGCCCCTCCCTAAACTGCAAACCCGAGAACTCCATAGGATGCTGAAAGTGGAATAATAGCACTATAACAGTCTACTGCGGAAATGGCCTTTCTCACAGCATAAAGAAAATTGCAAAGATTACTTGTTTCCTTCAAGAATGAAATTAGAAAAGAAATGCATCTCTGATCTCAAATCAGATAATGAACTGGCTTAGTCCAGAACTATGAAAACTGACAAGGAAGACATTGCTTTTTTTTTCTTTCTAGCATCTGATAGAGTGCTTCTGTATATGAGTGTAATCTTTCGCTTTATGTCTAATTATTGATGGAACAATCTTCCATAAATTTATTTAATCTTTTTTAAAAGGCCATTTATATCAGTGGACAGCCTTGGATCAGGTCTTAGTCTTCAAAATCAGTCAGTCTTCTCTGGGGTGTGCAATGGCACAGAGGGCAAGTACTGATTTTATGCTCCATAACACTTCTGTGTACTTCTACCACACTCCACTAGTATGATAAAAATGATATTGTGTCACTTATGGTCCCCATTTTAGGCCAACCTGCAGCTGAAGATATCAGTTCTTTGGTGTTGGAGGTTCTAGGGGACCAGCAGTGGACTTTGGTAGTTGTAAAATTGTGGTTCAGGGGCAGCGTTTAGGCCAGCGTTGTTCAGTTCTAAGAATGACTAGTTCTGAATCCAGCCCAATATCTTGTTATTGTGAATTCTGCAAATTGATTCTGGTGATGAGGAACATTTTTTATCCCTGCATTCTGGACTGAAACCCAGTCAATCTATACAACACTGATGTCAAGGGACTGTTTTCCTGCACAGTGAGTTATGGTGCCTAATGATTTTGCCCAACCCTGCTGTGTGGCCCCTACAAACTTCCAGTCAAAATGAATTGACTGTAATAAACATGTCTTTAGTATGCAAAGAACATGTAGAATGGACTGGGAACAGAAAAACATCTATCCCACAAATTAAAGATGCACTTCTGAGAATTACCCTAGCATTCTTAGCATACATTGAACACAGATTATCAGAATTATCACCTGCTTTCAGAACATGTGGTGAGAAGTTTAATTTGGGTTTTATTATGTAATAACACCTGCGATCTTTTTCTCATTTCATTTTTAAACATATTGTATTGAATGTTAGACAATTTTAATCATCAGCGTTGTAATAAAACTGTAAATATTTTACAAATATTAAGCCAAACTCAAAGGAATATTGGTGTGATATTATTTTGCTAGACATTTTTTTTGCTAGGCAATTACTTCACTATATATATGATGGTAAGTGCTATGAGTGCTTTTAAGAAATGGAAAGCTCCAAAGCCTTTCCCCTTTCCTTCAGCCCAGCACTTCCAAATTGATTTCTTATTGTATTCAGGAACTTTATAATATCTTCTGTTTCACCCTGGGGCACATCAAGTTATTACAAAGATGAAGTGTACAGCCATTTTCTCAGCAAAAGAAATAACACTATGAAATGAAGGCAACATTTCACCTACTATACTCATTTCTTTTCTCTCCTGTTTTCGGCAGTACTAAGTACTCTACCAGTCCCTTGATATCTGTTTATTAAAACTTTTTTTTTTTAAGAAGTATTTTGTGTATACACACACACACACATACATGCATGCATATATGGTGTTTTCTTTTTTTGGCAGGCATTCACCTTGACTCTGTCAGCTGAAAAAGACAATCTTCACACTATTAAAGCTTATGGCTCTAGGGTATGTGAAAATAAAAAACACACTTGCTAGTGCTAATTGTACAATGCCAAATAGCCACAGACTTAACAAAGATTTTGAAGCCTATCTTCCTTTTTAGCCTCTAGCTGAAGGTTGCATAAAAGGTAATCGTATATATTTAAAATAATATAAAAAAGAAGTAACTTAATCCTGTTCCTTCCAGGCAGAACAATGCTCTGTCTCTTACTCCTACATAAGGGTGTAATTCTTCTCTTAAGTTTTTTTCTCAAAGGTAGTGATCAGTTATTTCCACAATTTTTTTCTTGCTGCAAGAAAGTCTTCAAAACACATGCAGTATTAGGAGGCTATTAACAGTTCTGGACTACTTTTTTGGGCAAAAATTGCACATGGTAGTTTTGTGCAGAAAACATCATTTTCTGCAAGGAAAGTAATACTTCAGCACAGAAATATTAATTGCTACACCAAAATGCTGCTTTCTGAGCAGAACATGTTGTTTTCTATGCAAATGAACCATGTGAAAATGTTACAGAGAATAAATACCCAATGGTAGCATTTTCTAAATTGAAATATTATTTTTCATTCCGTTTTATGTGCAAAAAATCCAATTTTTGGCACAAAACAACTACTGTATTTGCCAGCATATTAGATGCACCAGCACATAAAAGTACCCTATTTTCAGACTATATTATTTAGGGGAAAGGAAATAGTACCCTGTTCCCCCACCCCACCCCAGTCCTGTTGTTTCTGCCTGGGTGGGGGAAAATCCCTGCCAGGCAGAAAGAAAAGAAAGGGGTGTATGTGAAAGAAGCTCCCTTCTCTGCCATTGCTGTTGTCTCTGCCTTGCAAAGAGGGAGAAAAACAAGAAGGTGTGTGTGTGTGTGTGTGTGAAAGAAGTTCCCTTCTCTGCCATTCCTGTTGTCTCTGCCTTGGTGGGGAGAACTTCCCCCCACCAGATAAAAAGGAACAGAAAGGTGCCTTTCCTTTTTGCCTGGGTGGAGACTTCTCTCCACCCAGGCACTAGCTCGAGCACTCCTTCCATCCCCCTGGCTTTTCTATGCCCCAGAAGGAGTTACTACATTTGCGGGTGTATAAGACACACCACATTTTCAGAAGGCATTTTTTTGAGAAAAAAGTGCATCTTATACACTGACAAATATGGTACATCATTCATTCATTCATTTCATTCAACCACAAGATAATTTTGTGAGGAATAAGTCCCAAGCTGTGAAGATTCTCATCAGTCCAGGATTATTTTCAACAGGGTTTATCAACACTCAAAAAAAAAAAAAATTTTTTTTTTGACCATGTTCTGGATACTTTTGAATACTCCTTCCATCCATACCCCTATCCAAGGATTCACTTTGCTCCTGCACCCTGCTCACTGTGGCCATTTGGTGATTAGTGGTGAGTAGGTGCCATGGAGAAACATCTGGTTATGTGCCTATAACCAAATGTAATATGAATAAGAAAAGTGGTATAATCTACAGCTTTTGTTCTTAAGTTCCTGATATAAATCCGCAAATAATTATGTTTCTCAACAAAAAAGAAAAGAAGTTCTATTTATGGATTTAAACACACACACACACACAAACACAAATCTAGTTTGCATTCAGAAACATCACATGCAAATATATATACAGGATGGATACCTTTCAACATAATCCAGAAGTCTGGAGCAATGGTTAGAAGCAGGAGCATCATGACCTCCAACTGCATAGAGGAAACCGTCACAGGTAGCGACTCCAACACCTCCTCTTCTCTTACACATTGGAGCACACATGTTCCATTTGTTTGTATGGGGATCATAATACTCCATTGAACTCAAACAAGAACTGCCATCTCGTCCGCCAACTGAGTACAACCTAGAATAAATCATACAGAATTCTAAGCATAACAGGAAGTAAAAGAAACCAAATTGTGGACAGACATTTAGAAGCGTAAAGCTTTTTAAAATAAAGTGTTCAATTAGATGGGAATCCTTTCAAGTAAATCTTCTCTTCTTCCTCTTCCTCTTCTTCCTTTTTTCTTCTTCCCTATCTTCTTCCTCTTCTTTCTCTTCTTCCTCCTCACAAATGGAAATAACCCCATACCATCTGAAAGCAAAATTCAACCATGCCAAATAGGAGTTTGGAAGGCTACCTAGGTTTTCAAAAGTGTACTAATTTGCAAAACAAAGTTGTACAAAAACAATTAAACAGTCATTGTTTTAACTGAATGTACCTTTAGACACTTCTTGGATCTATATAATGGACGGGCAACTGAGCCACATAAGGTTAAGACATGTCAATTAAGCAAGGAGGGAGAACAAAAATGAGAGGAAGAACTTCTGCAGACTCTATAATGTATTTATTAATTATAGAGCATATACTATAACAAATTACTTTTATTTAAAGTGAGGATGAGGGTCAGTTCCATGAGATGGGAATACTCTCTTCCTCTTGCTCTATATGAATACTTCAGGAAAAAGGAGAAGAAAGGTGGAATCTGGAAATCTCTTCTTTTCTAATATCTAAATCTCTTCTTTTCTAATATAGCACAAGAGGGGGAGAATTTAGGAAGGGAATATAATATGACATAATATATCTATTCCCAACTCCTCTCTTCCTCAGTCTTCCCACAGCCCATATTATCCTATGGGAGACATATCAGAGATATGGTGTGATATACACCATGAGAAATACTAAAATAAAAAAAATAAAAAAATAAAAAATAAAATATAAAAAACATCATGTCATATGAAGAGTTTTAACAAGAATGTGAGTGGGGGTGAAGCCAGCATTTTTATTCTAGAATAGGAATGGAAATAATATTGGAAAATATTCGATATTTTTCAAAGTATCAAGAAACCCTGAGAATCTTCTGTTATTGTTGTTGTTGTTGTTGCCTTCAAGTTGTTTCTGACTTATGGTGACCCTAAGGCAAACCTATCACAGGGTTTTCTGAGGGCTGAGAGGGTGTTATGTACCCAAGGAGGTTTCCACGGCAGCCTAAAAGGGGGAAATTCAACACTAGTCTCCAGGGTTGTAGTCCAGTGTTTAAAACACTACATCATGGTGGCTCTCAAAGTTTTGGACTTAGGCCATTTCCACACTAGCCTGTTATAGCGCTATGATTCCCCTTGCAATTCCCTATGAAATCCTGGGGTTTGCAGTTTAGGGAGGGGCCAAGTGGAAACAGTCCCGAAACTGCAAACCCCAGAATTCCATAGGATGTTGCAAGGGGAATCATAGCGCTATAACGGGCTAGTGCGGAAATGGCCTTACTCTTCACAAAATTTGAACACAGTTTTGTACATATTACAGCATTTTTCTGCACAGAAAAAACCAATATTTCTGAATGGAACTATTATTTTCTATTATTTCTTCTTACACAGAAAATGCTGTAACTGGGGACATTCCATGTACAATTTGCAAATGGTTGCCTTTCACTGTAGAAAACAGCATTTTCTGCAGGGAAGTAATCGGTTTTCTGTGCAAAACAACGGTGTGCAAATTTTTGCACAGAATAAGTATCAAATTGTGAATAGGTTTTGAAAAATTGCAGCAGAAATAAAATTGCAGTGGGAAGCATATTGCTAAAGTTACTCATTGCTTCATTCTTGAATAAATAATCCTCAGGAACTCATGAAATGATCCTCAGAAACTCATTAAATCATCCTCAAGAACTCAAAAGGTTATCATAGAGTCCTGCAGGCAGTGACCTTCCCAATCCAGGGAATGGGTTGGGAATGATACTGAAAAAGGAACTAAAGATACATTCCACACAAGTAGCTATGACTCCAGCAGTTCCACATATCCTATAGATGCTAGAATAGCACATCTGCAACAGGATACCTGGGAAGAAGCCTTGAACAGGACTCCTGAGGAACTTGCTTGGCTGTGGGATGAAAAAGAAAGCTCTACAACTGTTATGAGGGGGTATAAACACCAAGAGACACAGGGATCTCCTTGCTAGCAAATTGTATTACTAAGGGGCAAGAAACACCAACTTTTTCAGGAGGCAGGGACTTCTCAACTTTGTTTCTTATCTCCACTGCATATTATCTCAGCCACAATCTTGACTCTACCTTTGGTTCATGCTCACAACTGGACTGCTTTTCCATGTCTGGCATTGTAATGTATTTAGGTTTACCCATCCACCCAGGGCATTCTCCAATCTTCAGGCTGTGGCAGGATAGTCAATGAGGGTTTTTTTTAAGTGTTAAGAACAAAAGAAAAAACCTTGGTGATTCGAAATAGTAACGTAAACAAACATTTGCCTTTTGTGGTTTCCAGCTAATTTTTTTCTGCCTCTCCCATCCTGCAAAGAGGAAAGAAAGAGCTAAGCATGAAAAAATAGTCCTGGTCTCGATGAAGGTGACTGACTGAATTATTAGTGTTCCATAGCAGCAACAGAAGCATCTATAAAAACAAGCAACAGATCTTCTGTATGCAACTCACTTCTTGTTCACCTGACCAAAGAAAGAAAACGAGGCAGCAGGCTTTGTTACTCATGACTGAATGTGCAGCTTTGAATTGTTTCTGTGGCTTCTGGTATTCTGCTAATAGGCTGACATCACACCACTCACTAGAATGCCAGTCATTGAGCTGGAAAACAAACATTTACAGTGCCATTTATGACAAGTGTTAAGTGGTTTACAAATAATTCATATACTGGAAGTGTATGTGTCTATTCCACTTGTTGATTGGCTTTGGGGGGAAAAAGGTATAGATGCTCATGTAAATTCTACAAACTTTGGCAATTGCCCAAAGTGCTCAATATCTCTCTCTTGTGCCCTTTTGTCTACATAAGGAACAACATTTAGAGAATAAATTCAGCATTAATGGACATGATGTTGCAAGAGGGGGACTGGGATTGAGTGCCAGTTGTTTGCTTGAGGGCATCTAATGAATTTGTGGAAGGGAAATTAGGGAACTTCCAATCCACCGCTGAAGCCTTTGGGCCTCAGTTCTATATACACCACCTGCCAGTTAGTTCTATAGTATTCAGATTTGAGTCCACATGTATGGGCCTGCACTGTAAGCCTCTTACACTATACTAGATCACAACTTAATTGCTCACTGCAAAGAATTAGTATTCATCATCTGCATCTACTTTGTGCTGTATATATTACAGAATATCAGAGGATTATATTTCATTCAGGATAGGCTCATACATGTAAAAAAATGGAAAAGAAAAGAAATAACTTAAGACTACTTAGTATTGCACTGGTAAAATTACTCAGTAACTAAAATTCCAAATCCATTTAGAAATTTGCCCTTGGGTAAATAAAGCATAATTGGTTCCACCCTATGTAAGTGCACATGCGAAAATTATTCTGATTGTATTTTAACAATGTTGACACAAGAAACACATTTTTTATAAAAATTCTTTCACAGTTTTTGGTTGCCTATTGTCCACTACCTAGGGATTAATACAACTTACAGAAATGTGGACTGTTTCAAAGTCCATGCACTGAGCAATTTGAAATGCAAAGCCTATATCAATGAAAGAATGACATACTTGGAAGCTTTTACTGTTTTATGCACTTCATGAATTCCGAGCCAATTAAATGCACATGTAATGTTTCATTCTTAATACATGAAACCATCTTATTGGTGCTGCTGCTTGTACTGCTACTACAGTAATATCTTCTGAGATGTATTCCAATTTTATTTCCACATATAGAAGATAACTGAAGTCAAGAGACCTGAAAGTGTTACTTTCTAGTGTAGTAACTGTTACTGTATTTGCCAGAGTATAAGATGCACCTGTGTATAAGACACTCCCCACTTACACACTGGCAAATACTATTTGCTGGCATATAAGATACACCAGCGTATAAGATGCACCCCATTTTCAAACAGTATTTTTTGGGTAAAAAAGTGAGTTTTAAACAACAGCAAATACAGTAATTTACAAGTTACAGAACCGCAAGTGAGTTAAAATAATTGTTGTATTGGTTTTAGGGAAGTAAATCAGCCTCTTTTTTTGTTTTATTTTGCTTTTAAAAATATGTATTTTCTGTGCCTTGATGTAAGACAGCAGGCTTTTAAAACTTTTGCTCTTGGAGGAAATCCCTACCTTTTCATGAGATCTTTTTTCAGGAATGTTCTGAAAAATGTGAACTATTGGAAAGAAAGATAATTTTTGCCTTTTAATAAAAGTAGTAGCACTGGATGAGTTGTTCATTTTTTTTTGACCAGCCTGTCCTGTTGTGTTTATTCTCTGTGTGTGTTTCCATGTATTCACACATATGCTTAGCTTTACAAAGGTGGACAAGAAACTGCAGTGGGGGCTAAAAGTTCTCAGAGAGGGGCAAGATCATTTGAGGGGGCTGTTTGTGCCAAGACGGTCAGTCTCAACTGGGAGATAGTGAGATTTATTCATCTGGTTCGATTCCATACTCAACCATAATAGCCAGCATGGTATAGTGGTTTGAGTGTTGGACTACAACTCTGGAGACCAGGGTCTGAATCCCTGCTGAACCAAGGAAACACACTGTGTGACCTCGGGCAAGTCACAGTCTCTCAGCTGCAGAAGAAGGCAAAGACAAGTCTACTCTGAACAAATCTTGCCATGAAAATTCCATGATAGGTTCACTTCAGAGTTGCTATAAATTGGAGTATTAGCCAACTCATGACATTGTTTTGTACTAGAAGACAGAATTTCAGTGATATTATTCTTTGGCAGAACAATCATTTTGGATAAAGCTGTAATCAACTTTGTTAATTCAGAAGAAGTTGGGCATGTTATTTTCTATTTGGAACCTTTGAAAATGGATTTCTTGAATCCTGTGCAACTACTTGAAATAATTTTCAAATGAAGGTTCTCCTTCACATTCCTCCTTGGAAAAGGGAGCATACAGATAATATGCTTAAGAACATAAGGAGGGTTCTGTGACTAGATAGAAGGCTTATTTACTCTTCCATTGTCCTCCCACAGAGGTTACCCTATGAGTCTTCAGGTACTTAGGATCAGGATACACTTTATTTTGAACTGTCTTTTTATCAGTTTTCCAAGGTATAAGACATCCAGAAGTTCCTTACCAGTGCCTTTTTCTGCTCACTACTATAAAAGTGTGTCACTACCTTTCTCTACAAGAGATCTTTCATCAATGTCACCTTCGACTGTTGGTGTTTCCTAGCAGCTTCTCTTCCAAAGTTTTGACCACCACCACTGGAACAATAAATTCTCTTACTCTGATGTACTGTTACTCCCTGAAGAGGATGGACATTTTTTTTTGTCTGGTGTTTTTGCTTTAACTATCTTGGGTGACCCAATTAGGAGTCCAGAGTCTGGTCATATTGCCCTCAGTTCCCATGACATTCTCAAATCCCATCACTGTATTAATGTGTAAATCCAAAAAACGATAAGTTAAAATGACTAAACTGAGCCTATTGTTATTTGGACATAACATAAGAGGATGGAATGACTCAGATGGAATGACTCAACAAAGGAAGCCAAAATTCCGAGTTAGCAATACCTGTGCAGGGTTGTCAATAAAATATCTAGGAGGTTTCTCATCTACAGAATCACCATAAACTGCAGTCAATTTGATGGTGTATAGCAACCACCACAACAAGCAGGGCACCATGGTACTGTCCCTTCCATAGTCTCTAACAGTAGAATTCAGAGGAATGCTAGCTTTGACACTAAAGGTAATGAGTGTGTTGCTTTAATTACTTGTAGCCATCAATAGCCTTATCTTGCATTAATATGTCTAATCCCTTTTTAAAGTTGCCCAAGTTAATGTCCATCACTATATATTGTAGTAGGGAATACTCTCAATTAATTCTGTAGTATGTGAAAAGTATGTTTCCTTTTATCTGTCCTGAATCTCTGAATATTCAGCTTAATTGGATGATCCCAAGGTTCCAACACTATACAAAGTAAAAAATTCTGCCTTTCTTCTTTCTCTATAACATGTACAAGGTAGCCATAAAAAACCTTTGTAGTGAACATATTTTGTTTAAGGCTTTCACTCTAATTTCAAAATGTCAGAAAACTTCAGCTTTTAAGGGCCATGTGCTTAAGGCTCAATGTTGCTAACTTCTAAGGAGTACAATGAAGGCATGGGCCTGTATGTGTCAGAAACAAGTCCCTTTGAACTTTAATTCCAGGTAAGTAACTACAATTTCAAAATAATAACTTATAGGTTAACATACAAAAGTTCTTACTCATTGCAAGGATAGAACGGGTTATTTTAACATTTTCTCTTTCATTCTCTAGTTCAAAATAATATTAGATAAAATCCAATAATTCATTTAGAGTTCTAGTGACTCTTTTGCCTCCTCTATAGATACTTTGTTTAGCAGGTTTCAGTTCTACTCATTCAGAAAGAAGGTATGATGAGCAGACTATACTGAACACACACTGAGCTTTTCAGGGTCTGCTCTCCAGGAATGCCCATTTATGAGAACAGGTGTTAAAGATCAGGCACACATACTGAATTATGAATGAGGCCAGATTATTCAGTTAGACGTAAATGTCACCAGAAGTTTTATCATATGATGGATTGAAAGCAGAAAAGCAAAACTCCTGCAATCAGTCATAAAGCAGCAATGAATGGTGTATATTTTTAAACACAACCAGTAACTTGCTTTCTTAGGCCAAATGTTATTAAAAGTTTACATTTACTTCTGTTTATGCAGCAGTGTAGATCAAAATTATCTGCACTTCAGGTCTGACAAAAACAGACAAACAAGCACACATGGAGGCAAGTCACAAATGAAACAACATATTAATTTACAGAAAAATCAGAACTTGATTTTGTATGTAAAGAATGATGTAGGAATAAGATAGTACAATGGGCAATATCACTTCAGACTGCAGATAGCAGTCGTAAAGTGACATTTTAAATGATCCCCTGCTATAAAAGACTAATGAGTTGTGTTAAAAATTGTATTCCAGGCAGAAGGCCAAACTAAATTTATTTCCCTTGCTTCTCTAGTTGCAAATAACTTAGAAACAACTATATCCACAATGTGGACACTTGTCATTTTTCCTATGCTATAGTAATTTTTTTTCAGTTTGTACTGCTGCACTGCTTATTTCACATCTAGATTACAACTTAACTATATCACATGTACACATATGTTACAGTGGGGTAATTTCACCATATTCAACATGAAACTGTGGAACGTATTCACTCTATCTGGAGAACTGTTCTGTCTGTATCTACATATACAGATATGACATACAACTGACAGTTCTGAAGTCTCAGGAAATCGCTATGCTACTCCAGACAAGGAGACAAATCTCAAGGCAAGCAGTGCTAGAGGAGGAGGAAGTTTGATTTCATTGTGTCAGTTGACTCTAAAGCCACTAAACACCAATCTTCTCCCCCTTCCTTACTGATAACTGGGTTCCCTGACTCACAGAATTTCCACACTAGACAGTTATAGTGCTATGATTCCACTTGCGACATCCTATGGAATCCTGGGGTTTGCAGTTTCGGGAGGGGCTGGCCAGCCCCTCCCGAAACTGCAAACCCCATGATCGAATAGGATGTTGAAAGTGGAATCATAACGCTATAACTGTCTACTGCGGAAATGGCCTCAGCCTAAAGGTGTTTCTTGTTCAAGTAAGTCAAGTGTGAGGGAAGGAAACTAGGGGAAAGGATTTTATGTGCATGTAACTGGATACATTTCACGATTTGGAACAAGGTAGCAAGTGCCAACATCACAAGTCATGAAACTGCCTGTGGAACCATGAGCACCACATTTTTGTGTCAACAATTTATTCTTCAAAATTAAATATTAATTATATGAATAGATAAAGTGGCAGTTAAAATAAGCATTTTCTAAGTTTTTAGGTGACATTAGTTAGGAAAAGGGTATATATCTGGTGCATAGTTCTATAAGCACAATAAAACTAGTATGCATTTATTAGTAGTATTAGCCAGTTTGGAAATAGGCTCTCTGACCAACCACACACTATTTTGGTGTCACACGCACACTGAGAGAGAGAGGAGAGAGATTGAAACTTTATGACATCACCTTGTCATGTCCTGTGACTTCAACATAGCTTGCCCTTGTGCCCTGAGACTTTGCTTCTGAAATCTCAGGGAATGGAAAACTCCTGAGCTGACAACCCAAATTCATATGGAGGACTGGAAAGTAGATGTCAATGTGCATCATTGACAAAGAGAAACTTCACTGTTAAATAAACCCTCTCCTCTCTCACTCACTCTTTAAGCATACATACACACATGTAGCTATTCTATTTTAACCTGTGTTTCCTAAAGTCTGTGCACTTCTGTGACATTTTGGTTTATCTTAATTTTTTTTAAAAAAAAATAGTCCAGAAAAAGACATTTTGTTCTATGCTAAAGTGGACTCTCATTATTCTAAAGTGCCAGAAAATGATTTAAGAAAGCAGTTGTTTAATTTCAGGAATTTTTGTGAGATGAAAGAAGAGTGGAATAAAGAGAGGGGAAGATGGACTTTCAAAGAAGCCTTTAAAAATGTGACAGGGAGGCAGCAGAAAGAGAATTTTAAGTGGTGGAGAAGTGAGAAACAGCAAAGGGAACAGAACCAAAGAAGTGACAGAAGGAAAGACCTCATTGCATGTGTCTGTGTATGCATTAACAGTGCAGTGATTAACCTACAAAATAGAAGGGAAGCAGAAAGGTCAGAAAGATTATTTCTTAAAGGTATAATATGATAAATGATAAAAGGGAGAAAATGGCGTCAAGGAAAAGGTGCAAAAGTTCATGGCAGGAACATCCGCTTGTTTCTGCCCCTGCACCTTTAAAAGCAATTTCTGTTCAGTTCTGTTCAGCAAATTCCTTCTATAGAACAGCCACACAAACAGAATCATGTCCTAACTTTGCAGAGGTTAAGGTGTCTGCCACAGGTTACAAAATGAGGGAATTCAGCATCTGCAGGCTATAAAAGGAAACCTTCCTTTAGTTTATACAGAATAGGATTACACAACAATATCATAATTGCCATTTGTACTTTTGTATCATTTACAGATATTACAAAAATGGCTACAATTGTACAGGTAACATTGTTGTGGCATATTATTTATATACCACCTCTAGATCTTGTGCATGCACTATCTATTTGTTGTAGGTCAGCAGAGTACATATGACTTTCTTTATGATGTTCTCTAACTTTTCATACACTAACTGTGAGTGCATGCAATTTCCCCAGAAGTGACAGAATGACAAGATCACAGTCATGGGTGTCCCTTGGAGCCTAATGAATGTAACTTTGAATCAGGAAAGGTGACAGTGTTTTGCTTCCCTGTAGTTCCTAGTGCTGTGCTAAAGGAGGAACATGTGGGTCTGTAGTGAATCTTGACATAGTTCCTTGTGCTGCTTTCAAAACTTGAGGATTTTGTCTCACTACAACTCTTCAAATCTACTTTATCACTGAAAATAATAGTGGTATAATAGTTAGAATTCTGAACTGGGACTTGGAATAGTTCAGTTATAGTGCCACTGTCTTATAAAACATACAGGATGATTTGGGACCAGTCACTGTCTCCCATCCTGACCTACTTCACAGAGATGTTGTACACTCACGAAAACTCATTGGAGGACAGGAATAAGCTGCAATTCATAAATTAGTTAACATTTTTCTTAAGCAAAATGCAATGTCAACTCCAATTCCAGACCTTGCTTTTTGCCGCTTCTGTGTGTGAGCATCCCTGTGTTCAGCCCAAAAGGCATCCAGTTTTTTTCATACATCCAGAGCAAATAATGTACAAAGCTTGAAAGTGCTCAAGAAGCACCTGCTGTGTGTGGGGGAAAAAATTGCATGCACCCATTTGCTTTGTCAGTAATCAATAACTACCCATCATACTTCATATCATATTAGCTGCCTCCAGGACTATAAAATACTTGAAAGCATATCTTTAGGATGAAAAAGATCAATAAAGGGCAGAGGTTTTTCTCTTTTAGTTCTGAAGGGCAATTATTGGACAGCCATGGAGGTCTCCTGCAGAGTGCACTGAGCTGTGGCTTTCAACCCCTCACCTACTAGGTAGCTTGTCTGCTTTATATGGTCAGGAAGCAAGAAGCTATTTAGGGCTAGAGCTTCTGTCTGCAATGCTCCATTAAAACAAACTAAAGATGAGCTCTTTTGCTTTCAAATGCACATATATAGAATTAGATAAAAGTGGAATAGAAAAAAGAATCTATTCTAACTTGAGTCTCAAAAACCACAGATCATTTTAAAAACATCATAACAGGAAGAGTTAGTAAAGTAATAATGTGCATCTCTTTGATATAAGCAGAGCTTCTAATAATTAAATCTCTCTGAACAAAATGTATGCCCTCAATTTTGTTCTGGATTTTATGGCTGTTCTCAGAGCAGTATTTGCTATACTGAAAAAGAAAAAAGTCAGGTGAGTAAATACATTGTGAAAGTGAAGTGATTTCAGAACACCTTTTTTCTTAAATGTAATGTTTCACTGAACAGCAAATTATTTAAACAGCTAGTGTACTCTGAAAACTTCAGGTATTTCTATTTCACTGTCACTCCATTTTGAGTAGCCTATTCCTCCCAAGCTATCTAGTGCACACATCTCTTTCTAAAAAAAACATACAAACCAGGAATAGTCCTATATGTGCAAGACAACAGAAGAGAATTTAAAAGTGAGATACTAAAGGCACAATTGAAAACACTGCCAATAAGGAGGAAAAATGGCAAGTGTCTAAAGAAACCGGAATGGTTGACGAAAGAACTCTCAGCTGAGCTAAGTGTTAAAAGAAACATGTAGAGGAAATGGAAGAATGGTGAAACCAACAAAGAGGAATTCAAGCAAATAGCCAGGATATGTAGGGAGAAGGTCAGAAAAGCTAAAGCGCAGAATGAACTCAGGCTTGCCAGAGACATTAAAAACAATAAAAAGGGCTTTTTAGATATGTCCACAGCAAAAGGAAAAACAAGGAAATGATAAGGTCACTGCATGAAGAAGATGACCAATTAATAATGGAGGGAAGAGAGAAGGCAGAACTACTCAACACCTTCTTTGCCTCAGTTTTCTACCAAAAGGATAGAAGTACTTAACCTGGGGGATCGGGAACAGGTGAGGAAGGTGGGGAGGAAATGCAGCACAGAATAAGTAGAGAAGTAGTACAGGAATATTTGGCTAAACTAGATGAATTCAAATCTCCAGGGCCAGATGAATTACATCCAAGGATAATAAAAGAACTGGCAGAAGTCATTTCTGAACCACTTGCAATAATCTTTGGGAACACTTGGAGAACAGGAGAAGTCCCAGCAGACTGGAGGAGGGCCAATGTCATCCCCATCTTCAAGAAGGGCAAAAAGGAGGACCCAAATAATTATTGCCCAGTCAGCCTGACATCAATACCAGGAAAGATCCTACAGCAGATCATTAAACAGTCAGTTTGTAATTACTTAAAAAGCAATGCCGTAATCACTAAAAGTCAACATGGATTTCTCAGAAATAAGTCATGCCAGACTAATCTTATCTCTTTTTATGATAGGGTTACAAGCTTGATAGATGAAGGGAATGCTGTAGACATAGCATATCTTGACTTCAGTAAGACCTTTGACAAAGTTCCCCATGACATTCTTGCAAATAAGTTAGTAAAATGTGGGCCAGACAGGGCTGCTCTTAGGTCGATTGGTAATTGGTTGACTGACTGAACCCAAAGGGTGCTCACCAATGGCTGCTTTTCATCCTGGATAGAAGTGACTAGTGAGGTGCCACACGGTTCTGTCCTGGACCCAGTGTTATTGATGAAGATGTTGAATAACACTGGGCCCAGGACAAAACATTGATGAAGATGTTGAATGTTTTGGATGAAGAAGTGGAGGGCATGCTGATCAAATTTGCAGATTACACCAAATTGGGAGGGGTTGCTAATACACCAGATAAAATTTCAAAATGACCTTGACAGATTGGAGAGCTGGGCCAAAGCTAACAAAATGAATTTCAACAGAGAGAAATGTAAAGTCCTACACGTAGGCAGAAAAAATGAAATGCACAAATATAGGATGGGGAACACGTGGCTGGATAGCAGTAAGTGTGAAAGGAATCTAGGATTCTTGGTAGATCATAAGCTGAACATGAGACAGCAGTGTGATGCGGCAGCCAAGAAAGCCAATGTGATTCTTGGTGTATCAATAGGAGTATGGTGTTTAGATGGAGGGAGGTAATGGTATCACTCTATTCTGCATTGGTTAGGCCTCATTTGGAATACTGTGTCCAGTTCTGGGTGCCTCAATTCAAGAAGGATGTTGAAAAGCTGGAACGTGTCCAGAGGAGGGCTACCAAAATGGTAAAAGGAATGGAAGCCATGCCCTATGAGGAGCGGCTTAGGGAGCTGGGTTTGTTTAGTCTGCAGAAGAGAAGGTTAAGAAGGTACATGATAGCCATGTTTAAATATTTGAAGGGATGTCATGTCGAACAGGGAGTGGGCTTGTTTTCTGCTGCCCCAGAGACTAGGACAAGGAGCAATGGATTCAAGCCGTAGGAAAGGAGATTCCACTTGAACCTCAGGAAGAACTTCCTGGTGGTCAGAGCTGTCTGGCAGTGGAATATGCTGCCTCTGAGTGTGGTAGAATCTCCTTCTTTGGAGGTTTTTAGGCAGAGTCTTGATGGCCATCTGTTGGGAGTGATTTGATGTGTGTTCCTGTATAGCAGGGGGTTGGACTCGATGGCCCTTGTGGTCTCTTCCAACTCTATGATTCTATAATTCTATGAATTTTACTAGATATTACACAGTGATGATATAGTAAAAGACACGGTGCTTTACTGGGGTCAGGGCCTAAACATCAAGACTTCCCACCCCTTTGCTGCCATCCTTACAGTAGCTGGAATTTGAAGAAGAGGAGCAGAGATGAATTTTACAGTAACAATGGAATGTTATGAACGAACTCTGTTGCAATCTAAAGTATCTGGGGGTTGCTTGGCTTTCAACTGACTATTAAACCCCTTAGTTTTACAAACAATGTGTCCTCAGTGGAGATAAAAGTCGTTGTAACTTATATGAATCAACACAGTTGTCTAGATTTTTGGACTCTCCTTGATTGGGTATTTCGGGGATTGTGGAAGTTGAAAATAACTAACTATGCATAATTAACTCCTTTCCCTAAAAATGAAGGTGCACATTATAAATTAATGAAAAATAATAAACCTTTCTTTTGCAGTGTAACTGTAACTGGTTTCTGATTGATTTCTGTTCATGGAATGAGAAGGTTATTATCCACGCCCTGGGCAGCAAAGTGTCTTGGACCAGCACTGGGACTTAAACTTCTGAGAAACCTGAATTGGATTGCAGCTTGCAGTAAAAAGATTATCTGCTACATGTGCCTTTTATATTTAAGAGTGTTAGGTTAGGGATTTTGCCAAGTCATTTACTGTTTCAATGATGTTATGGTTTTAGATTTTTTTGTTATGCTTCAGTGCTGCATGTATAAAAATATCTTCCTCTTCATTAAATTACGGAATAAAACTGACCATAAACACCAATTTATCTGTATGTATGTGCACATCCACATACACTAAAGTTATGAGGTTATTTCCATATGTTTTAAAAACAATACCCATGCAAGTTACAGATTTTTTTTCAGTGTGCTTAGCTATGCACAAAGCAAAAAGAAAGAAAAATAATAAATGGAGAATTCCTTGAAGGGTTTAACACTGTACTTAAAAGACCATTTAGTAAATCTATATTTTAGCTGACTATTTATGGTCATAAATTTATTGGAAAAAATATTCTTTTAGGCCAAGAACATAGTTGTGCAGTCAAAGCAGAACTGTCGTCTTGAGCTATTCTTGAACATTTCGGGAGCAGGGTGGCTTGAAGCAGTGGAGCAATGTCAATTAGAAAGTTAACTATGGTTTATGGATGAATGGACAGTATGAGGTCAATCACAATGTCATAGAAAAAGAAGTGTTATTTTTAGATACACTTTAAAAAGAAAGGGGTGGCATCTAAAAGTTATATGCCTAATAACACCTTTATTAGGTGTACAATAAATGTATGGCTAAAAACTAACACATAAGTATTATACTATTATATAGTCCTAAACAAAAGACCTCCATAATGTCACATTGTCTGCCATTGTACTAGTGAAGCAGGCAGCCTTCAAAGGTGGCAACAATATAACAATGTGCATTTGTCTTCCTACTGCAAACATCATCCTTGGTTAAGACATGTAACAGATTTTCACCACCTGAAAGGTCCCACGATAGCAGAATCTCCACGCTGCTCTGTACACTAACATGGAATCTTATGCTTCTCATATATATCAGGCTCACGTAGCTCAGTGAGTCAGAGTTAGTTTTCTGAATGCTGCTAATGACTATAGCTGTAATTCAATATGTTTCAAAGTGACAGAAATGAGTAGTCTTCCTGTTACTCATTACTGGGGATGTGTGTTGACTCTGTCTAAGCAACAGAGGTTATGAAAAGAGGAAGAATCTGATGGGTGGCTGTCCTGTGCTGCCTCCATAAATGCTTGGTTTGTAATATCTCATGCATTCTCAGAATTTCCAAGTTGTGATATCTGAACTGGCCACTTGGGGGAAATCTAGTGAGTATTTTCCTCTATTTTTCCAATGCTACAACAGCAGTCCTACTACTAGTCCAATTCCAGGTAAAATTCAAAGTACTGGTTATGACCTTAAAGGCCTATATAGCTCAGGTCCGGACTATCTGAAAGAGTGTATTTACCTATATAAGCCTGCCCAAGTCTTCAGGAAAAGGATTTCTCTCTTATCATCATTAATATTTCAGTGTATGTGAGGGGTTTTTTTCAGTACAGAGTTTTTTCTCCCCCAGATTGACCTAATGAACAGATTGTATCTTTTGTGCAGAAATACAAAAGCAAATCTTAAGATTCATAGCTCAATGATAAGCACGGGGAGAGGTCTATCCATCTGCAACAAAGCCTAAACTAGAGAATATTGAAAGTAATTTTCTTTAATTGGGTAAGTTGGAAGAAGTGTAATTTGTATGACTATTTTATTTCATGTTGAGTACAGATTTACTGAAGAAGTAGCCACGTACATATGTTCAACTTGTATAAAAATGTACAGTAAAGATAGATCTCAAATCATACAAGCTAGACTTGTCCCTGAATTCCACATATCAGAAGCTAGGAACTGCATTCAAGGGGATATTGGATTAGCTCCTATGTGTTATGAGCTAAAGCATTTCCTATTAACAGTTTGTACTGTGCCATTGGTACCACAATGAGAATGTATCCATGTGGTGTACAATAAAATAAAAAGGATTATCATAGAAATTATTCATTACAATGAGTCTACCATAGTTGTAACTAACATTGGCTTTAGTATGCTGCACTTTTACATTACACAAGAATATCTGAGAATGAGAATGAATGTTTTTCCCTTTCAAGTTCTGAGGTCCTGAAAGCAGTAAAAATTGCAGAATAGCACTATTGGGTGCAGAGTAAATGGCATTGTTGATTTATCTTATTTTTGATGCAGTCACCTTGTGTACAATCTAATCATAGGCATCATCAAGAGAGTCCATTGTTTGGCCAGTTCTGGGACTATTGTACAATTGTGAGACACCACAGGGATATGTGCTATTTCTTCCCTCTTCAGACAACTTTGTATGCTTTTTGATTAAAAAAATGAAAAGGAAGGACCTCCCACTGCCATCATGTTTGACCATTTATTATGCTGGTGGGGGCTGATGGATTTTCCAGTTAAACAACATTCCACAGGACACAGACTTCCTGTCCCTGGTCTAAGATATCAGTAATTTATCAATATTTTATAACAAGAACAATAACAGAAATGAAACAGGATGATTCAAAGTGGGGAGGATTATTTAAGGATACAAAATTATCATGAACAGGAAAAAAAACCTCTTGACAGTATTGGCATCATGGAACATGATATACTGTAGGAAATAAAGTTTAGACTGAGGAGACATAATGGAGAAAAGATGACAGTATAAAATATATTTCAGCCAGCCAAATTTTACATCCCTAAAAACTTTAAAAATAATTGCAAGATTTCTCTACCTACTGTCAGTTCTTTAAGAGTTGTTTCTAAATACTCACAAACTCCAGTTTTGCATTTTCTGTTCCTAATACAAGCTACTTCAGCTATGGTTTATAAATGGATGGCACATGGAGTATTGACATCCAGAGATACTGGTGATGATATTGACATCTGGTCAGTAGCTAGAAACACTGGAATCCTTAGGCATGTATGTTTGTCATTGATTACAATTTTATTCCCCCCTACTCACTTGCCATTTAATGCTGCCACACCGACTGTGCTCCTGGCAATAGACATACTGGCTACAAATGTCCACTGTTGACTTTGGGGGTCCCACCTCTCAACCGTGTTCAAATAGCTCCAGCCATCATGACCTCCCACTGCATAAATTGGTCCTTCAAGAACAGTAACTCCTGGAAAGGAAAAGAGACAGATGGGGAAAATATAGCACTATATCAAGCAATTGAAACAAAAAGCTGTAGAATCAAATGAAAAAGTAGCAGGTGTTTGGGGAATCAAGGCAGAAATCCAAGGTGTCTCATGTGTGATAAAGTCCCTATTTGACAGTGCATAGAATTACAGGAATGATGGCTGACTTATACTAACATGGAGGCACTGCCTATGTGAACTAGAAGTTGCATGTGTGTAGTGCATCTCTAAAAGATTTGCATGGCGATTCTTTTCTTTTTTAAAAAAGAATACTCTTCCAGTAGTTATATGAAGGTCATTCTTATGTGTAAAGTTGCAACTACACTGAAGTTTCTCCAGAGCTTGGATTAAAAAGCTATAATCTGGTAGCTATAATTAGGTACTTGGACTGACAAGGGTGTAATGAAATTAGAGTTTCAAAGCAATGCATCAAAAGCAAAGTTATGTTATTAGTGTAATGAGTTTTAGTTGCTAGTTACTTTCCAATATGCCCTTTAAGAGCTTTCCAAGAGGCATTTTCAGAGGAAATGTTCACGTTTTAGGCCATTTGCTTACTATTATCTTATGTACACAACTTTCAATAAAAGTGCAAAAACAAATGGAAACTACTGAATAATGTCACAAGTAACACAATGAGTTAACTTATTATTAATTGGAATAAGTAATAGGAATACTCAGGAATTTTCAATACTGGACTGAGTAACAGGACAAATTACTTAGCAAAAGTAACTTTCATAGCTCTGTGCTTTTTTCTTTCTAATGTTTCCAACCCTATTTAAGTGAGAACCAGCAATGTGTGAAGCATTACACCCAGAAAAATCTGCTTCTAGCTGGTTCTCCCTAAAAGTTCCCTGTCCCACCACTCTTACAGATGATGTATCATGATGTATCACAATAGCTCTAATAAGAACATATGAATGGCATTGCTGGATCAGAGTAAAGTCCTTCCAAGTCCAGCATTATTTTTAGGAGAGGACAACCAGATGCCTCTGAGTGCCATCAACAAATGAAGGAGACGGCTTCTACTGAATCTAGTGTTCAGAGATATATTACCTTTTAAATATGATATTCCATTGCTCAATCATGACTGATGACTTTGGATAAGTCTGTCCTGTGTTTTCAGCCCACCATAGCTATGCGCAACCTGGCAGCTGCATGTATGGGAGGCACCTCTTCTCACAAGTAGTGTCTCTGACTAAATGGAGCCTATCTATAAACTCAGGGGCATCTTCCTCTGCTCCAGCAATGGTCACATGGAAATTGCCACATGCACAAAGACTTAGAGACCAAAAGGTCAAGAGTTCTGAGCTACACTATCTTAAAGAATTCATATTTTATAATGTTAAAGCATTGGCGGCCTTATGTATTTCTCAAATTTCACTCGTTGGGATAGCTGGAGATGGGTTTTCCAAGGCAAAACAGTTGTATGAGACACCAACTATTCCAAAGGTAACAAAGGTTAAAAGTCCTTCTTTTCTCAAACGAACTTTTCACTTAATATATTTTAACAACCAGAACAGAATTTATTTTTGTGCAGCTTGTAGTGAAATGTTAGACTGTCATTCCTATTAGCACATGTATGCATTTCTGTTCTAAAGCCAAATGTGCACATTTCTTTATATATATTTTTTTCAAAGAGCTACTGCTCTTTGACTCCACACTTAGTCCTACCTATACCTTTGGCAGTTATTACATACCTGGAATCCACAGTAACATTTTTTAAAAAATAATATTTTTATTAGAGCTTTTCTGCTGATATTCATACTTCATACAATTGTATATTGAGTTGGATTGTTATGCTAATATAGCAAAATACTTCCACCCTTGTATAATATATAATTCTGTGTGACCATTCAGTGTGAATGAAAGGTCTGTTTGGTGCTGAGTTATGCAGCAAGTATAAGCAGCTGGGAAAATATTCCTGGAGATATATTTGATGAAAGAAAACTGCACAATAATTTGTGGCATACTAAGTATTCCAAATGGCAATAATAGTATTATTTTCTGATATAATCCAATTACTGAGGCTTAATACTTGTTTTGTCCTTTCATCAAACAGAAAGAAGGAAATTGTCAAAATGACGATGTAATTTTTTACCTAGCTTGGTATATGTGTTTTGTCAAATTATGCCATACTTTTTTTTTTCCAAATGGGATCACTGACCAGTCTCTTTTCCTGAACTAGACTCCTACCTCCCTGCAGTTTATTGATCAATTGATTCATTCATTCATTCACTTCACTGGACTTCTTCCTCCAAATTCAGTTTCATATATTTCATGAACTCATGGATAGTCAATATCTTATATTATGCCAAACATTTTAATTACTTTCCTTACTATTTTTGAGTCTCCAGTTTTACTAGAAAGTTCTCTTGTTTGTTTGTTTTTCCCCCCGTTTTTTGGAAAATGAGGGGCTGGATATGTATCAGGGATAGAAAAATATTTGACAATATTTGAAAAATGGTTGAGACTGTGTTTTTGAGTGTCAGGAAATCATGACAAGAAGAATTCTGGAGTGATGAGAATCTTTTTGCTTCAAGACATTCTACACCAAATTTGCCAACTGTTGTTTTGGGCAGAAAACATTTTCCACACAGGAAACAGCATTTTCCAGGGAGAAAATAGTATCGATGTCCCGATTGATTGATTTATTATTTATTTATTTATTTATTTATTTATTTAGAAAGTGCTATTTCCTGCACAGGAAATGTTGTTTCATGTAAGCAAACAAACCCACATGCTATTTGTGTGCAGAATAAGTAAAATAAGTAAAATATGAATGTTACGAGTGGTAAATGGAGTGTGAGGTGAAATTTTGCCTCCATTTGTCCTTCATTCATAAATTACCCTCCAACTATGAAGGTTGTGAACATGCTGCTCATTGAATGGGCAATTTTGATTCAGCCCTGAAGAATCTGAAGTGTTAACTCCTTGTTTTATTTACAAAAAAAAAAGAAAAAAAGAAAAGCATAATGACAAAATGCAGATATTATTTTCCCCCTTATATCTGACATATGAAATGTGGTTGTTGTTTTTGTTGAACAAAACATATTTGGAGTTATATTTCACACATCTCAGAACTTTTAAGGGTTGTTGTTGTTGTGTACCTTCAAGGTGAAGGTACCTTCAAAGTGAACCTATTAAAGGTGTTTCTGGGGCTGAGAGTACATGACATGCTCAATGCTACCTGCTGGGTTTCCATGGCCTAGTAGGGAATTGAACCGTGGTCTACAGGTCACAGTCCAATGCTCAAATCGCTACACCACACATTAAGGGTAAACAACGGAAATAATTTTGCACCCTTACTAGTCCTGTGCTTCTGTGTGTCACAGAAGAAGCCATGTGTTGGCACAGCTATGGCTTAGACTGGGAAGGCCCAATGCATCTGACTCCATAAATTGCCATAAACTTGTTTCAAGGCTTTGCTATGTCAAACCAAAAGCTATTACGATTCATGTGAAGAAATTACTTTTTTAAATATATCAGGCTTGAAGCTAAGGTTTCTCACACTAGTTTCTATCACTGAAGCTGACTGTGTAGTTTCTATCACTGAAGTTGACTTAGTTCAAAGAATATCTTCTTCTGGATAGAAGACGTACTTCACTTGTTGAGTCAAGCATTGGCCATCCATGCATTAATGACTTAATCCTTTGTGTATAAATAACACCACTATTATTTGCGGTCCTAGTGTAAATTATACTTCATGTTACATTAGATTTCTCTAGGGTTGCTTTTTTGTGTGTCTTTTTTCCATTTATTTGGTATTACCTTTCCAATGTGCTGCTTCCTTTCACCTACTCATTCCTGCACCAACCAATAAATGTGCATTTTGTATCAGCTCTTCTTCTTCAGGGAGAAGGAAGTTGTTTTAGGCTTTATTGACAAAGTACACACTCTAGCTGAAAAGAGGAGGGCACTCCAATTAACATTCAGCTCCCAGGCTTCTATGAATGTTAAAGAGGCTGTGCTCCCAGCCTGATAAAGAAGGAGAATATTTCTTCTCCTCCATCACACCATCATTATTTTCTTACAACTAAATATATGGATTGGGTACTCCACAGAGGCTAAAAGGATAGAAAAAGGAGAGAGTCTATTAGGTCCCCCCAGTCTTCAGCAACAACCAGTTTTTTCTAGTTGTTTTCATATGGTTGTGCTGCCAAAGATTGTGATTCTTACTTTAGTACATGAATCTCAATAAATAAAGTTTTCTTTCAATATGAGGTAGCAGTGTGGTTCCTAGAATGCTTATCCCAATCATATTTAAACTGAGATGCAAAGCATTCTTCTTCCTTGGTGCCTTACTGCCTACTATAACCTTGCCTGACAGCAGCAGAGGTGAGAAAGTCCAGCTAGATTATCTGCCCTCCCAGTGTTCTCAACTTTTCCCAGGGCACTGGAGTTCTTCTCTTGGATACCATGTATGTTAGAAGTCAGGGCCCTGATGCTGACACAAGCAAGTCAGGCACCCTTGAAAAATTTTATTCCCACATTCTCTGATACCTGGGGTGCTGTTGTAACAGTGTTTGCTTGCTTGTGAAGAATAAGGCCCTTTCTGCATGACATCACTGTGCCACTTCTGAGACAGGATGGCAGCGGTCAGCAGGTTGTGCTTCCACATGATGTTGTTGCCATCCTGCTGCCATCCCATTGCAAAGCATCACATCTGGCTGGTATTCACAAAATGGAAAAAAATTGTTTTGGACCTCCAGTCATGCAGCACTCCCATACTTACTGTCATGCAGAAGCTGTGGAAGCATGATTGTGATGCTTCCTGCCCCATTCCAGCAATGGCAAGTACCTGGCTGCATTGTGGAAGGAAGAGGCAGAGCCATCAAGCTCACGTCCTCAGGGAGCAAGCAGGTGCAGAGGGGTGTATTGATGATATGCTCCCTTCCAGACCCAGAATTGCGGGGCGATGACATGAAAAAGCATTGTCATGCAGGAATGGCTTAAGATGGAGAGTGCTGAAGGACAGTTGCACATATACCATGGACTGGGTATAAAGGGGTTCTTGAACAGATCAAGTCTGAAGTCTCCTTAGAAACCAAAATGACCAAACTGAAGCTATTATACCTTGGACTTATATGAGATGACATGATTCAGTAGAAAACACAATAATACTCATAAAGTAGGATGCAGTAAGAAAATAGCAAGATCACATTACAGACAGACAGACTCAATGAAGAAAGCCACAGACCTGAATCTGCAGGCCTAAGCAGGGCTGTTGATGACAGAGTGTCTTGGATGTTTTTTATTCATGATATCATCATAAGTTGAAACCAACTTGACAGCCATTAACAACAAACGGCAGAGGCACATTTCTTGTGTGACATTTTTGCTAATTCCATCACTAGACATATGGGGAAATGGTGGCAAGTCAGCAGAAGATTATGAGTTGCAGCTTGGAATTTACAGAACAGTTTGTAGAGATGGATCAATAAGATGGAAAAAAAATGATGCCTTTAGCATCACAGCTGTGATAAGAATGTGTATGGATTACTTTAAACTATCACAAAGGCTTCATGAAGAGAGAAACACTAGGAACACCAATTGTTTGTCTAACTTGTTGGGGCTCATTTTAAAAGCATCTGAGAACTCCTGAATTCACTACCTCCACCCCCAGTAGCCCTTTGGGTCAGCTTAATATCAATAGTATATTGAAATAAACATTCAAATTTTAGTCTTTTCTTTACTTACAATAACAACCCTTACGGGTGTATTAATTTTAAAAGAGCTCTGTACAGCTAGTAGGAAAATAAAGTTACGTCATCGTAACTAAGAATATATATGGGATAGGTTGCAGGAGCTGACACTCTTTATAAAGTTTTCTCATTTTAATAGGAAAATTTAATTAAAGGTAGTTTAATGTTGCTGAAAGCTGGGGAAGCAGCTTTTATTAAATATGTAGCCCCTTAGGGCTTTAAAAATAAATTAAAGAAGCATCTTCATTCTTTGGAAAGTAATAAACCTGCAGAGGTTGTAAAAATTTCCCAGGACTTCAGTTCATTCAGATACACTCAAAGTTCATGTTGCATACCTGTGGGTCTAAGCAATTTTATTCGGATTTTTTTGCAAGTTGCTCCATTTTCAATCTGCACTTTTAAAGTATTTATAAGAAATCAATATGTTGATCAAAGAAATGCTAACTTAAATAAATCAGGAAAAAAACAAGGAGAAATTTGCCCTGCAGAAACCCGTGGGGATTGAGAGAAGGTTCCTTGATCTAGTTGAGATCAGGAAAATTTCCTCTGGCTTGTGTTCATATGTAACTGGAAAAAATTATTTCCCAATATGGAAAAGGAACCTGCCTAAACTTGGAAATTGGAGAAATTGGATTAAAAAAACAACAACAACCCTGAGTGCTCTAGGGCCTGCACTAAGTGTTGGCTGTGGGGCTGTCAACACACACACACACACACACACACACACACACACACACATATATGTACAAGTGCACAAAGACCCACTTCAGATGTTGGAACAAGGCTTGCGTAAAGTGATTAGTGAGAGGGAATTCTACAGAGCATGCCTGTCCTTTTGTTCCACTTTTCTATTTTTTTTCTTTATGTATTCATGCCCTTTTGATTCCTTTCTGACTTCAGAGGTCAGTTCCCCTTTCTTCCAAAAGTCAGCCCTTTTCTCCCTTTGTCTGAGAAGGGAGCATCCGTAAGACTCCTTCCTCAGGATGGCTTACATCCACGCATAAGAGCCAGCTTTAAGGGACCCTTCTACTGAAATATAGGTAATCGTTCATCTATCCCAATATTGCAGAATACAAAACAATAAAAGTAAGTTTTTCCTTTCTAACCTTACAAGAGCATCCAGAGCATATTTTTCCATTTTCTACCATAAGCTCATATTGCATTGGCTATGCTGTACTCTGCTTGATTTAGATAGAATCATAGAATCATAGAAATGTAGAGTTGGAAGAGACCACAGGGGCCATCCAGTCCAACCCCCTGCCATGCAGGAACACCCTCAAAGCACTCCCGACAGATGGCCATCAAGCCTCTGCTTAAAAACCTCCAAGGAAGGAGACTCCACTACACTCCAAGGCAGCAGATTCCACTGCCGGACAGCCCTGACTGTCAGGAAGTTCTTCCTGAGGTTCAGGTGGAATCTCCTTTCCTGCAGCTTGAATCCATTGCTCCTTGTCCTGGTCTCTGGAGCAGCAGAAAACAAGCCCTCTCCCTCCTCTACGTGGCATACCAAATATTCCGACAGTGGGTGGGGTGGAAAGGCTCAGGATTGATAGAATGAAGTACAATTCTTTATTTTACCCTTATCTCAGCAATCCTGTTGAAGGTCAAAATGGCCTGGAGAGCTTTTATACAGAAATCCTTCTCAAGTTCACTTGGGAATTTTTGAGAGAGGAGGGGGCCAAAACTTTCCTCTTTCAGCAAGCTCAGTCAGGAATGTTGCCTCCTCACTATTTAAGTAGTACAAAAACAGTGGTTCTGCACACTTTCTTCTCCTTCCAGTACTCCTGATTGGGATGGCTTCTTCCATATTAGTAATGGTGCATTTGAAAAGCAGTCATCCTGCAAGGTTTGGGTGTATGCATGTCACTATGTGAGGTCACCTTGATCTTTGAGTATATCCATGCCTTTATTCAACTGTGATCTGCTATTTATACAATAATGTGCAAGCCTAGCAAGGTTTAAGAAAGGGAACAGGGTTATTAGTCCTCACACCAAAAAACTGACATGAACACCTAAAAAACAAACAACAACAACTGAGTTCACTTTGCTAAGAAGTGAGGAAGAAATATTTGTATTGCTTTATTTTACTGTGGAGTTGTGCCTAGACAGAAGAAATCTGACCTGAGAAGCAGTTTCTAATTTTATTTTCTTTTGGAACAGAATGAGAAATAACACTGACAGAAGACTGGGTTATGGGAACAACATAAACTGTTATTTCAATTTTGTACAGGAGATTTGTGAGGTATCTGGGTTATCTTTAAAAAAGGAACATGAACTGGGGTGAAGGGGAAGTTTCTTTCTCACTACCCAATTATAGCATTTTGATTGTATGTTAACTGTTATGACTTTATCCTACAGAATTCTGGAAGTTGTAGTTTGGTGAATCACTAGACCTCTGGCAGAGAGATCTAAATATTCCATAAACTAGAGATCCCAGGATTGAGTATCTATGGCAGTTACAATGGAACCACAGTTCCCTTGTTGGGCAATATGAAAGAGACCTGAGTGGAAGATAGGCCATCTGTCAAACCACACAGTTGGAAAAATAAGGACCTTTCCAAAAAGAAACTAGTATTTGGTTTCCAGGCCCAAAGTGCAGCTGCTAGGCCTGTCCTGGAACAGGGTGCAAACCAAGAGAAGCTGCTTGAACAATGCACTTTAACAGCACAGCTGGGTTAACTCTAGTAAACTCTACAAATTCTAGGCATCCCACAAATATAGAGAAATAAGCCTGAACAAACATCCCAGTTTAAGCATTATCTTCAAACCTGTACTTTCAGTTTCTTCCTAACAGCAATAAACCTAAAGAAGCCCATATACTCTTTAGATCTAATCCCCATTCCAAACATGTTGACACAGGGGTTCTTTTTCAGTCTGCTTTAGCTTTGAGCCTTCCTCCTTCTGAACTGAGCTGGGAGGAACAATAGCACAGCATTCTGCTAGTGACAGCCTTGTTAGCACCCATTATTTTCACTTTAGAGTATCCTTACACCCTTTCTGCAGGATATTCTCCTATGTCTTTCTGTTGTGAGCCTACCAGCACCTTTGCTGGAAAGGGAGCGTGACAGGACTGCTCCCCTCCACACCCACCTGGCTCCCTGTGGAAGGGAGCATGAGCAACATGTGCCTGTCTTCTGCAGAAGAACTGGGCTCTTTCCCATGCTCTACTGGGGAAAGAAGCACCTCCATTGCACGTCCTGCCTTCCATGTGGCAGGTAAGTATGGGAGCATCATCCAATTGCAGCCGCTTAACAGATTTAACCAATTATCCCGCAATCACGATGCATGGGGATGGGATGACAGTGGGACTGCGATGACTTCATACGAAAGCACAACCTACAGACTGCTGCCATCCCATCCTCATTGCAGGACTATGATGTCATGCAGAAATGGCCTTAGTCAATGTTTTTACACTAAAGGAATAGCCTTGGGATAATTATACCTTTGGAATAATTTTCAGATTTCAGGTAACCCCTGCATTAAAAAAAATACATATTGTATCTGCAACTCATACTACATTAGTGTATGTTGTGTAAGCTATAAATTGTAGATATAAAAATCCAATAATAACTGTCAGTGCTTTTTTGAGTAGAGAAGATTTTTCTGTGGATCTATTTATTTTGGCTAACTTACTAGTCTACTCTTTTTGTGTGGTTCTTCCTCCTCACAATGAATGACACCTATAATGCAAGTCAGTAGTGTAGGTAGAAGAAACTTCAGTTTTCCTTTTTTTAAAAGTTGTTACTGAGTTTTTTTACCGTACGCAATCAAGCTTAAAAGTCTTACCCAAAAATTTATTCTGCAGTATGCTAACAAAGTATGGTATATGCAAGACTAGCTTTTTTTTTTCTGTTTAAACCTAAACATGCTTTTGTCATTTTTTTAAAAAAAAGATTGGTGGTAAACTTAGCTTACCTTTCTTTAAATTAATCTTTCTTTCCCTTTCATAAATTTTAAAACTCATAAGACAAACATAATAAATTTCTGTGAAATAACTGACCTAAGCCAAAATGGGATGTAATTTTCCTACAAGTAGATTTGGTAGATGTAATCTAAATGAGTTACAATTTGATTTCAATTAATGATTATTTATGACATCCAAAATTATTGAAAATGTTTAATAGTAAAGATAAACTTGCTTCACAAATAATCAATTTTTGGATAAACTTTAACTAAGCACACACGGATTTCAGCTCCAATTAAAATGAGTCCTTGCTCCTGATGCTTCTTAAATCACCCCAGAGGATTACATTCCACAAGCTAGATGTTACTACTATGAAACTTCTGTCCCCATAGTCTCACACTTCACTGTTATGGGGGACAAGCTGAGTACTGCTTCCATAATCTTAATGTACAAGCACTTTTGGTGCTAGTTCTATGCTGAAGGGGGAAGATAAAGCAGCCGTGGAACTAGCACTGAGCCATGGTAGGCAGTGGCAGCAGCATCACCACCAGAAGCAATAGGTCCTACGTTGTTCCCATTTTGTCTCATGCCCTACAAGAAGAGGGAAAGAGGTGGAAGGAGGGAGAGGAAGAGGAAGTGGCTGGACCTTCATTATGGTTGCTGCTGTGCACCAGCAACAAATTGGTAAGGACTGATTTGCTGGCCTCCTCCACATCTTTATCTTATCTATTTTCACCTGCCAAGGTGCTCCCTTGTTACAAGATGAGTCTTTGTCTTCCACTTCATCTCTGCTGCTTCCTCCACCTGGCCCAGCTGATATCCCATGGAACCCCTACAGAACTCTAGGATTCTGGGACCTGACTGAGAAACCCTGCTTTAGGATGTCACACAGAGGATGTTTTCAGTCTATACACAAGAAGACTGAGGCCCTTTCCGCACATGGCAAGGGAAATGCTCCCTGCCGCTACTCACCGGCTTTTTGGTGGGTCCGGGCGAGTCCTTTGGGATGAGGAGCAGTGCAAGCTTGTCGCTCTGCACTGCTCTGGCATCCAAAATGGCGGCTTCTGGTTGGTGGAGGCTCTCCACCAACCAGAAAAGCTCGCCAGCCTACAGCCCACCCCCGGCAGATCTGCAGGCACGCACTAGTGCATGCCTGCAAATCTGCACCGGAGCACGGCGACGGAGTGACACGGGGTCGCGCGCTCTGTACTTTTTAAAAACTTCTTAAAATAGGTTTTTAAAATGCATGCTGTGCGACCAGTTCTGGTCGCTCCAGAATGGACTGAGGTGCAGAACTACAAAAAGTAGTCTGCCCCGGCCCACTCCATGGTGCAGAAGACTTCCGTTGGAGATCGCTCTGCACCGTTTTAATAGGCCGGTGTGGAAAGGGTCTGAGAAGCAATCAGACCCTGTTACAGCAGATAATCTAGATCTCTCCCCCACTCTCTTTCTCTCTCTGGTACGCAGCAGGTAGTGGAATAATTTGAACACAGGGCTTGCAACACAATAACCCTTGGTCTACCATTTCTCTTCTCTTAATAGTAGCTTAAAAAGGAGATGGGACAGCCAAAACATTGGTTGAGGTTACATGGTTGAACAGTGCAAGATTTTTGCTCCTGCATGAGGATGAAAAGATCAGCACTTTTCCCTGTCCGCCAGCAGAAACACCATCATTGTTGAGATTTGTTTTTTGTGTATAAAATTTGTATTTTGTACAACGATGTCAAACAAAAAAATCCCCCTAAACTCCCTCCCCCCAAAAAGAAAATAGTTCCAAAATGGGAGCATATACACAAAACAACTCGTAATCTAATCCAGATGGAGGGAATTTTGATTTTTTAAAAATTTTCATTCTACATATTGCTGGCTTCAGTTTCACCTTCGATTGACCATTCTCCCCTTCCAATCTTCACGAATACTAGTCACTACAGGGTAAAAACATTGATTCAAGAGCCATCTGCTAAAAGCAGATGATAAACCTGTCATTCATCAAACTTCTCACGAGTATATGGAAAGCTACTATAAGGTCTGCAAGGTCTTTATAGGCATTGTAATTTATTCATGTTCACATTCAGACCCTCAGAACATTATTTTGTAATATCAATCATAGGCTAAAAAAAAAATAAAAAAAACAAAATTACAGGGGGTTAACACAGCAGCACAAAGCAAAACTTAAAAAAACAATCCTGTATGCATTTCAAAACATTTTTCTTCTGCCTTCCATCCTAACGGTTTAAGTACTTACAAGAAAAATTTCAAAATAACTGCTAAGAAGGGGCTAGAATCCTGTTGGTCCATTACAGATGCGTAACCAAATACATATCTTATTATGTAACTTAGAGTTACATAGTCATGATTGTTTTGCATTCATGATCCCTACATAGCCCCCAGTTTAGGGGACACATAGGTACTGTGAAAGTCCCCCAATCCCTTCCAACTGGGCATAGCCACTGCAATCAATGGGTGTCTATTCCCCTGTGGTTTGAGAAGCAGCAAACAGTCCCACTCCCCACCTTGTGCATGAATTCTCTGACACAAGCAATATCTGCAACAGGGGTCATCGAACATTGCTCATGGGAAAGATTGAGAACGTCAGTTAGCTGCATTCTGATCAACAGGGTAACAAACCCCCACCAATCACAGCAGCTGCTGGCCAATAAGTGGGAACTAAGCGGTGGACCAGGATGGGATTTTTTTTTATGTGAATTCATATTATTTAATACACCCTTAGCTCCCTAATAGGATCATGGCTAAGGTAATTAAAACTGGATGCTTTACTTCTGGATTTTCAATTGTGAGTATTTTAAATGCTTCAAGCTGTTTTAAATTCAGTTGTGTTTTACTTATTCAGTTGTGTTTTAATATAGCAACTTACCACATTTTTTATTTTTACTTATTAATTCAGATTTGAACCACCTTGGAGGTCAGGTTTTGAAGAATAGAAGGATGTAAATAAATCAAATAAAAAGTACCAGTGAAAGCACTTTGTGGTTTACATATAAACAGCAAACATAAAAACAGCAGTAGAATATACAAGTTCAGTAGCAATAAAAAATATGTACATTATTCAAAGAGCAGAAACAATTTCCAACACACTTCTTCAAAGGAACAATCTTTATGAGCTTCCTGAAGGTCACTGACTCTGAAATGAAATGGTTTTCCTGGAATAAAACTCCCAGAGTCTAGGCACAGCCACCAAATATAGGCCTCCTCTCTAACACCAGTGAAGTCTATCTCTGGGTTTGGGGAACGCATAGAGAGGCTTGCATGGATGATTTCAGTAGATAGGCTAGCTTATATGGAAAAGATAGTCCATCAAATATCCTGGTTCTAAAGCATTCAGGGCTTTAAACATCATCACCAACACTTCAAAATCTTATGCATGCACAAACGAAGCTCATGAAGATAGTTCAACAAGAAAATTACACACATCTCCAATGCAACTTTTCTAAACAAGCTGAGGGGCACATATTCATGACTCTGAACCTCTGAATCTTGAATGATCTCTTGAAATTTCATGCACTTTTTAAACAGAAAGGGGGACAACAGACAGAGGAATGCCACAGGACATAAAACTTTTGTATCTCAACATTATTTTCTGAGCCTAATCATTTAAGACAGACTAAGGTGGTTCCAAAAAGAACACCTCTCCTCTGCATGCTTGTGGTCTCTTCTAGGACTGGTAGTGCAAAAAAACAAAACAAAACGAACACAAAATAATATAATAATACATGACATAAAAAGTATAATAGACAGCAAAAATGAAAATCTTCATTTTTAAATCCTGCAACATCAGTGATAATCTCATGTAATTTTTTCTCAGTTGCTCAAATAATACACAGCGTGTTGATAATAACAGAAATACCAAGAGCTCTTTCACACAACGCAATTATAGTGCTATGATTCTATTTTAACTGTTATGGCTGCATCCTATGGGATCCCGGGGTTTGTAGTTCAGTGAAACACTAGACCTCTTTGGCTAAGAATTCTAAAGACCTGTCTCTAAAGCCCAGAATTCCATAGGAAGTTGCCGTGACACTTAAAGTGGAATAATTGTGTAGTGTGAATGAGGCCCCAGCCCTGCATGGTGTAAGGCACTGAGGAGGAAGGACTGTCTTTGTTTGCCTCCAATGAGAAAGGTCAGATGTTTTTATATCATACTCACTTGCAACTGGACTGGGGTGGGGGGCAGAGCTGGAGATTAAGGTTCTCTCACCCATTTGCATCTTCTTTTGATTGCTAAAATGAACCCACCCTCTCACCTCTAGTTAAGCATGAGCTTTTCTGTTTGCTTCAGGGCCGGATAGGATTTTCTTCCTCCCCCCCCCCTTTTTTTAAACCTAGTCCACACTGTATCTGAGTGAGTTTGACCATTGGCTAAGAGTGGAGTCCTAAAAGTGGAGATCACTTGGTGGGTAGTAGGGGCAGAAATAAGAGTTATGGTGGACACTTTGGCACCCTTTTGGTGGAGAGGACCTTGGTACTTCCTCTTTACTTCCTCAGATCCAGGGGTGGGAAAGGAGACTACACTTGGGCCTGGCCTGGGGTGCTTGGGAGTGGGGTTCCTTGGCCAGATGGGGAGCAACCCAGCAATTGGGCTGTACTTGGAGATTAGGTGGTTTGCTCAGGGAAAAGCTGAGTAGCAACTCATGGAATGAGTCCTAGTCTGTTCCTGTACTAGGTTGCTTCCTCTTCTTGCTCCTTCCCAGGTTCAACAAAATTAAATAGGTTTTAAGTTAAGTGGTCCTTATTCAATCCAGTTATCTGTCTCTGGTCTTGTTATTCCATGATTGGTCAGCAGAGGGTTTCACAAGATTCAGGAAGTGACTCTGAAGGAGAAGAAACAAATTATGTCCCTTCGCTCCACCCCCAGCACTGAAATCATAGATACAGAGGGGCCTGGAGCAATTGCACTAACTGAACCAATGATAATCCAGTCCTTCAGGAAGCGCTGAAGCCACTATAACACTATACCTTTGATTTTTAAAAGGGAGAGATGAGAGAAGAAAGAGAAATTTTCAGAACACCATTGTGTCTCTGTGTTTTCTGAAAATGGGGGAAGGGGGTATAAAGAAGACAGAAAGCCTCGGACCTTCTTGGAGAGATTGCTGGAAATATAGCAGGAATATAGCTGCTAAAGCTGGCTCATTTCAGATCAGTAGTCAACTTCAAACAACAAGACTGCCAAATTGCTTTTCTAATCCTTATTGTAGAGGCTTCTAAAACTGTTCAGAAAAGTATGTGTATATGTATGATGATGACTGTTCACATAACCTGATCTCAAGCCCTATTTATGGTTTTTCAAGATTAAAATTGGCACTTTGAATTGTTCCCAGAAATGTCTCATTTTTTTCTAGAATGTTTTTTGCTTTCATGACAAATATGTATTACTAGGATTTTCTCTCTCTCTAGGAACAACTTTCTGATAATAAACTATTTCAAATAAGTACAACTGGATAAAATAAAATACTTCTCTGTTGATCAAACTAATCATTTCCAATTTAGCTGTTCGTAAGATGAATCAGTCTGGCAGGGAAAATTATGGAAAACTATGTAAGAAACTTGGAAACCAAATTGTATTTTTAAAGATGATAATGAGTAGAGATTATTAGTTAAACAGAATAATTTCAAATACTGTTGGAAGCTTACAATGCACCAGAAACTTGTGACAAAAAGAGGCTTTGAGAAATCATCAGATGAGGTCAATCAAATTCATATTTAATATTATAACAAGGCCATTAGTATTGATTTCTGAAATCAAGTTTGGTCTAAGTAGCTTTCTTAACAATTACATATATATTCTGAGTCCCTGAGGGAGCTAGTGAACTTCCAGTGATTTCAAATTAAGCATGCTACTTTGAAACAGAATAGAATGGCTGTCTGAAAGAGTAAGGGGAAAAAAGTGTCATTAAAATTAAAGGATAAAAATCATTCTTTCCCTTCACAGGGAGGGGATTAAACTAGATGTGACATAGGAGATATATGACATATATCTTGACATCTTTTTAGTTGTTATTAAATGTAGGGGTGGGTGGGGAAGGAGCTGGGCCATGACTTGTGCTATGGTTCTGATCCATATACCTGTTACTCAATGGTCCTGGAGTGGCTGAAGGGGGATACACAAGTATTCTGGTTTTCTAAGCACATCTGATACTTTCAGGGAAGCAAACAAATCATATTATGAGAAGCTAAGAATTTCTTCATCTTACTGTGGCACTGATTTAAACTTATCACCTTCATTTAGTTGCTTGTAGTAAAATAGAAAAATTTCAGGAATTTCTGGGTTTTCAACACAACTCGTGGTAACATGCTATCATCTTACAAACATGAAACAAAATATATCTGATAGTGCAATGTAAGTTATGTTTACTCAGATGCCCAACTGATTTCAGTGGGGAAAATAAGTGTCCCAGGTAAGCATGCATATCTATATCTATATCAATATCGATATCTATATCTATACACATATACATATATATGCACACACATACATATAGATATAAAATCCTAAAAGTGTTAATAACATGGCTTTAAAACATATTTAATAGCTTCCCAGCCACTTTCTAAATGTACCACCTAAATATGTGATCATATATTACACTTCAGTGTATCCCTCATTACAAGAAAGAGCAGAAAGGTCACCATGAACTTGGCACAAATGCCTGCTTCTCAGCAGCAGTCTGACAAATTGTTGGGAGTTAAATTTAGGTGTGGATAGTAGGTGGAGTGAGCATGGCCAATAAAATCAGTATTAACAAATGGAGATCAAGGAATGTCTAGACATTCAAATATACAGATCATTTGTAAGAGGAGATAAAAAGAGACGGCTTTTTATCTTCTTCAGAAATCTGATAGTTTGAGATGGGTCACAGTAAGAAGGTCTGGGCAGCTGCTTGTGGTAGTAGAAGTTTTTTCATGGATTCTCCACTTTCACCAAAAAGAGCAAATTGAATTGTGCACACTTAACAAAGTACGTCTGCTTAGGCAGGCAGCTATTTTTCATCCATTCCATCCATATGTTGCATTCTCCAAGGTGGTTTCCAAATGTTATTCTAATTTTTAAAATCCTTCCTCCAAAAGTGGAAGATAATTTATTCTATTGGCAAGTACTACTCAGTAAGATAATTCTAATACTAAATATATCATTGATGGTCCATGGTCTGAGTAAAGCAATAGACACTGAACTAGCATGAACTAGCATTGTATGTAATACAATAGAGATCATGTGGCCAAGTCAATTACTTAGTATTCAATTAAAAGTTACACAGTTCATGTTTTATTTGTCTGCTGAACAGTACCAATACAATTAATGAAGAATAAAATGAGAAAGCAAGTAGGGTTCAGTAGTATAAAAGAATCAAAGAAAAACTGAAGTTATTTCAGCCATTAGTTTCTTTACTAATGTTCACAATCTGTTCTAGCTGAGTCAGCATAATAAGCAATGGTTATATCCACATTTATGTTGGAAAATGCTCTTGAACTCTAAAGAAATTGCTGATAAGGATAGAAATTATTAGTCTAAGTTCCTACTGCACAGTGATTTAATCCACTGCAAATACTGATAGACCTGTTGTTAAACAGACCTGTGATTAAAAGAATAAGGAAAAGGAATAATAACATTGCTAACTATCATTAGACCTTGATTTAAAATGCAATACAAATTCTCTTGCAGAGATTGAAAGGATTGTTAAAGTTATCTACTGCCAATTAATTGAAACAGACTTATAAAAGGAAGGAATTTATGGCAGTGGAAAGGGCATTCTGTCGTAGTTGTCCTAGAATACTAAAGCCATGGGGGAGGGAGGAGGAGGAGGTGAGAGAGATCCCTATGCATTTTAATTCACTGATGTCTGTGCCAGGACTGTGAAGTTTTCTATAAAGCAAGCTATGAATAGGTTTTCTCAATTTTTCATAACAAACAGTGAAATAAATTTCCACTTTTTAAATAGCCAGGAACTAAAATAAAACCAGTGTCTAAGAAGGACATTGCAAAATCTGTAAAGAACAGCTTGAGCTCCACGAGAGATATATCTGAGACGGCCTCCTTGCCTGTCTACTTTCTTCTATTTATCATCTCAAGGTCCATCAATGCTTGGATTCATAATTTGGAAAGCCTGGTATAAAGTAACGAAGGGTTTGCATGTTTTCTGTTTCCATGAAGGAAAGAAACAGCCACGCTTTAAAGCCAAAGAAAAGAATGGAGGAGAGAGCTAATACACATTGTGGTCTTCTTCTTTATTGTTTTTATACATGTGTCTCCCCCCGCCCGTGTAATCATGCATAGCGGTGAGTGTGTGCTTTTGTTGGCCTCCCATGAGGGGAGACCACACAATCACTGAGTGATGAGAGTCATGCAGTGGGACGGGGAGGGGGCGGAGCCTGCAGCTCCCTTTTAGGGCCGCACCACCCCCTCCTCAGCTTCTTTGTCTGCCAGTGACCCATCCTCCCACCCTATGGTTTCAGTGTAGGATTACTGGTCACTTCAGGGCCAGGCAGGAATTTTTCCCCCTTGGGGGGGAGGTTCACCTACACTACACTGCACCAAGGGATTGGGCAATTGGCTTCATAGGGTGACATTTCAACTAGGTATTAAATAGGTATCCATGGCTAGTGCAGGGGGTCTGAGGGTTTCGGTGAGTACCTATGGCACCCTTTAGTGTAGGATAAATGCTGTCCTTCGGGCGGGCCCATGGCCAGCCCCTATTGAGCGGTCACGAGATGGGGAGGTTTGGTTTGAAGGACTTGCCTTCCAGAAAAGGGCTGGCTGAAGTTTTAACTCAGCCTCATGGGGTGGCTTTGGGGTCCAGTGCCTCGCCCAAGAGGGGCTGGGGAAGAGGTCTGGAGGTGACCCTTGTCTTGGTCTACCCATTCTATTGACCTCCTTTCTCAGGTCACAAGTTCAAAATCAAGTTCAAATTCAAGCCCAAGTTTAAGTTCAAGTTCATTACTAGCTTTATGTTAATTAGGCATACATTAATAAATTGCCCTAGTTTAACCTAAGCCATGCGTGTGGTCTCTTCATTTTGTGGGTTGGGCAGCAATACCATCCAGACTGCTTGCCTATTATCAATACTTTCCAGGGTGCTGAACATATTGGGATAAATTCAGTACTCTGGATAGGTCCTTTAAAGTCTGAAATAAAAGCCAGAGCAGATTCACCATATCCCACACATATGAAAGCTTCTGACCACTGTAGATCACCACTGCCAACCCCACCTATTATATGATTATATAGTAAGGAAATTCTTTGGATTCTGGAAATCTAGTTCAGTTTTCTAAAATTTGAACCTAAGGTTTCATCTTCCCTAGTAATATTTCTAGCAATAAGATTTGAATGTGAATGCATATAATGCACGTTATTGCTTGAGAAGAAACCCCAACTATAACAGTATCAGAATATTTGTCCTCTAGGAATTGAAATACATATTTTTCTGAACAGAAGAATCTCTGCTGAAGAAAAGATAAAGTTTTAGGCCATTTCTTCACTGGACTGTTGTAATGTTATTATTCTACTTTCAATATCCCGTGGAATTCTGGGGTTTGTAGTTTACCGAGGCCAGAGAGCTCTCTGGCTGAGAATTCTAAAGGTTCCTCCCTAAACAGCAAACCCCAGGATTCCACAGGATGTTGAAAGTGGAATAACAGCATTACAACAGTGTAGGGAAGAAATGGCCTTTGAAACAAGTGCATTATCAACCAGTACCCTTTACATACAACAGTGCATTATGAAAGTGTGTCCTTTAACCAATCCTCATTTAATGAATTTGGTATAATCTTTTAGTACTAATCCTTTACTGAAATTTAGCCTAAATGTATATTAACTGAATGCATTTCCGTTACGTGTTTACTCAGTCATCCATTTCCTTCTATCCTACATTGTCTCCTCAGTGGCTACTTTTCATAATAGAAAAGGATGTCGGATGTCAGAAATTATCGCCCGATATCCTTACTGAATATTGATTACAAATTGTTTGCATCAGTATTGACAGAAAGACTAAAAAAAAAATTCTTTCAGAAATAATACATGAGGATCAAAATGGGTTTTTACCCAGAAAGAATATAAAGGATAATTTAAGAACTGTCATAAATATTATAGAACATTATGAGAAACATAATGAAAAAAAAGTTAGCAAAGGTTTTTGTAGATGCGGAAAAAGCATTTGATACGTTGAAGTGGCCTTTTTTTAAAGGCTGTACTTATGAAGATGGACTCAGGCCCTAAATTTATGACTTGGATTAATGCGATCTACGATCAGCAGGAAACTCAATTAATTATCAATGGTGAAAAAAGCAAGTCCTATAACAGTGAAAAATGGCACAAGGCAAGGTTGCCCTTTATCCCCTTTACTGTTTATAGCATCAATGGAAATTTTAAATAATATAATTCGAGGTCATAAAGGAATAAAAGGACTGCAATTGAAAAACCATCAATTCAAATTAAAGGCTTTTGCAAATGACCTAGTAATCTTTTCGGATGAACCTTTAAGTAATATAAAATACCTTATTAAAGTAACGGACAAATATGGGGACTTATCGGAATTCAAAGCAAACAAAGAAAAAACGGTAATTTTGACCAAAAATTTAAGTAAAAAAGAAGAAAAGTTAAGTGAGATATCAGGCTTCAATACAGTAAAAAAGACAAAATACTTGGGAATATGAATCTCTAAACACAATAATGAACTTTATGAAAATAATTACGACAAGAAATGGAGAGAAATAAAAAAGAATTTAGAAGGGTGGTCAAAACTGCGATTATTATTAATGGGAAGATTAGCAGCAATTAAGATGACGGTGCTTCCAAAATTAATGTACCTATTTCAAAATCTTCCCATAATAACTAATAGAAAGCCATTCAATCAATGGCAAAAAGACATAAACAAATTTATTTGGCAAGGTCAGAAATCCAGAATCAGTTGGAAACATTAACTGATTTAACAATTAGAGGTGGTGCTGGAGCACCAGATTTCCATACATATTATGAAGCTGCTGCACTATCGTGGGTCGCGGATTGGATCAACTTGAAGAATGAAAGATTACTTGTACTAGAAGGAGCCGATTTACGATTGGGTTGGCATGCATATATAAGTTATAACAAAGCAAATGTGGATAAAGATTTTGTAAACCATTACATTAGAAGATCCCTCCTGACAATCTGGAGAAATTATAAAAGAATATTTATTACCTCAATCCCAAAATGGGTCTCCCCACAGGAAGCTTTCTTTGGCAGGTGGAAGAACACAACGAAATGGCTTAGATATGAAGATTTAATTAAACAATGTACTGCTGGAACATTAGATATAAAAGACAGATCAGACTTGGAAAAAGAAGGCGTAACTTTGAGTTGGTTCTCTTACAGACAATTATCAAAAAGATTTCAAATTGACTGGAAGCTGTTTGAATTCAATACAGGAGAACAACATGAAATAGCAAAAATTATGCAAGAAAATCTGCCGCATATAATTGCCAAATTATATAAAAGACTTTTGATATACAAGAGAGAAGATGAAACGGTAAAACATGTAATGATCAAATGGGCACAGAATATTGGTCACCCAATAAGATTGGAACATTGGGAACAAAGTTAGAAGCTCACACAAAAATTTACAGCGGCCCAAAACCTAAAAGAGAATTACTTGAAGATCTTTAATAGATGGTATATGACCCCTTATAAGCTTCAGAAAATCTATAAAACAGGATCCGGGAAATGTTGGAAATGTCAAGAGGAGGTAGGTACAACCTACCACCTATGGTGGACGTGTAAGTTGGCAAAGAGATACTGGAATACTATACATAATAAGATTGAAGAAATTCTTCAAGTGAAATTCTCAACAGAACCAGAAATCTATCTGTTGAATATGCTGCATACACTGGATCAAAGCACGCAGAAGAAGTACTCAAAGATTCTACTATACGTGATAACAATAGCTAGAGTTGAGTACGCAAAGCTTTGGAAGAAGGAAAAAATACCAAACATTGAGCAATGGACACAAAGCTTATACAAAATTAGGTTAGCAGATAATTTAACACAGAGACTTAGAGGGCAAACTGACGAGAAGATTGTGAAAGACTGGGTTCCTGTAAACTCTTATTTTCTGAACCAGAGAGTAATATAAGCTATCTTATCTACATAAAAGAAATAAGAAAAAAAATTACAAAAACAAATAAATATCAAACAAACAAATAAATAGAATAAATGTAAATATTTCTAATGTAAATTAAAACTAGAGTTAGATTAATTTAGGAGCACAATGATAAGATGCAAGAATACAATTAATTGACAAGATAAATGGAATGCTGGATTAATATATAAGAGGTAATTGATGACAAATAGAGGGTTAGTGTTATAAAACGAATAATAATATTTATTAGCTCTTACAAGAAAACAAAAGCTAGGAAGAAATATTGCAAATATGTGAAATTGTTCTAAGAAAGATATAGCCACTATATGTTGTATTACTAAAAGATGTATATATTTGTTTTTATTTATTATTTCTTTTTTTTTGGAAAATTAATAAAATTATTTAAAAAAAAGTAACATGTCATTGAGGATGTACTTATTTTATTTATGTATTGGATTTACATCTTGCTTTCTCCCAAACACAAGACCCCAGGTGGCTTAAAATAAACAGAATAAAAGGAATACAATTAAAACATGAACTAACTGTGAGCATAAAATTTTAAAAATCAATAAAATAAAACAAGTACTCAACTAATTAAAAGCTCCTTCCAGTTAGTTGACCAAGGTTTCCCTAAATTAAAAAGCCTTTGGCACCAACAAAAATAAAATACTAAATAGCAAACATACAAAATGGAGAGCGAATCAGTCTACCTTCTCTTGACAGGAAGTTTCAGAGTCTGGGAGAATTATTATTGTTTTCCTGCCAAATGTACAACAAATAGTAATGGTACCAAGAGAATGACTTCCCTGAATAATCCCCCCGACAAAGAATAATAATAAAAAAAAAACGGAAGGGGAGTTAATTTTTGCAATCTGATCCTTAAGTTAGGAAGATCCAAGTTACATAGGGCTTTTTAGGTCACTTCAATTTATGTCCATAAACTAGCAGCCAGTAAAACCGTCAGAACAAGTAATGTGAGCTGGGCAATAGCCTAGCTGTAGTATTCTTGATCTGAAGTCTCACATACTGTATATTACAGTAATGAGATCTAATGAAAGCATTACAAAAAGTTGCATGTACCAAAGGTTTCACGACACAAAGAACAGAGGCAGTTAGACCACCAGCCTGATCTATGCATACAGATAGTCTTGGCTGCTGTCAAAACTGGAATATTCAGGTTCATGGCTTAATCCAAGGGAGAATCAACTGTGAATCTGAATCTTCCAGGAGGATGTAATCCTATGTAGAAGGAAGTAAGCAAAAGAAAATACCAGAAGTGGAGTCTACATGTGGGTATTCTGAAAGAGACAAGTGTTCTGTGAAAAAATTGAAAACTATACAACCATTTTGACTTTCTGAGGGAAGGTGTGGCAGTTTCCATTTCTTGCAGGTCCAACTCAGATTGGAATCAAATCTGAGTCTGAATCAAATTGGCACTATACCAGGGCCATTTCTGCACTAGACTGTAATAGTGCTATTATTCCACTTTCAACATCCTGTGGAATTCTGGAGTTTGTAGCTGAGAAGTCTAAAGGCCCCTCCCTAAACTGCAAACCCCAGAATTCCATAGGATGTTGAAAGTGGAATAATAGCACTGTAACAGTGTAGTGCAGAAATGGCCCAGGACCCAAATAACATTTAAAAAACATTTCACAGACAGAGTTTGTACAGTACCCACAAACGTGCATTTAACTTTCTTGTTCATTTTTGCAAAAATATAACTACAGAATATGTACTTAATTTAATGGTGATCTGTCTGGATGCCCTCCATATTAAAGTAATGGGATGTATAGTCTATCATAAGTAGAAGCTTGCTTGTAACCAAGAAGCCTAGGTACCAGAGACCATTAGATAAACAATTGCTAAGAATGTACTGATAAGCACTGCCTGGTTCTCACTGCTTCAAGGTCTCTTGGAAAAGGGGGAGGGAAAGTGGGGATTCTAAAGCTCTGGTATTTGCTTTTGAACTGCAGTCTCCTCGCTAAAGTCTTGTACAATGTACTTCACTCAAAATAAATAGTGTTTATGCACTGTACTATTCGTGTGTGTGGATTCAGTTCCTGACATGATCAGTAGATGTTACATTATACATTAAACATTTTGATCACATAAAATTTTGGGAAATGTAATTCTTACCTAAGCCATGCCTATGAGTTGACATTGGAGGCAAAATAGTCCATGCCTTTGTCTTTGGATTATAACATTCAACAGTGTTTAATGTCTTTAAACCATCCCGGCCTCCTATAACAAAGAGTTTGTCATCAATGACAGCCACACCAAACTGCAGTCTTCTGCCATTCATCACTCCAGCTTGGATCCATATATTTGTCCTGAGATCATACTTCTCTATAGTGGTAGCACCTGCTGGGAAGCATCAATATGGTAATTAATAGGAGGATTTCTGCAATATCTCTACACAGATACAATAACCCTAGACAGGTACAATAATTCTTCTAAGACTTTCTTTTTTTCAGTTGAGAAAACAAAGTCTGTGATAAGATACCTTTATGATTTTTTTTGTAAAAATGAAAAAAAAAATTATCCTAGCAAAATTCCAGAATTCTGAGTCCAACTAATAGTACACACAAGCCTTTTGACCTCTTTTAATGTCAAGAAGCTGAACATTATGAACTTGACGCTTTTTCTTGAAAACTAACTAATTGGGGTATGGTGGATATCAGTTATGTTTTATATAAACTGGCAGAATTCACATTTCATTGAAGCTCCCTATTTCGTCATATTTCCTTTGCCTTTGAACTTCTATCTGATGCCTGTGTTTAAAGATTTTTTTTATCTGTTTACTTTCTCTCCTGCTACAGCTCCACCCACTGGAATCAGGACTCATATTACTGGCACAGAAGTAGGATGTGCTGCAGCTGCTTCCATGGTTTAAATGCAGACAAGAAGTTGCTGGAGCCTATTCACAGTTTCAATTAAGAGAAAATAAAATAATGCATTCCACATTTTTGTGGGAAGGATATCTAAACGAGCTGAATTTAAAATACTCTAGAGAAAAACAAAATACTAGTATCAACTGAACTCCTTGTGTGCTTTGTTTTTGCACTCACACATCCAAGTCATGCTTCCTTTCCAACCATTAATTGCTCCACAGAGAAAACTGCACTCATTATAGTTTGCAATTAAAGGTTTGTAATCTATTTCCTTATAGAGTGATAAAAAGTTATTTTGTGTAATATATGAATGTTTCAGAATAAAGGTTCTTTAGAAGTAAACAGCACTCATCTAAACAAAAATAAACTTTGTTAAACCTGAAGTTTTTAATAAAAAGTATAATTTGAATTCTATTTGTCTCCCAGTGTAACAGAACAATAATAATCTAGATGCCCAACTGGATATATTAAATTCCTTTCTAATATGCTAGGCAAAAAGAAATATGAACCAATTTGTGCATTCAATTATCTTAAAGTGTTTTTTTTTCACAGTCCTTAACTCAAAACTGAAACTTTATACAAATGAATTAATTCACTAATTAGAACAGACCAAATACAACACTCTGCAGTGTACTTTTTTATTGGTATTGCAAAGTATACAAACATGATACACATCTGTAGAAAGTTTCATGCACTGTGCTGTCTATGACTAACTTATAAAGATGACAAAACAACTGTTCTTTGTAACTGAAACTAGAAGTTGTGTCTGTATTTTACACACAACACAGCTGAAATATTTTAATTGTGAATTAGTTTTTTATTATAATTTGTATGTTTGAGCTTAAATTCAATGCCATAGAAGGTTTACTGTGTCAATGTGAAGGAATTCTCCCTTCTGCAGTCTCACTGGTCTCAGAAACTGGCTCAGAAGGTTATCAACCGGAAAAAAAGTTGGAGGTATATGATAAAGTGTGGGGAGAAAGCAGAGATAATACTTCTCCTGATTCTGGTAGAGAATGTATCCCAGAAAAAAGGCAACCTACTGGATCTTGATTTTGATACAGAACCCTTGTAGACATTGATTTTTTTTTAAAAAAAGTAAACCATTCTTCTTCGTCATCCTTTGTAATTAATTGTGAATCCCCCCCCTCTCATTCTCTCTCTCTCATTCCTTCCTATGACTCAGGCCATTTCTGCACTGGACTGCTATAGCGCGATGATTCCACTTGCAATATCCTATGGAATCCTGGGGTTTGCAGTTTTGGAGGGGCTGGCCAGCCCCACCTGAAACTGCAAATCCCAGGATTCCATAGGATGTTGCAAGTGGAATCATCACGCTATAACAGTCCAGTGCAGAAATGGCTTCAGTTGGGATAAAAGGAACAAGAGACAAAGTGAAATCAAGCTGTGCTTCAAATGAAAAAATGTATTTGGGGTCTTTTGTATACTCCTGATTCCTAGAGTGTTTGGCTATGTGTTTGCTTTATTAGGAGGTTAAATTTGGAAAGTGTTGTTCACTATGTACATTTGAACTGCTGAAATATTTTTCACAGGATATGAAATCCAAAATGAAAAATGTCACTGGAATCACCACATTAATTTCATCTCAAGAAAAATCTAAAGCAAATTTGAAGCTTGTTTACAGGGAAAATATTTGATGGAAATTAAGAGAAAGTAAAAGATTGTTGTACTGTGTATGTGCGTATCTATCCACTTACGTATAGCTACATGTTCAAAAAGTACATCTATTGGGCAAGGCATCTGATGAAGATGGCTGAAGTTTACAAAAGCTTATGGTACTCAGTCTCAAAGGTGCTGCAAGATCCTGTTGCACATGGATCTGTACCAACATAGCTATGCCTTTGAATTCTTTACTGATTCAGTTATGCAAAAGGAGAAGGAGAAGGCAGTGGCAACATCAAGGAACAGAAGATGAAAGAAGCAGAAGCCATTATTTCTATAGTGCCTTGGCCCTGACAACCCATCCCTGTCTGCCATTAATGCTGCTGCTTCCTTGTGTGCATATTCAAAATCTTGAACCACTCATGCTATGGTCCACTGGATGAATAATGTAACACAATAGGATTCTTGCTGATGTGCTTTTAGTATATTTAGAGTACACCAGGAAAGAAAAACTGTCATTAATGCTTTTGCAGAAATCTATCTCCTGCACAAATGGAAAAAAACAAGCCACAACCTTTTCTCTTCCTTCTGCCTATGCTCTTATATTCCTCTAAAGAATTTCTCCTTGATATCTGTGTCAATAACCCAGTTCAATCACATTTGTTCCACCTCAATAGATTTCTTTTTTATTTCAACAGATACTGTGGCAGATCACTAGGCCAAGGTCATCAGTTTGCACCTACTCAGAAGCAGCAACTCTAAATCTTGAACAAAATGGTCAATGGTATATGTCAGCAGCAACTTCAGCAGTAGCAGAATCAGCACAAAGGGCTTCTGGGGGAAAATGATTTACAGAGCCTACTGCAATAACAGTTTCTGCAAAGAGATTCACCTTGAAGCCATTTCTGTGAGAAATATTAGAGCTGTACAATCAATTCACCCAAATCCCAAACTGGATTGGACTGATTCAAACCAATCTGAGTTGAGCCCAAACTAGATCAGATTGATTTGGACTGGATCGGTCTGAAGCAATTAAGACCAACTAGATGATATCAAACCAGACAGTTTATCTTGGAAATGTTGAAGAAGGACAGCATTTAAAGAAAACCAAGATGGAGAGAAGGGAAACGGGACTGTGTTTGTAGCTTCCAATATTGGGTAGGAATGTCATCCGCACTGTCTAATTACAATGTTGGTGGAGAGGTATGGCAAAGAATATATTCAATTTTCTTCCCTCTTTTGTATTATTTTCTTTAGTTCTCTGTTAGCAGCAAAAGCATTTGTGAAACAGCATTGTTAGTGCTTGCTGAAGGTTTTTGGTAGGCTCTAACTCATAATTCTCCATTCACTCTATCAGTAGTCAGCCTTTAGTCCTTTTCTCTATAACCTTTTCCATCAAAAATTCATACCTGCTATTCCTTATTCTTTATATCTCTGCTATTTACTTGAGTAAGTTTTTGAGTGAGATTATTAACTAAAGATGGACATTCTTGATTTTTCCACTTCCTAACAAACACTGAGGAAAAGGAATTGTTATTTCTTCTCATAGTGTCAAAACATTTGGGATTTTTTTCTCTGCACACAGGACAGAAAACTCATCTTAAAAACCATGCATTTTCAAGAATCTCACAATGTTTTACTCAGAATTGCACTTTCTGAGGAACAACTTCATAGTTGTAGGTCCGCCTCTGGCCATGACTGTTTGATAACCAACTATGGAATACCAAGACCAGACAAAGAAAATTAAGTTAAATAGGAGACCCTTTATTTGACTAATCTATTTAAGTTATGTTGGCCTGAAAAATGGAGCAAGGGGGAGCAATCTGATGCAAACCCTGCTGAAGCCAGGTGTGACCACATGACTACCTCATCAGCCTTCTCTTGAGTGACGCACAAGAGAAGGCAATCCAAATACTTGGGTTGCTCCCCAGCCAGTTATAACTGGAAGGTAACCCAAGGGAATCCTGCCCAAATAACAGAATGCTGCAAGTGGGAGCCTCAAAGGTAATCTCCTTCCCTATCCCTTGGGCCATAGACCATAAAGAAGAAGTTTCAGAGCCCTACCCTACACCAAAAGAGTGCTACAATTGTACATTGATGTCTTATATTCTTTGCCCACTACCTTCCACAGACAAAGGACAAGTGTCTACTTAGTCTTTTTCCCGCACCAGCCCAACCAACATAGCCCTCTACCCTTTTTGCAACTCCCCCAGGGAACAACCTATTACCTTCTTCCACCAAATGAACACCATCAGCCCAGTAGAGCTCTAGCTGCTGAAAAACTATGGCAGGATGTAAGAGAATGTGGCCCAACCACCTACCCAGGGTGCTATGGACTTCTCTATTTACCTTCCCTCCTTCCAGCAAGGTGAATATATAGAAGATCACCTGCCATACCTGGATGGGCAAAATTGCAGAGAACAAGAAAAACTCCAAGCAAACAACTTTGTATGAGCTGAAAATCACTCAAAGCTTATAAAATCAAGGTCTTGCCCTTCAGCAAGCCCAAGTCATTCCCACCAAGATAAATGATGAAAACTCAAGAAGGAGGCCCAGTACATTTCTAAAACAGAAGAGGCAACACATTGCTCTACCACGGCCCTCTTCTCCCAAGCTACTCCACTGTGGCAACATCACTCAACCCCAACTGACCACCAAAATGGCAACTTCAGTCCTGGTATGCCAACCAGTAAACCATGCTATATCCACAGATGAGGACCCATAGTCCTCCACCAATAGTTCACTTCCACCAATCTGGAAGTGATGGTTGCCAAACTTGCAGGCCCAAACACTGGGAGACCTTTGAGGTGATCATCCAAAACTGATTATCTGGTAAGGGGCTAAAAGTCAGTGTGGGTAAAAAAGGGGGGGCAGGTCTACCTTCTCCCCCTTTACACAAACAGAAAGCAGCAGAGCATGAACTGGGCATAATGCTAGGTTGACACACAACTCCATCTTAACTGTTGCCCCTTCACCTCTGAATAGTCTTGGAATACCTAATCCACAGAATCACCTGCAATTCAGCCAGGAGTAAGACACCAAAGGCCAGAACTCTACCAGAATTGTTCTCCTTAGCAACTACCACTAATCATCAAAGCTCCCTAAAACATAGTTGAAGCTTCTGCATGGAAAAGCATAGGCTTATAAACAGAACTGCAAATAACGGACAACAAGCTCCCTAGTCCTCTAAGAACATAATGGGGATAAAACCTCATGCCAATCACCAACCTATGCTCTTTCTCTAGTCCAACCTTCCAGAGTTTTGCACACTCTGAGTCATAGGTGGTATCCACATACCTCTAAGCTTTAGCAGTGAAAGCCAATATTGACAATCTAGTCCTGATGGACAGCAGACTCAGCCTCCTGCCCCTGAAAGAAACACAGTACTGCACTATGTGGTCAATACGGATAGGCTACAATGCCTGCAAACTGTTAGACAACCTAAGTAACTCAAATTCCCTCCTGGCCTTCTGATAGCTCCCCCTATTATCTGGAGTTAAGTGAGATTAATGGTTCAGACAATCTCATTCTCCAAGGCTCCACAGAACGGTGAGCACTGAGACAAGACTGGGGTCTGCATCTGGAGCAAGCTGTCTAAAGTGCCCCAAATGGTAGTGAGAAAGATTCATGTGAGCCACTCCCATGGCCTCACTAAACTGCCACCGCTCAAACCTTAAAGGAGTCATTAAGGTAGTAAACAAGGTATCAGCATAAGGACTATGGGTATCTATCTGGACTAAAGCCTGAAAGGGACAAATAAGACCTAGGTGTTAACTTCAGTCCCTCTAACCAACTCAGCCAAATAGTAGCATGTCAAAGGAGGGAGGCACAAGGCCCTAATGGGCCGCCACCCCCCAAAAAAAATCCAATAAAGCTGGGCAAAAATCACTAGCAGAAGGCAATACACATCAAGCCTAGCAGACCTCTGAAACAATGAGGCCCAGGCCTAAGATGCTTCTATAAAACAATGTGGCCAGCAAGGCCTAGCAGACCTCTATCTAACCACCAGGCCCTATTGTCACTAGGCTTCTAATTCCAGTGTGGCCAAAGTAGGCCAAATAGGCTCCAATTACACGAAGACTTATAGGCTCCTAAGCAGCCATATAGTCACATGAACCAAGCAAGTCTAAAAGACACACCAGGCTCAGTACACCTCTAATAGACCACATGGTAAACATGTGGGCCTTGCAGCAACAAAAAATGTCTGATAGGTCTCAAAAAGTCCAACAGGCCTCAAATTGAGCATGTCACCAAGTGGTCTATATGCCTCCAAATATAGAGACCCAATAGCTTCAAAGGATGCAAAGTTCTTGGTCTCTTAAATATACAGGCAGTCAGATTCAAAGTTGAAAGAAATAAAGCAAGACAATGCCTGAATAACTCCCTGCGGTAAGCCATGTGGGACCTAACAGAATGGAGCACCCATGGAGTTTCCTAAGAGAATGATAAAGGAGCCTCGACTACAGTCCGAACTGATGCCTCCAAATCTCACTGATCATCACCCCCAAACACTTCTCTTGTCCCTTCCACAAATACTTCCCTTGCAAAAACACACAATCAAATGCACCAACTGCCAAGCAACAGATACACCAAATCGTCACACCTGTTAAACATGCATACCTCACACAGTCATACACCCACTTCACTGCACTCACACTGCAACACATCATGGGCAGTAACAAACAAACAGAAATTCCCCAAAATTAAAAGTCAAAAGAATTAAAAGTCAAAGGAGAACAAAAGTCAATGGAGAACAAAATTGACTGGATGGATCTGAAACCACTGTCCTCCACTATATACCTGTCAGTCTATACTCACAAACATGGATGATTTGTCAATGAATAGCAAGTCAAGGGAAATTAAATGACAAAGGAGAACAAAACTGACTGGCAGGGACAGGTCAAAAAGTGCTGCCCTTTGGTCTACCCCTGTCAGTCTAAACCAAACCAACATCCAATGAAAGGCAAGATTCTGTATAGAGTTCTGTCCACTCTGTGCTGTGAAGAACCAAAGATGGCATGTGAAGGGGCCAGCAGGCTTTAAATAGCTTTTGACTTTGTCCTTATTTCATGCAGCATTCTGGAGCCCAGTACGAGATGCAAAGCATCCCAGTCTCTCCCACAGAGGGCATCAAACTCTCCTCCACAGTCTCATTTGCCCTGAGGCTTAAGGTACATATTGCTTTTGCACTACATTTTGAGAAAGAAGTAGAAGAAAGCACAAGAATGGATGTATTAGATAACAGGAATTAATGAATAATGTATTGTGTACTATCATAATTTTCTAGTCTTCATTGGCAGAAGAACCAAGGGAGTGCAACAAAGATCCCCACCAGTTCCTTTTCACCTTGTAGTCTGAGGAACCTCCAACCAAAAGAATGAACTCTCTCAGCTCTGACACTGCACTCCTCTCCTTTCTTCACCTGCCTCTCTACTCCAGTTCCTTCTCATCCCTGCTAATATGTTTCATCTCTGCAAAGACTGTTCCTCTCCTGTCGCCCTCCTCCTCCACCACCCTTCTGGGCTGGCTTTTTGCACAACTTGCTCCCAGAACTCCACACTCTCCTCCTCCTGACCTCCCTGCCTACTCCAATTCCCCAATTCTTTCTAATCTCTACTAATTTATTGTTTTCCTGCCAAAACTGTTTTCCTGCCACCCTCTCCACCACCTCTCTTTCTCAGTTGCCACGATTCATAGTAGGCAGGAAGGTCAAGAAAGACAGGGAGTACAAACAGCCTGGAGTTTGGATACCACATTGTACAAAATAATCAGCTGAGAAAAAGGAGGAGGAGAGGGCTACAAGAGAAAAGTAATCTAGGTGAGGATGAACTGAATTATCAGGAATGAGAAAGAATCAGAAAAACAGAGTAGGTAGGCAGGTCAAGAAAGAAGGGCAACTCAGATTCAGAACTCAAAGAGTTCAGACAGCAAGTTGTTAAAAAAAAAATAGAGGTAGAGGAGAGGGCAGGAGCATCCTTGGTGGGAGACTTAATAACTTCAGGGCCTAGGCCTTTGGGCTTTTACCCATTCTTCTCTTTATAATGTTGAACCATTCACAGATGCTTATAAAAGTTGCATAGTTTTAAAAAGTATAGTGTGCAACTTTGTCTCGGAGAATTTTGCTATACTCCGAATGTTCAGCTTTTAAGGATGCACAAAGTTGTACAGTTTCGCTTCCAAAATCTTTCAGTCTGTCTGTCTGTCTATTTATCTTTTGTTCTGGACAGCAAAACAGTGCTTAGAAAGTTGTGATACACACAGACACAGACACAGACACACACACTTCCTGGCAGTTTTTCCAGAGTGGTCAGGAACACCACATTTCAACCACGTTCAGGAAATTGTTGAATACCCATGTGCCATCCGTATTATTGACACTAGTATTTCCCTATCCCTCAACCTAATTTTGCTTCCTTTTAAAATGCCAGGTCTGATTTGGATTTCACTCTCTTTTGTTTAGTGTGTTTGTTTCTTATTATCCTTTTCCCCTGCTTGTTTATCTACACTGTGTCTATCAGTCACAGAGTTACACAGATCCAGTAAATCAGTGAACAGGCAGGAAACAGATACTAGTTCAGTGGAAAAAAGAAGCATACATATTATTCAAATATTGCCAAGAAGGTCAAATCACATGTGTTATAATGCAATGTAAGGTTTGACAAATTCCTCACTTTCCTCACTGACAATTTCATTTGCTAGTCTAGAGCTTCCCAGGCTGCGCTGGGGCAAGAAGCATGACCACTGCAGCTCTGGAGGCTCTGCACAGATGGCAAGTGCACATGGGACCCTGGAGCAATGCGTGATTGTGCACCATTTTCAGCTGAAAGACGAAAATGAAAAAGTGCGCAAGCAGCGCCTGCAGACCCTGGAGTGTCACGTGATTGTGAGTGTGTCATGCAGATCACTCCTCACAATCGTGTGACGCTCCAGGCACCCTTTCACATGGCAAATGCCATGTGAAAAGGGCCTTAGTCTGTTTCCAGGCTAACACAACATAAATAGGTTGGGTCAAATAAAGTGGCCCTTATTTGACCCAATATTCTGTTTCTGGTCTTATTACTTCATGTTTGACAACCAAACTCTCTTACTGAATTGTGAAGCTGTGTAATGGGATACCAGCATGAATTCCTGATGTGCACTGGTGCCCAAAGCACATCAAGACTGGTACTGTCTGTCAAGTGGTTAAATGCTGGTACTGCAGTCACAACATTGTGAGTTCGATCCTGCAGGTCTCCAGGATGATTCAGCTTTCCATCGTTCCGTAGGTCGGTAAAATGGGTACCCAGCTTGTTGGGGGCAATTAGCTAAACACACTATAAACCACTTAGGGAGTGCTTTGCACTGATAAGTGGTATAGAAATGAAAATGCTATTGCTAACTGCTACAGTGTGCATTGATCCTAATGCACATTGGTTCTGTCGTGCATTGGGCACCAATGCTCTGCTATGACATAACATAACAGCAACTCTCTATTGGATACCAATATTACATAACTGTGAGATTCTAATTCCCACATAACATAGATCCAGTTTCAAAGATCTAAGTCGCCAACAAGAATCTGGCCAAGAGTATTAAAAGATGGTATGATACCAATCTTCGTACGTTTGAGGGGCTGTTACATGGAGGATGAAACAAGCTTGTTTTCTGCTAATCCCCAAAACAGGACCTAAACGAATGTATTCAACTTCTAATAAAGGATATTCTATTTAAACATGAGCAAGAACTTGATGGTAATACTAACTGTAAGAGCTGTCCCACAAGGGAATGAATTGCCTTGGAAGGTGGTTGACTATTTTTAGTTGAAGGATTTTAAATGGAGATTGATGCCCATATGCCAGAGATGCTTTATCATTAAGCATGGGACTAGATGAACCTTGAAGTCTCTTCCAAAATTCCACGATTCTGTGATTAGCAAACTTTAAGCATATTATAGCAAACTAAGCTCCAAATTCTACCTGTCTGATTTAATCATTTTAATCCCATCCTAAGGGGTCATCTTAAGGCTTCATGGACTTGTGTGAAAAACCCAAACAAAAAAGGGTATTACCACTTTTGTTCTCCAAACATAATACATGTAAAATAGGAGAAATAAAAAATTTGAAATGTCTAAATTAGTTAAAAAGGAACTGAGGCCATTTCTACACTACCCTGTTATAGTGCTATTATTTCACTTTCAACGTCCTGTGGAATTCTGGTGTTGGTAGTTTACTGAGGCCAAAGAGCTCTCTGGTTGAGAATTCTAAACGCCCCTCCCTAAACTGCAAACTCGAAGATTCCATAGGAGGTAGAAAGTGGAGTAATAGCACTGTAACAGGGTAGTGTGGAAATGGCCTGAGATACAGTCTGAAACCTCATTTGAGCCCTGAATCAATTGAACAGCTACATTACTCCACTTCATATATATAACTGGATACTGACTGAGTCAGTCATAGTTAAAGTAAACTAAGGCTCTCATCCTGTTTGACTAGCTTATGACTAGATTGGCATAGGCTGTGATAGCAGCACAGATGGTGACAGTGCAATTGAGGTAAAATGGCCATCAATAAGCTAACTCATTAAAACAGCATTTCAAAATAGCAACAACAACAAATGGTGGCACCTTATATCCTTCTGCCCAATGTTCCTGGTCTCCTGAGTTCAGAAGAGAATAGAAAATATAGTCAGAGATAGAGAAAAAAAGTCCTGTTTAGAAAAAAGTGTGAACCCCCTATAAATGATTAATGTTATTCAGAAGTGGTTCAGAAAATGGAGGTACATTCGGGGGGGGGACAAAAAACTAGCTACTATGCTTTTCCCACCAAGATACTGTTCCTTCCTGCAACTCAGCTAGCAAAGACTGTTGTGACCTCATGATAGTTGTCTCAATTGTTGTTCCTCTGCTCACTCACCAATACTGAAAATTATATGAATACATACAAATTTACTTTAGAATGAAAATATGTAATGCAAACTACAGAAATTGAAATTCAGATTTTATGCAGGTTATAAAATTGAAGATCCCTAGAGATTAATTTGGGAGAACAATTCCCACCCCTCACAAACATACATAATAGAGGGGAAAAAACGTTAGATGATTCATGATTATTATCCCATCAGGAGACTAAGACCCCCTCCCTTTCCCTTTTCCATTTCTCAGTGTGAAAAAGATAAAACACATTTTGCAGAATACTATACAGCCTGTATTAGTTATTCAAAATTTATTATAAAGGATCAAACCTTTGTTTTTGCCCCAGAAAGGCATCTGTAGTTCTGCTTAAACCACCAGCTGAAACAAGAAAGTCCCCCTGTTATTTAAATACTTTCTCCATTTTATCCTCACTTTTCTCTGCTTTTAGTGGCTTTCTCACCAACCCCCTGAGCACCTATACTCCATCTGTGAATCTATAACCTAGTTGACCTAGTGTAAAGTAGATTTTGATGTTGGGCTACACTGAGACCTCCAATAGAGCAGCCACATGTGCATGTAGTTAAATTAATTAGTTTTTCTTTAGAACTATAAACAAGAATGAAGAATTGCGTGCTGTGATAAACTTTCATGGCTGAAAAGCCTATTACATAAAGTTATGAAGAACTAATTAGTGTCTCTTTCATGTTTGGGCTAAAATGATACACTGGAGAGCAATTGGAGAGTTAAAATCCACACGCTTCTCTGTCTGTTCCAGAACTGTCTAATATATCATGCCTGTTGGAAAATGAGAATATTGCTTAGTTCTTCTATTGAAAGTTTATTAAATGTTTTATCAGATAGAGAGCAGGCCTGCCATTTAAAAAGATGTAACAGAAATCAAAAAAGACCTAAATGTTTTCTAGTAATAAAGACACACTCAAACAATGTGGAACACTGAAGCAACTAAAATACCTTTAATGTATTTTTTGATTTTTAGTTTGATCAACAGCTTGGGCATAAACATTATGTGGCCACCTTAGAAAACATGGCATTATGCTATTAATTAAATGCCATTAATCTTATAGTCTATAGCTCTATGGACACTTATCTGGGTAACTCCACTAAACTGAGTGGCACTTTGATCGCAGCTATGGTCTTACTAAGTGTGCAAATGGGGTGTCACCCACCCAGCTCCCAAATGCAGCTTTAAGGGGAGAAATCCATATACCTGTTAGGCTTTGTAGGAAAGACTGATTGACTGAGGAGGAAGCTAAAGGACAATGCCAGTACATGGACTGGTTATAAGGAATGAGGTGGGATGATTGGAGGTTGTCTGATGTTTGGTGAGGAGGGAGTGGTCCACATGACTTAAAAGACTATCCGAAGTTTCTTCTTTTGGGTAAACATAATCTAAGTGAAGGGTTTTAATACCTATGAAATGGACCAAAGAAATGGTCCCGTAAGTTGAGTGAGCACCTTCTTATAATACTATGAACATTTTCATTTCTGGAGATTTTATTTCATGAGAACAGAAATAGATGAGAAATAGATGAGGACCTTCTTTCCCTCGCTCATGGACTGGTCCAGAAAAGTTGAACTATTCCAAAATTTCCAAAAAAGCATTCATTCAAACCAGTAGAAAACATTTTAATGATTCCATGTGTTGGACATAGTTTCGAAGAAATTCTACCTGCAAAATTCCAAATAGGGAAGAACAAGACAAAAAGCCCTTTTGATCATATAAGGTTGTCTTAAACTCTATTTTTCCAAAAGGTCGCCCTTCTGTTACTATGGTTTAGGCCTATCCAGTGATAGCACTAGATATCTCTTTTTGATATCAAATCATTTGACCTTTTTCTGTCACCCCACTCCACGTGTTTGTGAGGCCACCGGACAGGCACGTACACAGGCATGGCCGGTAAGTGCTGGGCATTCCAACTCCCACTTAGGCAGGCAGATTAATGCCACTCCGTTGCTTCAGGGACCTCTCTTGCAGACACCCATTGCTTAAGTGCGACTCTACACAAAGATGCTCGTCCTCGAGCCGACACCCTTACAATGCCAATCCATTTGCATACTGGCTACACTTACCTGCACTAAGCCAATCATGTAAAACTTGACCTTTCCCAACCCTTTGTCCCGCTCCAAACTCGCATTGTTCTCACCGAGTATGGCACGGCCTGTAGGCACAATACACCCTATAAAAACTCCCCGATTCCGAGCCCACTTTGGACCATTCACTCGCCCCATTCGGACTGCTTTGGACTTCTATGTTGTCTTCCTGCCGTTTTGGTCTGACGAGCTCCCCTCAGCGAACCACGCTGAGCTGTCCTCCCTGCAACCTCCAATCTCTTCAGGACTATGAGAAAAGGTGTTGTATCACCCATTTCCCCCTGAAGACTCTCACTTCCAGTTCCCAGTTAGCTGCATGCTTGCATTGTCTTATTTGTCATTTGTCTTTTAATAAAGATATCGTTTTTACTGTTTTAAAACCTGTCTGACTGCTCTTCTGACCTGACCCCGTAGACATTGGGTTGCAAGACCCCTGCTAAGTTACCCTGCTTCTCGCTAGCTTAAGAGAGTGCTCCAGTTAATTTCCCCATCTTGTGTTTCTGCTTGGTTATTTGGGCGCCCCTCCTGGGACCCCAGAGAACAGGGTAACACTTCAATTCACCTTCTATCTATGCCAAGCAAAAAGAAAGCAACTAGAGCTAGGAACAAAAGTTTATTTTGGGGACTTCTGAAAAAGACTTTTGCCCTTTGATTTAGAATATTGCAAGGGGAGGGGAGATTTTCTTCTATCTACATAGCAGCTCAATTGATGTGACATGGTTCAGTTGACCTACTGGCACACTAAAGAAACAAAGGGACTAATCCACTGGGCACAAAAAGAGTTTTACTGATCCCAGTGTTGCCACTGCATTACCATTAAGGATACTGTTCATTTATTTGTGTTACAAATATTTAAAAAAGTTCCTTGAACGCTTCTCTTTTCCTTTGTATATATTCTTTGATCAGTCATAAAACAAATAGATCAGAAACAGAGAACTGGGTTAAATAAGGGCCAATTTATTTGACATAATCAAATTAAGTTACATTGGCCTGGAAAGAGAACAAGTGGAGGGAGCAACCTGATGCATGTCCAGCTGAGGCCAGGTATCACCCCGTGACTACCTCCTTAGCCGTCCTTGGGGTGAAACACCTTACCCTCACAGACAATCCAAGTGGCTTTGGTTGCTCCCCAGCCTGACATAATTGGAAGGTACCAGGAAACTCCCACTCAAGCCTCAGGCACCTACAAGTGAGAGCCTGAATCCCATGTTAGCCTCAACAGTAGTTTCCTTCCCCTACCCTACCTTCTATTTAATGACACCGCCTTAAGCCAATTGTCCAAAAAAAATTGAAAAAAAAAAAAGGCAAAAGACAAAAAACATATGATACTATCCAGTCCCGTAGTGACCTGACAAATCTCACACTGCACTAAGGGCAGGAGAGTGGGTCACACTGAGATGCAGGGGCCATCAAGCTTAAATATCTTCTTGTCCTCCCCTATTACATTCTGTAGTCTGGTACCAAGCACCCAGTGCAAATGACACTCTGGTCTCTATTATGGAGACCATCAAATACTTACCCTCCCGTACAGTGTTGTTCACCTCACAAGTCCAGGTAAGCACTATTTTATGTCTACTACAGGGATTTCTGATACACTCTGACTTATTTTCTTAAGATCTCTGCTTTTAACATTTTTGGATATAGAATATAGAAATTCTGTGCAATATTATTTTGTAATAGCAGAATAAACTAGGGACTTCAAGTAAGTAGAAAGACCTTTAATTATAATTCAAAGGCTTCTAACTTACATCTTTTATGCACAGATTCTTGGTTAAAGTTTCAATAATTTTAACAAACTAGGCCTGGGTGTAGACTTCAGGGACATGTATAGATTGCATCAGCGTCAGTTTACCTCTTCACCCACCTGTCTAGGTACACAGGCAGAAATTACATCTACTGGATCAAAAGAGACTTTTTATCTTAACTGTAATTTTACAACTATATAAAACCAGTTTGTTTGAACACCGTTCTCATCTTATTTAACAGATGCTGCTAAATTCTCCTAGAAATTATTGTACACTATTGTGCACAAATTATTATGCACTATTGTGCATAGTCCCAGATCAGAATTAGAATCATCAGCAAAAACCATGCCAAAAAACTAAACCAAAAAACCAAAAACCCCAATATCCACTACTGAGAAAAGAAAGCTACTAAATTTATAAGATATTCAATACAAATGTTAAGGAGCAGATCAAATAAACAACTGTAAACCAAGCATTCTTGAATGACAAAACAGAATGTCAGTGTATAAGAGATTAAAATCCATTAAGAATTAAATATGATTCATTATTTATGTGTTCATTGGACAATACTTTTTGGCAGACATGCTTGCAACACACATTAAAGTCCTAGGAGAAAAGTAGCTTTTATAGTCTTTAGTTAGGATTTGTTCAGCTAAATAATCAGTGCAATCCTCCTCTCTAGATCCACTGGGTGTAACAGGTTATGATGCTGTAGAGCAAACTGTGTTAATGATGTGTGCATGTTTACAGAAAGAGTAGCATGGGCACAAACTTATCACAGGTGGTCTTTTCAGGTAACAGTAAGAAGATTCTGAAATGGAGCATTCTGAGAATGAGGTAGCTGTGGCTTTGGTTCTCCAGTGAGGCCCCAGAATTTATTCACTCACCTGTACCTCAGGTTAGCATATATTTTCCACATCCACTAAATTAAGAAGAGGGACAGAAAAAGTGCACACCTTCTCTACAAACCTCCCACTTACAGTCCACTTATATATATGAATGATTCATTGGTCAGATTGTTAGTTGAAACCAACAGCACAAAGTAGCCAAAACTATTTTTGCCCCATTACTTTTAGTTAAGTTTAAATCCTCACTAATGTTAGCAAGATAGGTAGAAAATCTTTGCTTTATACCTGCTCTTTCTCTCTATGTATGTTACCTAACCTAATTTTCAGTAATAATTGGACTTATTCCATATGTTCCTATTTCATCATCAGTTTAGAGTACTCCACATACAAGAAGATAATATTCAGGTATAATAAATGGGGAAGTCTAGCCTACAAGAAAGCATTGGTTTGGGCAATTCTTTTAGAAGTACTGTGTAAGATGGTTGGTTCTCCCTTTTCAAGTTTGAGGCACATTTGAATCATCCACAATCATCATCATAATCATTCTTAAGCTTTAATTGCAAACCCATTTACCTCAGAATAAGTCCCAGTGAGGCTTATTTTTCAGAAGATAGATACAGTATTTCATAATAAATTGTTATCTCAGCAATAGCGACTACCTACTACAGCATGATGTAATAGTTTGAATGTTGGACTAGTTGACCAGGGTTCAAATCCACCTTAGCCATGGAAACCCAGTGGGTAACCTTGGGCAACTCAGCCTAGGATGAAGGCAAAAACAAACCCCTTCTGAACAAACCCTGACAAGGAGACCCCAAGATAGGTTTGTAACTTCCGCCCTGGCACGGTAGGTGAAGACCCCCAGATATCTCTTTGATATCAAGCAATTTGGCCTTAGCTGCACCTGCTCTCAGTCACCACACTCCACGTGTTTGCGAGGTTCTCTGGACAAGCATGGACATGAGTGCGGCCGTTAATTGTTTTCACATTCCAGATCCTACTGAGGTCAGCACCCAAGCCTCGCTCGTAGCTTCAGGGAGCTTTCACTTAAAAACTACACAATAGCTGTGCAGCTCCCAGCAGAGCCAGTCTGGTAAACAAGACATTTACATACTGACCAAACTATTGTCGTCGAGCGTTAAGCTCATCATGTTAAATTTGACCTTTCCAAATCCTTTGTCCAGCGCCAAAACTCCTTTTGTTCTCACCTGGCTTGCCATAGCCGGTAGGCACAAACTCCCCTATAAAAACCCCTCATTTTCAAATGGTCTTCGGACTACTTTGGACTGCCATTCTGCCCTGCTGCTGGTCGTCTAAGGAAACTCCCCTCAGCCAGCCACGCTGAGCTTTCTTCTTTGGAACCCCATCTCTCTTTCGCCAGGACAACGAGACCAGGTGTTGTATTGCCTACCCTTAAGCTCTCCAATTCTGTTTACCAGTTAGTTAGTACGTGTGTGTGTTATTTATTTCCTGTTGCTTTTCAATAAAACTGTTATTTTGGTTACTTTAAAACTTGTGTGCCTGTTCCCTGACCTGAAGCCGTAGACATTGGGTTTAAAGATCCTTGCAAAGTTACCCTGCCTCTCGCTAGCCAAAATAGTGCTCCAGCTAATTTTCCCCCAATTGGTATTTTATTTGGCAATCTGGGCGGCCCTCCCGGGACCCCCCCAAAACACAGGGTAACAGGTTCACTTTACAGTTGCCATAAGTTGGAAATTACTTGAAGACACACAAGAACAGCCTTTCCTCGGCTGTTCTTTTTTGGCCTTTTTGCTCTCTGAATGCTTTTCTGAAGAAGTCAACAATGAAGTAACTTGCACTCTTTTTTTACCCAGTCATGAGCAAAGGAAAACTGATTACAGGCAATGTTTACTGGCATTTAAGAGAGGATACCACTGCATTCAAAGATGTAAAAATATAAAGAATTTTCCAGCTTCCAAGCTATTAATAGGAGCTTGTATTTCTAACCATCAAATCGAAATGGATGTGTTATTTATACATTTATTGAAAACTAATCAATTTGAATATTTTTAGATTTCATAACCAGATTGAGCAATACTGAATTTAATGTTTCAGGAGATTAACTTTTCTCTCTTTCCATTACTTGTATGTTTAATTCTTTTTTTTTTTAAGCTGGATTTCTTGGCTGGGCTATTTTAAATTTTCTCTGTGTTCACTCTAGGCAGTGATCCATTGGATGCTGGGATCACCTAAGGCTCTGGATTCAGAATTTTCTTTCTCTCTCCTTTTCAATCATAGTACCTCTGTTATCATCACTCCTCCCTTTTTCTTTTTTTTTTTTTTTTTTGCAACCCGCTTACCTCTTTGGTTTTACTTTTTCTAGAACAATGAAGTAGGCTGAAGCATCTGACAGGAGATCAATCAATATTCTGCATTTTCTATAAAACTACTCAATTATTTATTGAGATCTCTTTTGCTCTTCAACTTTTATTTTCCTCTTCAATAATTTTACAGTTAGGTCCCTAATATGATTTACTCTGTAGATTTTGTTCTGCCTGTGGGATTCTAAACTGTCTTTGAAAAAAGTCAGTATTTCACAGTCTTCATGAGAAAATTTAAAATAGCCATGCGAAGAAACTCCACAGCTCTTCATATTCACATCTTTGTATCCTTAACTCAGAGAACATCACTCTGGGGCCAAACGGTGGGCAATACTTCATTACCAATGGACACCCAGAAAACCTAGAATTGGGTATTGGGCTTACAGATGATTTAATTTATGTTCTGACAATGCACAAAATCTCTGGACCAATGTGGTAGAGATTTTGCTCTGTTTTTGCACAAGGGTTCCACAATTGATTGTCTGTTTGACTGATTGATTGATTTGGGGTTTTTTGACAGACAGAAAATCTGTCCTGCCTCTAATCACTAGATGAGAAAAGAAATGAAAGAAATAAACAAAGGGGTGATCACAGGTAAAGGGAATCCTTTACACAAATAACAGCTAAGGAGACAAAAAAAAAAAAGGAATGGAAAATGAATAAAATATTTCCAATAAGTTTTATGAGTATGTGTGTCAGGACTCCAGACCCATTAAGAATATCAATTCCATTCCCACAACTGAAGCTGCAAGGATGACACATCCATACACAACTAAGCGAGAAATGAGAATGTTGACAGGGAGAAGGCCATATTCTAAGGCATGACAAGAACTTCTATGTCTTCCATTCTTCCTTCCCTTAATCAAGTTATGTAAAATACTCAGGTACATCAGAAGAAACAACGTCTTCAACTCAACCTACTGAAATATTGAAAAACCACAATGGCTCAGTTGTCAAAGTCTTATTGTTAACACACTTTTGTACACACAGGTGAAGTTGTTAGGGTCTGGTTTCATCCTGCTTTAGCTAACAAATGCTTCCACTCTGGGAAACTCAATACACACATATACATAAAATCCTTCCCCCTCACAAAAATGCTGAAGTACAGTAGATATTACTTACTTTTAAGGACTGTGGGGGAAAAATCTAGCTACCAAGTTTGTTGAAGGGCATGGAGAGAAGAGGCAAATAATGAATTAGAGTAGACCTTTTTACATGAGAGAAGGAAGGAAAAACTACCCAGAAACCTCCAGCCACAAGACATTAAGGTCAGACGAGCTTGTCATGTAAGCTAATGGAAAATTCCACTGAGGTGAGCAAAACGAGTATCTAGTGAAAAACAAGACATTCTATCTGGTTTTGGTCCTTTAGATAAAATGAATATGCATCTCAGGTATGATCTGCAAAACTGAGATACAGAAATTTGAATATGTGCAAATGAAGAACAAGACTGACACTCCTAGTTTGGAGTAAATGCTGATTTAAGGTTTAGTTAATTTGGATAATAATTGTCATAATGTGACTATTAGTTGTTTCTATGTAACATTTAAAGATTGCTATATAAGCTTCATTTTGTACTCTTTTCTATGGTGTGACTCTTGATTTCAAAAGTGTCTACCCAATAATGCATCTTTAATTTAAATTAAACTGATGTCTTCAGTCTTTGAACAGTGCTATCTTCAGCCTTTGAATTCCACCCTTAGAAATCCATTGGCATGATCTTTCCATCACAAGCAACAGAGTGAAGTACATAATATGCATAAAGTAAAAGAAGCCCTAAAATGTAGATAGGCTCCCATAATGCATCAGTAAAGGAAAAAGGAACCATGGCTGCCTTAGATATTATTATCTTTATCTTTATTTGTACCCCACTTTTCTCCCCTTAGGGGAGTGATCACCAGGCACTCTATTCCATCCAATGCCAAAGGTACTCTGATTGTCGTGATTCATTTTTCCTTACAAAACAGGCTCCAAGCCTAGAGACCATCAAGCAGGAATAGTGGAAAGGTAGCCTGACAGGTGCAGAATGAAAAACCACCTAAATCTGAGATGAGTAACTTTTGGTTCAGGAGAGCACATTGACCTTCACTGAACTCACAAAGGGGCTTACATTGCCCCTCCTTTCTTCTAGGAGTGGAATTCAGTTAAACGCTAAGTCTGTTCTCCCTGTGTACTTGCTTTAAAAGTTACAGTAGTTTTTTTTCCAGTGTCTTGCTGCAAATAGTCAGTGATGTGGCAGTTAACGCAGTGGAATGGTTGTGGCTCATGCTAGTGACACGTTTTACACACCCTTAAAACAAGTGATTGTATACTTTCTCAGTGTCACTCACAGTGAGTATTTTCCCATATGAGACCCAAAATGGCTCACACTATATATTAAAACAATCGGCTAAAAACAATCGGCTAAAAACAATCTGGAATACAAAAACTTAAAAGCATTGAATACATCCTTCTTAAAGAAAACATTAATTAAAAATGATTAAAAATATTTGGCTATCTTTTCTTTTTATCCCTCTGGGTTTCTATGCAGTGCCATGACATTATAGCATTTTATGCAGAGGAAGTCTCTTTCTGCTTGTCTCCTGTTGGTAGATTATTATATGAGCACTTCACCGGGTGATATTACGGTGACATTCTGATGTACTGGGGCCTTCAAGACATAACTAACATGAATTGCCATTAGAATCAGGTGCAAGATGGTCAGTGATATAGATTAGACAAAGGATAGATAAAGGAGAATTTTATGAGGAGGATGTTGTATGTTTTACAATTCTTTTTAACCAACTGACTATTTATATGTACTAATTTGTCTTTTATTGACTGATTTTATGTTTTATGCGGAAAATGTTGTATGGTCTTCTAGTCTTTTTTAACCAATTAACTATCTATATGTACCAAATTGTTTTTTACTGATTGATTTTATATGTTTTATGAGGATGATGTTGTATGGTTACATATCTCTTTCTAAACAATTGACTATTTCTTTGTATCTTGTATCTTGTTTGTTCTTGTACATTGGTCTGTGACCGTAATAAAGTTGATTGATGGATGGATGGATGGATTGATTGATTGATAACTAACATGGCCTTTGTTGTTGTGTGCCATCAAGTCACTTATGATTTATGCCAACCCTCAGATGAACCTATCATGGGATTTTAATGGCATAATTTGTTCATAGGGGTTTGGCATTGCCTTCTTCCGAGGTTGAGAAATCATGACTTGCTCAAGGTCACCCAACAGATTTCCATGGCTGAGTGGGGATTCAAATCCTGGTTTCTGTGTTTCCTAGTCCAAAACTCAGCCCTCTAAAGCATGCTGGCATATTTAGTGCATTTCGTATCCTTGGTGGATAGGGGAAGCATTTCCAGGGATACTAGGTGAGTGGTTGATGGTGTTAATGCCTTAGCTTTTGACAGCTATTGTCCTGTTGACTCTGGCCCTTTTCGCACTAGGCTTTTTGCGCGAGCGGGGGCGGGCGGCTTGCGGGAAAAGCCTAGTTCGGGAGCCTGCCGGTTCCCCGCTGGTTCCTTCCGCAGCCGAAGGAACCAGCTGGGAAACGGCACCGTCCCGGAGGCGGCGGCGGCTCGCGAGTCCATCCCCCCCGCGCGCGCAAGAAAGGAGCCCATCGCTCCTGACGCGCGCGGGGGGGGCGGGCGCGACTGTCGCTCGCTCCTGGCGCGCGGGGGGGCTGCTCGCGACAGCCTCCCGATCGCGCGCGCGCACGGGGGGCGGGCGCGACTGTCCCTCGCTCCTGGCGCGAGCGACAGTTGCGCCCGCCCCCCCACGCGCGCCAGGAGCGAGCGACAGTCGCGCCCGACCCCCCGCGCGCGCGTGCGAGCGGGAGGCTGTCGCGAGCAGCCCCCCGCCCGTGCGAAGCAGGATGCTCTCGCATCCGCCGCGCTAGCTCCCCGCCCCGCCCCTTCCTTCCGCATGGGCGGAGGGAAGGAGGCGCGACCCGGCCGCCTCCCCGACGCACCGCACTACAGGTGAGTGCGTGTGGGCGCCGGGAGCGTAGCGCGAGCGCGGGGTGATTTTCGCTTGAAAGCAAAAATCAAAAACCCCGCGCTCGCGCCACTGCAGCCCCGTGAGAGCGCCGGAAGTGGGAGTGCGTCGTGCGGAGCGACGCTCCCACTCCCGCACGGCTCACGGGGCTATTTCGCCCGGGAAAGCCCGTGCGAAAAGGGCCTCTGTCTCCTTCACATCATGTCAATGTGATAAGCTATTCCAGAATTCTCCCTAGCATAATGGATTCTCAGCATTTTGAAATCAGAAATTCCTTTCCCCTACCTATGCCATTTAAATACAGCTAGATCCATGTGTAGCTTAACATCTTGTAGACTGTGTACCTGAAAATTAAGGCATGACTTTAGAAAATTAAATGTATACAGCACATACATTTCTCAACTGAATAGTTCTCTCTTTCTTATAAGCAAATAACCAGAAAGGGATCCCTACAGTAATCTGTTAAAATGCCATGGAGATGGGGATTAATCTGTTCACCATCTTTGGAGAAAAAAAAACTATTAACAAGTACCTTTGTTGTTGTCCATTCCTCCAACTGCATACAGGGTCCCAACTGTGGATTTTCTTGGCTTAGTTCTTGGGCTTTGCATAAGAGTCCGTCTTTCTGGCAAAAGATGATATTTCATGGCTTCCAGAATCAGCTTCTGACATTCCAAGTCATCTTTAAAAAGTGCATGGTTTTCTAGGTCAGCTAAAATCTGTAAATCACATGAGTTGCAATTTAGTAATGGCATTCCAATTTGTTATATCCCAATTGCCAAAGTCCTCTGCATATACAAAATTCAGTGACATGAATAGGACTTGGGCTGGGAGATGACCTTGAGGAGGGAAGTCTGATAAACAGACATAAATAAAATTCATAAGAATAGCAGCTCAGATTTTACAATTAATTTCATAACCTATATCAGAGATCACTTTGGAACAAGTGGAAGTACTTGAAACAAGTGTATGCTTATAGTAACTGAAAACTGCACATTGATTAACAGTCATATTACTGGTCTATGAAATTTAAGCATCACCAATTGTATGTTGGAATGATGATCCTAGAGACAACTAATGCTCTTCTATATGAGCAAATCCCAAAATTAAAAACAAAATAGACATTGCACTGGGATGAAAAACAGATCCCCATTTGTTGTTATGTTTTTATGCCATGAAAATTAGGTCAACCAATTTTGGAAGACAGAAACATGTGATTTTCAATTTGCAGTTGACCATCCTTTTGCCTTTCCACAATGAGTTCAGGTAAGTATAATCTCTTCCAAATTGTACATTCCATTGTCAAAAATGTAGGGAGATGATTATGTCCCTGAACATCCCTACATTAACCTTTTAACCTAATTGGAAGTGTAAATCTTTGCTTATTTCAGTCTTGCATTCAAGACTGAAAAAGAATCAGTTTTTGTTTCTACTGGGCAAGAATATAAGGGTTTGGATATATATTTAATGATATTTTACACTCTCCTGTGAAAATTTTATTCATGCAAAAAAATGTGCAGAAAATAGTGGGTGTTGCATATCAAAAATGTTAACGGGAATTCTGTTCAGTACAGCGTGCCTTCCTCTTGTATACCCTCTGCCTTCATGAATATGAGGTGCATCTATAATGGAACACAATGCTCATGTTGTTTTACACATATACAGTGGGTGCACTGTATATACCAAGTTTTAAGTTGGATGTACAACCTTGTAACTTTTGAATTAATATTCATCGTCATTGTACAAGTGTAATGACTAATAGTACCTTGCAAAGTCACCTTAAAAGCCCAGCAGCACCACAAACAGTAATTTCTAAGGTGCTAGGAAGGGCAGTGTGTGAAAAAATGGATACTGCTTCTCCCAACAGTGAGGCACTTGCCAACAAGCAGTTGTGACAGAAACTCAAAAAATCCTGTCAGGTTGCCTGTGAGAAAGTATCTCGCTGCTGGAAAAGGGAGGGAAATTTCCTCATCTACCACTCTGCACACCAATACCTTGGAAATCTCTGTGTTGGTAGCACTGTCTTCCTTCTAAGGTAGGCTTTGGGAGGGGCTGCATGGGGTTCTATCATGGTAGTTGTTATCTCCTAACACAGGATCTCAGCCATTTAGTGCAAAAACCACCCGTGTGTGTGCATGCGATGAGATTCAAGGATCAAAAAATTACATGGCCTTTAACAGTTTTTTTCAATAGGCAGTTCCCATTGAGGAGGATAAAATTTGCAAATATTCTTTACATTCCTCCATCCAATATCTAATTTTTTGTGAAATTTGTGCAAAAATCGTATGAAATTGTATTTAGCTATCAAATTTTGATCATTGTCTGAAGTGTTATATAGCCCAGACACAGGTTTACTTCTGTAATATCTGCACTTTCCAGTTAATTATGGGAAATTTGATTTGAGCTGAATGAGTGTCTAGTAACGGAATATTCTGCTGAAGCTGAGATAAAGCATAAAGTAGCCTGCCCTATGTTTTGAAAAAGTCTGTCTCCAATATTCAAATGAGACTCTGGCCCTTTCCGCATGGCATTTGTCATGCAAAAGGGCCGCTTGAGCATCACGCAATTGTGAGGAGCGATCTGCATGACGCACTCACAATCGTGCAACGCTCCAGGGGCTGGCAGGCACCGATCGTGCACCTTTTCATTTTCGGCTAGAAACCGAAAATGGCGCACGATCGCGCATTGCTCCTGGGCCCCGCACACACTTGCCATACATGCAGAGCCTCCGGAAATGCGGCAGTTGCGCCTCCTGCTCAGGGCAGCCTGGGAAACTCCCAGGCTGCACTGTGGAAGGAAGAGGCGGGGCTCTCATGCAAGCAGGCAGCTCATGCAGAGCTGAAGCAACAGTGACGCGAGAGCCTCTTGCCAGAGGCTGCTTGCACGATCCCTGCACCCCACTACCAGAAAAAGGTAAGGCGCAGAAAGGGCCTCTGTCAGGCACAGCCAACTCCCTTCTTCAGCCAGCCAGCCATCCTGGCATGTAAAAAGCCCAAGAATATAGTGGATTAGATGTTGGAATGTGGGATTTCCAAAGAACTCCAGTCTAGAAGTGAGATTCACATGCTATGAATGCCATTTGCATTCTGCCAGCATAGTACATTCCAGCAGAAATTGGCTTCCCCCAATTCATTTGTTATAAATTATGGAATAAGGTATTAAAACAAAGAGCTAGGGGAAATGGGGTCATTGCAATGTTTCTATGTGCCAACTGGGACGGAAGCTCTACCATTGCACAAAACAGTACAAAGAGCTGTAGAAGGAAGAAGAAAATGGATAATTGATGATATGTATCTAGAAGAGATTATATGCCAGATCCTGACCAGGTTCTTGTGGAAGTAGGAGGGATGAAAACAAAGCGAAAATGTTTTGCTGGGATGAGTTTCCAAGTTAAGGAGTAATGGAGTAAGACCTGGGGAGCTAGATAGGGAATGTATTACGAGAATTGAGATTTGTTTATTCTTCTTTCTAAGTTGCTTTTCAAGATGTTAATGTTGTCCTGTTATTATATCATGATTTTACTGCTGATTTTGATATTTTTATCACATAACTGTTGTTTTATTCTGGTTTGTTATACACTACTGTATAAAATCCAGTCCCTCTATTGCCCTTTGGATTCATTGATTCATGGAGGTCTCACAAGTGAGGATTCAGGTTTACTAACCTATTTTACAAGGCAATAGCATCAGTTAACCACAGTCCACTAGTCCACATTATAAGCTCATGAGATGAGGCAGATATACTCCATGACATCCTGAACAACCCCCTGCTTACAGAGGCCTGGAAGCCTTTTTGGAATATCCATAGGCCCAGAAGCTCTACTTATCAATCACATTTGTTCCTGCTGCCCTTCATAGTCCATTTCCACACTACACTGTTACAGTGTTATTATTCCACTTTCAACATCCTATTGAATCCTGGGGTTTGCAATTTGAGGAGAGGCATTTAGAATTCTCAGTCAGCTAGAGAACCCTGCAATCCCACAGGATGTTGAAAGTGGAATAATAGCACTATAACTGTGTAGTGTGGAAATGGCCTTAGAGGACTTTAATTTGTGATATCCAACATGAACAGGAAGACTGAGAAACCCCTTCCTAGACTTTGTTTTAATCTAGCAGGCAAGCTGAAGAACATCTGAACAATCCTATGGGGAGTAATTAGCTTCCTCATTCACTATCAGGCTTGCCTGGGAGAAGCGGAAACTCTCTGAAATCTCCTGCCTGCTGTTCTGTAGAGTTATGGACCTTTTCTCCAGCCTCAGAAGTATAAAAGAGCACGCCACATGTGCCCAGAAGTCCTGCAGCTGCTGTAGTAGTAGGAGAACATACCACAAAGTTCCCTTTCCCCCCTTGTCTGTTGTATAGCAAATGCAACATAGTTGTGCAGCATCTCTGTAACTGCTTTCCTCACACACACAAATGTGGCCAGTTTAAATAATGCACTCCCCATCAACCCAGTGTCACTTTTCTCCTGCTGTAACAGATGCAGTTTCTCCTGGTTGCCAGACTACTGTGGATTCATATGACATGTGTGCTGATGATCTTCACCCTACATGCCATCATTCCCAAGTATGTGCACCAGGCTTCCACACTGGAGTGGGAGTAGCCGTGCCATGTGATTCCCCACCATGAAATCTTAACAGTATTTTATAGTAGAAGCGTCTCACAATCTATTTCATTTCTTTGTAAACACTCTGTTGATGTAGATTTTATTTATTTTACTTTTCATCATTTTTTATCTTCACCTTTCTTTAAGGCATTCTGGACGGAATACATAATGGTTCACCAAGTCATTTATTCTCATAGCAAAATCTGTAAGGTGATAAGGCTGAAACAGTGACTAGCTTAGAGTCACTCACTATTATTATGATTATACAGTAATTTAATGTGGGTTTCTATAGTCCAAAGTTAACAGTTTCTATCTCCCATTCAACCTTACCCAATACGGAGATGTTGAGTGAAAGCTCAAGTCCACCCAATGAATTCTCAACTGAGCAGAGCTTTGAACTTTGGTTTATCAAACTCATGTCCCTAATACTTCATATTAAGTTCAGTATGGCACATGAAATGCTTCATCTTTAAGAAATAGGCTGAGAGGAATTCAGTCTGATACTTCTCAAAGACAGATACTTGGAACTAATGTTCATTCCTAAAATTAGCAATTTTAACATTAAGAGCAACAACAGAAATATGTTCTTGGAAGAATACATAACTATTTTTACTGTCTTTCTGGGACAGTAAATTTTCTGAGATTTTTTTTTTTAAAAAAAATATTGCTGCTGCTGATGCAATAAAAATCTCCCAGATAGTAAATTAACCAACACCATTGGTTCAATAAGCCAGCAAAACAAATATTATGCTCCTGCCTCTACTCATTTCATCTTCCCAAAGAATTACAAGAAATAACTAAAATTTAATTAGCTTGCGCCCTAGCAATATCATAAAGTTCCGTACCATGTTACATATCCTGAAGGGAATCCAGCTAGCGGCTTGTTCAGGGCTAAATAATACAACAGCCTATCTCTATGTATCTCTGACAGTATTTCAGTCAAGGGAAAACAGTATTTTGGTCTCCCTCTCACTAATACCTCAGACAACATACACATGTCCAGACATCACAGTAATTCTTGCCACTCTTAGCTGATTTCATGGAGCAGGAAACACACCACCTCAATACCAAAACGTGGGAAAGTTGTCCCAGGGCTCTTTCAGGTCAGTGAAAAGAAGCAAGAGCTCTTACAAGAATGTCCCCACTGCCAGTTGCTGCCAGTTGTTCCCACATCCCATCTTCCACAGTAGCAGCATGGATGAGTTAGTGATATTAAACCATACACATTCCATGTGATTTTTTTTTTTTTTTTGTTCTAATATATCACAGAAATTGAGGAAAAACTCTCCAGGAGGGAATAAAATGTTGCTCCTGATGCCAGGAATTGCCAGAAAATAGTCCAGAAACTTCATCTGGTTAATTATAAAAAAAAGGGGAGCTGTCTGTGTGTGAGAAAGAGAGAAAGAAAGAGAGACTACAGCACCAAATACTACAACCATCACCAATGTTTATTTTATCTGGAGGAGCCCTTAGATGTTTCTAACCAGAAAAGGAGAAACACCAAGCTGCCTTTTTCCACTCACAGCCACACATTCACAATGCGTACATTCAATCTTAGTAATCACTCATTCAGTTTCCATATAGAAAAGACAAGCAGAATTTCTACTTAATGCTATATCCAATTTATCAATATTATATGGTCTCAACTGGGATCATGTGAAGTTTGATCCCAGGAAGTGGTGAAATTTAAAAATTTCCAAATTATTCAAAAATATTGGTAGCAATCCTTCCCTTTTTCTGCCCGTTTCCTGAGCCTTCAAACATCTTTTTCACCTTCTTCCTCCTTCTCTCTCTCTCTCTTTAAGAAAATTTACTCACTCCAACCAGTGGGAGCAATAGCAGTTCACAGGAAAATTTATCTCTAGAACCTACCTTTTTTAATGTTAGCTGCTGGGGCAGGAGGATACACTTATTTTAAGACCATGAGATTTACTCAGAAACAAGCCAAGATATTATGAGCTTATTTGTTTGGGAATTGCTCATTTCTGAATAAACCTAATGTGAGCACAGCTTACTCCTCTTTACTCAATGATCCTTAGCAATGGGAAAAAAAGATTTGACATGCTGGCTCACATTGAGAATCCACCCACCTCACCATTCATTCTTTCAAGATTTACCTGCTAAATGGCTTAAAGAAGCAGACAAGCATCTTTTCAAAATAACAGCTATTTCTTGTTGTTCATCCTCAGTGGTATGACATTTCTGAAAAGAGAGGCTGGATTTTTTTATAGCTAGGAGTTAACAACGAATTTCATCCAATCATAATTTTAAAAATCCAAGCATACCAGTAACCATGACAACATCTAAAGAGACTTCAAGCCATGCACAATTCTTCTGGGACTTCAGTTGTGGCAATATGAACTTCTAGTGGTGTTTGTCCCATATGTTCAAAACTTGAAACTCCAATTGAAAAATGGTGTGCTGTCATGAACAGGTGCTGTGAGATTAGAGCACTTATATAATCATTTCAAGTACTGTAACCTCTTTCAGGAGCAGCGCATACCATAACAGGATATAGGCTGACAGATGAGGATGCAGATAATGATTCAAATGTTAATTGCAAAATTGAAGCAGCTCAATTTGTCTGTCTTAGAAGAAGAAGGTACCTTCACAGGGAGACAGTACTAACTTAAATAAACCTTTTGGTAGGTAACAAAGAAAAAAAGTGCAGCTGGTGACAATTCCCGAGCTAAATAAATCTGTATGTGCCATAGATGTAACATTTGCAGTGCATATACAGTTTTTTACCCTGTGAACACAGAATATAAACACACCTAGCTTGATAGATTATATTTCCATAATATGAAGAAAAAATATATGAAATCAGATATTGCAATTCACGGGTTTATAAGGTAGATCTGGAATATATCCCCATTTCAACAGAAAAGTAGTATCTCTTTATTTATTTTTTTAAAAAGGCAAAGAATGGGTATTGTTTGCAGCTCTATGTGGAGAGTGCACAATGGGAAATTAGCATTTTCTGCTGTGTGATAAGTGAAACATCATAAGCAAATAAACTCGTCAAGGAAATGGAATGGGCTGCCATTGAGTATTCACCTGTGAAAAATCATGGATTGTTTGTACAATATATAGAATGGCCTTTATGTTCAATTCAAAGACAAGTGTTACTTTCAAGCCAACTGTATGGATATCAATCCCGGCAGCTAATTGGGTGTGCAGAAAATCAAAAGGAAATATGAAGTCAACTAAGGTAACACCAGAAAAATGATGATTCTTCTGTTTTTTTATTACTGGTCTCCAAGAAAACTCTTGTCTTCCCAGTTCCTGCTGCAGTGACATATCCTGAGGTGAAGACAGGGTGGAGACTGTATGCAACACAAATTGCAGTGTCTATGGGTAAAGTGTTATCAGAAAGGAACTGATATTTCCAATGGGAACTAGTGCTTTCCATGTTAATGTGAGCATGAATCCAGTCTGAATTTTTATTTCATTTAATGTAGAGGTGTAATTCTTTGCTACTTTTCTTCCTGAAGGAAGCAATGAACAATTTTTGCAATATTATTCTTACCAAAAGTCTTCAAAATCTGTTCAATTTTTGTATACTATTTACCATTCTAGACTTGCCATTTGAGACTCTGTATAAAAAATGCACACTTTCCCTGAGAAGACAGCCTTTTCTGCACAGAAAAAGGCTGCATGTTATATGAACAGAATATAATATGCCAAAATATTATTTCTGCATAGAACTGTTATCTTCTAAGCATAAACAACCATGTGCAAATTTTTGCAATTCTTTAATTGCAAAGATAATCATCAGTCTAGGATTCTTCTCACCACAGTTCCTCAACACCTGAGAAATAGGTTTTGTTTTGGTTTTTTTTTTACCATTTTTTGAAAACTTTCAAATATTTTTCCCACCCCTACTTTAAAAGAGCTGTCCAAGATGTTCAGTCCTATTCCTAAAGTAACTATTAATGTATAACTTCTTTAGAGTTCCTAAAAAAAAACCCAGAATGGATTTGTCAACCCACTGATATGGAAGCAACAAGATAGCATTGAATATTTTAGAGTCTAGTGGGTTCAATGGATCCCAGCGTAGAGAGAGCACACACATATTAAGAAGAATGTAGTACAAAAAAAAAATGTTATTTGCCAGATATTACTAAATCACACACGTGTGCACATACACACATAAACACAAAGAGAATAATTGGAATCTTTTCATTTTTATAGTATCATTCTGCTTATTATTCAAAAACAGAATAAAGCAATGCAACTTTTCCCAAAACTGAACAATTAATCTGCAATTTCCCTCCTATGGAAAACCTATACAGTGTCACAAATACATTGCTTCAGACACCATAAAATCATGTCTCCAAAAATGGAATTTATGATCAAAGCTTGAGTGATGATCAGGGTATGAACAGCTAAACTGTTAAATCTCTTTTAGATACAGTCTTTAATACAACACAAAAGTAATACTAAAAATGTGAAGGGTAAATGCTGCCCTGTGGTATTTTGTTTAAGCCTTACAATATCCTTGTAATATACTTCCAAAATACTTGCAGAGATGAACAATTTCACTGTGTCTGTGTGGTCCACTCATCTGAGAACATTGCGAACAGCCTATTAACTGTTCTATTTATTCTCCAAAGTCCTATTAGTATAAAATACCAATTACTGATCATTTTGTAGTTATTTTCTATGAACTGTGAGTTTAACAAGTAAGGAAGGAATTCATTGCTGTACAAATACAAGATCAGGGAAGAAACAGCTCTCAGAAGTGCCTAAATTTATTAAGGCCTGATGCATTTCAAAAAACAAATTGATTGCCATAATAAGAAAACTAAGGAGTTTAATTTTACAGTTTGCTAAATGTCTCCTAAGGAAGAAAATGTGTTTTCTAAAAAGTGTCAGGCTTTAATAAATAAAGGCATTTCTAAGAATGGTTATCTCCCCTGGTCAATTGCTGCATTCAGGGCCCTTCACTTATAGTTTTTACTACATAAGAATAGCCTCACAGAAGAGGTTGCTCGTGTGATCCCCACGTGACTGCGCCAGATGGAGGTAAGTTGCGGAAAGGGCCTGGGTCTAATGGTTTTAAGTTACAGGAGGGTAGATTCTGATTGAACATTAGAAGGAACTTCCTCACAATGAGAGTGGTTTGGCAATGGAACCTAGAGAGACGATGAGCTCTCCTTCTCTGGATGTCTTCAAAAAGTGTCTGGTCAGCTACCTGCTGAAGATGCACTTAAGAGAGATCCTCCAGTGAGCAGGGGATTGAACCTGATAAGGCCTTTTCAAACTCTATGATTCTATTAAGTTTCAGTACAATATTATCAAGTTTGTAAATAAGTCATTTCTCAGTTAATTAATTTTAAAGAAGATTCAAGCACATGTCCACATGCCCTGCTTTGTTCTACATGGTTTCAAATAACTGATTTTAAAAATAGAAGATTGTGATGATATGTAAGCACTGCCTTAGCCTATTGAAGTTTTTTAAAATATATTGAAATGCTTGAACAATTATTTATTATTGTAAACTATCCTGAGATAAGTGGATGACAGGTTGCTAAAAACATTTTTTAAATATTCATAAAAAATATTTAAGGTACTCAAATATCTAAATAGCTTGGATCTAAATCCTCCACTGCATTACCAGAAGTCTGTTAGCATGATGGGGGTTTTCTCTAGAATCCAGCCTGATCATTACACTTTTAAAAAAAGGTATCTAATACCTCCTTATGCAACCATGAGTGCCCCAACTGAAAGGGGGAAGACAATCCCACCTAACTACCTTACTGACTGGTCTCATGGTCAGAGGAAGGTTCCAAACACATAACATAAAAGTTATTTACACAGAAAAAAGCTGGGCAAGCAAAGTGTGCTATTGCCTTATTCTCTGTACTCATTTAGTGCAGCTCTTTCTCACTTGAGCTGAGGTGTTGCCTTAAATTGTGGATGCTGTTATCCTCCTGGGATCTCACATTCCTACACCAGTGAGGTTTTTGTTTGGTTTTTGTGTTTTTTTTCCCCTCTACTGTATCTTGACTCAAATCCCCACAACTCTCTATGAACTTAGAAATCTATTCTAGTAAGTTTCTTAGTTCTTTTGGGCAAATATTGAGTAGTGGGCATCTACAGAGACAGCAGAGAATCACCCCCCCCCCACCCCAATTCTGCTTATGGAAGCAGTTCTGTTAGTAGAATGAATTTATCTCTTTGCACATCTAAAGCCACTATGAAATATTAATGATGCCAAGAGACAGACAAAGCAGGTGCTAACCAAGCTTTATTCTCATCCTTAATAATTGAATCTCTAATCTGTTGTTTTTTTTTTAAAAAAAAAATCTTCAATCAATTTTTTTCAAATATGGCCAGGTAGCCTAATGGGCTAAGGGCTAATTAGGTCCATTTTGTTCCACTTCCTACTGAGAAATGATGCTGGAGGTATCAAAGCATTGACCCATTGCTGTCAGGCCATCTGCATGGTCACTTTTCATGGTATTAGTGACACATAATCCTCATGACAGAATACTATGCTGAGATGTTTTACTCACTATAAATGGGATTTCTAAAGCCTGAACAACAGTAATGTTTGTGTGCAGTGTAACCTTTTTTTAATAAATTATCAAAGATAAAGAGAGAATAACATATCTACATTTGGGCAATATTCCCATCCTGATAGCAGAAGTTCTTCCATTCCTCTCCTCTCCTATCCCATTTTATCCTATCCAAGATAATTTGTCTTTGTCTCACTCATTTTAATTTAAGATTATCTTCTTTATAAATATCAAATTGATGATAGGTAAATTTTGTAAGTCTTCTTATATTGTGTGCGCATGCGCTTTCAAGTTGCCTGTGGACTTACACAACCCCATGGATTTTTCATAGGGTTTTCTTAAGCAAGGAATGCTGAGAGCTGGTTTTGCAAGTTCCTTCCTCTGAAATACAGCCTATAGCATCTGGTATTCACTGGCAATCTCCCATCCAAACAGGGCTGTCTCTGCTAAGCTTCCAATATCAGACCTCAATACATAGCCTCGCATTTTAAGCACATTAAGAGGAGTTCTGATGGATTAGACCCAAGTCCTTTCTGGTCCAGCATGCTGTTCCTGTGCTGGGCAGCTAGATGCCTATGAAATGTTCCTAAGTCAGACCTGAAGGCAACAGCACCCTTTTCCTTGTCTTTTTTTTTAAAAAAATAACTTTTTAACCCAGAATTTATAAAAATGAAATTGAAAAAGAGAAAGAAAAACTATAGAATACTGAGATATAAAAAAAAAAAACATAAAAAGTGCAGAACAAAAACAGGAAAAGAAAAGGAAAAAGTGACTTCCTTCTGCCAATTGTATATACATATAATTATACGTATTTGTCTCTCCCAAATTACAACATATTCTCTTCTTTTGATAGCCTATTCTTTCTAATCATCAAAACCAACATTTACCAAGTCATTTTTTCCACAAAAATATCTGTAAGGGGTTCAAGAAATGTCACTAAAGACCATTCTCTAATCAAGCTGGACAGTTTGTCCATTTTGATTAAATCTGTCAGTGTCCTCTTGTCTTCTCTGCTAACTGATATTCATAATCCCAGTGCCTCTGATACTGAAGGTAACACATTAGTCATCAAGACCCATTAGCATTAAAGACCATGAGTATATCAAAATTATATCAGACACCATTATGATAAAAACATCCTGAGATTTCTAGTTTGGTGAGGCACTTAGAATTCTTTGCCGTAGTGCTGTAGTTCATGGTGGCACGCTACAGCCCTCTAGCAGAAAATTCTAAGTACCTCACTACATTACAAATCTCAGGATACCACAGGATATAGTTAAAATAGTATCAAACTGCTCTCAACGTCTAGCATAGATGTAGCCCATGCTGTAAATTTTAATTTAATTCCAACCTTGGAATTAAGAATTTTCTAGCTAAAAATGCCGCAGAGTTGGTATGTGGGAGAATTTAGAAAACAGTAAGTGTATCTATATCTCATAGTTATATCAGCTTGATACCACTTTAACTCTCATAATTCCACCCTATGAAATTTTGAGATTTGTACTTTGGTGAATTCTCTGCCAGACAGCTCAAGTGCTGTAATTCAGGAGAATGCACATAGCAAGTACAAAGTTCAGGATTCCAAAGGACAGAGCCATGATAGTTTAAACTGCATTGCACTCTTTACAAAGCTAATGGTAATCTATCATTACAAGCTAACAGTAATCTATCAGAACGAAAAAAAAAAAAAGTAAAGTGAGGATCAACAAAGAGGACGATAATAAACTGAACTAAGGGGAAGTAGGAAAGTAAAATAATAAACAGCTGCATTATACATAACTTGAGAAGATCACATATAACAAACCAAGTGTGCAAGTAACGAATGTATGGCTACAAATTAGAATCCATTAAGTAGAGATGCATGATGCACTGTAACTATTAATCATGTTGTTTATTTATCACAATGTTGATCCTTCTTTAAAATATTGTAACACTACTATTAATTTTGCCTTTAGTTGTTCTGACCTATATCACAATTTTATGTTCAAGATATAAATGAATAAAGAATAAAAAATTTTAAAAAATAAACTGCATTGCACTCAAAGTGTAATATACTCAAAGTCTTCGGGGATGAGTAAGTTCTGCAGCTAAATATGTGTGTGTGTGTGTGAGTTTGAGGAACTGTTTGAAATGTTTACTACACAATAACCAGACATGTAAATATGGAATAGGATAAATCAAACAAACTATACTAAATGATACAAAAATAATTATGTAGTTACATGATTGTTAATTAAAATGGCTCAGTAGGACAATATACTTGACTGGTATTGCCCATTTTACTATCATTTGACCCTCACCAGACAGTATGTCTGACTATGAGCCTGCCTGAGTTTTAAGGTCCTTACGGCAAGTCTTTCAGTTCGCCCCATCACCACCACAGGTATGGATGGTGAGGACATGGGATAGAGTCTTACCTCTGTTTGCCCCCAAGCTATAGAATTCCCACCCATGAGAGGTTAGGTTGACCTCTGCCCTGCTGTCTTTCTACTAGCAGGCACAGCCCTTCTTATTTACTCACCCCTTTTATTGTTAACTGGCTATTTGTGTCAGCATTAATGTTGCAATTACTTTTTAACTCTTTTAATCTAATGTTTTCAACATGTTCATTTTTTATTTTTTTTATTTTTATTAATTTATTTATTTGCTTTTAAATTTTTGGATTATTTATTGTTTTAACTGAACTTGACTTTGATATTATATTGTGAGCCAACTTCTATCCCATACAGGGAGGAAGGTGGATGTAAATTAAATAAATTAAATAAATAATAAATTAAAAAATCGCAAGTGTCATTTCCAGATTTTCTGAATTTAATAAAAGTTCTCTGTATATAGACAGTGAGAGGAAGGTAATCCATGTATTTCAAATTTATATCTGTCCATTTAATATGATATTTAGAATGCACCAAGTTGGATGGCCAGATGAAGGATGCTTTGACCTCATTTCTCTTTTGAGACAGCCCACCAGAAAGACAATCAGTTGGTGATCACAGGTGGGATATAGTCACTTTAAGAAGTGCTGGTACAACTTGCATGTAATCCACAACACTTGTGTCCAGATTGTTAATAAAGATGTTCTCTTCCACTAGATCCTCCAAAAACGAACAATTTAGAACAGCAAGAAGTGCATTTCCTTGATGCTAGCACTGCAGTCCTTACATTGTCTGCCTCTCATCAATATAAGGGTGGAATATGTGATGGAAAATGAATCATTTGTTCTAATGAATCCAAACTGATGCTTATCTGAGCACAAAAATTACCCATTACAATAAAAAAACAAGTCACTGGGTCAGTAAGTCCCCAGTGTAAGAGGATATTTCCTGCACAACAATCATATGATTTTCAATATTTACAATATCAGAAGAGAATAATTTACACTTGAGGAGAACTGCCATAGGACAAGGGCCCAGTTGGCCTATTAAGTTGTTTTTTCGTAACTCATTGAAGCTATACAATAAGACAATCCAACCCAGGGATGTCCTCTGTACCTAAAGAGATTTTTGGAAACTGAAGAGGGTGTGTATTAATTGAGTAAGATATCCTCAAAGGACTACACATTTACTTGAGAAATATATTAGAAAATTGTTTATATATGAAATGGAACTGGCTTCTGGTATACCAGTTGACGATATTCCAGAATGGAGCAGAGATTTTTGTCATTAAGAGTTAAGTAAGTGAGTCCAGTAAAGTCCAGTAAAGAATCTGAGCATACAGCACCATCTGCATATAAACCAAGTCCCTGGAGAACTGTATCAGGACAGTATAAGCAAGAGGAAGAGAGAATGATGGGGTTAATTTCAGCCAACACTATTTTCAGAAGTCACTATTTTGTGTTTCTCAGCAGGAAGCTATCAAAATAAGAAGTGATCATGGTATCGGAAGTGTTTATACTAGCATTTTCATTCATGCAGGGGCTTAGGGAAGTCTCTTCTAGCCCCCTCAGTATTTAGGCCTTGCTGAGCAGGCTTGAAGATCTTGGAGATCGTAGTTAGTTCTTCAGTAGGTCAATAAACACTCAAAGGTGCTGTCCACTGGCTTTATTAATGATGAAAAATTTATTAAATAATTTGTTTTATGAACCGACTTGAGTGTAATTCTAAACATGTCTAAATTTGATCTAGCTGGGAAAAATTGTTAACTCAGTCTGGGTAATCAAATGTAAGTACACATTTCTTTTGATGAGGAAAGATTCGTTTTAAGATTCTAAATCCCAGTCACTTCAACCACAGATTCAGACTGTGCATGGTCCTGCTTTTCCCCCACTGTCTTGGTGGGACTCTATTTAGCAGTGGAAACATTTCAAATACTACCTGATCTGAAAGTAAAATTGAATTCCTCCTAAATACCAAGTTCTTTTGACTAATTCACTTTGGCTTTAAAGTTCTGGTGACCTACAATTCTTCAAGGCAGAGGGTTCAGTATCACTTAATTATCTTAAAGAAAGTCTGATGGAAAATGTCTAGGAAGGTGTACTATATTAATCAGCTGATCTGATTAATCTCCAATAAGATATAGTTTATCACTAATGTTCTCCAAAGTGTCACACATGTTCCAAGGATCTTTGTAAGCAGCAGGCATTGTCCAGCCATAATATCAATAAGGTACAGAAATCAAGTCAGTCTTTGTTTTATATTAGTCTGAGGCATCATACAACCATGTTTTTATATTACAAACCTAGGTTTGTGCTTGAACAAAGCACAAGATCATTTGCAGCACAGACTGACAGAGAAAGAGACAATTTCAGATTTATTGATATCAAAGTAATTTTTTAAAAAAATTATCCCCCCAAACCCAATGCAAATTAAATAGGCTTCTTGTAGGAGAATAGGAAGAATATGAAGGAAAATAGCACTCTGCCCTCAGAAGGATAGCATAGCTATGATCTGAGAAGGAGCAGAAACTGATACAGTGTGATGAACAGAGATAAGAAGAATATCTGATATCATCATTAAATGATATCATCATTAAAAAAAAGTGTATCTCAATATTTAAGATATTCCACCAAGGAAATGGAGACCTGATTCAACATTCCCTTTGTTTTTGTATTGTTTTTCATCATTATTTTTTTTCAGAAAATACATGTAAGATAATCATATGCAATTTTTCTATGCAGGAATATGTGTGCTTATGCAAATTACACAGTTTTTATGCAAGCTGCACAGAATTTATACAGTATGTATAAGCACAGGGATTCCTACAAGGGAAAAATGTACTTTTACTGCACATGTGTTCTGTGAAAAACACAATATCAATGTTTTGTGTGCAAAACGCATGTTTCCTTCCCAGGAAAATTATATAAAATTTTGAGCAAATTAATTTTCCTCAGAAAATCCTCAAATGCAAATAATTCTTGAAAATTGTACAGCACCCCTTGTAAAGCAGAGAGAAATTTCATGTTTGTGAAGCAGTGAGAAATTGCTGAACTTATTTGTTATTCTATTTATTCATAGTTATGATGAACCACTACTTTGTTTGAACTATGAGTCACCAGTGTTGTCTACTAGCTAGACTTTAACACAGGTATGTCTGGATTTAGAAAATCCATTCCTATGAGTTTCATATTAAAGGACTATGATAATATTTTCTCTTCTATTCATAGTGTCTTCTAAATATGTTTACATGAAAACAAGGGGGACAGGTTCTATGGCTACTCTATTTTTCATGCCTTTCAGCTTATATCTGGTAAAAAGAAAAAAAGAAAACAACTTGCATCTTGCTAATATTTTCCAACCAGGACAATAAACTTGCTTGACCTTGCTTTTCAGGACTTCAGTCTGATCAGCCAGTTTATTGGTTATATTGTTTTGAGGTTAATAGGGTAGATATTATCTAGGTGAAAATCATTGTTTTAGTACAAGCTCTGCAATGCATTCTAAGTGGTTATTTGTTATTCCAATCCATATGAACATCATGACAAAAACCCGCTTATGATGTTTGCAGAAGTTTGCAGATATCTTCTGTTTTCATTATTTCTATTACAAAATTCACCAAAAAATATAATACAAATAAAGTACTTGACTTAATTCCAAGAGTCACCCCCTCCCCCCCAAAAAAAAACAACAACAGAGATACAGGTACACAAAACAAGCAACACAGCTGAAAATACTGACCTTCTTTACAGTGTCATATTTTCACATTTTGAAATAATTTTTCCCTGACTTCTTCCAAAGCACCAATTAGCATTGAGACAATAGTGCTGAGCGAAAGATGGCACAAAGTGGATTGGATAGCTACCATGGTAGAAGACTTTTTCCATTCTGAATAGAATGGAAATGAATATTTAAATTTATGAATTTATGTACTAAATTTATGAAATGAATATTTAAATTTCACTCTTATCTACATTCTGACCCCTTGATTCCTGGCCAATTAAAAACCTAATAATTTTGAGATTGACCCAAGGAAGCAATATAAGCAAGTACATGAATTAGATAACATAGCTACAATTAACCATGAAGATCTAAACTTTAGATTCTAAAGCAAAGATGAGAATCATACTGCTGGCCCCTGCAACTCTCAGCAGTGCTAGCCAGCATAGTCCAAAGGGTGAGGACTGCTGTGAGTTGCTGTCCAACAACATCTGGAAGGTCATTCAATTTCTACCCTGATCTAATGGGGAAAGGGAGGAAAGGATATAAACATTAGATATCCATAGTGATCTTAAAAATTTTTTGGGGGAGCTGATGAAAGAATGGTGGTATGTAAATGTTTTAATGCTACAAAAGAAACACATTTTCCTTAGATGGGTTCATTTTATTACTTATGATCAAGGTTGCATATTACCACCTAACAGTCAGGGTAACACATTCCTTCCTTGACCCTTTGTCCACCTATTTGCAATATTACAGATGACAGGGCAGTTATTATTCCCTATTCACTGAGCTAAATCCATTTTTTTCACCACTCCAGTCATAGCACAACATTCCCACAGTTTCCTGTTGTGTAAATGTGCATTTTCCATATTTGTACTAGGATAAATCCAGGACCTTCCTGCACTTTATGTAGGGGCCAGGATGTTGGCACTACCTGCCACATCAGCTGGATGCCTTCTCTTTCCTTTTCCACCCAGATCCCATTGAGCTATGCCAGCAGATGCTTTTTTCCCATTGGGGTTGAAGTCGATCTCAACCATTAGTCCTACCAATAGCAGGCCCAGTGTAATCAATGCACTTGATTATGACTAACAAGCCCAATTAATTTCAATAGGAACTGCTTTAAGTAGAGCTAACATTGAATTTCAACCATTATTAAGCAGAAACAAACAAAGCTTCTGCCAGAAGAAAGGTAGACATAATTGTTCTATTGACAATATATAAACAGCAACTGTATTAACAATGTATAAACAGCTGGCATATCTCATTTATTCCAATCTCAAATTAAATTTTCCTTTACATGATTTAAAAAATCAATTTCCTGGACAAAATTATATCAACGTAATATTTTGATAACTTAGTGCTCCCTCTATGTGCTTTAGTGGTCATTTAACATTTTGCATTGCAATTTCTTACAATTTTCACTAATCTAATTTATATATTGAATTCAACAGCAAAATAAGCAAGACAATCCCAAAATACTTTGAAGTGAAATTAAGCAGACTATCCAAACAAAGTAGATAATGCCTTAGGCATAAGTGGATCATTTTGCAGTTATGTAGCTTTCTGCTGCTATTTAACAAAAGGAAGCAATATATATGTTTACAGAACAATATAAGACAATGAATGTTATGAAAATAATACAAGAATATAGGCTGAGAATTGTTGTGCAATGCAAATTTTATATGTAATGTAATGTTTTAAATGTAATTTTGAAGTGTTATGTCCTGAATATGAGGCTGTCATTCAGTATTCAGTTAGGCAACTAAAATCAGTGGAACTCATTTGCTCCTGACAACGCTCCAGAGTAGATCATCAGGATCTCATCTCCTTCTGTGGGTGTGCTTTATTGATGACCAACTATTGATGATCAACCATGAAATAATGAGACCAGACACAGAGAGTTCAGTTAAATGACTGCCACTTTAGGATTTAAACTTAAAAATGTGATGAAACTGGAAAGCAGCAAGGGATAGAGCAACCTGATGCAAGTTGAACTGAGGCCAGATGTCATATCTTGACCTCCTCAGCCTTCCCCTGGGCAAAACATCTGAGCCCCAAAGGTAATCCAAAAACTAGGTTGTTTTCAGCTGTCTGTCCCCTGGAAGACAAACCCAGGGCAAAACCTCCCAAGTCCTAGGACTTTATAAGCAGCTATGAGATAAAGACATGTGATGGGGCGGACAGGCCTTTTATTGCCTCTTATTCCACTCCCTCCAATTCATAGCACCCTCGTGATTCATACCAAACACAAAGGCTTCTGGTCTCTGGCCCATGGAGGACACTAAATATGGCTTTGCTCCCATAACACATTTTGCCATAAGGGCTCCAGGACTCTTATTACATCCTGCATAAGATAAGCAATACACAAGTGATAATTTCCATTTGCTTGCCTTTAAAAGAGGGCTTTCTCCTTGTCATAGCGCTTCCTTGGCACAAGGAAATGTCAGCGGCGGGCAGAGACCAAGCAGACGTGGGGCAAGTGGCTGAAGCCGTCAGCGTTTATTGGCAGCCAGTAGACAGAGGGTTACAGCACCCCCAGAGGAAAGCCCCAGCACTAATGTAAAAGGTTCCAAAACAAAGAGTAAGTCTGCAAGCCAGTTCCTAAGGTAAAGAAAGGGTTACTTCACCCAAAGCAAAGTCCTAGGGCTTGGCTGCCAGGAGGGCTGGATGCAGACGCTGGAGGGAGGGGGCTGGGTCCGGACACAGGCTGAGGAGGATGCTGAAGGCTGATGGTTGTTGCTTCGTGTCCTCCCCTCCCAGCGCCCATCCTAAATAGCCTCCTGGCCCAGCGACGCCCAATCAGGTCCGGGATCACAGCTGAGAGCCCCCAGCTGGCCGCCTGGCCTCACAGCTGAGAGTGCTCAGCCCACAGCCACTTCTCCAGCAGCCTCCGGGAACGACAGACTGCCTCCTTTCCCTGCTGCCATTGCTGAAACATGGGGGAGGGGCGGCAGCCTCCTCTGAGTCGGAGCCGCGGGTGGGCAGAAACTCCAGACTGGAGCCGGGGCCTGCCCTCCCTGGCGAGCCTGCAGGCGCCCCCACTACCGGGGCGAGCCCCAGGCCGGCCCTGGCACTGCCAACAGGCCCATCCGCGGCAGCGGCAGCCTCCGCAGAGCCCGGGCCTCCCCCTGCGTCAGTGGCAGTGGCCTCCATGGAGCCTGGGCCTTCCTCCGTGTTGGCGGTGGCCTCCGCAGAGCCTGGGCCTCCCGCTGTGTCGGCGGCAGTGGCCTCCACAGAGCCCAGGCCTTCCCCCACGTCGGCGGCTTCCGTGGAGCTCGAGCCTTCCTCCGCGTCGGCAGCAGCGGCCTCCGTGGAGCCCGGGTCTTCCCCCGCGTCGGCGGCCACAGCCTCCGAGGCAGCGGCAGGCTCAGCCAGGCCCATGACAGGAAAAAGGATAAGCTAGATAAGCTAGATAATCCCCTTTTTGGTGGAATTCCTACTTCATTTTTGTTGTTGCTGCTGCTGCTGTTACTGTGTGCCTTCAAGTCATTTTTGACTTATGGTGACCCTAAGAAACCCATGTTAGGTTTGCCTTAGAGTCACTGTAGGTTGGAAATGACTTGAAGGCACACAACAACAACAATAAGGTGAGCCTATCACAGCTTTTCTGTGGCTGAGAGTGTGTGATATGCTCAAGGTCACTCAGTAGGTATTCAAAATACAGCACTACTCTGCAAGAGAATATGCATTTACAACTGAAAGTTGAATTTTGCATTTCAATTGAATTTACCTATGAAGTATCACTAAGTTACATTCAAGTAACTACACAAATGGCAAAAATAATGCCCTGTAAACTTAACTGTTACCATTTATAAATGATTTGTTTTGGATGTCTTTGCATTATGATTTAGTATACTAGTTCCTTTGAAGAAAAGAAATATCTATCTCTTTATCCCTCCTGGAACATTACTGTGGATTGTTTTGGGGTGTTATGCATATTGTAATTATAAAATCCTGAATGTTTCAAAGAAAAAAAAACACACGATATTATTCATTCAGATATTCATTCATTTGCAGAAACCACCCTTATTCTGCCAAGAATGCAAGTGTTACTGAAATCAATCATATACTGTATATATCAGGCTTGGAAATTGTGTGACTTTGTAGATGTTGTTGGACTGCAAATCTCAGCATTCATCGTCATTGGCTAGGGCTACTATGATTGAAGTTCAACCACATGTAAAAGGAGGCATGACTCTCTTTGATGCTTCATATCTGTATATCATGGCATAATCACAGAAGTCTTTATTCTGTATAGTGATGTCAGATTTGTCATCTCTGCTTAGGTGACAAGACATATAGAGTCCACTGAAACTCAAATCCAATGAATAATTATTTTGGAAGAAGTGTGTAGATTAGAGGTTCAGATGTTCATAGGTTGTGGTAAGAGTTCACAAAAACATTTGGGAGCTTACAGATGGTGGAGGAGTCATTCAGGACTCTCTTGCATTTCAGGGGAATGGACTGGCTTTGTAAATGAAGCAGTATTATTTTGCAAAGGGACTAACAATACTTTTATATTTTCCAGTTCCATTTTAAATCATACTTAGGTCTTTTCCACAGGATGTTGCTGTCCTGTATTGGAGATGGGGGAAGGATAGGACCCCAGCAAAACGTAGGCATAATGTTGTCTGTGTCTAGTGTTCTCCCATATCCATTCGCACCACAAATCATTAATGGGTTTTACCTGTCAATGACCAGCAACTGAGCAGCCCTCCTGCTGCCCTCCTGCATTTACCTGAGTTGCAGAGGGTCAGGAAGCACAATTGACCAACTTTCTGCCCAGTGCAGCCTGGGACACTGCATTGGGGAAGGAAGAGGTGTGGTCATCGCACCTCCATTTCCACAGGCAGCCGGTGTGAAGGGAAGCACTCCTCTCACAGTCCCCTTCGGGGAGAGGCTCTACTGAGATCCCTGAGAGATGCCACCAGGATCCATTAACATGTGGAAAGGGCCTCTGACATTTTCTTTTATTAATGCAATGTAACTAGCCAGTGAACATTTCAGTGTATCTCATGTAAACTGCATCAGCTATACAGACCATAAAACAGACATTGTATTATTTGATTCACACATCAAAATGTCACTAATTGTCACAAGCACAATCATTGTAAAAGATTAGGTCATAACAGCAGAATTTACTGTTAATGCCCAACAAATGCATTTTCCTACCATTTTCCAAGTGTGATAACCATTCAAGCCCTGCATGGGCCAGTACCCACAGGCAAGTTCACTTCTTCGTCATGATTATAATTTCAATGACTCGTGTGTATGAATGAATCATCTTATATTGATCTTTACTGAGAAAATTTTCTTATCTCCTTGGCTACAATGGTTCTCAGTGTAACTAGTTTAGAAGTGAGCCTTCAACTGTTGAGTAATGAAATGATGAGGCAACAAATGCTGTGCACTTATGTATAGACATGTTTATGTCATATATGCCATTTCAAGCCATTACCTATTCCAAGTAAGCATTTAATTGCAATGTTATATTCAGATTAAAGGAAGAAACCACGTATAAAAATGGTCCAATGGTTTCATTTTTAAGATATTATGAACTAGAAATTTTTCCATAATACATATTTTAATGTAAACACCAGTAACATGTCTTCTATATGCACTTCTTCACAAGCAATCATTATATTTTCTAAAAAATAATCCATTATTCCAGTAGCAATTTTTTTAAAAAAAAAACCTTCATTTTTTTAGACCATTTCTTAAGATTTTATGCCAGAAATCTATAAAGATCCGTATAAACACATCTTTGCACATGGGGTATGAATTGGAAATGCAAATTGCCTTTACTATCCCAATTGATTCAGCCCTACCTTAACCAAGGTCCTTTTTGCATGGCAGTTTACAAGCGAAAGGGCCCCTTGAGCGTCACGTAAATGTCAGGAGTGGTCTGCATAACGCACTCCCATTTCCACCATGCTCAAGGCCCACAAGCGCAGCAAATAGCATTTTCTTATTTTCAGCTTTTAGCCGAAAATAAGCCGCGCTTGCACAAGGCTCATGGGCCTGGGCCACACTCATCTGCAAGTGCGGACACTCTGGAGCTGAGCCTGTTGCGTGTCCTCTCTGCAGTACAGCCCACAACTCTCAGGCTGCACTGCGGAAGGAAGGGGCGGGGCACGGGTGGGGCTCTTGTGCAACCAGGAAGGAGCTGCGGAGCCTGAGCAGCAGGGAAGCAGGAGGCTTGCGAGAGCCTGCCTCCCCAGGCTTTTCATGCAAAGGCCCACACTCCAGCAGCATGAGAAGGTAAGCTGTGGAAAGGGCCCAATATTCTGATTTAGTCTACTAGCACTAAAATAAATCCAATGTAATTATTTTCAATCCCTGACTGAATCTATTTTAAATTAAAATTTGGCAGATTTCCACTGGAAGCTTAATGTGGGTTTATCTGGATAAGATTTTAAAATATAACACTTTATGTAGGTGATCTCACTTAAAATAAAGCTCTTAAAATCAGAATAACAATTTATCTGTCTTCCTTTCATAAATTCTCGTCTCTAGGGTCTACCTGCATAAAATTTAACGCTAGAGATTGTGTGTGTTTTGTGCTGTTTTGTTTTTACATGGCATGACTGGTCACATAATTTAGGACCATAAAGGAATGGTCAGTTTAACATCAGCCTGCCAAAGCACCATAATCTGAGGCCTTTCTCCAGATGCTCGTCATCCTTGGGTGCTGGGCAGGTGGCAAACCAAGGAAGAAGCTTTCCATGTGCTCGAGGCCTACTTTGTCATCCTTCCAGAGTCTTTTTATTTTTCCTAGGGTTTAATTGTTAAGTTATTTTATTGTTGTTTAGGTTCAATGGTTGTATTTACCTTTTAAATCTTTGCATGATTTATTGTTAAATAAAATTTTTCTTTCTTTCTTTTCTTTTCCTTTTTTCTATTACGAGCTGCACTGTGACTGTTTATACTGAAGGACAGCTCTTATTAGTAGTATTAATATACAAAGATATAATTCAACTGACAAGTCTTCTTGAACACCACTGTCTAGGATCAGGTAAGAAAGCCGTGGGCCCAAAGCTGCACACACCCCATTTTCCGGTCCTTCTATAACTGCCTATCTTTTTCCCCCAGAAAATTGTAATGACTGGATAGTCACTTCCAGTTCTGAAAAGATAAAAGACAGAAAAGATCAGAGCAACCCAAAATAATCCTAAAATGGAAGGAAGAACTTGAAAAGCTACATGGACCACCAGCTGCACAGTTCCCACCTCCCCAATAAAATAATTTTAATCATGAGAGTCAGCCTTGCCATGAAAATCATTCTTCCTTCTGTCTAATACTCAGTTTTACAATCCCTGACAGTGTCAGGAAAATGAAGAATACAAATAGAATGATAGTCCTTAATTAACAAACCAACTTCTTCAAAATATGATCAGGAAGTGAGAAATTCAGAAAAGGAACATTTTAGAGCTGGTAAGCAAGGTCCCCAGTTAATGAAATATAAAGGAAGTAAGGCCTGTGTGTCTGTGTGTGTGCGTCTGTGTCTCTTTGGCAGACAAAATCTGAATCTATTTTTCTTTTCACTCTGCAAATTAAGCAACTGATAAGGGAGATGTTCATTGGTAGAAATCTGTAATAAGAAGTCAAATTAAGCTGAAACTACTTTCACATCATTAACACTTCCCCAAAGATTATGATTTAATGAGCCCATCTATTAAACTGTTTAATATTATTTAGTATAACAGGTCCCCTGTTGTTCCCTAGCATACTTGGTTTAACTTGATTCTCAAATAAACACATCTTTTTGACATCCAGATTTTTTTGTTGACCAGTGCAAGAGTTGGCAGACCTTAGGTCTTAGGTTCTGTTTAGTTTTTGTTTGTTTGTTTTTCTTTTTGTTTTCATTTTTTAAAAGTAATTCATGAAATGAAATATTTCCTTGAAATTAGAAGTCTATTTGATACACCTGAATGATATGACCAGGTACAACAGAGTCACAATACAGGTATCAAATGCTCTTGACTATTTTATAGATTTCTGTGCTTTGAAATATCTTCTATTGATAGACCTATGTTGTTTTGAATCAGCATGCTTTTACTGCAACATACACCCCCACTCTATGGGATGTGCTATTTTCATAATTAAACACATTTTGTAAAGAAATAGAGATGACTTTAGATACATGATAAAGTACACTTCTGCACTAGTCCTCTTTTAGCCTTCTGTAGCAGGAAAGCAGCATGTCAGTTATTCAGTTTCCACTGATAAGGTCACAAACTGAATGGCCAGCTGGGTTATCCAAAGAAATTTGATATCTTTAACATCAAGTTGTCATTTTTAAAAAAATCTTAACAGTATTTTTGGCAGGTACAGTGAGTTCAAATTAACTTTACTTAATGGATAGATTTTGGGGGAAGAACAGTACAAAGAGTTTTCAAAAAAGATTACATTTCTGATGGTTAAGATTCCACACTGTCACTCATGCATTTGGCATCAGATATTAATTGAATACATCATTGTAAATTACTCTGAATTTAGCACATATGTCAGATATTTGTCAACAAGCTATGCAAAGTCAATTGAGTGATGAAATGTAATCTTTTCAAGACACAATCAAAATCATAAGATGGAATAGCAAAGAAATCTGTAAGGCTTTATGGAAACATATGATTAACATGTCATATGCTTATCTCCAGAACTTAGGTCTCTGGGAGGATAGGGATGCATTTCTTTCAAAGAAAGCATCAGAAAACATTTAGCAATTTCCTTCCTACTACAAATAATATGAGAAAAACTTGCTCATACTTATTTTTCACAGAAAAACGAAAAAAATCTGCTGTGCTTTTCTTGCACAGTAGATAATATTTCTGCACAGTTTTTTTGGGGGGGGAGTTGAGCACAGAGATGGCTATTTCTGAAAGAGAAAAGTTGCTTTCTGTGCAAAACAAGTACAAGCAAATTTTGTGCAGAATAAATATCCAAATATAATAATTTATATGCAGGAAGTAACATTTCTGCACATAATTCGCACACTTTTTTAACACAGAAAAGAAAACAAGACAGCATCATGTGTGAATTTTGTAAAGGAAAAAAAATTCCAAGGTGCAAACATTCTCATCAACCCATGATTCTTTTCAAAAATGTCTTTTCAACAGTTTGACCTGGTGACCTGGCTGTGACATCTGTCACTCCATTGATCGCCAGGGTTGATCTGGATGATCTGGCTAGCTAGGTGGGTGTCTCCTTCCTCCCTCACCATTCTTTGGTCAAAGATATGGGATAGCTGTGCTTCTCTGCTAGAACCTCCAAGCAAGCTGAAAAGTTGCGTTTTAACAATTGATTGGATATAATTCAATATTATTTCTTTCCCTAAAGAAGAAAGCCTTGCTGGGTTCTTCTGTAAAACCATATGTTTTTTCCAAGGTAATTCCCACCTTTAAAATGTCCTCCTACTCTGCAGTTTAGGAAGTGATAATTGGGGTATGTTTATGTAAAGACTCACTTCTTCCCCCAAGCTTTTCCTGATTGACAGAGTTACTCAGTTTAAATATCAAATTTGAGGTAATGGTTTTATACAAATGTACTAGTTATTTAATATTTTGTATTTTAATACAAAGAAATTTATTTTCTGTGAATTTTGCATATTAATGTTTGTTTCAGTCCTTTCTGAATGTTTTAAATAATACTTTCATAGTTTTTTTAAAGTGCTTGAAGGCATTGTTTTAAATATGGTGCAGAAAATATATGAATAGATTAAATAACCAAGACAACTGCTGCAGTTCTATCATTCTCACTTGATACTCATGTTCTGTGCTACATCTGGTATGAGTACAGGCCACCAGATGTGCTACATTAGATATTATTCTCTATTAGATATTATTCAGCAATTACATAATGGGTATTTCTGTGCTCTTTCTCTCTCTCTCTCTCTTTAATAAATGCACAATTTTAGAAGGAGAAGGAGAAGCTGCTTTCAAAACAACAGGGAAATATGACATACCAAGACAGCTGCTTCAAGCTACAGAGATAGAATCAACTCTAGTTCTAACTAAAATCTGTCAAATATGGAAATCAAAACATTGGATTACAGACTGGAAACACTCAATATACATTCCAAGCTCCAAGAAAGGATACACCAAGAATTGCAATAACCATTGCATTAATTTCCTATGCGAGCAAAGTGATGCTAATTTTTTACCATGACAGCTTTTACCATATATGCAGCAAGAAATGCCAGATGTACCAGTGGGGTCAGGAAAGGCACTAGGGATCATATTGCACATAAGAGACCACATGCCAAATAAATAAAAATCAACCTGCACTTTATAAACTACCAAAAAGCCCCTGATTGTTTAGAATATGAAAAACTATGACCACTCTAGAAGACAGAAGAAATATCTGATTGTCTTGATATATAATATTCAGCATAAGAGTATTTTATCACTGGGTAAAATACAGAGAAACAGAATGGTTTCCAATTGGCAAGGGGTAAGACAGGATTTCATTTTATTGCCCTACCTTCTTAATATACATAGAAAATATCATAGCAAAATCCTGATTAAACTCAGAGGAAGAAGCCATGAAAACTGGAGGCAGGAGTATAAACAATTAAAGATATGAAGATGATACCATACTACTAGCAGAAAATAGAAAAGACTTGGAAGGATCATTGAGGAAAATCAAGAACAAACTGCAAAAACATGATTACAACTGAAGATTAGTAAAAAACAAATAATGATCATGGATGACGAAGTAGATAACATCAAAAATTTGCAAATGGTCATTTTGCACTGGAAACAGCTTTTCTATGCACAAAACAGAATTTTCTTTGCATGAAATAATGAAAAATCTGCTTCCTCCACAGAAAATGCTGTAATTGGGGACATATGTCCTTGATTTGCACAGAAAAATAAAACATTTTCTGTTTAGTGAATGGCATTTTATGGGCAGAAAATAATAGTCCTCCATATAGGCATTACTTCATATGCAGAAGATGTTTTCCACACAGAAACTCCATCCCTAGAGAGGCCATCCTTGTTCTCCTTCCATTGACCAGTCAAAATATTTTTGATCCAACAGCTTTTACAAACTGACTAGGGTTCAGTTTTTAATGCTGTGTGGTTGTTTTTAAGGGCTGTATTGTCTCTTAATGCATTTTAATATTCTTAACATGCAATGTTTTTAACTTCATAGTCTTATTTCTTTTCTAAAAATCTTATATTTATAATTTTGAATGGATGTTTTGTATTGTTTTTAAATTGTATTTTTTAAAAAATTGTATTTAAAATTTTAAAAATTATTTAAAAAATATGATTTTAGTGTTCATTATTCTAGCATCTAGCATTATCGGTAGAAAGTCAGGATATAAATGGAGAAGAAGAAAGAAGAGAAGGAGGAGGAGGAGGAGGAGGAGGAATATATTAAAATATTTGTACTCCCTCCCCCCATCTCAATATGTCAGGATAGCAGTGAATGAAACAAAATGATTTAAAAGACTTAAACACATTAAACTATTTACCAAGTTAAAATGACACTTTAATGTAAATCAGCACATCTTCCTTTGTGACTGCCAAGAACATGAAGTGACACCATGGCCCTTTTTGCATTTAGGCTTCTTGCGCGAGCGGGGGAGGGCGGCTCGCGCAAGAAGCCTTCTCCGGGAGGCTGTCGCTTCCCCCTCCTTCGTTCTGCACGCCAAGGAACCAGCGGGGAAGCGGCAGCCTCCCGGAGGCGGCGGCGGCGGCTCGCGCGTCCATCCCCCGCGCGCACGCAAGAAAGGAGCCTGTCCCTTCCGCACCCCCCGCTCGCGCGAGAAGCAGGAGCCGCTCGCGCCGCCCCCCGCACGCGCGCGAAGCGACAGACAGTCGCGCCCGCCCCCCGTGCGTGCGAGAGAAGCGAAGGCAGTCGCGCCCGCCCCCCGCGCGCGCACGCAAAGCGGGAGGCTGTCGCGAGCAGCCCCCCGCCCGTGCAAAGCAGGATGCTCTCGCATCTGCCGCGCTAGCTCCCCGCCCCGCCCCTTCCTTCCGCACGGGCGGAGGGAAGGAGGCGCGACCCGGCCGCTTCCCCGACGCACCGCACTACAGGTGAGTGCATGTGGGCGCCGGGAGCGTAGCGCGAGCGCGGGGTGATTTTCGCTTGAAAGCGAAAATCAAAAACCCCGCGCTCGCGCCGCTGCAGCCCCGTGAGAGCGCCGGAAGTGGGAGTGCGTCGTGCGGAGCGACGCTCCCACTCCCGCACGGCTCACGGGGCTATTTCGCCCGGGAAAGCCCGTGCGAAAAGGGCCCATGTATAGTCACAATGCAAGGATTTTACTTCCTATTTCCACAGATGGTGACTCTTTAAATATTCAGTGTTTTATATAACTTTTTGATATCTCTTATAAGTTCTACCAATGTTTCATTCAAATAAATCCAATTTAAAGTTAAAATTCATGGCCACTCTATTACAGGCATTACAGTTGAAAAAGTAGTTACCACAGGACAGCATTCCAATGGCAGATTTATTGGGCGGGATCCATCTTTAGTAATGCTCAAAGTAGATTCACAGAGATTTAGTGAGAATTTAGCTGATTCTCCTGGCTATGTAAGGACAAATTCCACTGAATTCATTGAAATTTTCTTCCAAATTGATAAGTATAAAGTTGTATTATAAGTCTAGATCTTTTGTAGTACATACTGATATCTACTAATGCAGGTTATTTTAAACTATTGTAAAGCATTATGAACTCTGCCTATCTCATGAAATGCCTCATTAAACTATTTATGCTATTTCCTCCATTTCCTGTTATCAACAGTTCATGTACCAGAGGATCTACTAGAAAACTCCAATCAACTAGAGCACTAATAGAAGGGCTGATACATTACATGTATAGCTTCTAATTATTTAAATTTTGTTTCCTGTCTCGGGTGGGCCTACAGAGGTCCACAGAAGATATCTGGGGAACTACTAGTTAGATCTTGTAAACATATACCTTTTATGATTATACATGCACAAACACATAATATATAAACATACTTCATGCCCTATATTTTTTTCTATGCTAATTGTGGTCTCTTCAAGCTTCCCAAACCTTATCAGGATATTTTATTCTAGCTTGCCCAGAGCATATGCATTATGTGCCAGGTATAGTACTCAGTATATTTATTTCTTTATAATGTAAAGAGGGTGGCCAAATAATGGGAGAGCTTAGGATCCGACAGATCCTAAGGGACTCCTGCTCTGTCACAGCTGGCCCAATCATCTTCCTATATTCCCTCTCCAGCTTAGGGTGAAAATTTTTTCTCAGGGATGGGAGTGGGGCTATCAAGTCTCTCTCCAATATTCTGATTTATCCCATGACCCCCAAGGATAATGTTCAAGGAACCACACACCTATAGTTTTAGTGATATTATATTGTTATGCACTTTTTTTATAGTTTGCTCTATTTTAAACTTTTTCAAAAAATTTTAAAAAATCAACAGGAAAATGACATAAGATACTATCTTCCCCTATACCCAGGTCAAATATAGTCATTATGGTTGCAATCAATGTTCATTTAAAAACATCAAGAAAGATATATGCATTGAAACTCTACATTAAAAAAAAAGAAAGAAAAGAAAAGAAAAACATTCCTTTTCTAAAAAAAAATGCAGCAACAACATTGATTTCTATGAAGCAGAACTCAACCAAATTTTACCTGTGGTGGAAGAAGTGGTAACCGGATGTAGGCAAGTAACATACTCAAGTCATTACATCTCCTCTGCATGTCATACTTCACCCACTTCATTAAGGCATGGAAAATGGTTTCCTCATCAGGAACATTCACATCATCACTGGCAAGAAGTTTATGGAGTTCTTCTGCTGGCAGGAGTAAAAATTCTTGATTTCTAATAACCTCCATTATATTTTCCTACAAAGAAAAATACATTTCAGATTTTTTTTTTCAGAAATATAATCTACTGTTAAAATGATCAAGCCTGTAATAAAACTTCAGCTATCATCCTACCAAGATTTGTAGGGGGAGGCTTTCCCTCAGCCCCACCACTATCCCACGCTTGCTTGGTGAGGACATAGGAGAAAGCCTTCTCAGTGGCTGTTCCCCTACAGTCGAATGCTCTTCCACGGGAGGCTAAGATGGCTCCCTCTCTGCTCTCCTTTTGCCAGCAGAGAAAAACACATGTCTTTAAACAGACCTTTATGTGAGCTGTGCAATTTTTTATTTATTTATTGATCTGTTTTTAAAATTACACACTGCTGTAGATTTTTATATTTTATATGTTTTTAATGTTTTTAAATGTTTTTAAATGTTTTTAACTTATTTTGGAAGCCAACTTAGGTCCCATTCTGAGAGAAAAGGTGGCCTACAAATATAACAAATAATTAATAAATAAATTGTGAATCAATCAGTTCTGAACAAATGTAAGAAAATATTAAACTAGGTTATATATTTAGCATTGATTTGGTGTCTGTGATTTTCTTCACCAATGCATTTTGCATTTACCGAACTGGGTTTTGTCTGTTTTGTTGTCTTTTCATGATTGATCATTGGAAGGCAAATACAGGCTTAATTTGCAATTCTGATTTTTGATGCTTATTTTTGAAGAAATTTCACTGTGAGAGATAAAAAAAAAAGTTAATTGCAGCAAACATGCATTTTTCTAGCTTGACTCAAAGTTACAACTGATTTTTGAGGTCACACATCACATAGCCCATGAGACTGAAATTCACTACTATGTGACCTAAATAACAGAAAATAAAGATAAATACTGATAAATCAGTTGATATGGCCCGAAAAGCCAGAATCTATGGCCAACTACTTAGAAATTCTGTTTTCATAAGAAGTTTTAAACATAAAAATAAGATAACATAAAATGTATTTGTTTCTTTCAATGTTAATCTTGTATTTACATAACCACTGAAGTGGGCAGTTACCAAAATTTTTAACAAATTTCAAATATTTAAAAAATAATAGTTGACAAGGTGACTCTTCTTAGTTCCTCCTTTCCCATTATTGCCACATCTTTCCACCTCTCCCTTTGAAAGGACTCTGACATTTTTGTTCTTACTTTTGTACCAAACCCTTTCCTTGAATCCTTTTACAGTGTTCCTTTACACTTTTAAAAGTATACACTGATCCTGATCTTTTTTAATTCTCTTTTTTCAAAACTGCATTCATTGTATGCATTCTTCTAGAAGACATTCCAATCTTCTTTCTGCCCAATTCATATAAGCTCAAAATGGAATTAATTATGAATCCTATTTTCAGATATATTATTTGGAGTATCTAATATTTTGGCTTGCTTGCTTTATTCTAAATTGAATATTAAAGGTAGCCTGGGTATCACAAACTAGCTTAATTCCGCGCATAGTCATTGTGACTATGTGTCATTGTGAAGCAAGCCTACTTCTACCTGCTCAGTAGCTCTTCTCCGTACGTGTAGCCCATACAGGGGATTTGTTTTCCTGGTCATATGATAATATGATTCCATATTTGGAAACTGTTTTTTGTCTGTATAGATAGTTTTTAAATAAATAAATAAATAAATAAATAAATGCAATCATTTACTTCTTCCAGAGGAGTGCTAAATCATTCTCAACACCCACATGAGCCCCTTTGAAGGGGACCTATACCAGAACAGTCCTTCGATTGACTATTCATAACTTTATTAACCCACCGCCACTGCAATTGTTGCTTTTATTTCCTCGCAATTTTAACGTTACTTCAAAAGATGTTTGAATGGGCTTAGTATGTTACTTCATACATATTTGAATAGCAGAAACAACAACAACAAAATATGCATGCATTTATTTCCTGAGTTAATTTCAATAAAGAGGGTAATCATAATCTTTCCTGCAACTGAAATGTAGAAGGCGTTGGATTGGAATGGCATATCTGTTTAGCACAACAAAAGCACAACATTGTAACTGCTGAAAGGGACACCCACTTGAAATGGCAAAAAGGGTTTGGGAAAGTATAGCCAATGTCGTATTAGATCAGTGAACGTAAGATGGAATATTTTATGTTCTTACAAAGAGAAATACCAAGCATTTTTATTTCAAATTTATTTTCATGTTTAAATGACTTCAAACCAGTAGGACCATACAATTATGTTTCAATTATTTCAACAACAGCATTAACCCCACACAAACAATCCTCCTGACACACATTACCCGCTCCCAACACACACACACTATTACACTTAGTGAAGCAGAACCGTTTCTGATAGTGCAGCTGTTTCTTGCAGTAACTGAGTTTCAGTAAGGGATTTTTCAGTTATAAACCAACCTGTTTTGACCTTACTTTGAAAAATTCAACAGGATCACAGAACAAAATAATAAGCCTGAAGGTACGTTCCAAAGTGCACCTTTAATAAGCCTAGTTTCAGAAGACACCTCAAGGAGATGAATATCCTCTTCACACAAGTCAATAAAATTTCAAACTCAGTCCCAACTGTTTTTCAATTAACCATTTTATGACACCCCAGAAAGCTTGATTCTGGAAAGGAATCCCCTTCTAATTCCCCCCTTGCTTTTTCTTTGGAATTGCCTGCTGCTCTAAAAGCTGAGAGAACTTTATTACTGGGATACTAGCTCTGTGCATTTTTCACACCACTCTCCAGAATCAAACTAAAACAGCTCTAACCCAGTTGTGCTTATTGATCCTCCTCCTGCTTTTCTTTATATACTAAATAAGATGGCATACAGCTTACAGCACAGAGGCTAATGGCTTTAGCACGGGATATGAGACTTCAGTGATCCATCACAATCCAAGTGGAGACTAGGCTTCTCTGGTGTAGTATGCATAGAGGGTACTAGTAACATACCAGCTGTCTGTTTATTTAGAAAGAGCAGGGATACCGCATTTGACTTACTGCTCACACAAGCAAATCAATACTACAGGGATAAAGCTGAGATGCTGCAGTTGCAAAATTATCTTAGAAATAATAGTGCTCTTTCTGGTTGAAATTCTTGGTCATGGGGAAACCAGTATGGTATGGTAGGTAGGTTTCTATCTAAATCCAGGAAATAGAAAACTAAAACCATATAAATTCAAGTCCCTGCTTTTAAAAAAAAAAAAAAAATCATATGATGACCCTAGACAATTTATCACTATTTATCAAATTGGTCTCCATAGGGTTCTTGTAGGAATAAAGAGGTGGTTGCAGAACCCTGTGTGCTGGACAGAATTTTAAACATGTAATAAGGTCAATATGTTTAAGTAACAAACCATCACTAGAACTCTTCCAGCATAAAGTAAATGACACTCAGCTGTTTTAAACACTGTTGCTAAGAAATGTTATTTTCAGCATAAGATACTATGGTCACTGCATATACTATCTCATACTTTAATAAGAATTCCTCCCCTTTTCCTTACCGAGATAAATCTGCAGTTTGTATTGTCACTTCATTCCAAATTAACTACTCTTATACACTTTTTCAGGAGATCATTATGATACAAATCACAGGGAATCTGTCACATTTAGTTGTTTTATCCTGACAGAATCCTTACAAACTGCTCACTGAACATTGAAAATTTGCTAATGTGCTCTCTGGTCCCCACAGATAAATTTCAGGGTAAATTGAGATTGGAAAACATTTTTCACATGGCACATTATATCGATTAAACTGACAGTTTTCACCTGTTTTATTGGTCTTTTGCAAATTGAACACTCTAAAGGAACACACATTGTGCCCTATGTTTTCAGAAGTATTGAAAGATCTCATACTGTCAACAAGACGCAACATTCTATTTCTTATTTTTCAACTCAATTCTGAGTAAAGGAGGTTTTCCATCAATAGAAAGAGATGACAGAAGGTAGCATGCTCCTTCTTTTCATGTGTCCATACAAACCTAAAGTCTAAAAGAAAAGTGAACATATATTTCAACTTATATACTACCACGTTTTTACTTTAAGTGAATTTAGACGTTTCTCCTTAGGAGATTTATCAGAGCAAACATGAGAAGAGCCACCTTGGGAGGAAATTTTCTCAATGGGCAGGACAATTCTCACCCAAACCTAGGTTACTACCAGATTCTAATTGCACCATCTGAAATGAACTTTGAGATTCCATTTAAAAAAAAAAAAGACTACTCCAAGAGAATATTTAAAAAAAACAACACTAATCTTGTTAGAAAAATTCCTCAGTTGTATTTAAAATATTCCACAACATTCATTTTATAAATTCATGGCATTTTTCATTTGGAAGAATTAATTTCCTTTTAAGATAAGTTTTGCCACTTTAAGATTTATTTAAAGAAGCATTTGTGTCTATTAGTTAATTTTATTTATATTTTTGTATTTTTGCTTCTGTTTTACCTTGCAATGGGACATGAGTTACTATTGTTACATTTTTTATTATTATTATTTTGGTAAGCTGCTTTGAGTGACCTCTTTTTGGAAAAAAATTGTAAAGTTCTTAAATAATTACATTTAGATATCATATTTAGGCAGTGCTTTGCTTCAACTCCATCATTTTATATCAGACATTCCATACAATGCTACATCAGTCTTTTGAATGTATCTTTTCAAAAATACAGATACATCTTTTTTGTATAACAATACCAGCTTTCAAAATGTACTTGATTTTTATGTTTCGCCAACCTGAAAATAATTGTTACATTAATGTATGTTCTGGATCTCTGTTGAAAGTTTTTATTATTTATTTCTTACAGTTTTGTCCTGACCTTCATCCTAAAGAGAACTTATTTATAAATAATGCTTCCATTGGCTTAATAAAGGCAAGAAACAAGTCAAAGCTTTTTCTTCTTCACTGAAACAATAAACCAAAAAACAAACCATATCATTTGTAATACTCTAGAGCTACAACAAAATAAGCAAAGTAGAAATATTGGATTTTATGGTGGTTTGGTTTTTTTTTGAAACCAGTTGTAAAACCAGTATGACTTCTGATCAATGTAAATGTGTACGTAAAAGGCAACAGTATTTCTGAATGCCAATTAAGGAGATGGATGCTGCTTCAGCATTTAGTAGGCACAGTATGGGTTTTTATATATACATACTAAAATGAGAGAGAGTATAACATCCTGCATAACAAATGATAGCTGCCTTTCATTACACAAATTGGCTCTCAAATAATGCAAGCAATTGTTATTCCTCTCTGTTTTATTACTGATTTTTAGAAATACATGTTGCTTGCTTCAAGAGACAAATATGCCTTGAGAGACAAGACACATGTTTTGCTGGAGAATAAAAACAAACAAATATGCTATGAACTACAATGAGATGAGTGAACTAGCCAAGCTTGCTCTGGTCACATGCACAGTCCAGCATCCCTTGTGGTGGAGGATAGGGTTCTGGGATCAGCTTAACTCAAATTACTTCTTTTTCACAGCAAATACTCAGTACACAGTCAAGTCTGTTCTTCACTCCATATTTCTAATGTTAGAAACTAGGGGCAGAATCTGAATTCTATTCATGCACAAATTGTAGCAGCCTCTCTGAGCAGACAGAGGTGATCCTGATACAGATACTGAGAACATCAAAATTTATTGAATGGCTTCAAAGCTAAAGCTTTGTCTGCACAGTTCAGGACATCATGATCCACAATCATGCTGCTCCAAACTCTCCAAATACAAAGGGCCACAAATTGAATGTGCTATTCTGCTCTGTTCAGGATTTTGGTGATCTGGTAATTGGTGGTTTTCACATTACAGGATCAATTCATCTCCAATGTCATGCTCCAACTGAACCTCAGGAAGAACGTCCTGATGGTCAGAGCTGTCCAGCAGTGGAATATGATGCCTCAGAGTGTGGTGGACTCTCCTTCTTTGGAGGTTTTAAGCAGAGGCTGTATGGCCTATTGTTGGGAGTGCTTTGATGTGTGTTCCTGCATAGCAGGGGTTCTGACTGGATGGCCCCTGCAGTCTCTTAAAACTCTACGATTCTGTGACCCATTACAATAATTCACTCTTGAAATTCTATGGCCAGCATTGGAGTTATATGGTCCAAGTGTCAAGAATACTCAGAGGGGAGTGAAACATTATGGTTCCTCATAGTTATTTAGCATATCTATATTTGGATCTGCATTTGGTTTTTCTTCCTGTTTTTACAGCTTCCCTTTTCACTTGTTATTTAGATTTTATAGTAACTTCCCTATCTATATATCCATCTCGCATCAAGGCTTTTAAAAACACTATACATTTATATTTACTGAACTAGAGTGGGGGAAAGATGATTTTTTTTTTGTATATCTTTATTATCAAAACTCATTTTATTTATTTATTTGTATTCCGCCTCTCCATATGGATCGCGGCGGAGAACAATTTACAAATAGCATGTATTTCTATACATGCCCCCAACAAGCTAGAATCATTTCATTCATCCAAAATTAATAATTTCATTCATCCCTTTCATTTACCTTTTATCATTAACCTTGATCAGTGAAGTCAGTATAGGACAGTATTGCATTGCCACTCTGTACCATGAAATTCAATTCACCAGGACCCCCAAAAGCCCACAACTTTAAAAAAGGAAGCAAAGCTTTTTATTACATTTGATGAGCATCCAAGCTATGGGAAGGACTGTGTTCTGCCATGTAAATCTGCATTGGCTTTGAGGTTTAGAGAGAGTCTCTTTCTTGAACTCGCTACCCTGAGAGGCGTGTCTCCTGCAGATGAGACAGAGGTTTCACAGTGACCACTATGAGACCACTCTCTACCAAAGGCTGCCCCCTCCCTACCATCGTTCTCTCATCAGACAGAGAAATTTTATTCAAGTAGGGCTTGGGCAGCTGAACTGCCAAGTTATGTGGGTGTGGTTCTTTTTTCCTAACTTGCTTGCAATTTTTCACAAATTGTCTTATTTTTATAAATTAATATGTTCATGGTTTTAACAGTATTTTTACTCATTTTATTGTTAATGGTTTTGAGTTCCATTTGGGATGAAAATATGGTGTAATAACAATAGAATACAAAAGAAATTCAGTTATGAAGTGAAACTTTGTTTCATTAGATGCTAAAAGTGATAAGAATTTGATGGTCAAGATTGTTCTTTTTGTTAATGAATGAAATACACACCACCCCAAAATATTTTTTTAATGGATCATGGTGGCAAAGTGGTTAAATGCCAGTACTGCAGCCACAAAATGTTGTGAGTTCGATCCTGCAGGGATCCAGGTTGACTCAGCCTTCCATCCTTCCGCAGGTCGGTAAAATGAGTACCCAGTTTGTTTGGGACATTTAGCTAAAAACATTATTAACCACTTAGGGAGTGCTTTGCACTGATAAGCAATATAGAAATGTAACTTATTGCTATTTCTATTAATTTAAATACAGCACTGGTTAATTTATATAACTTCTCTCTTTTGTCACCCCAAAAGGGGGAGAAAAGCTTTTTCACAGAGATTTCTGGGACATAAAATACTGCTATTCAAGAGAAGGATTTTCCTGCAATCTCAACAATAAGATCTCCTTCCAGGCCTGACTACCACCACTCTAAAATAATTATATAGCTGTCATTTTTATATATATAAATGCAATTTAAAAAAGGAATAAAAGAAAATGAGTTTGAGTCTGTTCAGGTTTTGATAGTAAGGCAGACCAATCCATCACTGTGGTGTTTGAACATCCATTTTGGAGGATTAAATATTTAAACAACTAAACTCTCCTAAAATATAATTCCTTCTATTTCTTTGCATCAAGTAATAACCTATAGTAACATACATCTTATCCAATTATATAAATTAATTAAATGAGAAAAATTATGCCCACATCAGCAATAACGGACCAGGACACAAACTGTTCTCTCGGTTGTTAAAATTTCCCTCTCATTATTGTACTTAGATAGTGCCCTGCAATTTCTTCATAGAATGCTCCATAGAAAGCTTTTATGGTTTGGAAATAGAACTTATTTATTTCTGCTTAGTACGACTGATTTCCTAGAGTAATCTGAACAATGATAAGAATGAGCCCTGTAAAGGCCTGTAGAAAGGCACAAGAGAGTGTTATCTTTCTAAAAATAAAGTTCTAACTGAAAGAATATAATGCAGGACAAGCAGTATTACAACATTTGAAATGTTATTGACCTCCTAGTAGGAATGATGATGCAAGACAACTAGCCACAACTTTATTATCAAATAAGAATCTGCAAGCCCGAATCAAATGGGGTAAGTGGGGACTCACATGCAGAAGGTCAATTAAGCCAAGCTTCCCTGAGGTAGAAACTGCATGTCTTTGAATCACAGGGAATGTCCTCACGATTATTCATGGCTAAATACCTATGAAGGGAAAATAAGGAACCAGGCAATCCACCCAAAAGAAGCAGGCTTGCACTCTTCAGGGCCTGAGTACAGAAGCCATCTTCCTTTACACTTCTAGTAAGTACTAAGTGGGTTGTAGGTAAAGCTCCAAATTAGCTAAGTGCCTGCACTCTGCCAGTTGTGAGAAAACAGCAAATAACACTTAATTCAAAGGGTTGTAATAATGAATCACATCATCATGAAGTAGTTTTCATTGGTTAATCAGGACATGACAAAAAAAAATTCCTCCTCAGCTAAAGAAGACTAGCTGAAGCCTATGTTGCAGGAAAGCAGCAGCTCGCCAGTGAAAGAAGTGAATCACAGCCTTGGGAGTTTAAGAAGCGGGGAGCAGTAGCAAGCACACACATGAACCAATGTTTCCCTGCCAAATTAGCAAGGATAAGAGAACCACTCCTGGCTAATTGCTGAGGGGATGCAATTTCTGATTATACAGGTTGAACCTCCTTTATCCACAAATCTGAAATCCAAAAACCTCTAAAAACTGAAACTTTTTTGCCACCAGCTTCCTGCTTTCACCTTCAAGGCAGCAGCTGCCACATTACTCCTCATTCATCTCTCAGATCCACAGTCTCTTTTTGCCACCAGCCACCCACTTCTGTCTTCAAGGCAGTTGCTGTGGCACTTCTACTTATTTATCTCTGAGATTTCAGGAATGCTGCAACTGCTACCTTGAAGACATAAGCAGGTGACCGGAGGCAAAAAGAGGAAAACTGGGGATCTGTGAAAAGGTAGGAGGTGTGGATTCATGCTTGAATTCTCTGCTTGGATTTCTGATTTCACAGTTCTCAGTCACTCTCTAGTCTCATATCTCATACACAACATAAGTAGCAAATGAACAAGATACAAGGTTATTCCAAAAAGGTACTATATTCAAAATTCTGGGGGAAAAAATCCAAAATACAGAACACTTCTGGTTCCAATCATTTCAGATAAAGGAAGCTCCATCTCTAGTATGAATCCTGTGGACCCTATACATGGCTCTATATATTCAGTATATTTTTTGGAATACGTATGTTTAAAATTCTTCAGCACGATTTTTTTAAAAAAACTCAGAAAATACTTTTTATGTGAGCATCTTAAACTATCTCACTGAGAACTACATGAAAAATGTAGAAACCAAGCAGTACCTAGTAAAGGGCTGGAGCCTGTGGCTGTTGTTCAATCCATCAGCCCTAGCCAAGCAAATGGTATGATTATAGCAACAGCAATTCAGTAACATCTAATAGCATTCCTGCTTTACTATTGAAGCTTTTTACCTTCTCTCTCTCTCTCTTTTTTTTTTTTTTTTGCATAGCATTCTCACACACACCTATATCCGTAACTTTAAAAAACTCATACTGACTTAACATTAGATTTCCAGTCAGTCTTTAATACAGGACATAACAGGTATAATTATATGTCTGAATTTATTTTTATAATTTAAGATATTAGGAAGAAAAGGGTGGATAAGCCTACGTCTCTCGTTTGGATTCTTGGCAGCATACAGATGATTTGTAGATTTGCAGTCTGGCAAGCAAGCCATTGGGTCAGTAGAAGTTAAAGGAAGGCAGTATGTAAGTTGCAAAGAGAAATAAATTATTCAAACTTAGAAGCCAGGTGAGTCAGTAATTAAATAAAGCCAGGCAGAATTCTATTCATTCCCTGTTCTGAAAGTTGCAAGACTGCTTGCTGTAATGGTGGTAACAGAGTGCATCTGAGCTCAAGCCACCTATCTTTCTGCTTACATGGCAGTATATTCGTGCAGGGGGTAGCACTGTTTGGATCCAGTGCCATAGTCTTTGGTTCAAGATCCTAGAACTTAAAGAGAGTCAACAACATGGTATTAGATTCATAACTTGTGCATTGTTGTTTAACCCAGAATCCCTACAGTCAGAAGCATGGAAAGCAGTGAAGAGTTGAGCAGAGAAGGACATAAAATCAAATACCTAGATTTATACTAGGCCTGGTGAGCTGGGGATTGTAATCGTAGCAGCTGACTTTGCACAAACCTATTCTCTTTTATACATGGAGAATTCTTTGAGGCTGGGTTTCAGGTCAACGAGATTACTGATTCTTCCTACAGATTCTTTCCACAGTGTCTATAGATTCTCCATAGATACTTTGCATGCAGCACTTGACAATAAAATGGAATAGAATTCTTCTCTTTTCTTCACCTCTGCAGAAAACACTGGCAAGATACTTTCATTTAGAGTGGAAAAAGGGACACAACGTGTTTGTTTCCATAAAAATATAAAACTGAACTGAATTTCAGAGCATTTTGGATGGTGTTAGTCCTAAATGTTCTCCATCTGAAAGGAGCAACTTCATTCAAGCAAAAGAACAAGGGTTATCTGCATAGTAATTCAGTCTTATTTTCTAGGATGTTAATTTATTTTATTTTTTTGTGATTTTAAGCAACAAGGATGGAGATTCTTGGAGTTAAATTAGGCATCAGATTGCAGATTAATGCACCATGGTCTATTTACCGAACTACTTTTTGCATGGAATGTGAACCATTTCATTACCAGCAGTTGTCTTCCTTATATTCATGCTAATTGACTTATTATCCATATGCTGATCCCTTAAACATTTTACTTCACCTCTTTCCCCCACTGTGTCTTGATGAACTGGTGCTTTAATGCACTGTAACATCATTGTTATATTACAGAAAGCTTATCATAGAAGAGTTCCACACTGTGATAAGTGCAGCAGTTATATCTATTCATTTCAAACAAGCACCTCCTGATAGCCAAACCAGAAGCAGTGATCTTATGAAATACAACTGTTTATGGAAAAACAGGGGTGGAGGAAAAGGATATCAAAAGCAGAGAGAATGTGAGAGGTCTTTTAATATTAGGAACACAAAGAAATGTAGCTTTGATAGTGTCCTACACCCACAAGAAAAAGTCATTTCAGTTGATCTATGAAAGTTTGATTAGCTAACAGATGTTGATATTATTTCTCTTCTATTCATAGTTCCAAATGCACTGAAAGTTAATATTTTGAGATACAAGACCTATAGCTCTTGTTCTTTAGATAGCAGAACAGCTGAGCATAATTACAACTATAGCAATCCACAGAGAATTTGGAACATATATCTGTTCCTCTTTTGGACTCCTGCTAACATCTATCTGTTCATTCATCTATTAGAGTTGACATTTTAGAAATAAAAGCAAAGTTATCAGAAGGAATGTATTATGTCATAGATATCAACAAATCAAATATACTAATACAAAAAAAAATAAAAAATAATAAAAAAAAAAACTAAGGTAATTTGTACCCATCTGATCTCCAAAAGAATTCTTCCAGCATTTTAAATAACTGTGTTCTCACTGCCACAGACCTGAATTTGACCACTAATAAAACTCATACAATTTGATCTGTAAGTAACATAAAATTGGGCTGTTTTTTCCAAGGTACCGTAGCTAGTACTCAGAGCAGAATAGAATATGTTTTAAAAAAGAAAAAAAGGAAAGAAGGAAGGAAGGAAATCTACCTCTTGGTTATCTCAATTGAAAACAAAAACAAACAAAAAATTGAAAATTTTAAACATTATGCAGGATCCTGACAGAAAAATGATTCAATGCAGTTTAAAATAAAACAAAACAGGCCTGGTTCACTATAAGCAACAATTCAACATGAAAGTTTTCATCAGTAGCCTAATAAGATCAACAAAAGACAGTGAAAAAATGAGGACTGCACTACCAAAAATGAATAAATCTACAGATATATATTTTTTAAATGTGTTAAATATTCACCACTAGGCTTTGACTTTTGTATATAAAACTTTAAATGGAGGAAGTCAAAACCTTTTTTCAGACATATTTATTACAAATATACCCCAAATAACTAACAATTTATAAAGGCCACTGTTCTGAATCTTCGATTCTCTCAGTTTTGAACCTGTTCTCTTTAACCACTTCCATCTCTCATTAAAAAAAAAATAAATGTTGACAAACAATACTACACAAATCAGTTAATCAAGCTAGTGTGAGTTGTGAGTTCATTGCTTGCATCTTGGATAAGAAAGAGGATAATGAGGTTGGCCCTGATAGCAGTTCCTGGAGAAAAGGGTAAAGCTTTGATTTCAGCATAAGAGAATGGAAAAGAAAGAGCTTTTATGATAAATGTCAATGCCATGCGATCCCAGAATTTGAAAAGGCTATCATTTCAGCTGTCTTTATAATGGCTGGAACAGCACCTCTATTTCATATGAATTTTCTTGTCATGTCCATCCTGCAGCCTCTCAGAGACACAATGCCATCTAATATGAAAAGATCTGCCTTCTTTGGGTTTGTTTGCTTGTTTTTGCCACTTCACTCTTTCCCAAGGTGAACCATGACATTGATTGCCCCTTTCCTTGGGTACTTCCTACTGGGGAGATGGCAGTTATCAATTAGTACCACTTCAAACATCATCAAACCTGGCAAAAGGGGCCATTCCTCGCTCATTTCCAACCATCACAACCTATACAGGATACTATACAAAAGTGACCTTGATGTAAACCTAGTTGCTCTTCCACCCAGCATTAGTGAGATGGGATTTATTGTCTTGTGTGGTTGTGCATGCTTACCACTTCCCTTCTCTATCCAAGTCTTCTCTATTTTTATTAATATACTTAATGAGATTATGATGGTAGATCTATTTTCACCTCTGCATGTTAAGCTAATTCCTACAGTGAATCACACTTTACAAAGTAATTTGCACAAAGATGGAAAAGGAAGTGATCGATTGCTTGGAAGTCACCAGGCTGTTTTTATTTGTTCCTGAATAGAACTCCTGGGGAGCCATGATTGTGTAGTGGTTTGAGCATTGGACTATGACCTGAGAGACTAGGGTTCAACTCTCCACCAAGCCACGGAAACCCACTGGGTGATCTTGGGTGCGGCACTCTATTTGCAGCCCAGAAGACCCTATGATAGGTTTGCCTGTTCTCTTGAGCCTTGCTGTGGTTGTTTCCCAGATATTATGTGTCAATGGGTTGTTTTGTAGACATTATGTGCTAATCTCAGATCTTCAAAGTATTCAAAATATCATTTCCTTTGAATACACAAACACACATTTATAATAATATTGACTTGTTATTGTATGTGTTCTCCATGCTGCAGAGGAAACCTTCAGAATGCCATACTGTGCACAAAATTCAAATTTCCCAGAAACTTTTTTTTCTTTCAGCATATTACAAGCCTTTACAAGCCTGAAAAAAAAGTTTGACATTGTGAAAGCAATGCCACCTGGAATCTCAGGCCATTTCCACACTACAATGTTATAGTGTTATTATTCTGCTTTCGACATCCTATGGAATCCTGGCTTTAGGGAGGGACATTTAGAATTCTCACTCAGAGAACTCTTTGGCCTCAGCAAACTACAAACCCTAGAATTCCACAGGATGTTTAAAGTGGAATAACAGCACTATAACAGTGTAGAGTGGAAACGGCCTTAGAATCCAGGAAATTTGACTGTATAAAATCTCCAGTGATGACCTGCATAACTCCTTATGCCCTCAGCAAGAATAGCAAATATGCTGAATAACTGTGTGTAACAAGAGAAATAGATGGCAATTTGCATAGTCTATACCATTCTTTTATAGTATGCTTCAGTGGTTTTGCAATTGTCTGATGATCACAAATTATCATGAAGGTGGTTATTGTACTGCTCTTTTAAAATTAAGAGTTTTAGGAGAGAAATACAGAAAAGGAAAGTATTGAAATGCTATAACCAATATGAAATTTATCTTGATAAATTATCTTGATACACATCCACCTGAAAAAATATAGAGGAAATTTTTATTTTTCCAGAGCCGGGTAACATGTAAGGATATTTTAAGGTGAAATAGAGAAGAAGCTATTGGTTATTTGGCCGCAGTGCTAATCTTAGTTCATGATTAGGTTTGTGTTCTTGTAAAGCCTGCTTATTTGTAAAGTAAATTTAAATCTCCAATAGTATCTGTCTTTCGTTGGAAACTTACCATTTTAAGTTCAGATTTAGGAAAGATAAATCTGAATTAATATATGTAGAAGGCGGGGGATGATGATGATGATGATGATGATGATGATGATGATGATGATATTATTTTGGTCCTCCTATGTGACTCATATAAGTATATTCTCCATATAAGTGGCCTCCAGATCTGTGAATTTAAAGAGTTGTGTTCTATACCTAAAATAGCAGTGACATGCACCCAGATACACTGAAACCCTCCCATGTTCATCACTGCCATTTAATAATATGGGAGAGGAGCCTTCCTGATTTTCCCATTTGCAGGTGGTCCTGGAATGGAACCCTCACAGATGTGGAGGGTCCACTGTAGCCTCTGAAGATGTGAATACCAGAGAATTGTGACTCTTCTTATCGTTAATTTGTTCCTATCTGGACAGCTAATGGCTACAGGTATGACCCTGCTTCTGAGCATTTCCATTATAGTGATTACAACAGAAGAGATTTATAAAATACTGAGTAAACTCAGCAGTTTACTCAATATTCATTACTCATTATGTTAAATGGAAGGTAGTCCCAGATGAAGGTACAGTGACTTGCCAAAGTATTCATCCCCTCTTGAATTTTCAACATTTTGTTGTGGTACAAGCTAGAACTGAAATTGATTGAACTAGCATTGTTGTTAAGACACCCAACACTATGAAGGTTCCTAATATTCCTACTGGGGTACAAAACTGCAGCAAACAAAAACAAACTGAAATTTTTTGCTTGCATAAGGTTCCCCTGTGTCTATATTTGGTAGAAGCCCCTTTGACAATAAGTATAGCTACTAGTCTTTTTGGTTAAGACTGTCAGCTTGCTCACTGGAATCCTTTAATTTTTGTCTATTTTTCTTTAGTGAAATTATTCCAATTCTCTTGGTTAGATAGGGATTGCAAATGGACCTTAACTTGCCACAGATTATAATTTTGACTGAGGTCTGCGCCTTGACTGGGCCATTCTAAGACATTAGGGTTGTTGATGTTAAACCACTACAGTGTTTCTTTGGTTCTGCATTTATGATCATTGTCTTGCTGGAAGGTGAACCTCTGTCCCAGTCCTAGGCTTCCTGCAGACTAAAAAAAGATCTCCATCAGAATTGCCTTGTCTTTAGAGTCTTCCATCTCGGCCCTCTAACTGACCAGTTTCTCAGTCCCCATCAAGAAAATTCATCCTCAAATATCAAGCTGCCACTATCATGCTTGTGGTGATGGCACTCTTGGAGCAATTAGCACTGTTGGCTTTGTGACACACATAACATTTTATGTTGGTTCTATAAGCTAGTTTGACTAATGTGAGATCTCCACAAGCCCTACTCAGGTCTTCCAAACTGTAGATTGTGGCTTTCCTTATTGAATTAAACCATCTGTAATGTGGCTTTCTTCCTCTGCTACTGTCTTGTTTACCAAACACCATTAGCTTTTCCAATGAGTTATGTAATCTCATAATATTTCCAAAAGAATCTTATGGTTAAACCTAAAAGTTTTCATTTTTTTTTAATCAGACCAAACAATCTTTTCTTGAAAGTCTTTTATGCTTCTCACATGCCTTTTTACATGTGAGTTTTATATCAATCCAAACTTCATAGGCTTTTTTTCCAGCAATGGCTTTCTTCTAAACTTCGTTGTTCTTGCTGTTGTTGTGTGCCTTCAAGTTATTTCCAACATATGGTGACCCTAAGGCAAAACTATCATAGGGTTTTCTGGTGCTGAGAGTGTGTGATTCACCCAAAGTCACCCATGGCCAAATGGGGAATCAAACACTGGTCTCTAGCGTTGTGCTCCAACACTCAAACCACTACATCATGCTTACTCTCTACTTGTCCCAAAAGTCATTTGGGGTCATGTCTGACAGACGTTTGACATATTCCATGGATGCATTTTTTTTTTCTGTCTCAGCTGCTTCAGAGTTACCCCCGAACCCTTCCTTGTGTCTCTACCTAATGTCTTCCATATTCAGTCAAAGAATTTTGGTAGACGGCCTACTCTAGGCAAAGTCATGATTGAGTCCTATTCTTTACATTTTGTAATAATGGGTTAAAAAGGTAATGTTCATAATTTGTTTCTTTTTTTGTAAGAACTTCATCCCTTATTGATACTTCTACACAATTTTAGCATCAATTTGTTTTGATATCTTCTTGGTGTTGGTGATGCTATTTGTTTAACGGCAACAAAATTTGGGGCCTTCAAGATCCAAAAGTATTTAATCTGAGAGCATGTATTACTGCAACTGCTTACAGATGTACTCCATTTAACTACTTATTTGACTTTGGAGGAACTGGGTGGCATCAGAGTTTATTTAGGAGTCACAGCAAAGGGTGGTATACAATCAAAAAATGCCTTTTTGTTTCTGTTTACTTAACATTTGTGCTACAATAAAAATATCTGGTATCTCCACTATGCTGAGTATCTTATGTATATCTTATGTATATCAAGTGGTAAGAATTTCCATTTTAGGTCATAAAACAAGAATATAGGAAAATGTGAAAAGGTGTGTGTGAATACTTATACTAGGTACTTAGGGCCCTCAAAATATGCACATCTGTTCCACTGAAGTAAATCAAACATAGATGACATCACTTTGGCTGGATCATACCCCCGTTTTGTAATGCTAACTTCTCTATTCTCAAAACATACAATGTACCTAAGAATGTAACATCTTTAACCCTTTCTTCTTGATGAAACCTCAACCTCTAAGACAACTTTAATTATTTCTAAAATTATTTCTTAATTATTTCTTTGTTCTGTGTGTTTGTTCCTTTTTGAGAGCACCTATCTTTCTCTTTTTGTAAGCACGTATCTTTCTCTTTTATGTTAAATGTTTGTATAGTCTGCTTCTCTTTCCTTTTCTTCTAACTTTGACAGAATCAGGGTTTTTTTGCCCCAGTATCTACACAACATTTCATTTCAAGTTCGATATGAGCCTTTTATTCGGTGAAAAATTCAATGAATACTGAAAAATCTGTGACAACTTCCAGATATGTAGGAGTAGAACTGACACTGCTGCATTCATACAGAGAACAGAACAGTTGAATTCAGTGATAGTCTCACTTTAAAGACTTATATGAACAGTTATTCAGCAGGGTGCAGTAAAAAAAAGAGAGAGAGAGAGCTACATATTTCCTCTCAGTCACAGCACTCTGCTTCTTTTTAGTATCTTGACACTCTTCATATTCTTTACTAGCAACTCTGTTTTGGGTTCAATGCTAACAATCTGGGGACATTTTTACCTGGCATCCCTTGTCAACACTTTAAAATAATGGAAATATTTCTCTACATTTGTAATTACTAACGATGCACATCTTTCACGACACTGGCCCTGACATCCATACAGTTGCTACAGGTGTCGTCACTAAAAATACCTATAAATACAGATACACACATACAGATGAACAAAAGTAGCAAACTAGAAAATGATTGCAGGGGATTCCTTTCAGCACAGGCTGAAGCCTATGAACATAGACTTCCCTACAGCATCTAACCACATTCAACATATGGATATCAGTTAAAGAGATGCAGAAGTTGTATAATGTTGGGAGAAGGGGCTCTAGTGTGGCCCGATTCCTCTTCAAAGTTTGAAGATACCATTATGCAATTAAGTTGTGAAGTGAGGCTAGAGCTGTGAATGCATCCAAAGGACAACCTGATTTTCAAGTCAAGCTGTGCTCTCTGTCGCAGCAAATTAGTACATAATTTTGGAATTACTGGTGTGATAGCAAAAAAGTGCTTGCAGGTCTTGATTCTGAATCAATTGACAATATTAAAAAGGGATACAAAAGTTGTGTTACTTGTTACACAGAGATAATTTAAGAAGTGCCTATGAAACATGTGTAATCAATTTTTTCCTGGAAATACCAATAGAAATGGATGTACAAACCTATGAGAAATATTACACTTCACTAGAAAGACAAGCTGGAATATCAATACTCAGAAAGCATGGTATTGCTACCAACAAAGTACAACTTCAGGGAAAACAAGTGGGGTCTGAAGTCTCTCTCTCTCTCACTCACTCACTCACTCACTCACACAAACACACATACAAATGTGTATTGGTTGCACAAAATGATGAAGGTGGTTAAAGAAAAGGAAGTTGCTTACATATATTTCCAAGTTTTTCTCAGAGCTGCCAGGCAACAGAACTTGAATATGAATGTATTACCTTGCCTGGATTTTTGCAAATACTACTTCATTATATATGTTCCAAACTGTAGGTTTTGTTCCATTAGTTCACTTTTCACAGCTTGGGTTGCCTTTTACTGCATATCCTTTTTTATTATTATGGTACTACAACCACTAAATTATTTAGTGCCAACACTGTGTGAATTTTGCAAGGTTCAATTTTCCAACCTGATGCTTAACATCCATATGGATGTTTATCTAGATACTTAATCCTCTTTCATTTCTGTAAACAGTTTCCTCATTATTTTGTATTTTTCTTTTTTTCTGTGTTACAGTATTGCTGTTATTTTTCCCGCTTTTTGTACTATTTTCTGCAAAATAAAATCACCTAGTCTGTCAATGAAAAACTCTTCCTGGTTTCACCTTTATTTTTTATTTATTTTAACCTTTTCATTTATCTTTTTATATATATATATATATATATATTATAGTGATCCTCAGGGAGAAGCTAGTAAGATGATGATGATGATGATTCCAGTTATATGTGCCAGGTACATTGCTTTTATTAATTAATAAAATCTTTGTCTTTCATTTTAAAGATAAATACAATAATAAAAGTAAGAGTCTCACTGTAGCTAGCCACATTTTCAAGGTGGTGATTTTTTTTTGTTGGAGAAGCTCAGTGGCAGTCTGCATGCTTTGTATCCAATAAGATGAGGGCCAGTTCCTGAAATCTCTAAACCCAACTAGACAAAGGCTGAAAATGAAACCACCAGTTGATTTGGATCAAGCTGGGCAAGATATGTGCCACAGGCTACACAAAATATCCAAAACATTTTTCTAAACAGAGCTCCAAGGGGGGGGGGGAATCGTAAAAATGTGCCACTAAAATTTGGCAGAGAACTACTGAATTCATGAACAGTGTGCTTTAGCCTATCTTGTCAGCTCATAGCATAAACAGTAACTACATAATCCAACTGACTAACCTAATCATTTATTAATTTAATCAATCAATCAGTTTCCAATCCAATAGAAACACTGGTATAGACATATCAATGTGGCTCCTCGGTCATTTAGAACTGACTTGGAGTCAGCTGGAGAGGCTGTACATTATTACTATTTTTATTAAAAATAAAAGTAACATATTTTATATGTTTATATTTAAATAAAATAAATATATTTTTATATGTTTATATTTAAATAAATATGTAGATGTCCATATATGTATTCTTACCTACTTCACATCAATTTTTGTGAGACTCATTTATTTAAAAAGAGAAGAAAAAGAACAAGAGGAGGAGGAAGAAGAAATAGAAGAAATCTAGAGTGAAGAAGATTAATAAAATAAAAGAAGGGGGAGGAAAGAAAAAAGAAAAGAGAACCATTGTAAAGACAGAAATAATACCGTGAAAAACAGTAACAATAAAAATAATATCCTGGAATGTAAAAGGGCTCAACTCAGAATATAAACAACATCAAATATTCCACTATTTAGAAAAATCTAAAGCTGACATAATCACCTTACAAGAAATTAAAATACAAGAAAAAGACATTAAATATTTAAAGAATCCTAGATTGGGGAACTTTTATAGTGCAGCATACTCAAAAAAAAAAAAAAGAGGGGGGTAGTAATATATGTAAGATCAGCCTATAATGTGGAAAAAATATTCTCAGATCCAAATGGTCACTATATAGGATTGGAGATCTCCCTGCTGAACTACAAGTTACTGACAGTGGGGGTTTATGCACCACAAGAAAACAAGGAAAAATTTTTTCGGGAACTCCAAAAAGAAATAAACACTTATTTAAGTGAGAGACATCACAAAAACATACAATTATGGGCGACATGAAGGCCATGATAAACCCCATAGAAGATTGTAAACCAGCAAAACAAATAAATAAAAATCAAAGGAAACTTCCAAAAAGCTTCTTTGCATTAATGGAAAATCTTTCTCTATTAGACATATGGAAATTTAAATACCCAGATGAGAGAAGTTATACATTTTACTTGTATAGACACCACTCGTTATCTAGAACTGACTTATTTTTACTATCCAAAAGCTTACACACAGAAATAGATGAGATGGAGGTCCAACCCAAAACATACTCAGATAACAGGTTAATAAAATTAGGAATAAAAACAAGACAAAGAGAATATGCATGGAGACTTAATGATTCATTATTAACAAACACGCAATATGTGGAAGAATTAAGAAAGACCTTGAAAATGTACTTCGAAGATAATACCAATGGAGTATTGACTGCAAAAACTATTTGGGATGCTAGTAAAGCAGTTATGAGAGGCCACTTTATTAAAATAGGACATATCAATAATAAGATAAAGGAAAAAACTATATGGATTTATAATGAGCTTAAATTAAAAGAAAAAGATTTAGAAAATGACATTACAAACAAAAAATTAAAAGATGAAATTAAAATGCTCCAGGAACAACTAAAGATTATGCACTCTCAAGAGATCGAAAAGAAGATTAAGAACTGTAAGCAGAATTATTTTGAAAATTCTAACAAACCAGGGAAATGGTTGGCATATAAGTTAAGAAAATACAAAGAGAAAAAGCAAATTCTCCAATTGAAAACGGCACGCAAAACTTACACAAATCAAGACTCAATTAAGGAATTTTTTTATAAATATTTCACAAACCTATACAAAGAGAACACAGGACAAAAGGATGATGAACAAAGATTACAAACCTACCTGGAATGACAGAAAATGATGGAAATCTAGCAAGATCATAAACAAACATTAAACGAGACAATTACGAAGGCTGAAATCTCCATGGCCATTAAAAATTTAAAAACTGCAAAAGCACCCAGACCTGATGGCTTCATGGCAAAATATTACAAAATCTTTGAAGAAGAGTTGATACAATATGTTTAATCTAATTATAACAGATGGAATACCAAAATCTTGGACAGAAGCGAACATCATTGTAATACCAAAAGAGGGGAAAGACTTAACATCACCAGATAGCTATAGACCAATCTCGCTATTACATACGGATTGTAAGATATTTACCAGTATACTGGAGGAAAGATTGAAAAAGGTCATGCAATTTATTGTACACGAAGACCAAAATGCTTTCATACCAAGGAGATTACTGAGAAACAATGTAAGGACAGTGATAAACATTATAGAACATTTTGAAAGACATAACAAAAAAGAACTAGTAACGATCTTCTTAGATGCTGAAAAGGCTTTCGACAAGGTGAGATTTATGATAGCCACTTTGGAGAGAATGAATATGGGAAACAACTTCATTAAATGGATAAAAGAAATATACTTTCAACAAACAGCAAAACTGATAATAAATGGAGAAAGAATGAGAGATATAAAAATAGAAAAGGGAACTAGGCAGGGTTGCACCCTCTCACCTCTTTTATTTATTTTAATACTGGAAATACTAAACAATAAGATCAGATCAGAGCCAGATATAAAAGGGGTCAAAATTAAAGATAAGACATACAAACTTCAAGGGTACGCAGATGATCTGGTAATATTCCTACAAGAACCATTAGAAAGTATAGACAAGTTATTAAAGATTATCAATGAATTCGGTGAAAAAGCAGGATTTAAAATAAACAAAGAGAAGACTAGAATTCTAACAAAAAATATGCCTACAAAGAAAGAAAAACAATTAATTAAAAAGTCTAACTTTCAAATGCAAAAGAAAATTAAATATCTAGGCATCTGGATCACAAAACAAAATACCGAATTGTTTAATAACAATTATAAAAAAGTCTGGGCAGAAATTAAAAAAGATCTAGAAAAGTGGAACAAACTGCATTTGTCCCTACTTGGAAGAACAGCGATAGTAAAAAATGAATGTACTCCCCAAAATGAACTTCCTGTTTCAAAATATACCAATAATAAAAAATGACAAACCATTTAAAACAATGGCAAAAAGAGCTAACAAGTTTCATATGGGAAAGAAATAAACCAAGGACAAGTTGGAAGAACCTCATAGATAAAAAAGAAAGAAGTGGATGTAATCTACCTGACCTTAGACTTTACTATTACGCATCCCGATTATCCTGTATAATAGATTGGATCAAATTATAAAATGCAAGAAGGAGCCAATAACAGGATGGGCTGGCATGCCTACCTGTGGTATAACAAAGCAAAGATAGACAAAGAATTTACTAATCATTTCATCAGGGGATCTCTATTGAAAATATGGATACAGATAAAGAAAAAAGTATACAATAGAATACCAACATGGATATCTCCACAGGAAGCCTTCTTAAGGAGATGGGCAGAGACACAAGAAAAATGGTTGGCATACAAAGACCTATTAGAACTCTCAGAATCATCAACTCCACAGATAAAAACAAGAGACAAATTAGAACAAATGGGATATAAATTGGCTTGGTTGCCATATAGGCAACTCTATGAAAGATACAAAATAGATTTAAAATTAGAAGGGTTTAATACGAGACAGATATCTAATGAACTAGAGAAAATTATATTTGGTAAATCAAACCATGTCATAGCAAAACTCTATAGATATTTATTAGAATATGAACTTGAAGACCAAACAATTAAAGATATTATGATATCCTGGGCGATTATATTAGGTAATGTAATTGAGTTGGATGCATGGGAAACATCATGGAAACTAACTCATAGATTCACGTTATCACAAGATCTTAAAGAAAATTACATAAATATGTTTTTCAAATGGTATATAACACCAGCAAAATTTTTAAAAATGTACAAAACACACCAGGATAAATGCTGGAAATGCCAGGAAAAAACAGGTACATGTATACATATGTGGTGGAACTGCCAAAAAATTAATAAATTTTGGAAAGAGTTAAATAAAACCTTGATGGAAATATTTAAAACTCAAATATCTTTAAGACCAGAAATTTACCTATTAAACATGGTCCAGACTATAGATCCCAAAATCTCAAAGAAATATTGGAGAATCTTATTATACCTTATTACTGCAGCTAGAATCTTAATTGCAAAAAATTGGAAAAACAAAGAAACTCCAATCACAGAACAATGGATGTTTAAAATACTAGAAATGAAGGAAAATGATCCACTTACTGTAAGAATTAAAGAGAAATCTGATGAAATATTAAAGGAATGGAATCCAGTAACAAAGTTCCTCAGAAGTAGATGGGGCAATATAATTCCAGAACAGTTATAGAAATATAATTTGAGTAAAAGGGCAACTGAAGATGAATGAGAATTAGAGATGAACACAATTAAGTTTCTTTGCTAGTATAAACATTTTAACAGAGAAATAAATATGAACGTATAGAGATATGAATGTTTAGAAATAAGGGGGAAAGTATGTATGTATCTATACACAAAAGAACATATGTATATGAGTGTACAAGAACATATATGTAATTGTTTAACTACAAAGGGGATAAATGTTGAAATGTGGGAATAGTAGGAGAATAGTAGGGGAACATTTATGTACATAATAACAAAAAGAGGAACAATATTAAGGACTACAGGGGAAATTGGATAACGAGAAAAGGAGAGGAAGCATATGCAACCTTAGAATGTGAACTTTCTATACTGGTTATCAAGTGAAAGAATTCAAACCAATGGAAGTAATTTTGTGTTTTTGTTTTTGTTTTTTGTTGTTGCTTTTTTATTATTATTGTTATTTGTTTTTTATTTTTCTCTTTTTTCTCTTTTTTCTTTTTTCCATTTTTAATAATAAGGTAATTAATGATAAGATTGGAAAATTATATTTTTGAATATCTATGTAAATCTGTAAAAAGTATGTTCAATGACAATGCATCTTATTTGAAAATTAATTTAATATAACTTTGATTTAATAAAAATATAATGGAAAAAGAAGTTCTGACAGATTCACTTCTAAATTTGATCTATTAAAAAAAATTCCCCTTAGCCCACAGCCCCTTTGGACATGTGACCGTTAAGGAGTCAGCCAAACATAAAAATGGCCAGAACACAGTGGCCCATCTGTCTTTTTTTGTTTGTTTGTTTACACTAGACGGACTAACATTATGACAAGGTGGTTTCCTTTATCTACACCCCTGCACTCCCAATGGATTTTGGAAAAAAAATGTGACACTTTTTCCCTTTTCCAAAGTGCATGCTTTGGGTGTCTCAGGCAATTTTTCAATTCTTTCAGACCTCCCTCAGCCAACTTGACTTTCGAGTCATTTCCTGTTGGGGAAAAAAAATCCTTCCTATAATGGTCCCAGGGAGAACCAATTTGCCCCCATGAAACATAGGAGTATTGGAGCGGGGAATTTGGAAGCAAAACAAACAAACAAATGGGAGACTGCTGCCTTCCAGTGTAATTACTGACAGCTGCCTAGCCCCTGCTTTAGATTATGTTACTGACAGGACAAAGATAGCCATCATAGGCTGCTGTTCAATTATTTTTGGAATCAGAACGGTAGCAAACAGCAGGCTGCAATCTAACACAAAATTAAGAGCACTCGAAGTCACTAAAATAGCTGATCACTAACCTTCTAGATTATATTTTCACCATTGCCTGTATTTTCTTTTTTTATTATTATTATATTTTTATTCCAAAGAAATCCCAAAAACAACAAAACAACAACACACAAATATAAATAAAATACACATCATTTCTTAATGTTATCTCATTTACAATCCTCTCACGTAATAATATTCTTTCAAATTTTTTATAAGTTCATACCCACCTCCCCTTATTTATCATCCTTGTATTTATGGACCAATCTATCTTACTTATAAACCGCTAACTCACCTTAATATACCTTATTACATACAACTGTCTTTAATAAGTAGCTATAATGTTTATTTGCATTATCATCTCCCGAAACTCGTATTTACCAAACCTCTTTTTAACTCTTTTCACCCCAATGGTTTTCCCAGAGGGGTTTCACTAGACTCCATTTCTCTTCTATCTGTTTTCTTGGTCTATCCCTAATTCTAGAAGTCAATTCGTCCATTTCCCATAACTCAAATAGTTTCCACAGCCAATCTTCTATTCTGGGTATTTCGTTCGATTTCCAAGATTGAGCGTAGACCAATCTAGCTGCTGTCACCATATATATTAACATTTTTCTCTCTGAGCTTTTCTTAATATATTTGTCATCAATTATGGTCAACAAATGTAACTCTGGAATCATAAGAAACTTAGAATGTAACGCCTTTTCAATACACTCATGTATACTCTTCCAAAAGGCTTTTGCTTTTACACATGACCACCATAGATGATAAAAGGTTCCATTTCCAGGACATTTCCAGCATGTGTCTTTACCACTCTTACTCATTTTCGATATTTGCACAGGTGTACAATACCACCGAAAGAACATTTTATAATAATTTTCTTTCATATTCGTAGCAAAACAATATTTCTTTACCTCCTTCCAAGAATTTTCCCACTTCTGAAGGGGAATGACACGTCCCAGATTTTTTGCCCAATTTGTCATATTCTCTTTCACTATCTCCTCCTCCATCTGCCAATTCAACAACATTTTATATATTTTCCCCATCAAATGATCAACCCCCGGTTTACGTAATTTGTCAAATTCTTTCTCTCTCACTTCAATCCCAACCAATTTCCTGTCAATTTTAAACCTCTCCTCCAGTTGTCTTTGTAAAAGCCAATAAGATGATATACCCAAGTCAGCCAATTCCTCTTTATTTTTCCAAATCACATTTTCCCCTTGTATTTTTAATAAATCTTTATATTTTAACCATCTATCTAAATGAGGTTTCTCTCTTCTATAAAAGGCCTCATGTGCAGACACCCATTGTGGAATTTTACCATACAATCTATCTCTATATTGCAGCCAGGTCTTCAATAATGGCTTCCTTATAAAATGATTATTAAACTCCCTATTCACTTTTAATTTATCATACCACAAATAGGCGTGCCAGCCATAAAAAAGATCAACTCCCTCAATTTTTAACAACCTAGTATTTTCTAATTTTATCCAATCTATTACCCAACAAAGACAACTGGCTCGAAAATATAATTTTAAATCTGGGAGTCCCATTCCCCCTCTTTTTTGTACATCTTTTAATACCTTCCATTTTATTCTCGGCTTTTTAGCATTCCATATAAACTTAGATAAATCTCTCTCCCACTGCTTAAAAGGTACTTCATTAGAAATAATCGGCAAATTCTGAAATAAAAAAGTCATTTTCGGTAAAATATTCATTTTAACTGTTGCTATCTTACCCATTAGGGATAGATCAAACTTAGACCATCTATTTAAGTCTTGTTTTATTTCACCCCAGACTTTTTTATAGTTGTTATCAAACAAATCTGTATTATTACCTGAAATATTAATTCCCAGATATCTCACTTTCTTCGTTACTTTAAACTTCGATATTTCTCTAATCTCCTCTTCTTCTGATTTCGGAATGTTTTTCATCAAAATCATTGTCTTATCCAAGTTAATCTTGAAGCCCGATACTGTCCGGAAGTCTTCTAATACATCAAGCACTCTTCTAATACTTTCTCTGGGATCATCCAACATAATCACTAAATCATCTGCAAATGCCCTTACTTTATATGATTGGTTTCTGATTTTTATTCCTTTTATCTCTTGGTCCTGTCTTATCTTAATGTTTAATACTTCAACCATCAAGATGAAAATTAAAGGAGACAAAGGGCAACCTTGTCTCGTACCTTTATTTATTTCAAATCTTTCTGTCTTTTCTCCATTAATTACTAATCTTCCTGTTTGATTACTATTTATCATTTTAACCCAAGAAAAAAAATTTTTCTCCTATATTTATCTTTTCTAGCACCTCTTCTATAAATCTCCATTTTACATTGTCAAAAGCCTTTTCTGCATCTACAAAAATTAATCCCATCTTTCTTTCATTATGTTTATGGTAAAATTCAATTACATCTAAAATTACTCTAATATTATCTCTTATCGATCTTCCTGGTAGGAAACCATTCTGATCCTCATGTATTCGAGTTCTCAATATCTTTTTTAATCTCTCCGCCAATATAGTTGTGAACAACTTATAGTCTAAATTTAACAAAGATATCGGTCTATAATTTTTTACCTCACATTGATCTTTACCTTCTTTGGGAATCAAAGTAATAGTTGCTTCTTCCCATGAAATTGGTTTATTTGTCCTGTCTAATTCGTTAAATAATAGTTGAATGGGACCCGTCAATACATCCTGAAACTCCTTATAAAACTTAGCAGTAAAACCGTCAGGGCCTGGTGTTTTTCCGATTTTCAATCTCTGTATTGCCAGTTTAATTTCCATCTTTGTAATTGGTTTGTTTAATTCCTTTCTTTGTTCCTCTTGGATTTCCTCTAAATTAGTTTTTCCTAAATACTCTCTCACTTTTTGTATATAATCCTTTGAATCACTCACATCACTGAATAGTTGCTTATAGTAGTCTTTAAATAATTCTTTAATTTTCTTCTGATCTCTATAAACCTTACCTCCTTTCCTAATCTCCAAAATCAATCTTTTTTCCTTTTCTTTTTTCAATCTATAAGCCAACCATTTACCTACCTTATTGGCATGTTCAAAAAAATTTTGTCTAGCATATTTTAGCTTCTTTTCTATCTCTAACCTATCTTCCAATGCTACTTGTTTTTGTAAAATCTTAATCTCTCTCAACAACTTTCCATTTTTTGGATCTTTTTTCAATTCTTCTTCTTTTTCCCATAATGCTAGCATCAACTTTTCCATTTTCAATTTTCGTAACTTTTTTCTAAATGCTTCCTGTTCTAGAAATATTCCCCTTATTACTGCTTTTCCTGTATCCCAAACGGTTTTAATTAAAGTTCCTTTTCCCATGTTCTCCTTAAAGAAGAACCTCAACTCTTGTCTTATCTTCTCCACTATCTTCTCATCTCTCAAAATATCATCTTTCAGTATCCATGTATATTCTCTACTCCTTTCTTGTATAGTTAACACTACAGGGCAGTGATCTGACAACAATCTTGGTAAGATCTCCATCTTTTTTACTTGATTACATAACGTCTTAGAGATCAAAACCATGTCAATTCGAGACCACGTTTTGTGCACCTCAGAGTAATAAGTATACTCTTTGCTATTTCCATATAAATACCTCCAAGCATCTGTTGTCGAAGTTAAATTCATTAAATGATTAAACGTTTTAGGCAATTTCCCTTTTGGGGTCTTTCCTTGTTTTTTCAATGTCCTATCTACTTTGGGGTCTATTACCGCATTCCAATCACCCAGAATAAGTAACTCTTGATAGTCATAATCTAATATTCTCTTGGCCAAATTCTCATAAAATATTGCTTTATTTTCTTGTGGACCATAGATTCCCACCACCAAAAACTTTTTTCCAATTGTTTCAACCTCTAAGCCAATCATCATACCACGACTATCTCTAAAAATTTCTTTTGCTTTATATTTGTTCCTCACATACATTGTCACACCTTTCTTTTTCTTTGTAATTGATGATGAAAAGTCCTGTCCTAGTCTAGGGTTGTTTACATATTTTAAATCTTTTTCCCTGATGTGTGTTTCTTGTAAAGATATTATGTCTACTTTCATTTTTTCTAAACGTTGAAATATCCTTTTCCTCTTCACTACTGCATTCATTTCTTTTACATTCCAAGTTATCACCCTCATCCTTTCCTCTTCCTCCCTTCTTCTCTCCTTTCTAACTTAACTTAGTCCTGGTCTTCTTCTTGATCTTCTTCTCCCTTTCATCTTCTTCCTCCTCTTCTTCCTCTTCTTTCTCCTCTTTCTCCAATTCTCTTTCTCTCTCCGACTCATCCTCTCTTCCAACTCACTTTCCCTTCTTCCTAAATTCCTTCTTTTTTCGCCATCTATTTCTCCTTCCTCTTCTCCCTCACGTTCTTGCACTTCCATCCTTTTCTTCCTTAGTTCCTCTTTGTATCTTCTCAAAAAATCTTGTGCTGTTTGGACTGAAGTCAAAGTAAATTTTTTCTCTTTATACACGAAACTGACCCCTTCCAATTTACACCATCTATAATTTACACCACTTCTCCTAAGCACTTGTGTAAGAAAAAAATAGTCTTTCCTCTTTTTCAAAATCTGGGCCGGGATATCTTTAAAGATTTGCAACTCATCCTGATCCACCATCAATTTACTTACGTAACTCTGACGTATCACCAAATCCTCGACTCTTTCCCTTAAAAAATAAATTACAATATCCCGAGGAAGTTTTCTTTTTTTAGCTATAAACGAATTAATTCAGAACATTTTGTCTATTTCCAAATCAAGTTGATCAGTATTCCATCCAATGTAGTCTGCCAAAAATGGAGTCAATCTTGTGTATAAATCCTCTCCCTAAATCTCTCTCAGTCCTCTGATTTTTATACATTTCTCTCGAAATTTGACTTCAATATTTTTGTTTTGTTGTTCAATTTTGTCAATCTGCTTTCCCATCATCGGAGTTTCCTTTTCCAACTTTGCTGTTCTTTCTTGTAGTTCATCCAATTTCTTATGAATACTCTTTACATCCGTTGTTATACCTTCTAATGTCTGTTCCACATTTCCCATTTCCCTCTTCATTTCCTTTATATTACTTACAATGTTTCTCATATCATTCTTCAATTCAACTCTCAACTTTCTAATCTCTTCTATGATTGATGTCGAAAACTCAGTGACTTTTGGCTGTTCGTCCAACGAGGGTTTTGCCTGCAGTTGCTGTTTAACAGATGTTGCCTTTCTTGCTCCTGATGCCATTTTCACTACGTAGTTTATCCAACCAAATTAACTCAAATATCTCAAATTATCACAATTTACAATAAAATTAATACTCTAGTAATTTGGTATAGCTCTATACCATTACCACTCTATATCATAAATTCAACTCATATAGTCTCTATAATTATCTACACCAATATCTATACAATATCTATTTTTCCTATTATGTACTCTCAATATGTTATCACATTTATGAAAACAGGTTATTACAACCTTATTCCCCCTTAATTAAATAATATCAAATACAAGACTTAAAACTTAAACAAACTGCAGCATATACCTAATCAAGCTTATAATTTAGTTGTATAAGAAGAAATAATACAAACAAACAAACAAAATATATTTAGTTATAGCTGTTACCTTATATCACTTCTTACCACTTTATGAATATATCAATATATAATATATAAATATGTCTTCTTATTACTTAAATATACTTAAATATGCTGAAGTAAGTTCTTCTTCCCCCCTCAATTATTTATTTGTATTTGTATTTTTTTATTTATCCGTTTTTTTTATTGCTTACTTATTTTTCCGTCTCTTAAATCCCTAAAATTCACTTTTACCCTTTTACATATACTTGTCAGCAACTACATATATTCCTCAGTTTACTTTCACTTAGAGAAACTTTCTTTTAATTTCACCACAAGATGGCACAGCACACTCGATTTCAATAACTGAAACTTATTCCTATATACAAAGCTATGATAACACAAGGGTTAACTTGCTTCTCCACTGTATCCTTGAAGTTGTTTGGACCTTGACAATCTCACTGTAGCACTCCAACATTGCTGTTGATTTCTTCCTTATCTCTTTTGTCTTACTGTCTCCTTTTTCCTTGTTAAAGTCTGCAAGCTCTCAGTTCCAGACCTCTCAATTCAAAAACAAGGAATGTAAAACAAATAAAGGCAAAATGTCTCTCCTAGAAGCCCACGTTGAAATCTAGCCAAATTATGTTCGTATATTGTATAATAATTATAGCTTTGTAACCATAACTGTATAGAATATAAATCCGAAGCTATAATGTTAAGTTCAGTTCCACAATCCGCATTTCATAACATACAGTGTAAAAAGGTAAAAGAAAGAAAAAGCAACAAAAGATCCTTTTCTTCTCAACTCCTCCTCCAAAACCCACAATTTCCACATTGAAGACCAGTTTAAATCCGGCGCTTCTAGTCTCTTTTCCAAAGGGGGTCTTTCCTCCCCACTCTAAAACAAAGTTTATTCTCGTCCAACAACGTCGAACTCCTCCCCCCAAAAAATGCACGTTACACTCGCGCTCTCCAAACCAATCCGAGTTTCTTCACTGCTGCGATCACCGTCTTATATTATCAAAACTACCAAAATATAGAACACAGTTTTCTGAGTTTAATAGCAAGGGGGGAGAGAAAAACAAAACCAAAAACAAAACAAAACAGAAGAGTAGCTTTCTTTCAAGCGGAATATAGTCTAGTTTTTTATATCACCAATCAAACAAACTAACGAGCGGCATCCAGCTCCTGATCAAAGCCGCTCTCTGCTTCCCCTTCTTTCGTACAAGCCCAGCAAGTTTAAAGCCCTGATGCAGTCAGGGAACATCTTGTTACTGTTACAGGGTCGTTGTTGTGCTGGCTCTTTTCCCTTGTCCACCAAATACAAAAATTAAAGCTTATCCACACTAAACAACGGAAATCCTCCACCTAAACCTTCTGGATCTCCAAAAAAAAAAAAACTTAAAAAGTGGTGGCGAAGATTTCTCCACTAAAGGAACCTCCACAAGGTAATGGCGGCTTGTCGTCCTCAACGCTCTCCACGTCCCGGAATACTGCTGTTCTTTTCCAGGACACCCACGCTGAAATCCGGACCACGCCAAGCTCCTCCGAACCCCTTTTCCCAAAGGAGTATTTTCCCCGTCTCTTCCTCCCTCCGGACGGGTTTACGTCCTCGCGGAGCGATTATCAAACCCGGATCCACTCGGGATGACAACCTCGCTCCTCGCCGCTGCCACCAGAAGTCCATTGCCTGTGTTTTCTATGTGATTCATTTATAGTTACCTCTTCTCATATATTCAGCAATCTTATTCCTTATGTTCTCTAGTCAAAGTTCAAAGTAGAGGCTTCAAGCAATCTAATCAATGATAAAGCTTGTTGTCTGATGTTCTTACACTATATGAATTACTTTAGCTAAATTAGAATTAAATTAAAATTAATTTTTTTAAAAAAATAGTCACAGTTAGAATATTTAATTAATTAATTAATTAATTAATTAATTAATTATTTTTTATATTTGTATGCTTCCTTTCTCCCAGAATGGGACCTGACAGCTTCCAACAATAAATTAAAAACATTAAAAAAAAACATTTAAAACAGTTAAAAACAGTTAAAACATATAAAACTATATTCAATTTTAAATCAAGTTCTGATTCTGATTCTGATTAACCTTTATTAAGCATACTACAACATATACATTTACAATAAAACTTCAGCAATCATTTTTAGAAAATTTAAGCCACAAGTTTGTTGCATCCACCAGAAAGTTGGCCATTAGCCTAATAATATGCAGATTCCGATCTTCCAATAAGTATTCCACTGATAACCTATCCAAACAGATATTCCTTTCCAATAACCTCCTTAACAACTTTTTCCTTGGAATTATATACAATGTGCAAAACAATACAATATGATGGAGAATGTCAGGAGCTTGAGCATAATGACATATACGATTCAGAAAAGGGGTCTGTAGATATCTACCCTTAGTCACATTTGAGGGATGTACATTCAACCTTGCAAGTAGAAAGGCCTTCCTTGACACCAACAATGAGAGTTTGAAAATAATCCGGAATCCTACCCTGCAAGGGGGGAATACCGGAGCATCGACGGGGAACACACCCTAGGAGGTGCTGGATATGACAACTGATATTCCCTCACTGCAAGGCAAGCCCTGATAATTTCAAGACACTCTTTTTCAGTTGATAAGAGGCAAGAATCCATATTTAAACCCATAGACATTATTTTGCTGTCATAAAATGTAGCCCACCTGGTGTATTAAACATCAGATTGAAGGAAACATAAAATGCCAGATCTATTAGGCCTAAAATGAATCTTAAACCAAGATCTACAAGTCATCAGCCAAGCTTCAGTTTCAAGAGAATTCAAGCCCAATTCTGCATAAACAGTCAGATGGTGTACACATAGGGGAACAGATAATATTCTCCTGAAAAAAAGTGCCTGCAATCGTTCAATCTCCTTATTAAAGGCTGAAATCCAGGTGAATATACTGTAAAGTAGTTGTGGTCTTAATTTGGTTTTATAAATTTTTAAGGCCGCCAAGATATCCTGGTTGCCTTTTTTATAGTAGAAAGATTGTACAACAGGCAAAGCTCTTTTCCCTGACAGAATTATCTTATCTCTCTGTTTGCACCAGTGCCCGTTAAAATGGAAAAGGACACCGAGGTAAACATACTTCTTGACCTGTTCGATTGTCTGGTTATCAACCTTCCACATTCTCGGGACAAATCTCTTAGAAAATACCAGTATTTTGGATTTATCAGAATTTACCTGCAGGTGAAATTTACTGCAATATTCAAAAAATCTTTTCAGGGCTCTTACCAAACCCACCTGAGACAGGGAGAGTAACAATGTATCATCGGCATACTGAAGTACAAATAGCAGCCGATTACCCAGCGAAGGTGGGTACGAATCTACTGTGGCCATAAAGGCAGGTAGATCAGCCACAAATAGATTAAACAGGTGAGGAGCCAGCACACATCCTTGTCTAACTCCTACACCTGAGTAAATAGGGTCTGTTAATAAGCCAGTTTCAGAAAATTTCGCTCTGCACTGATTATTTGTATGAAGTTGGCTTAAAAGAAACAACAGTCGGGGATCTATATTAAGCTTACCAAGCTTGTCCCATAGTAAGGACCAGTGAATTGAATCAAAAGCAGCTTTCAGATCAATACAAGCTGCATACAGTTTGCCTTTAGGGCGCAACAGGTATTTATTTACAAGGAATGAGAGCACTATTATATGATCCTCAGTGGACATGTGTATTCTAAATCCTGCTTGCTCCGGATCAATCAAAGCCTGGGCATTCATCCAACTCAATAGTTTCAGATCCAAATAACTGGCATAAAGTTTGCCCACTACCGAAAGAAGACTTATTGGGCGATAAATGCCAGGGTTCTGTCTATCCCCCTTTTTAAAGATGGGAATTATGATGGAATCCTTCCAGTCAGCTGGAATCTCACCAGAGTTATTTACAAAAGTAAATAAATTAGCCAATGCCTTTGTCCAAGTTAATAAATAAATAAAGCTCCCCAACTCACACAAAAGCCTGCTGAAAAAGAAATGCTCTAGGTCATTTCCGCATGTTACCTGATTCCATCATTCTCCTGTCGCAGCACCTTTGCAGGGAAGGGAGTACAACATGAATACTTCCCTCTGCACCTGGCTGGCTCCCTGTGGAAGGGAGTGTGAGCAACATGCGCTTGCCTTCCGCAGTGCAGTTGGGCTCTTTCCCATGCTGCACTGGGGAAAGAAGCACCTCCATTGCACTTCCTGTCCTTCCACATGGCAGGTGAGGAAAGGAGCATTGCAGAATTGCGGGTTCTTAACAGTTGTATTCCATTAAGCAAAGTATCCTGTGATCAATTTATTTTGTGTTTTTCTATGTCTAGTAAGATATAATGGAACTGCCTTACCATAGTATAATTGTGAGCCACCTGCATAAGTTCAGTGCATCCTTGGGCATCTGCAAATGCCCGGATTCCCAGACAATTAGATGGATGTAAAAGTTTCATAAGGAAATGGCAACAGACTTCAACTACTTGAGGGAGCTGGAGAAGGCATGCAGCTGCCAGGAGGTTTTCTATGGTATCTTCCTTTAGTTCGAGGCAACCTGTATATACAGAAGATTAAGACACAGATGAAAATGTTGCTACTTTAAAACAAATAAAGCCAACTATGATTTTAACAAACATGCAAGCAAGAAAAATTCCCAATCCTTATTATGACATATGAAAAATAAACTTTGAAGATGTCAGGAAAATTTTAGAAGATGTAACACCTGTTTCTCTGCATTTTCATTTCTTAACTTTACTAGGCACAAGTCCTCCAAAAGAGTGATATTGCACAGGGTGTCCACTACAGCAATGAATTTGGCATACAATATTACCCAATAGTATATCATATTGTAATATGAAAGTAATGAAATAATAGAAATTTGGAAGCACCTATTACTCTGAGATCTCCAATTTTCATTTCCTTTTTTTCCCCATTCACTGAGGGGGGAACTGGGGAAGACTGAGGCCCATAATGCCTTTGCTTTAATATTCAGATGTGTAAACTAGAAACCAAATAATACCAAAGCAGGTACTTGCTAAATCAGTTTATTTATTTTTTTTACTTTGAGCTTCAACGTGTATTCTTGCCTAAACAAGATACTAAAGCACTGGGTAAGCTGGTTCTTTGATACCAAAAGCATTTCCCTCAATTCATTTCCCTCTGTGAATGCTGACTCATAAATCCCAAGTCGGTAAAGTGATGTATAATAATAAAAGGAATTGTATGCCTCTGCCATAGTATCAGACAGTAAAACTGAGACACCTGAAACTTGGCATGTACACTAAGGGGACACTGTGTGGGGGTCTGCATCTCTGGGCTATTTGGTTTTTAAAAACAGATTAATTATAGCTAATTGGAATCTGTTTGAAGCCTGCAGTTTCACTGTGAGCCTCTAGTTTCTAGTCAATCCCTAGAGATAACACTGGAGACAAAGCTGAGAAATTCATTTCCCAACAGTGCCTCCACGTAGTTCTACACAGTACTATCAAACAGCTCAAAGAGGGGAAATATTAGATGCACTAGCATCTAGATGATGGATGAGGGGGAGTGAGCTGGGGAAAAAATATGCACCAGAATGTGAGAGGAAAAAAAATCATAGAAAATGAGTGGTGGGGGGGGGAGAAGATAGAAAAAATAGTAAGGGAAAAAGACAGAAAACTAGGATATGGACAAGAACCAGTCAGTTTCTAAACCTCGTGAAGCTTGTATTTCTACTAGCAACACCAATAAACTAAGTATCTGTTGTGCTGCTTTAGACCCTCCTTACCATAACATTGGAGTACAGTGTAACTTGGCATGTGAGATCAGTGCGGGCAGGGGCAAAACATGAATTGGTCAGCTAACATTTGGAGTGGATGAAAATGTTTGTACAAAGTCTCAAAGACATCAACATATTTTCAGATAACAATATTTCACAGTCCAGACCATTTTTTTTTGAAAAAATAGAATTATAGTAAGTTTGATTTGAATCAAGGTTTACAATTTCTTTCCTGCAGCATTTGTGTATCAGCTCATAGCTAAGTATTATATTCCATCAGTTTGTACTGTTATTTGAATGGGATAGGTCTGCATGAATAGCAAACGGCAAATAAGTTCATCCTTTCAAAATCCTTTCCAAAATCCATTATCTTACTATCAGGCGTTCAGCTACTGTAAAGATAGTTAAAATCACAACTTATGCAAGTTGTTGTAAACTAATAAATTATACCCTACAATGTTCAAAGGGGTTTACCTTCATATAACTACTTTTCCACATTTTTAAATAGGAGTGAGTAGAAAAGAAATATTGTTTTTCTTTATTTTTGTTTTTTAAAATTTCATTTCTTTCACTTTTCATTTGTTTGAACCATTTTGCTTTTCACTTTATCAGTTTTTCAGTTCATTTTTGTTTTTTTCATTTTTTCTTTATTTCAGTGGGAGACCCAGACAGCCTTCTGTTACTTGTAACTCTGGAATTTGCTATTAGAACAACATGAAATTTGTGAGCTTCCTACTAGCTTCCAACACAGAATCTGACCCATCTAATTTCACCCACATTAGACAAAGGGTTCAAATTCTACTGTTTTGTTGTGTGCCTTTGAGTCTTCTCTGACTTACAGTGACCCTAAGGCAAATCTATCACAGGGTTTTCTATAAGCCGTTAATAGAACAGACACACAATTTTTAATCTTTCAGTTGCTGTCTAGAGAACCTTTCTGCAGCTTTCATGTTTGGTGTTTCTCACCCATAATTTCCAAGTATTTTCTTCTAAGGCAACAAAATTAACAAATTTCAGACCAAGTGGGAAGAGATGTCTCTTTTGACATAAATAATAAAATCATTCATCCTGTGAGCTAACTACTGCTTTCAACAAGGGGATCAATCTGCTCTTCTAAATATGAATGAAGTAAATGAGATTATTTGCTATTTTTTCCTTTCATTGTAAAAATAAATGCAGTGTCCTGAAATAGAGGTCCACTGAAAGCAATGGGATCATGTAATGTAGCTTCTTTCACTGATTTCAATGGAACTTACTACCCTATATTAGGATCAATAGGTTAATCATACTTGTAAATTGCCCAAAATCAAAAATATTAGTTAGTTATAACTAAACTAAGTTATAATTTAAGTTACATGGACATATCTACATGAAGCTGCTGGGGGATGGCATAAATGGCTTTTAAGTGGGGTGGAATCAGTATGCTGATGATACTCAGCTCTATTTCTTCTTGTCACCAGAATCAGCTGGGGCTGAACAGGTGCTGGACAAGTGCCTGGATGCTATAATGAGTTGGATGAGGGCCAATAAACTGAAAATGAATCCTGATATGACAAAGGCTCTGTGGATTGGTGGTTCTTGGGTCTGGGAATTGGGTAAACAGCCTGTCCTCGCTTGGGGTTGCACTTCCCTCAAAGGAGCTGGTATATAGCTTGGGAATACTCCTAGATACATCTTTGTCACTAGGGCCCCAAGCAGACTTGGATATGTGCTTGCCTGAGGATTACTGCTGGAGGAGACATCCTTTGTGTCCCACCAGTGAGATCAATATACTGTGTTGGGACATGGAAGAGGGCATTGCCAATCAAGGAAAACCTACTGTGGAATGTCCTTTTCCTGGAAATCCAACGAACTCCAACATTCATGTCTTTTAAGTGCCAAGTTAAACTTGGCTGTTCATAAAAGCCTTTGGGACTCATTAATTCATCCAAATATGGTGTATATAGGGTTGTTTTTTTAAAAAAAAACCAAACTATTAAACTATGTTTTTAATTTATTGCTACAGATTAATATGTTTTTAGTTTATTTATTTTATTGTTTTAAATCATGCAACTTGTTATAATGCTTTTTGTGAGCCACTCTGAAATCTTTGATACAAGGTAGACTAATTTAATATTTCAATATTATAGATAGATATTATAGATAGATATTTTAATAGATAGATAATAGATAGATTAATTGATTGATTGATAAATGATAGATAGATTTGGTCTATTTTTAGCATTTCTAAGTCATGTCTGTCTTTGTATGAATATTGGTTTAAAGCTGAGTTTCTTATAGCACAAAGAAGGAATGGTTTGAAGAAAGAGAGAGAGAAGTATACTATGTATGATAGCAAGATTTATTGGGCTTGATAGGGAAATGTACACTATCAAGCACTCACAGAAGTTAATAAATTTGTCTCCATTTTGGCAATAACTGGGTAATCATTTAATTTTAATCTGGTCACCAAAGCATAAATTAGGCTAATTACCAGAGTAATAAATTTTCAGCTGTTGGCCTGTCTGCTTAAAAACACTTCAGCAGAATTAGCTTGGGATGAATTTAACTAATCACTGCTGCTGGCCCATCCAACTGTGTCCTACAACAAAATCTCTTCTTTTTATGTTGGCCTCAAGATAGTATACTGTCCCTCAAACAGAATGGGGCAGCTTCTCCACTATCCCCAGTACTCAAATATACATTTAACCATAAATACATACAAATACATATATTTACCCCAAAATACATACAAATAACTGTATACTAATACATATGCAAATGACAAATAGACAGAGAGAGAGAGTGTGTGCCAATGACAGATAACCAGATAGTTAGATTGAAAGATAGATTAGAAGTCACTAACTTCTAATACAATACTATTAACTTACATTTCAAATTGTTAAAAAGCATCTTCTTTTCTATTAAAAACAATGAATGATAAACACAGGAGGCATGTAGAAATCACTTAACACAGTACGAAATCTGCCACAAGTAAAGGCCAAAAAATGAAGTTATGTTACTCTGGTGTGCACTAAAGATGGATATGCAACTTCCCTCACTCTCTGCACCCAACTGAACAGCAAGTTGACAGCAAAGCAGTGTGGACTCATGAAGGAGTACAGCTCTATCTCACACTCCAGCTTCATTCCAAATGTGCCACATTGTCTCACTGTAGTTCCATTTCTGGCAACCTAGGCCATTTCTGCACTAGACTGTTACAGTGCTGTTACTCCACTTTCAACATCCTATGGAATCCTTTGAGGCCCCTCCCTAGACTGTAAACCCCAGGATTCCACAGGATGTGGATAGCATTGTAACAGTTCAGTGTAGAAATGGCCCGTTTTAGATTGTCTGTGATCAGCAAACATACTAAATGATTTTTTTTTTGTTCACTTATTCTGTTATTCTGACAGACTATAAAACATGCTCTTTAGTCCAGAAGATGTCCATGTTTCCCTAAACCAATAACACAATCTGGATATTAGCCACATGAGCTATGTATATATTTAGTACTATGACTGACTCTGCTGGTAATACTAGGTATAGATTTATGAAACACTTTCCCATTTTGGACAGTTAACAAATGTGCTACTAAAACTTCAGTTTAGATATTATAGTTGTTGGGTTATTTTGTTTTGGTTTTTTTTTTGTTTTGTTTTGTTTTTTTGCCAGCATCAACACATATTATTATTTTACCATATTTTGTAACAATCAATCAGCAATCAGCACTATCTGATGAAACAATATGTTGTTTCATGTGTTAGAGTTTCTATACCACTTGCAGGTCTGGACATTTGTAAGGAAAATCAATGAGTGGGTAGGTAGTTCCCACCACCACACAGATTCTCCCATGAAAATACCTCTCCCACTATGCCAAGTTCTGAAACCTGAATTGTAAGTAGCATGAATATAGTATTGGGAAGGACATTAGAATGGAAGGACTGACAAGAAGGCTTTTGTCGTAAATTGACAAAAGTTGCAAAGAGACACCCCTCTTTTAGCTGTGAATATTTTCCTGTGAGAGGGTCAAGTATTCATCTGCCTGTTCCTCTCACAATACTCTGTTCTTCTACACCTATATTATCTCAGCAGAAATGCAATGGTGAAGTCATGTATCTTAAGGTGATCAATATCCGTTATTGTGTAGCTCTCTCACTTTCATTATTGCGTAGCTCTCTCACTCTCATATTAGGCTATTTCTAGACTCTATATTGTCTCTTAGGTGTTCAGCTGCTTAGTAGCTTTACAAAATTCATAGAAGCAGATGCCAGCACAGGCATTACTGCAGTCCACATACCTGCACAACTTACTGCACAAATAACTGCTCACTCAAGTGAGTCCATTGGGTTCAACAGTAAATAACAATGACTGAGGCATGAGAAAGAGTGAGTTGTCTATAGAAATATACTTCTTTTACAGCACCTGCAGATACAGAGAGAGAGTGAACGAATGGATGGATAAACTGGTGAATGCACAGGAAGTGAAAGGAATACAAAGACATTATTAAAAGGTACTAAAATAATGCTTATAATTTGGGAAGGATGAGATAAGTATGAAATGAAAATACCTGTCTCTTGTCCTATCACTCAGTATGCCACTATAACCTCTTGTCAGCAGTTGGTAGATCAGATAAGTAATTACTGATTCCACTCAGACAAAATCTTGAAAAGGTTGCCTGCAAGTATCCTTCAGCTGTAATTGGCAATCTTGCCTCAGTTTTGGCAGACTATGGTATATGTGTGCTGAAGAAATCAGAAATTATAAATATCATTTCACTGAAAATAGGAAAAAGCTATAGCTCTACCACCACCAAACAATATATATAACCTCATCCTATGTACATTATCACATCCTTTCCACCATTCACTCTTGTATAACTTATCTTGGCATATTTTATCCATGAACAAGGAGAAAAGGGACGGCGCTCTCTGGTCTTATGGCTATGCATTATGCATCATTTGAACACACAAGTTATACATACTTAGGTTCTGTATGTATATAGCATGCCCAGTAAAAAGGAAATGCCTGTGTGTTAGACTTCATGCTCAGATTTGGACCAAAATATTGAGGAAGAGCTAGTAGCCACAATGCTGCCTTCCTCTCCACACTTCAGTATATCTATGCATGTCAAAAGCATTAAATAGTAAATATAGCTAGGAACATTAGGAAAATGCTCAAAAATATATATAAGATACACTTGAGCAACTTTGAACTTATTCTTTCTGCCTTGACAGCAGTCGTAGAAATTATAACCTTGAATTATTGAACTGCCTTATTGTCACAATCCAGAAAAAGAATCTCAACCACTTCTTAGTTTGTTTTGTTTTTCATTTGATTGCACATCCTATTTGGCATTTTTGGCAGTCCATGAGGCCTTCAGAAGGTTCCAAGGGGAGAAAACCAAACAGTTTGAAGTTGTCCACTCCTGTTCTATTGTGTATTTTGTCACATTTTATAATTGGTGATACTGTTACAATATACATGGTACTATTTTAATACTGGATTGTGATTTTAAAGAACTGTCATAGCATTTCCTTGTATGTCTAACGTTGGACAGGTGATCTAAGAATAGCATGAATGAATGGCTATATGTATGTGGATGGACAGAAAATAAACATATATTCATAAACAAAGCAGTAGTGTCTATGTAGGAATGTATATTTTTAAAATAGTAGAAATAAATGTCAGTGTTATAAAAGGTTCCATCTTATATGACTTTTGACAATCTGGTCTAGATCATGAAGTTTTACACAGCAGCTTCACATCAAAACAGCCTATAGGCTTTATCTATACTCCAAAGATATCTTTGCTGGCATCCTTGAACAAAAAAAATTCAAAAATAACTTTCCCAGTGGGAGAAAGAAACATTTGAATTATGTTGTCCTTGGGTACAAGAATAAACTAAGTGCAGATTTCTTTATGTTTGTTTGTTTGTTTATATATTTATCTATCTATCTTTATCTCCTTCTACACAAATCCAAGGTTTAAATCCCCAGCATGAAGATACAGTTTTTAACTCCAGTTTTCAAAGGTTCTCACAGTCATACACAAAACACAGTCAGACTTTCCCTTTATGCCAAAATGTGAAGTTTTTCTTCCCCATTGGGCAAGTTTACCTAGCATTGTCTGTGTTTTTGAAGATTTTTTTACATCTTGAGCTTTTTCTGCCAAAAAAATCATTTGTGCAAGAAAAATTACTTTGTGCAAAATAAAATATTTTTGTGTAAAAAACACCAACAGAAACAAAAAATGAACATAATGTTTAGTCTTTTTGCTCACATGGTGCTTGATTATATGTTTAAATGGGGCACTTCATGTATTATGTCACCCTATCTTGTTAAAAAGAATATTTGTGAATATTCTTTACATTCTTACTCTTAATTAGTTAGCTGTGCACTACATTAAGCTTCATTTTCCTTCCCATAAACTTAATATCCCATCCACATCAAAGTACAAAAAATGGCATGATGCAAACAAACTCGCCTCCTTTTTGGTAGCTTTTTTGGTATCAAATATATTTTGCTAACAGAGATTATTTAGATTTCCTATTTTCTCCTTTCTTTTTTTCTCACTGAGAAGAGTACGTGATGGCAGCAGCTATTAGATAATTCTTGCTTTACCTCTACCTTGCACTCCATGTGATCCACTATATCAAATAACCCACTGGCCAATTTGCATGGCCTGTCAAGTGCTTGAACACCCTCCTCCTCACTCTTCAGTCTCAAGTATGCAACTAAATTGTATACGCGTCTGTGTGTGTGTGTGTGTGTGTGTGTGGTGCGCGTGCGCATGCGTGTGTGTGTCTGTGCATGTACCCACACACCTTCAAGCTGCCTGTCAACTTATAATTACCCTACCTTCGAAGGGTTTTCTTGGGCAAGGAATATTCAGAGGTAGTTTTGCCAGTTCCTTCCTCTGAAATATAGCCTACTGCACCAGCTATTCATTTTCTCTAGTTCTCATCACTCTTCAGTTTATTATTTTGTTTAATATGACACAATCCATACTGTCAAAAGAGGGAGTTTTTTATAGTTAGAGCATCTGTTCTTTTCCAGCTTCCTACTTTTTTTTTTCTCTTGCTCCTCTTCTCTTCTAAGAAATGTTTGACAAAAATCTTTAGCAGAAATCCTAAGGCAATAAGTCCTTCATCTAATCGAGCAAGAGAACCAAAATATCCAGAGATATAAGCCAGTTTTCATGTTACTTTTGTCCATATCACTTTGATTTTACAAAGTATGTCCCAAAAGTAATATTACCAACACTGAAGCACTTCCAATACTTCCGAATCATTTTATTTACCATTACCTCTTGAATGGGTGCTATGTACTGTCCCCTATGAAATGCAGGAAAACCCCTGCGTACTGTGGGAGGAAAGCATTTTGATGCAAAAACAGAGAATGGCCCTGCTGGATTTCATTCTTTCATCCTACATAGGAATGTCACTGATGCTGTAGCTGCATATCATGCTAAACCATGTTTTGGCATGGCATCATTGAGTCTACATTTGCTCTAGACACAAAATATTTACTCCCCTCTGATCTTCTCATGCAGCCCAAAAGAAGACACCTTTCACTCTACTTTTAATTACTGAAGTTAAACTGGGAATCATGAATAACAATAATTATGGTGTATTTTAACAAGGCAACTTCAGAACCATGCTTTGAAACAAGCTTATGTGAATTTAACCATGCTTTCTTTTCACTATAGCTGTTTATTATTGCTGTTGTTTGCTGGTTGTTTCAGACAACATAAAAATAATTTAACTATGTTTTCTTTTCACTACAGTTGTTTTATATTACTGTTGTTTGCTTGTCATTCCAGACAAAATAAAAAGCCAGAGTTAAGCAGAAGTAAAAGATTTGACCATGTGAAAATAGTAGAAAGGATGGTGAATATGCAGACAAGCCAAACGTTCACTAACAGTCATCTTTGTATGTATATATCACAATAAACTGTGGTTTTGTACTATAGCATAGGCTTTCACAAATTTTGTTCAAATCATCAGATGCAAAAAAAAAATCATCTTACATTGGTAGTTTATATATACATAATGGGTAGAAGAAGGGTTTAAACAATGAGATCAGAAGGAAGTGAAATGCAGAAAAGTACAGACAGTGATGATTACTTTAGCATTGGTGACTCAAAAAATGTTAGATATTAACACAAAACATTACATTACCATTGTTCAGACAAGAAAATATAGAGCTTACTCTTGATAAATTCACTGTCAGCATACTGTGTACAGTGCCCACCCCATATTGAGACTCTGCCCACTTGAAATCAATACTTCATGCATCTGATGAAGTGGGCAGTGTTCAAAAAACCTTTGTTGCTCTTGCTTGCCTTCAGGTCATCTTTGAGTTACAGCAAACTTCCAAGAGCCCTGGTCATCAATAACCCTGCTCAGCAATGTCATTTTCTTGAAAGAATCAATGCATATGTAATACCATCTATGTCTTTCCTACTGTCTTCAATTTTATCAAACACTATCATCTTTTACAAAGCAGCATGCTATCTCATGGTATGTCCAAAGTACGGTAGGTTCAACTTAAGTCATTTTCAGGCTTTCAGGCTTCACTCTGCTCAGATCCATTTATTTGTGTTTTGGCAGTTCAAAGTCTATAATTGATATTATATAAATCAGTTAGCCTTCAAAGTGGTATAGGGTTCCTTATTATTGTGGCAAAAGAATAGTTCAGCTATCTCTCTGGAAACTGTTTATAAGCAATTGAGTCAGCAGTAATTAATGTGCTTGGTGCTAAGATTAAGACAAGTTGTCATTGCACATGCATCCCCATGAGGAAATCCACCACACATGATCTGCAAATGGAAAACTTAACACCTCTGTGGATCTTGCCATATCTCTAGTTCATGATACAAACTGCCTGTTTTTTAAACCAGCCAGTCTTGGTCTGTCTGTATCAAAGACTATGTAATTGGTTTTCAAGGGGAAGCAAAAATGCATTGCAGTAATGTTACTTACATATTTGCATAATATATAACATTGGACTTAACCTGGCAGTCATAATGAAACAGTAATTTCATTTATGTCATAATAAAAATTCTGAATTGATATTATATAATAAAATAATATACAGTAATCTCACTGTAACAAAAGAAAGTTTCAACAAATATCTTTATACTAAACTGAAACACTTAATAGAGGAGAAGAATTAGTTAACATAAAAAGTACTGCATACATAAATATATAGCTTTGTAATAGTGCAATATTTTTTATTAAATTTCTTCAGCTAAATCCATGAGGTCATAAATAGTTCAATGGATTTTACTCCGAGGTAACTATAAACAGAATTATAGTTGTGCATTATAAACACTATTGTGAAATTTTATTAGTGGTTTAATTTGAATGTTTGTCTTGTGTGATGGAGTTTTCTTAAACAGAGTGTTAGCTTCTTTAGGTAGAATTTACAAAAAAGCAAGATAAGAGAATACAGATTCTATCATCATCATCATCATCATCATCATCATCATCATCATCATCCCACCTTTTTCCCAGTCTTGGGAAAAACAATTAAAAATACCACTCCCTAGATAGATACGCACACACACATGCCGACATGCACACACATTGCTTCATTTAGATACCTCAGCCTATATATACTGATATATATCTACCAAGCTACCATTATATACTTTCGCATACATAGATGGTATCCCTTCACTGAGAGATCAATATGTGGGTTTTCAGGAGGGGATCTTCTTGGCTTTAGCATCCTAAAAGGACTACTGTACCATGTAAATCTGATGGCATTAAGTAAATCAATAAACAGTGCCAACCCCAAGTCCTGTCTGACACTCCTACTGGTGGCTGGTCACACATTTGGATTTCAAGAAATGATGGTTTAATTTTAGCCTACTAGACTGTGGGGGGTGATGGAGATGATGATGATGATGATGATGATGACGATGATGATGATGATGTTTTTGGCAAAGACATGTTATTCTACGTTCTCCATTGATATTAATTTGTGGGATAAAATATATTTTATAGAAATACATATGATGATTTTGTACAAAATTTGTAGGTTAAAAAAAAGGAAAACAGTTTCCAGACAGCCACTTTTTTGTATGCAAAATTGTCATTTTTGATACAATTCCCCCCCTCTGATTTTGCACAAAGAAGCCAAAGTAGGAGTCTGAGGACTGAGGTCTTTTGTATTAAATATCTGTTTTTCACATTATGCAAAATCCATTATTTTTCAGTAAGGCACATGAGTTTTTGGCAAAATTGCTGAGGTTTGTGCAAAAAAACAAAAAACAACCTAACGTCACAATCTACAATGTTGAGTGACAAATCACATTTAGCATTGGTCATTAATAGCCCAAGGTCAAGAAGCGAAGGAAGTAACGACAGAAACAAACCAGGCAGAGGGACACACTGACAAATAATTGGTCTCCTTCTGACCTTGTCACATCAATAAAGGTGAGATTTAAGAGCTGGCAAGGAACTCTTCCACAAGGAAAACCACATATTGTTTCCAGCACCAGAACAGTGCTTATCTGTCTCCTTTTGTGCACAGACTGATCACTGAGGCTATTTCCGTACTAGACTGTTATAGTTTAGGGCCCTTCTCTAAACTGCAAACTCCAGAATTCCACAGGATGTTGAAAATGGAATAATACACTATAACAGTCTAGTCCAGAAATGGCCTGAATAAGGATAGCTGGGACAACCCTGACTGCATTTGCAATCTGTCTTTTAACCATCAAGCCATGTTTGTAACAACTTCCCATTTCTTGATCAACTTAAATCACTTTATATTTCATTTTTAATTTATGGGGCAATATTGAAAACATTAAAAACGATGGCATAAACTTTAGTTTGAATTATCTGAACACATCTTCTACATTAGTGAAAACTGATCTCACTCTCCTTCTCTCCAAAGCAGCAATATAAATGAGCAAAGTGTAGCCTGTGGGCTATATCACACCTTTGAACCCCCATTTTGTTGTCCCCAGGGCCCGCTATGGGTCAAAAAACATTACTCCAGAATGTTCCCAAAAGTCCTCTAGAGAGTGAGGTGGGGAGCATTCCACCACATTTAAAGCTCAACTTCTTCTCCCTGAAGTCTAACATTTTTTTTAATAATTTTTTTGCGCTCAAATGCCCTCTAGGGCTCAATGCAGCAATTCCATCACAATTTGGGCCAACCCTGGAGCAATTTAGGCCATTGGAGGGCTTTTTTGGGGGAGGGATAAAAGGTCAACAGGACCTGACTTCCTCCACTTCCTGTTGTTAAAAAAAAGACCACTCTGAGCACAACACGATGGGGAAACACCCCTGTGTCCAGCAACTGGAGACTTTTTTTTTTATTGTAGGGATGTATGCAGCAGGAGGCTGCAGTCATCACCCAAGGTCTCCTGTGGGGCTTATGCAGCCCCCTGTCATAAAGGATCCTAAACCACTCTTTGCCAGCTTTACAATTCCTAACATTTATTATTTCTGAGTAGACAAATTGGAAATGATATAGTATGTTCTTGTAGCTAAAGAAAAATGAACAGAACCAGTCCTCATTACAGAAAATATAATATAATGCACTACAGTACCTGTATATGCAAACTGAACAAGATCCCAGAGTGCACTTGGGTCAATGCCTTCCATTTTGATTTCTTCTTGCTTTGCTTCACAAACATCACTTGTAAACATGGCAGCAAAGTAATCAGAAACGGAACTTAGAACAAGTCTGGAGGGAAAACCACATATATACAAATGGAATGTGAAAGCATTGTCATGAAAAATAAGCACACATTATTATATAAACCATTGAGTATAAGCCCCACTGAACGTATGTATACATAGAATGAGGCTTTTTGTTGTTGTTGTTGTTTTGTTGTGTGACTAGAGGTTATTTCCAATCCTAAAACAAACCTATCACGGGTTTTCTGGGTTTCAGTGTGACAAACCCAAGGTTTCCATGTGGTTTCCACGGCTAAGCAGGAAATTGAACTCCAGTCTACAGGATCATAGTCCAGTGCTCAAACCACTATATCATGCTGGCTCTCTTTCAAGAAATTTATAATTCAGTAAAAAGTAAAATAAGAGAATGAGAAGTAACATATTTGCTGGATAGAAGTTTGCTGTTCCAACCACAGTTTCTTCTGTTGATCTCAGAGAACAGAATGTTTTATCAGTATGTAGGCAATCCTTTACATAGGACTTTTCCGCACTATACCATTATAGTGATATTATTCCACTTTCAACATCCTGTGGAATCCTGGCCTTGAGGCTTCTCCCTAAACTGCAAACCCCAGGATTACATAGGATGTTGAAAGTGGAAAAATAGCACTATAGCGCGGAAATGGCCATAAGCTATCCTCAGATCATTTAGGGGTTCATAAGATCTGACCTGTTCATGAAGGCAAATTCTTTTAAATTTCTATTCTATAAACTTCTGTAACTTATATTTCTTTATAAATGTATGACCATAGTTAGAATGGTTCACCATCTTTGGCTTAAATTCAATTATTAGTATCAACAAGAGCAACTCCATTTCAGTAAAGAACTTAAAGAACTTTACCTAAGTGTTTCTTAGCAAGCTCTCATTACTGAGTGAGTCCACTGAAGGTGGCAGTAATAACTTAATTTAGCATTTTGTCTTCACTGTTGTCTAGCAAGGTCTACCTGGTCATGATGCATTACTTACTTCTATTTATCTCACAGCCAAGTTTACACTTGGGGTACATATTTTTTACTAGTTTAGGATTGATTTAGTCCCTGATATTCAGCTATAAGATCCCTCAAGGCGACCTACAATATAGCATAAAACTTATCCATTAAAACCATAATAATGTTAGAATAAAATATCAAAGAATTCAAATTACCCAGAGCAACATTAAACCATTTCTAGAAGCACAGTACAAAGATACATAAAACAAAAATCCTGAGCCAAAAAAAAAATACTTCTCAAAACGTTTTCATCTAAGGAGCTTCTTGTTCTGTGTTAACAACCACCCATTGTCATTTTGTGGGCAATGGGACACAGCAGACCATTACAGCCAAGATCAATAGTAACTGGTCATTATAAATGTGGTAGATGTTCCATATGCCAACTAAGTTTTGATACAGAAGAATTTACATAACCTATTACAAAGAGAACTTTTAAATTACAGTAATTGTCTACATGTAAATCTTGATGTGTTACATACATCTTGATGTGCTCCTGCAATAACATTTATGTAGGAAAGACCTCTTGTCATCCCAAGCAGCATATATCCGAACATAGCAGCAGAATCAAACATTCATATAGAGATATTCCCATATGAACATTTATTTCAATTAAAATATCATTATTCTTTTTTTATTTTATGTTATTATTTTGGCTATTGAAGTGGTTCTAAGAATATCTAAAAATATGGATTTACTTTTTTCTCAAAGGGAATATTATTAGACTTTTGCTTTAAATTCTTCTGTTCTAGCAGGCTTGGATGAACATTTAAATTTCACTTGCTTTCTGTAAATAACACTTTTCAAGTTGCTTACCGCACAGAACCTTCTGTTATCTGCCTCTCAATCCCCTTTCCCTTGGTGAGGCTCAAGACTTATATAAACGCTTCCGTTAACATATAATTACACATGCTTGCTGCTGAGACAGTTGGACAATGTAAGTAATTTTGTAAGATTGGTGTAGAGGATCCAAAATGTTTGGCCTTTTTGCGTACACTGAATTTAACATGGGCTTGTTCAATTATTGCAGTGGTTTGCAGTGGTACATTGGGGAATTGCTAGGTGTTTTCCTTAAACTGTAATGGAACTGTTTGACCCTGACATGGTTCTGTACCTGTTTGTGACTATACTTAAGGGTATTGTCTTGTTGCTTATTGCTGATAAATTAGAAATTATAAAATTTGGTACATGAATAGCCATATCAGTTCAGAAATGTGGTAACTTCCTTATTATAAATAAGCAATATTCAATGCATACTTGTACAATACTATGAAATACAGTGGTTGTCACAAGAGAAACAGAGTCATGATAGTTATAAAAACAAGCCCACAAACCTTTTGATTATTCCATCTATATAATTATAGGGTCTTTTTTGGAGTTTAGAAGTTGGATAACATCTGTTTTACTCAAGAGGAGTGTTGAAACTGCAGGTAACCAAACTGAATGATAATTAAAAGGCTTTTACTGTAAACATATACTAAGAACATGCACACACTGAAGAAATAGAATCATGATAGTTATATAAACAAGTCCACAGACCTATTGATTATTCCATATAAATAATCACAGTACCTTTTATTGGAGCCTAGGCATAGGATAAAATGTTTTACTCAAGCGGAGTGCTGAAATTCTAAGCAACCAAACTGAGGCCTTTTCCGCACTACCCTCTTATAGCACGATGATTCCACTTTCAACATCCCATGGAATCCTGGGGTTTGCAGTTTTGGGAGGGGCTGGCTGGCCCCCCTCGAACTGCAAACCCCAGGATTCCATAGGATGTTGAAAGTGGAATCATCGCGCATAGCAGGCTAGTGCGGAAAAGGCCTGAGTGATAATCAAAAGGTTTCAACTGTTCATTATATGGCTTAGCATAGATACTAGCTAACAGTAGAAGCAGTCCTTAGGACTGAATAAGAAATAAAGATGCATTACACAGACATAAAAACGATGATTGACAAAAACCAATCTAGTTGAAATATCCCATTTAAATATTCCAGGAATGGATGTACTGATTTCCATTATATCTAAATAGTTTTCTTGTACAGCATTGGCCACTGATTGACTATGATGGTCTCAGAGCCTTCTATGTGCCTTCTTTTTGTACATGTATATGTACATGGGTGTTATGCTTCATATGTTGTTATCAACAATACATTGTAAGATTGGATAAAAGTTAAAAATCCTTACAGTATTTAGTTACATTGTGAATTATATTGTAAATAACATATCCTAATGTCAACAGCTGGTAAATCTGATCAACTAGTTGTTTTGTATAAATAATAATATTCGATCATATGCCTTTATGTCCTTTTGATTCATCCCATGGGTAGTCCCCTTAGATCAAAGTGATGACTTTTTAAAAGACAGGATCATTCTTTCTTCTTAATTTTAACTTAAATTAATTTTAAAATTTCTTAACTTGCTAATTTTTTTGCATTATAAAAATACATTGTGTGATAATATGTGTCAGTTAACTGCAGGATAACTGAAAATTCAAGTATCAAATGTTTATATCATCTAGTTATGATGATGAATAGGACTTCATCCTATCTACAGTCAATCTGAAATTGGCTGACAATGGTTGCATAGAGATAAAAATATTCAAGTATTCAGGAAATGTCTAAAATTTCTTTGCATTCTACCCATGTCTCTTTTCATGTGCTACTCATATATGCGAGCAACAGGTGGATTTTGCTTGTTTGGCTGGTTTGGTTTTTTTTTAAGCAGATATTTTTATAAATGCATACATTTTATCAATTTGGCTTTTATTTCCATCTCTTTATTTCTTCTTCTTTGTACGAGCAGCAACCAGGAAAAGAGCAATGCATATTCAAACATATATTGCTAAAGTACTACCACAGCTATTTTGTCATGAATTTAACCACATAAAACAAGTGGAATATGCCTTATAATTACTCTTAATTTTAAGAGATGGCATAGTAAATCATCCAATATTCAAAAAGAAAATAGGAATGTTTTAGGATTAACTGAATTAGAAATGAACTGTTGCTTTCTGCACTTCAGAGAGTTGCAGGTGATGGTAAATCTTGGCTTTGAAGCACACTGACCTATTCAGCAAAAAGGTCATTTGTCTTTTGCATGTCATTTTCTTCTTTCCAGTTCCTACAATGCTACTAGAATAAACTAATGAACATTGTTTGCTCCATGGAGTTTTGTGTCCTTAATGCAAGATAATCCATCAACTAAAAAATTATTTGGATATTCACACAACTGGTTTAACTTTTTCCAAGTCAGCATCTAACTAAAGTTTCTGCTCCCACAGGCACTATTTTTGTTTGCTCCAAAACTGAATATAGGGCTTTGCAGAAAGCGGAACAACTGGAAAATCATTCCAACATCTGATTATTCAAGAAGTGAACATCTCAAGTGACAATGACCTTTCTAACCCATCCTTTGGTTTGTGGCTCTTATAAGAAAGTGTTATAATTTCAAAACAATGAGTTCTCTTGTAGCATGAGCTGCAAATGAAGCTAAGAAATGCACCTCATATATGAATTTATTACTTACATCAGAATGTATTGATTGAATAACATTAGGCTGTAAAAAATCTTAGATACCATAGCAACCTATTGCATTTAAATTATAATATGAATAATATAGTCCTCTCAGTTTGTCATGAAAAAAAAAATTATTGGTGGGTGGATGCTTGGCATTTCCTGCTTCAGGTTAAAAAACACAAAAGGTTGAATAGACAATATATTTTTTAAAAGTAGCAGGAAGCTGACATGTCATGAAAAAGAAAACTAGGCTGCCAGTGGAAATAACAAGTTTTCCTCCTGCACTTCTGCATCACATCTGAAGAAGCTCCTCACCACAGAGGCCAGGTTCACCTTTATAATGAATGAGCTTCTACCAACCCACTATAGCTGTACAGCTTGTCACTTTACGCCTTCGCTAGGGACTAGATAATATGTAGTGAGCTCCACAATGGTAACTTGCATTCCAAGAAATCAGCAATGCTGTACACATATTTGATCATCTAAAATGCCAACTGGAATGTGCTACCCCTCTTCTACAATGTATACTTACATTGTATACCTGGTCTTTTGAGATTCAGATGTTATTCAGAACACAATGTTAGCTGAAATTATAAGGTAATAATGTGCAGAAATAAAAAAAGATCCAACTTCACATATGTCTAGTAGAAATCAATAATTTATTCCAGTGTGATGGAATGGCATGGAAACAAGATGCACTCCTGATTTTCTGCCTGACCTGAATTTTTTAATGAAACAGTCTTTCCTGGGGTAAGAGAAGTAGTACACAATCTCAGTTATTTGTGTCATCAAGAGATGGGTTCTGCAGTCAAGTTGTTATTTATTCCTCTTTTCAGAATGTGGACACAGCTAGTTTCATCAGTTCCACCAAGCATGGTAAAGGCAAGTGTCTTTAAAAATGCAGCTGATGAAGGCCTTTGCTACTGCCTTCTTTCATTCTCCATGGCATCAGAATTTCTGGGAGGGGGAAACTTGCAACACTGACTGTTTGAAATACTTTAAGAGTTATTTGCTATATATTTCTGTCATGCTCTAACATGACATGATTGCTTGAAAACAAGGAACTATTTGCATTTCTGTATAAAGGAACATGGATGTGTGAATGAACTGTTTATCTTTCTGCTTCCTTCCTTCCTACGTTGGTGACAGGTAGTTCTAAAAGTGCTTTACAAGCAATGTACTCAATGGTTCCATCCCTACTAGACCAGGGTGAGGAATCAATGATGCTCATTAATTTCCTTTTTGTTAAAGTGCCTTATTGCTGCATGGTAGAATGTGAACCAACAAGCAGGAGGTCAGCTGGGGAAGCCCCTGAACTCCCTATGGATCAGAAGCTCTCTACATCTGAGTAGAAACCAGAAGTCCCCCTATTGTTTTGTTTCATATATTTAAGTTTTATTTCATATCCTAACAATCTAATCTGAGCAGGGGTTGGGAGCTGGTGAATACTATGTATCAGTATTTCTTGATAGAAATCAGCTGAGTTAATGTCTACAGATAAATTGGAATTCAGAAATATACAAACAAAAATGTACCTTTAACTACCAAACAAAATGTGATTCACCTTTTATTTCATGGGTAAGCTTATATTTACTAAGGCACTTTTTCTGGTTTAAAAAGATTTGGATGCTTTTGAGCTGAAACAGGTGGGAAATCAAATTCAGTATGGATACACAGACATATCAATATTCTCATTAAACTACTGAGTAAAAATTGTGCTACAGGTGTAGATATTATATCTAACCCTGTAAAATCTATTATTCTTCCACCTTAAGAAAATATGTGTCCTCTCTGCTACGGATTTTACCACAGTATCTGAACTTGGCAAATACATATGATGTAGCCGCTGTGAACTGTCTAAAAATAAATTAGTAAGGTAATATTAAAAGAAAGCAACTTTATTTTATGTCCTTGTCTTATATGGAGCAACTTTGCTCTTTTAAAAATGTGACCTATACAATACTCAAAGTATGACCAGGTATCATTTTTTTCCTTTCTGTGAATAAAAATGTACCACTCGCAGAAATCTACCCTAAATACAACTCTCATTTGTGAATATATAGGATGAATTTGTACCCCACAATCATTACGTAAAATGGTGGCTCAACACCATCCAGTTCATTTTTTGTTTTATGTTTTTTTCCTCCCAACATCTTAATTTGAGCCCTCTCTTTCTCTTGGGAAGAACCCAAATCCTTCAAAACCATCAGAGATGTAAGCAACCTGCCATCTCCATCCTCACACTGAGTTTAATAACAGAACACAATACACGTTTTTATCCCTAGTAGGAAGGAATTGGCAAGAATCACCCCTGTGAAGTCCTTGCCTAATAAAACTCTATGAAATTCATGGGGTCAATGTAAGTCATAAGGTAACTTGAAGGTGCATGCATGTACACATACATGCACATGCATGCACATGTGCTTGCACAACACACATACGGACCATGGTTCAGAGTTGTAAGAAAGTGTGCAAGACTTGGTTACATTTTGGCTGGAGTTAATAACATCGCCCTCAACTGTGGATTTTGTTAAATACTTTTGATGACTCTTTGCAATACCTATTGTAACGTAGTAAACACAAGAATATCAGCTCTGAGCAGAAGAGTTGGTTCATTTTTTTCCCTTTCTTTTCCTTCAGAAAGTTAGGAGAAAACTAGCAAAGCATAAGAAGTGCACCAGGACAACTAGATTTTCTAACAAATCCATCCGAACTGAATTTCACAGGGTGTGTAGTATTTCAACCTCCTTCTAGACCAAGGATGGGCATTGTACAGTCTTCCAGATGTTGCTTAAGGCCAAGCTACAGCACTCCTCACAACTGGACATGCTGGCTAGGGCTGATTCAAGTTGTAGGGCACCAGCATCTGCAGAATTACACATTTCCTACCTCTGTTGTAGATCTTTCCTAGCACTTCACTTCAGGTTTTTGATGTTAGTGCAATGATTCTTGCCCGTCCTAGTACATAAACACAGATAGTCCACAGACATCTGTTTTTGCATTACATTATGGTTACCAAAAGGAAAGGTAATACGAACATGGTTAGAGGTGAAAAATTATGTTGTTTTTGTACAATCCTCTTTGGTCATCCTTCCCTTTCCCTTTCCTTATCAGGGAAGATACTTGGCAGGATACTTAGATTCCCCCTGGCTATTCCTGTAATCTTTCTTTGCTGTGATGCTAGCAGATGGCTAAAAATTGGTACCCTACCATTTCCCCAGCTTTGGAAACTGGAAAGGAAAATACTGGTAATAAGAGGCTGTTTGCTGCAGTGTTCATAATGTTTAAAATGGTTAGAATTTTAATTATTTGATTAGCTGTCTACATTGCAGGTTTCTGTGAAATTCTCCTAGGATATTTTAACAGAGCTAGGAACTTAAATGTGATTTGTACTTTTTCACTAGGACTAAAGGGAAACTGGTGGGTGGGTTCAATAGATTACAGACTGCAGGACATAACTGAAGTGGTGTGACCTCTACCTAATATTCTTCAACTAGCTCCAAACAAGGCTACCACTTTATAACTAGTTTGCTTTCCTGAATCTCCATGTTCAAATGAGTCCAATTTTGGGAAGGATGGAAGGTATCAGGAAAAAATCTTAATGTTCATAAACTGGGGGAAATGGTTTTAAAATCTAGGTGTGATGGTTGCCAAAGAAATAGTGTATAAACTGTAAAGCCAGACAATACCACTTTGTGGTTTCCATTTGCATCTTACATTTAATGCTATCTTCCTTTGATTTCCCTTGGAGAAAAAAGCACTGGTATTTCTGTAGTACCATCTTTAATTAGGGAATGAGGGAAGGAAAACAAAATTCCAAGTATGCAGCAAATCCTGAGTTTCAGTCTCATATGGGTCTCCAGTAGGAGGCAGCCTGAAATAAAAACTTCATGTAACTCTGACTTCTTTTCTGGCTCCAAACTTCCTGTTTTCATTCCTTCACTCATATATGTTTAACCATTTCTTCATTTTTAACGGACACATGGAGTGTTTCAACTTTCCCAAACAGAAGTTATCCCATTCCAAATACTCTGTACACATCCTGGAACCATTGTCTAACAAAACAAAACAAAACAAAAAGATGGTTGTGCTCCTTCATAAGAAAAAAATCTTGGGTGTCTTCTGATTGAGTCTAACTGTACACATTGTTGATTTTTTTTTTAAACTTTGCTGTTCCTTATCCTCTTCTCTGTTTTTGTAACACCTAGCTTGAAGAATGGTTTTGAAAAATCTGTGTACCATTTTAGCTCATTCTAACAAAAGCACTGGTCACTGCCAATAAGAAACATTGGCTATTTTGTCAAACAGACTCTTATCAGGCAACTTCTTTAAAGCAAACCATAGTGATAAACACATATACAGTAATTAGACAGCAAACTAAACAACATATTCAAGAGCACAGGAGAGGAGAAAAAATTACTTTTTTCAAAAGCCAGTTGCAGAGTCTTTTTAAAAAATATAAATATTTGCCTGTTCAAAAATAGACAGGAATCTGGCAGGCCATAAGAAATTGAGTAATATCATACTCAGAGCTCTTAACCAAATAAATATGTTTTTCTCAATGCAAACAATAGATCTTGAAGTGTGTGTGTATATCTATGCGTATATATATGTGTGTATGTATGTATATACACGCACGCATGTATGTATGTGTGTGTGTGTATGTATTTTTTTTTAAAAAATCCTACTCTTTATAATGTTGCAAGACATTTTCCTTTGTTCTTGTAACAGACTAATAACAACACCTTTGAAAGTTATTTCTATCAAGATTCTGAACATCTTATGTATGGTAGAAGGTATGCAATCAGACACCCATGGATGCAGTGCTATTTCAATTTTTTTTTCCCCCAAATGACTGCGCAGACTCTGTGACAAGTTTGGTTAAGATATATTCTCAGACATGATCAGTTTGGCACTCTGGACAGTCAACACTACTCTGTAATTTTTGGAAGCAGAGAGAAATCAACTCTTGTACAAAGTGATTAGAGAGAGAAGGGAATCTAGTTAATCCCTGCTCTTTATCTCACTTTCTGTATCTTTTTTTTGGTCTATATACTGAAGTCTTGCTTCCTTCTCACCTGCAGAAATCACTTCCTCTTTCTCTGGAGAAGTAAGTTAATTTCTTTGTTCTCTTTGTCTGGAAAAGGAGCAAAGGAGCTTTCACGAGCTCCAACCACAATAATGGATGCTAGCTTTTACCTACAAATGACAGTCAGTTTTTAAGGAGCTTTCCTAAGCAAGTTTAGGTCAGCTTCTTCTGCCTATCACCTTTCCTGTTCTATGATGGATTTCCCAAGAGAATAAATATAAGATATTTTTCCCTTACAAGAACATCGATCATAATTACTTCTGTTTCTGCTACCAGATCATATTATACTAGCCCTGCTGTACTCTGCTTAATTTAGATACCAAATATTACTACAATGATTTTCCCTAATTTATGTCTTATCACAATTTCAAATATGCTTACAAGAACCTGTTTACTTGATCTGTATAGCTAATATAATTAGTGTAAAATAGAAATGGTAGGTATTCTTCAACATACCAATTTGGCCAGCAATTTTACTTCATCATCTGGCACTATACTTTCAGTTCTTTAGAACAGGCCTAAAATTTATTCTTGGTGGCTCTCTCTTACAGGATTTATGGACTCCATGGTGGTAATCTTTTAGTGTCAGATTGGTTTTAAGGTTTGTATTCTGCTTTAGTTTCATTTTTAACTTAGTTGTTAGTTTTTCACTATTTCCTTGTTAATTTGATTTACTTGTGAATTGGTAACTTTGAAAGAACTCTGTCCTATCAGTGAAAGACTGCATCCTTCAGTGCCTGAACTTTGAAATCTGAGAGGAAAGGGAGTCAAATTCTTCTATTGCTCCTGCCACCCACAAAGGCTTGATTGGTGAGTAACGATTCAAGAAGGGGGTCTACTTGGTACATATTCTCAGGCTGGGTCAATATCTCACAGGAGAGGCTATGCTGGATACTGCCCCGTTATCTTTCCAGCAGCAGGCAGGACTTCAGCAGTGACTGGTGCTAACTAAAGGGCTTTTAATGAGTGATGTATTTTTCTTGTCATGTTTTTAAAACTCTTTTTTAAAAACTTTGTTGTTGTTGTAATGCGCTTTCAAGTTGACTCCAGCTTATGGTAATCCTAGCACAGCAGTTTCTTGGCAAGATGCATCTAGAGGTGGTTTGTCATTGCCTTTCTCTTAGGCTGAGAGAGTATGACCCAGTCACATAGGCATTTTCCATGGCTGGATGGAGATTCAAATTCTGATCTCTCAGAGTCCTAGTCTACCACTCAAACCATTACATCACACTTTTAATTTGCCATTTTTAATTTGTTGTGTATTATTTGTACCCATTTTAAATCATATTGTGAGCACTTTGGGTTCATGTGTGTGCAAAACCATAATAAAGATAAAGTGACTTGTACAGTATCAACAAGGTATTATTTATGAGATAACAGAACAATTTTTTTTAAAGAAAGAGCATGCCTGCCAGAAGGAGACACATTCACAATTCATTTACACACAATCTACCAGACCCAGCTATTCATTTATTAACATAAACACTATATCTAATCACCCACCTATGAGCAGGTATTTTACGGTTTCCAGCAATCAGGATAACATCACAAAGTTGCTGTTGTTTCAGGTAGCTTTCCATCTTCCTAAAGGTTTGTTCAGCATGGTGTACAGCCTGATAAAACTCCTCAGAACTATTAGGGTCCATATCATATTGAGGTGGCAGGGGGAGGCTAGCTGCTGACAACCTGCATACCCAAATAAGGGGAGAAAAATATGGGGAAAAAGAGATGGTTATTATATGCCTCCAGGAGAAGTGACTTAAACATGTAGTTTTGAAGATGTTAGAGAAAAACTCAGCATGCCTTTTCCCATTCTCAAAACAGAGAAATCAGTGAGAAATATATCCACTCTTTATGTGATATCTTAATCTGAAAGAACATGGAATTAAAAAATTTTGCTCTTATTACTGATTCATAAACTGCAAGTTAAGTACAGAGCAATTACCCTAATCATCTGGACGTACACATGCAGGAAAACAGACTTTTGCATGTCTAGCTTTTGCATGTCTAGCCATCTACACGGATGAGTGTTTGGACAGAACCTCAGCCCAATCCAGTAATTACACCTCTGCATATCCAGCCCTGTAAAATCTAGAATGTCACTTATCAGCTAATTAAGAAATGTGAAAAAGTTGGGATGCAATTCTGACACTGCTCTGCACACCAAAACCAGTGACTGACACAGTTCTAGCCTCTTCTGCAGGTTCATCTTCTGTTGCACCAGCCCCATTATTTCTGTACCTTAAATTTAATACTGTGTTAGCTTTGAGTGTTCAGAATTCATGGTTTTGAGTCTATGATAGAAACAGAGGCATATCCTCTCCCATTTTGTCAGACCTGTGAAAGTGAACTGCAATTTTATTTGAGATCAAAATGTCTTCGTCTTGCACTGTATTATTTCTCTCCCCACTTTTCTTTCTCACTGGTCTCTTTCTTTCTCAACTCCAGTATGCCTTCAGCAAGTACCACCTTTACCTGGATTGGAAGTCTTACTCTTGAGGTTTAACTCTTTCTCTCTGCTTTGGTTTTTTGTTTGTATGTCTGTTTTCTTTTCCTGATCCACTCTAATTGTTTTTTATTTCTCTCACACAGCTATTTTGCCCTCCACCCTGCTCATTAACCCAACCCTCTCCTCACTATCCCTACCAGGATCTCCAGCCCTCACTTTAGATTGTCATGTTCTACCGCCACAATCTTGACAATCACATAGGCATATTGTTCAAAATATTTGCTTGTGTAAATAAAGTGATGATTCAGACTCACACACAAGTCAATGCTTCTCCACTCAGGCTCTCTCTTTCCAACATTGATTCATATTAGGCGTGGAAAGAATATTCAAAATTAGACAAAAGTTATTTTAAAAAACAAACAATTTTTCCAAGTTTTGAAAAACCCTGGCAAGAAGAATCTTGGACTGAGGTGAATATTCACAATTCAGGGCTTAACCTGAAAAAAATTAACACATGGTTGTTTTGGGATATATCTATGCAGAAATATTATCTTCTACATAGAAGAAGCAGTTTTCTGTTCAGGAAATGCTGTAATTAGGGACAGCCTGTGCAAAATTGCATGTGGCTGGTTTGTATGCAAAACACATTTCCCGCACAGAAAAACTGAATGTTCTATGCAGAAAATAATATATCTATGCAGCAATATTATTTTCTGTGCAGAAACTAGCTATGTTCTGTGCAAAACAACCACATGTGAATTCTATACACAATAATTCTCAAACTGCAAATACGCTTTAAAAAAAACAACCCAGTTTTCAAAGACTTTCTCACAGTAGGAAGAAAATTGCTAACATTACTCACTGTTTCTTTCAAAATAAGAAACGTAGGCCCTTTTCACATGTGGAGGGAGAAACGGGGTAAAATGCGTGGAAACAGAGCTTACCAGCAACTGGGTAAGTCCGTCGCCACATGGAGCAGCACGAGTTCGCTGCTCCACACTCCTCGGCGTCCTGCGGTGTCCAAAATGGTGGCTTACGGCTGGCAGAGGCTCTCCACCAACCGGAGAAGCTCGCCAGCCAGAAGCTCATCCCCGGCAGATCTGCAGGCACGCACTTGCGCGCGCCTGCAAATCTACACCGGGCGCTGCGACAGGACTACACGGGGCTGCAAGCTCTGTGCTTTTTAAAAACCTCCTCAAAAGTGGTTTTTAAAAAACATGTGGTGCCACCACTTCCAGTCACTCCTGTGAGGATTGGGGTGTGGAACTACGTTAAAGTAGTCTGTCCCAATCCACTCCACAGTGTAGACGACCTCCGTCAGAGGTTGCTCTACACCGTTTTATTACCCCCGTGTGGAAAGGGCCTTAGTGAAGAATTATATCTCTACTGGACACACACACACGCATACATGCATACATATATATTTATATGGACATTCTTATAGTCTTTCCATTGAAGGCAGGAATACATAGCCCTTAGCCCAAGATGTTTTGTTCACCCCGTTATTGCTTTATTTGTTGTTTTCTCTTTCACAGAGCTTTTGTGCCTCTAACAGATGCTAAACATGCAAATATTCAGCAGAAATAGCTTTTGCAGAGAAGAGGAGTCCATAATTTTAGGCTGTTCCTCAAATTATCTAAAATCATACAGCTAGACCTATGCTCAGTCTCAGGCCCATGCCATGACCTGAATCTTCTTTGTATAGTCAAATAATTGAAGCAATGGTATTTGCATAACTGTTCACTCACCATTTAACAATCGATTTATTGGTATACTTTAGTTGGAGGTACCAATATGATTCAGGTCTTTACCTGTAAACTGGGAGAAATGGAAGCAAACTTGGGCCCTTTCCACACCTTACCTCTTCCTGGCACAGGGGCGTAGGGATCATGCAACCAGCCTTTTGGAAGAGGCTCTCGCATCACCTCTGCTCCATCTTTGCAGTTGCTGCCTGCTGGCCATCAGACAGCATGAGGGCTCCACCTCTTCCTTCCACAGTGCAGCCGAGCATTTTCCCAGGCTGCACTGGGGGAGGAAGTGTGAGGGCCACATCTCTGTTACCCTGTCTACTGGGGGTCCCGTGAGGGACACCTAAATGCGCTCACAATTAAACAAGTTGGGGAAATTAGTCAAAGAGCACAAGTTAGAAATGTGAGAGGTAGGGCAACACAGTGGAATCTTTTACCCAATGTCTACAGGGTCACGCCAAGCCAAGAAGCAAACCAGAGTTTAAGAATAATTGTGATCTTTATTAAAATACAGACAAACAGTGTATGCAACACACTCACACAGATAACTATGGAAAAATAAAAGTTGGAGTGGAACAGAGGGAATTTTAAGAGGGATTGTTGATTTGGGTGATACTACACCTGTCCTGAAGCCCGGGTAGATCACTGCGAAAGTTCGAAGGTGCATAGTCTCAGTACGTGGGACTGACGGGAAGGCTCACCCAGCAAAGTGGCAGCAAAACGGGATGGAAATCGGGAGCGATCCAAAGAAGCTCACAAAACCAGGGGGTTTTATAGGGAGAAATGTGACCACAGGCTATTCCGTACTTGGGGAAAAACAATGAGTTTGGGGCCGGAGACAAAGCCTCTGAAAGGTCAGAATTTAGAATGATTGAATTAAGTCCGAATTGACAAAGAGGTAGCCAATATGCAAATGTGGAGTTTGTGACAGTTGAGGATTCCACTTGCCAAGTTACCTGCTCGAGGCAGGGAGTTCTTTGTAAATAGCGTGTATACATAATAGCGTGTTTGCCGGGAGGTCTCCTAAAGAGGCGATCTGGCTATTTCTGGCCTGCCTGGGTGGGGAATGGAATGTCCAGTGATTATGGCCATGCCTAGTTTCATGCTTGTCCGGGGGCCTCACAATCGCGTGGAGAGGGGTGGTAGAGGAAAGCCAAATTATTGATATCAAAGTGATATCTAATGATTCCAAGCTTGGGCAAGGAACTGTGGTGACATCTCCAGAGGCTCCGCACGCACAGATGTGGGGCCTCAGAGTGACGCGTGATCACGCACCATTTTCGGCTACAAGCCAAAAATGAAATAGTGTGCGATCAGCGCCTGCTGGCCCCAGCAGTGTCGTGCAATTGGGAGGACATCATGTGGACTGCTCCTCGTAATCACACAACACTCCGGAGGCCCTTTCGCATGGCAAATGCTGTGCAAAAAGTGCCTTGGTGTTTGTTGATGGTGCTTTAAGGATTACACAGCAAATATAGGTAAAATGCTTCTTTCAGGAGTATTAAGTATTGTTTTGAAAAATCACCTTTAGAACTTTCCCACTCTGGTTCCTTTTTCCATATGAAGATTAGCTTTTCTTTGGTTGGAATCTGTCTGGAAATACAGTGGTATCTTTCACATATCTTACTGTAATGTGAACAGAATAACACAGAGTCATGCTTTAACCTTCCTGCCCCAATGTCCTTTTACTGTACTTCAATTTAGCCACTCTCATATTCTTTCCTACTCTTTTTCTATATTTATATAGAGCCTAGGACAGAAACTACCGAGCCTTTTTTAAAATATATAAAATACCAGAAGCCTGCAATTAGAGCATTGCAAGTCTAGGCAAGAGGAAGAAGATGTTTTTCTTTGTTTTCCTAAACTCTTCTGCCATTTAAACATTAGGAAACTAATTGGATCTGTTTTTCCTAGGTAACCATTCCCTTGTTTTATTTTAACGATATCAGAAGATCACTACTGCAGCATCCTGACCTTAAAAAAAAAAAAGGAGAAAAGGACTTAAATCATTTTACATAATGGGAAACTGAGTAGAATAGATAATTGAATGTTTCTTTACTAGGTTCCCCCCTCCCCAGTATGTGTGTGTGTGTGTGTGTGTTGGTTGTGGAACTGTAATCATGAAATGCACATATGAATATTATTAGACCATACTTCTGTGCCATCATGGGATGTGTTCCAAATGTGTACAGTTAAAAAGGAAAAAAAAAGCTAAGTGCACAAGGTAGGTAGCCTACCTATAGCAGCAAAAAAAAAAAAAACAACAACAACAACAACAGTAAATTAAAGTAAAAAAGACAGAAAACTGAAGAAATCAGAGAAGCTACCCATAAAGTAAAGTTAGAGGTAGATGGGCATCTGGTCAGGCAGGCAGCCATTACTCAAAGGCTCAGTTTTGTTATCTAGGGTGGAAAAGGAAACAAACATATAAAAACTGTAGACAGAAGTGGAAGAAAAAAAAGTAGGTGTCCAGGACCTCCTCAGACATCCACAAGTACATGCCATCCTCAGTGATTATATGGTGCCCCTTCCCAACCATGGTGTTGCAGTACACAGGCAGCTTGTCCCTGGAAAAGCACAAAAAAAAAAAAATACACACCCTTTGTCATCTGATCCCACCCAAAAGCAAAAAATCAACTGATAGAATTCCTACACAAGGGGAGGGGGTGGAAGTGTGACTTGATCAGGGCATGACTGTACAATACTGTATGATAAAGGAAAGTTTCAGAATAACAGCACTGAATTTAAAAAAAACAGTAAAACAACATATTATAGACAACAAGTCAGGTCTAAGAGTTCAGCTCTTCAACGTGCTCCAACTGAATACCTTATTTGAACAAATTCTGGAGCTCAAGGTCTTTTACACCTTTGAGTTGAGAATACACCTCTTATACTCCTCCATTTTCCTTCCCTTCTTGAACAGATAGTCTCTGCATGGTATAAGGTGTTATTCAAAAAGGAGTTCTTAACATCATTGCTTTGTTTCTCAAAGATTTTCCACAGAAAACCCATTCCAAGATCAGAAGCATTCAAGCTAGTCCTAGGGGATTTTAGAAAACCACAGTTTCATTCTATATTTGACATTCCCCAGTATTCATTAGGATAAAAGTTCCAGCTACAGACTTCAAGCTGGTAACAGGACTCAGAGACAGAACTACAGCATTAATGAATAGCTGCTGCAAGGGAAACAAACAAACAAAACCCCAGCCAGCATTCATAGTTCTTTTCTGTGGAGGGAGTCAACAGGAAAACCTGTCATGAACCATCACTGTAGAATTCAAAATCTCTTAACCTACACCTGCTACAGAGTGGCGAGCACCACTGTACAACTGAAAGCATATTTTAGTAATAATCTCCCTGTTCAGTCTACCTCTCTTCTTTTCTTTCTTTCTTTCTTTTTCTTTTTTTTTTTTGCCTTCAACTCTTCTTTTGTCCCTTCTCCTATTCGCTATCACTTTCTTACAAATGCTTCCATCATCAAATCTGATTCACCATCCAATTCCTTGTTTGTCAGGTCTCACACTCCACTCTATTACCAGCTTCTCCAAACATTTCTTTAACGCCATTTCCATTCCTTAATCAATTCCTTTCCTCTTTCCTTCCTGAAGTTCTGTTTTCTCTCCTGGTTCAAGCAGTTGTTAACTGTAGTACCTGCCACGGCTGCTTGAATGTGTCAATTGATTGTCTGTTACATCTCTTTCCCTCCACCCAGATTGCAATCTGTACACTCTGGCTTCCAAGATAGTCCATGGACTCCCAATGCTCACTGCTAATATTGGCTGTGACCATTGTGGCCCATAAGCAATCCAAGCAAAATTAGGAGGAAATGAGAAAACACAGACAAGGCATGCTAGATCCTACTATCAGTAACACTTTCCAGATTGTCTCCAGTTCTTCATTAGGATATGACATGGCTGAGATGCTGCAAGTTATACTCAGGATGAACTACAATGCATACATCTTATCCCTTCCCACATAACTCCCTTTTCTCTTGTATCCTCCATTGCCATTTAGTGGCTAGTGGAGAATGGAGGTATTGGAGAAGCATCTGGATATCTCCCTATAGCCAGATGCAAACTACAAAGTTATCCTCTTTTCACAAAGGATGCCTTTGTCATTCTGCCTCTGGCTATAGGAAAATTGCCAGATGCTTCTATAATACCTCTCATACCACACTAGCTATAAATGGTAATGATAGAGGCCCCCACTGAAGACAAATGAGTCCTCTGAGGGTTGCGGTCTTTGTGTGAATGAAACTTTCAGTTGAGCAAGTTTTCAATCTATCTTTCAAAATAAAACAGTTACTTATTTTACTTTATGTGTGCATGTGTATTCTTTTAGACCGATACATCCAGACACTGCAGTGTTAAACATAAACATGTGCGAAACAGACTGGTGGTTTTAGAAAAGTATATTTATTTCCCCTTCAGAACAACAGTACGAATTGCTAAATAAATTTTGACTTGGAACTGAGTAAACCATATGTCTCAGCTTGCTTGAAAAAGTGAAAGTAACGGGTTTTCTTGACAACTAGATGAAATCTGTTTGGCAAGTTCTCCAAGGAAGATGTATTGTATGAAACTGGATTTTTGTCTGAACCGTCTGTCATGTTATATAGTTGGAAATCTGTGTGTCAGAACATTTTGTCAGTTCTATAATAAGTTGAAAGATGAGTAGTTCCACCATAAAATAATATTAAAGAAAATGAAAACCCTCTGAGAGCAGTTCAGCAATGCACCCAATTGCCCAGAGAGGTGGGGGGGTCTTCTCTGCTGGTGATGTTTTAGATGGAGATTCTGCACAATCAAGGAATTGGACTAAATGGCCCATGAGAGGCCCCTTCTAATTCTATGATTCTAACTGAGTGTGGGTTTTATCTCCATGCATTCTTTGAGTCTGGGGACCAAGATTCGGAACAGTTTGGTGCATGTCTATGGGAGAGGTAGGAAGAGATTCTCCACCCTTATCCCATAAACACAAATATCATCCTAAATTATGAACAGAGCTACTCCATTTACAGCTTGTATGGACATAAAGAGCCATTATAAGATATGCACTGTATGTGCATTGCTTTCGTTTGCAGGTTCAGATGGATGTGTGGAAGCTGTAATAGAACTAGTTAGTAAAATTCTACGTGGCTAGTTCTAAACAATGTGAATATAAGAACAATATTAATGAAAATTAAAAAGATCAAAAGTACTGCCAACCAGTCTATTTACTGTGAGCCAAGGAGGAAGAAGAGTTTTTGGCTTCACAGAACCAATGAGAGACCTCCATAATAGGTACAGAGAAAGAGATCTGTTTCTCTTGGATTCTTAAGTTTGTACCTTGTTTGTAACACTGAGATATGACTAATACCCCTAAATACATGTCAATAATTAGTATTATAAATCAATGAAACAACACTACACTGGTACTGAACAAACAGATTTCTCTTAGAAGAAAGTCTTCCCATCATCCACTAGCAGATCAGTTTCAACGATGTGCATATATCATTTCAGCCTTGCAGGCACATGAGTAAGATTTCACTTTTTTTTTTAAAAAAAAGTTGTTTTCATTTGCAAAGCACAGAAGTGGCTTCTTTGCAAGGAAAATTAGGAGATAGAGACTGAAACCCTGATGGTCTATTGTTGCCAGCTGTTTGTAAAATCAGGTGTTAATGAGAATCTGATATTCATATGGATTCCTTTTTGCTGACATGGTAACACATTATTTAGAAAAAAAAGTCATGTTCTGTTTTGACTGTGGTAGGATTATCAATGTTCTGAAATGCTTCCAGTTGTTGTTGTTGTAGTTGTGTGTGTGTGTGTATGTGTGTTTTAAAAAATTTCTTATTGAGGAAAATTGTAGTAGAAGTGGATGCGTTCAATGCATTCTATATTCACTATAAGCTCTCAGTCACTTGTTACAGTTTTAACTGTAATGAAGTAATTTCTAACAAAATACAGTCCTCCCTCCACATCCACAGGTTTGATCTTTGCAAATTTTATTATTCACAGGATATGTGTTTGCCCCCCCCCGCCATTTTTCCTTTCCCCATTCCCTTGCATTCCTCACCTCAGGTTTGTGAAGCTTCAGTTTAAAACAGATTTTTTTCCCCCCTCTGGATGAGCAGAGCCCCTCCTACTGCTGAAGGCATGTCCTCTCTGCCATGTGGCTGCACATTCTGCTGTGTAATGGCTGCTGATTGACCAGGTGCTTGCTCTCTTTGCTACTTTCTCTAGCTAGAACCCCTACAACTTCGTTCTTCTCTTTCTGAGGGGAAAGTATCAGTAAGCCTATTGGCTTGTTTTTTATTCTCTCTGGGAATACAAGGGACAGAAGCTTAGGAATGGGATGACAGAAGCTCCAGAGGAGAATGGGAGTGGGATCACCTGGGAGGGGGCAATTAGCAATTTTTCTACTTTTATGAGGGTTCTGTGCCCCAAACCCTTGCAAATGTAGAGGGGATACTATAGCTGGAAAGAATTCTTTTCTATTATTTATTTCTTGAATTTATATCCTGCTTTTCTCTGAGATGAGATCCAGGGCAGCCAACTGACATTTTTCATCCTTAACAGACCACTGCAGAATACCCTTGTTTCCTGTTTTGTTTCACTACAAAGAATGCTTCTGTAAGTTAAACTGCAACATCATCTACACTGAGACCTTTGTCAAGATCTATATCAAGTTATCAAGCTTCTATTAACCTAGAATAGAATCTATGTTCCACTCTAAATGCAAGCTACATTTCACTTGATACAACTGTGATAAAGAACACTCACTATAATTCATTTCCTGGCCAAAAAAATAAAAAGGGGGGGGGAGTTCCCTGACACTTGTGAAACTCAAGTGGAAAGAATAATACAGTGGCAAGAATGTTGTGTTATTTTGGCTCATTATTTATACATTTTGGTGTGTTTCACAAAATTATTCTGCACATAAATATACATTTATTTTTGCATTAGAATTTAGTGGGTGCTTGTCCCAAAGATACTGTTTCGGGGCATCCATCTTTTGTGTGTGTGTGTGTGTTCGTGATTCCTGTTTTCTGTGCAAGCAACAGGTATCTTATACAACAAGAATTCTAACAACAAAATATTTCACAGATACATGATTTCTTTTGTTCATGAATGCTGTTTTCTGTGCAAGGTTTCTGTTTTCAAGTCTGATGCTTTCGCATAAAAGAAAGCATTCTTGCACAAAAGACGGACACCTATCTGTAAATAGGTGTGTGTGCAAAAACTCACAGTTCTCTCACACATGCAAAGCCACATGTATTTCTGTGCAGAATAATCTTCTGAAACACCTGGGGTGTGTGACTACCAGGTGATCACTGCATATTTTTTCCTATGCCATTAAGAAAACTGTGGATATTATTCATACTGACATGCAAAGATGAAATAGACGAATTTTAACATCACTAATTGTGAAATATATACTTTGCAGAGGTACCTTTATATTGGCATTAAATGAGTCATGGTAAACAAAAAAAGCCAACATAGAACTGTTTTCTCAAATATGCATTTTTTGAGATCAAGAAGATAGATTTTTTTCCCCTCTCCAAGAAACAGTTTAGCTATTTACATGAAAGTCATACAAAATTAGTGACTTGGGAATACGTTTGTTTTCTACATTTTAAAGTACTTTAACCAATGTTTCCTGGAAATTTACTTTATGTAAACGAAGGGAAACTGTGCCTAACAAATGAATCAATCTTCTGTATCAAATACACTAAGTTTCCTCCATAGTTTGGTATTTTATCCCAAACACCTGCATGTTTGAATATTTAACCCAACTCTGAGAAAACTGCATTTCTTATTAGGTAAATCATCATCACATTTACCATTGTTCCACAGTTTATATCTAATTGGATCTGCTAACAGTAATGTTTTTAGAAATGTTTCTCACTCCTCATAAATATCCCAGCTGCTAAACAAACAACAACAAAATAAGAATGAAGGGCAAGAAATTCAATTAATGTGTAAACAAAAACGTTGTGACTTAATCCTAAAGTATGTTCCTTTGGTTAGTAACATGTGTTGTTACTGTTACTACAGCCCTGCTGCTGATTCAAATGGAATGGAGAGTACTGCTAGGCTACCAAATAAGACTGTTGACAGTACTAAGTTGGGATACAACTATCATCATACTTATGAGCAGCTCTTTCAAGGTCAATAGGTGTCTCAGTGCTAATTGGATCAGTGTAAACGGCTCTGGGTTCGGCATTTTTCCCTCCATCTCTTAATGAAGTGTGCAGGTATGTTATCTTTGGTATCTTCAGCATCTGATATGTTTTGCTCAGTAACAGGATTCTCCTCAGCCCCCATCGCTTCATACTTAGAGAAAGTTGTAGCCTCTTGGTAATCTGCCTTCTCCTTATTATCCAAGGAGTGAGTTGTGACACCCCGATGTGTAACATCAGGACAAGACATTACCATTAAGACACAATACAGAGAAACAAAATTATTTCCAATTGATAAGATGGTCAAACAAGACTGCATTTTATCACTTGATCTGTTTAACTTGCACACTGAATGTAAAGCATCATTAGACTTGGAGGAGGAAGGAAGAATGGAAATTGGAAGAAGAAACATCAACAATTTAGCATATGTAGATGACAACATATTATTAGAAGAAGATAGCAAAGATTTGGAAAGATTAGTGAAGAAAGTCCAGGAACAAAGTGCAAAGTCAAGTTTATAGCTGAGCAATAAGAAAACAATAACAATGGTGACAGATGATTTACGTAACTTTCACGTCCAGGTCCTCTAGGGGTCATTTACATAAACTGCTTAAAACAAGACTGGCAATGGTCACCCAGAGGACCTTCTTATCGGCCACCCCGAGACTGTAGAATCGCCTGCTGGAAGAGACCCAACGGCAAAAAATGCTGTCTGAATTTTAAAAAAACTGCTAAAGACTTATCTCTTCCAGCAGTTGTACCCAGTCTATTTTTAATTATGGTGTATTTTAATTATGATTTTAATTATGGCATATTTGTATTGATTGGCTTTATGTTTCAGAGTATTTTAATCGTAATGTATGTTTTAATCGGTATGCTTGTTTTATTTGTATTTTAACCTTTGTTGTATCCTGCCTCGAGCTTTGAGGAGAGGCGGATAACAAAATAAAATTTATTTATTATTGTTATTATTTAAGTAGATAGTGAAGAAATTGAAATAGTTCAATATTTTCCATATCTTGATATTAATTAGAATGGTGACTGTAGTCAAGAAATCAGAAGAACATCAAAGAGCAGCTATGAGGGAACTAAGTTAGAATTGTCCATGCCATTGTATTTCCAGTTCCTATGTGTTGTTGTGAAAGCTAGACAGTGAAGAAAGCTGATAGGAAGAAAATCAACTCACTTGAAATGCGATGCTGGAGAAGAGTTCTACGGATACTGTGAACTGCTAAAAAGACAAATCGTTCCGAGAGCAAATCAGCTGTGAATTCTCCCAAGATGACTAAACTCAGACTGTTGTACTTTGGATGTATTGTGAAAAGACATCACTCACTAGAAAATACAGTAATCCTTGGCAAGGTAGAAGACAGTAGGAAGAGGAGACAGAGCAGGTTACAGATGAATAAACTCAAATCAAGAAGAAGCCCAGCGCCCTGATTCTGCAGTCCTGACGGTAGGGTTGCTTGTTGGTACCTCATTCATAGGATCCTCATAAGTTGAAGTCAACTTGATGGAAGGTGACAACAAATACCTTAGTAAATGAAGATGATGCGTTCCTGGACATTATTTCTTTAACAGAAAATTTGGTACCAGAGGCAAAAATAACATGAAAAGAAAAGGGATAGATTCCTGCATCTCAGAAAAGATATTCAACATGTTTCAGCATATATATTTTTATTCCAAATTAACATTATGCACATGTGAAATGAAATGACCAGGTCAGGGAAGCCTTGCATAAATAAACACAAACATTTAAATCTTTAGAACTTTTCATGAAAGCTTCTTGAAAAATGCATCCAGGAATGACTTTTTCTTTCATCATCTTCCACTCTTATGATTTCCAATTTGATGGACAGTTTGATGTTTGAGGAAGTTAACACACTGGGGGAGCAGGTGAGGCAGGGTTATCTGTTTTCACCTTTTCTCTTTGTTTTGCTGTTCACACATTCTCAGGAAGGGATTCCAGAGGCAACTGCTATTTACCTTGTATTTTGCAACTAAAAAACTTCTTTTTAGAGAGAGGGCATAAAAGCCTTTGTAAAAGAAGCTTCTTTGTCAGAAGCTTCCTTACCTGAATACATCTTTGTAAACAGGAATTCTTGTACCTCAGAGCTATCTTTTTAAAACTTGATTTTCTGCTATGTTCTGCTTTTGTCCTTTTTGTGATGATCTGCGATCCTAATAAAATTGAATATGAGAAGCCAAGAACAAGTAAACACATCAAAATTAGCAAAGCGCCTAAAACTTCTTAAGTATACAGATGCTGAAAAATAAAAAGAGACTAAAGATAAGGTTATAATTTAACAGTTACGATAGAAATGAAAGAGGAAGAATAGAATAGAAAAACAAGAACTGGAAAAGTAGCTGAAAAAAGTAGAGTTCTCCTTTCTATTAAGTTCTTCCTGGGAGACAAGTGCCTCTTCCCATTCAATCCACTGGGAGTATGTCTTTGCACCTCTGAAGTCCAAGGTGGAAAGGGGATTCTAAGGAGGGTATTCTATTTTTTTTTCAGACTCATTAACTGGATCTATACTGTCTCTTCCCTGTCCAACTCTTAACAAACTATAAAGAACTTAGATAGTATGAAGAAAAATGAAATATCACTGCAGAAATTCTGTGACTCATTCCCACATTCAAAGAGCATGCCAAAAAGTTTCCTGCACAAAATGACTTTGTTCCCCTCTGCACCCATACCTGAAAACTAATAAAGCCCTCTTCTTACTTCAAGATATAATATTTTTTCAGGAAAGAAAAAGTTTACAGTCAAATCCATTAATTGTCTGAACTAAAATACACTCACTGAACAAACAGAACTTACATAGGTGTTGATTTACTACGTTTCCACTGAGTCATTGGATCTTCTCTAGTTAAGACAATCTACTGAACCAAGTTTAAAATGTCAGGTAATCTAGGGTGGTGGTGGTGGTTGTTGTTGTTGTTGTTGTTGTTGTTACATAGGAAGAGGTAATTAGTTCTGATTATATAATCCTCTAGCTAGTCTTTTAATCCATTCTATTATGCTTTTGAAATCTTTTTTACTGATTTTATTTCCTTGTTTTAACTAAAGGGAATAAATGAACAGAAAAGGATATAAAGACATTATACAAACAAACATTCAGTAGTACCTAGAGATTTCTAGTACATCTGAAAGGAAAGGATCTGCTATTTTGACTTCACAAGGAAAAGGCAAATCACTTGAACTAAATGAAAATGGGAAAAAACTTAGTTACATAACTCTTCACCCCTGGAAACGAGTACTCAGAATTTTGATCTGTGTAGTCCAGCACTAACTAGCACAATGCTGTAGAATCTCCCAAGGTTTCAAAAAAAGATCCATCATAGCTTCACTGCATGATATATAACAATGAGTTTCTTATTTCTAGATAGTGTTTATCAGAGGTAATTCAAGTATTTCATGCAACTGCAAGAACTACTACAACATGACCTACTAAACTGATTCTCTGAGAGACTTTAGCTGCAACCAGAGAAGAAGGTGGGTGGGTTACAGTGCAATCCCATCTGCTTACATTGCCTATAACAGAAGTGAGCAAAGTGGACCTGTGAACCATATGTGGCCTTGTCAGGATCCTGCAGATTTTAACTAACCCCACTTGAAAAAGTGAGCCCCCAGAATGGCACTAGAACAGGCTTTCCCACATCAATACAAATACAAATAAACAACTGTGAAACAATACCATCTGGAAGCTTTGCAGCATTTGTAAATTTAAAGAGACCAAGAGTTTGTTAGTAATGTATATATAGCTGGCCTTCCATATGCATTCTGCATCCACAGAGTCAACCAACAATATGAAAATATTCACAAAAAAAAAAAAAAAAACCCTCCAAAAAGCAAACATTGATTTTGCCACATGAAGAGAACTATGCTGATGTGTAGGCATACCCTGCTGCAGCCTCATTCCATTTCATAGATTCTCAGGCTCTCTCCGACACTTGAGGTGTTCAGGTGTTCACCATTTCATATAAGGGCCACCATTTTACTATGCCATTGTATATAATTGGACTTGAGTGTCCACAGACTTTAGTATACATTGGGGATCCTGGAACCAAACCCCAGCATGATACTAAGGGCCCACTGTACTTTTCTTATATAGTCTCCCAGTTTAAACACACCTCAAGCTGAACTTGTGTCAGGCAATTGAAATGGGAAATTATCTTTCTCTATGACTTTGGAAAACCACTGCTAGTTAGAATAGACAGTGCTGCATTAGACTGAAAAATGGGCAGGCTTAGAACAAGGCAGTTTCTTATGGTTTTTTTGGTGTGTGTGTGTGTGTTGAGAGAGAGAGAGAGAGAGAGAGAGAGAGAGTATATGTGTGTGATGTCATTTTCTATTCAACATTTTTAAAAGTCGTGTGATTACAGAACTATTTTTTATAATGAAATTACCATGTTCCTGCCAGCAATGTCCTGCTGTCAGTGTATACCTAACATAAATAAATAAATTCAAACTTAGCGCAATATAATATAATAACAACAAGTTGAAATATAGTTAAATCATTGCTACTACCATAGCACAGACAAGAAGTTCTGAACAAAGTTATATTTCATGTCATTGTTAGAGATGAGAAGAAAGCTATGACTCCTGACATTGCTTTGCGCCAGTTTCCTACGAGGTTACTTCAGCAAAAATACACCAAACAAGGAAAAGGATAAGCTCCATGTTAATACTGATCTTATCTGCTGTGCATGAATATTTTACAATGGAATCAAGCTTTCTGGCTGTTGGTATTTCCTTATATATCTGTTCTTCTTAACCTACTTTAACACAGCAAAAATCACTCTGGTGTTAAAGATGTGTGGGATTTCATTCATCACTCATTCTACTGAACACTAAAACAGTGAAAGCATAAGCTAGTTGTATATTTTACGTAAAAAAGAAAATTCAATTATAAATACATTACTTGAAATGTTCACATTGGAGAGGGAGGATATAACTGAGTTACTAACCTTTCAAAATAAGGGTTGGATTTTTTTTGTTTGCTTGTTTTAAACATTGCTGTTTTACAAATCATAGAAATCATAGAAATGTAGAGTTGGAAGAGACCACAGGGGCCATCCAGTCCAACCCCCTGCCATGCAGGAACACCCTCAAAGCACTCCCAAAAGATGGCTATCAAGCCTCTGCTTAAAAACCTCCAAGGAAGGAACCTCCACTACACTCCGAGGCAGCATATTCCACTGCCGGACAGCCCTGACTATCAGGAAGTTCTTCCTGAGGTTCAGGTGGAATCTCCTTTCTGCAGCTTGAATCCATTGCTCCTTGTCCTGGTCTCTGGAGCAGCATTCATCCTCAAATGGAAGTTATCATTTTCCTTATTCAGTATCTTTTCTTCCCTGAAGAAGGTGATTACAGTGGGTATTTCAAAAGTTTGTTGGTGGCCAGCCCAGTGGGGGAAAGGAAATAAACAGATGCATGTCCCTTGTCCATGGCAGTAAAGAAAATATAAGATTTTGATATAAGCCTTTGGCATCCTTTTAGTGCAGGGTAGTGCTCTGGAGCTTCCTTTTTAGGGTTCTGCAGCCTAGAGCCTAGAGAGTGGGAAATGAGGGTACCCTTGTGGTTAACCTAGAACCCAGATTCTCACTTCTAGAGTTCTGAGGCTTGGGCAGCAGTCCCTTGGGTCACCTGCCAGTTACAGACAACTGGTAATCAACCCAATTTCCGGATTTGTCGTGCCCCATCACCAAACCCAGACAAGACCCTTCCCAACAGCCACAACATAGAGATATGAGAGGGACAATACTTAAAGCAGCCAGTGGAAAAGGAGTCTCAGAGTGTTTGTATAATAAGGATTCATTAATTAAGCAAATAACTGGAGAAGGCTCCAAGCCAATATAAAGAGGGACCAGAATGGGAGGAAGCTGATGCAGTCAACCATTCCTATCAGTGGAAGCAGCCCAGCTTACATTCAGATTCCTTCCTCATGTTCTTAGAAACCTTGACCTTCACCTCATCTACTGATTTCACCATTGGACTGTCGCTCTGGATTTACTATGAACTCAGACTGCTAAACAATGATTGGTAATTTGCTAGCAAACTAAGACAAACTTTGCTCACTGACTGCTGATAAGAGGCTCTAATTAGATATCTGTGAGCCTTGGCTAGCTCCCAGCACAGGACAAGATTGCCCTCAGGTATGTTGCCCCAGGGAAGGCTGAGGAGGTAGTCCTGGAGTGACACCTGACCTCATCTGGACCCACATCAAGTTACTCCCCCCCTTGATCCTTTTCCAGGCCAACATAACTTAAATTTGTTAGGTCAAATAAAGTGGCCCTTATTTAACCCAACTCTCTGTGTCTAGTCTTGTTGTTCCATGGTTGGTTATCAAAAAACTGCCAATGAAAAATAAAACACATACGCCTAAGTCCAGTGGCCACTGCCAACTAAACAGGACTCACCGCATCCATTGGAACTTGGTAGACCAAAACTTGTGTAAGTTTCATTCATTTAGTGGGTCTGCTCTTGTTGGGACAACCGGATTCAAGTTCTACTTGTTTACATTTATTTACAATATTTATCCCATTTGTTCTCTATAGTCACGTGAGATATATTCTTCCTATTTTATAGACAAGAAGTTGAAAATATGAAATAATGGATTTCTTTTTTTTCTAGTACTATTATTCTACTTTTTTTTATTTTTTTTATTAAAGTTATAACAAACGATATTTACAAATAATAATTCTTTCTTTTTATAAATATATAAGAAACAGAAAGCAAAGAAATATATACAAACAAATTTATGTACCTATATACCTATAAATTTATATATCTATCCAACATCTAATTCTATTTCTATTTCTTCTTCTTCTAAAAATATATACAAATGTACAGTTTCAACTTCCTTTTTTCTTTCTTCTAGTTTTATTACTCATTTATTTTTCCAAACTTCTACTGATCACTTCTCTTTTTATGTGACTTGCCATATAATTTTGAAAATATTTTTTTCAATTCCCTTTTCCCATATCTTTGCTTATTTTCATTCTTTTCATTTTTCTTTCTGAATCGCCCATTTTCGTTGTATGTATTCTTTAATTGGTTTCAATTCTTCCCTATTTTTCCCTCTTGTTTCACCCTTAAGTGCCATTATCAAATCATCCATCATTATCATTTCTGATAGTTTAACATCCCATTCCTCGATATCAGGTATATGTTCACACTTCCAGTACTTTGCATAAGTAATCCTTGCGTTTGATACCATTTACAGTATTATTCTCCAATATGTAATATGCCCTTTTTCTATTTGATTTAACATATTTAAAAGAAGTATTTCAGGGTGCAAAGGGATATTAATTTAATATTAATGGATAATGGATTTCAAGGATACTCCATTAAATAAAGTCTAAGACAGGACTTAAAATAAGATGACACTATCTTTTATAGTACTTTAGGATTTTTGTATTATCTTTATCAACCTAGAGCATGATTTAGAACCAGGGTTTTTAAAACGAACAAACAAAGTGCAATTTTAAATAATAAGAAGGTTATTCTACAGGAATTCTGTAGATAGGTTTTCCTTTTATTTCATCATGTTAGAAAATTCTTTAAATCTATTATTATACTTTTATTTTGTAAAGCCACCCAACAGGACCACCCTGAATATATGTCTGAAGGGCAATATAAATACATCTATAGCAGATAAATAAATAAACAAACTGAAGCCAATTTGTTGTCTAATGAAGTATTAACCATTTTATGCTTTCTTCCTTGTGACTAGGAAGCCATCAAAACATTGCAATTCAGCAGATGGATTCTGTAGACTAAATTAAAATTTTATTCTTAAATTTAAAATTTTATGAGGTTATAAAAATTTAACCTTGAGGTTGAAAGTCTGGAATGTTCAGTTTAAAAGAGAACAGGTGTATATATGCCAGAATGGAAAACATACACTTCAGCAAAAGTTTAGTTTACAGGCAAAAGTTTAGTTTAAAGATAATTTCTGCCACACATATGAAATCACAATGGGGTTAAAACAAAAGAGACAGAATCTTTCAGTTCATATTCATACAAATGCTTGCCAAAAATTTGATATGGAAAATGAAACATTAACCATGTTTGAAAGTCTCTAGCTGAAATGGCCATGAGAAGTTGATAGATTAAAATGATCAAACATCAATAACCAATATTTCCACAGGAAAGAATTCTAGGAATTTTTAAAGGTTAAACTCAGTCTCCTTTTACCTTCTCCCTACGACTTCTGCATATATTTATTTCCTTTTTTCAGTTCCAGATCAGTTCAATCAATATAGATTTACAATTAATATAGGTGTTTCTGAGTAGCCATATACATCTTTCTGCTAAGACTTATCATTTCCTATCACACCCATGTTGAACATCTGGATATTTTGCCATCTTGAAAAACACTTGAGAATAAACAGTTGAAACAGGATGCAATGTGAGAAGCAGCAGCAACCAAACTGTGAATGTGTGGTTTCCAAGGCATACTGTAAAGCAAAGCCTGCTGGCATTTACCATCTTTATTATTCAGAAGGAAGATCTAAATCTGGAAGGTGTCTCTTGTTGGATTGACTTTGGATTTCCAGAGAGCCAGAAGAAACAGGATGCATGACTTTGCATGCTTTTTGTTCTGACTGTTCTCCTAAATGGACATCAAGTTTATAAGAAGAGAGACACAAAACAAACAAAAGTGAGAATTGCACGGTTATTGGCCAGAATTATGCTAGTGAACTAGGTTTTAACTATGTCGATACAGGCAGAGACAGTGGAAGTAAGAAGTCTATCAGTGTAGCAGCCATGACAGTAATACAATAGGAGAGAAATGGGTTGCTTGGAGCAAGTAGACCTTGTCTGCTATCTTGCACCATGGCAATCCTGTTGAGAACCCACCTGTTAGCACAATGCACCAACAGCATTTTAGACAGGAAGTGAAAAGCAATTAAGTTTCCTGTTCTCTTCTACAAGTATAAAAAGTTAGAATTCAGTTGTTTTGTCTTAATTCTATGGAATATACCAAATATGATGATATTATTGTTTATATAATTGCTTAACTGCAAAAAAAAGAGTGAAGGCAATTAAAGGAAATATTCTTTTGTTCTAAGTTTATTTATATCTCTGGTTTGCAAATTAATTTTTCAAGCAGAACAGTAATTCCCTAAAATCTGATAATGTGAAAAATCCCAAATAAGACAGGAATACTCAGCTCTGAATAAACTGAATTATTGTTGCTATGTGCCTTCAAGTCATTTCTGACTTATGACAACCCTAAGACAAAACTATCATAGGGCTTTCACCCAGTATCTTTCCATGGCTGAGCAGAGATTTGAACCTGGTTCCCACAGTCCTAGTCCAACACCCAAAACACTACACCCAAATCACTATCTTTAATAGCTCTGAATTACTCAGCCCTAAATAACGATGCCTTTCCTCAGTGAATAAGAAGCATGTTAACTCGGAAGCAAACCGTGTTCAGAGAGATAGCCATGTAAGTTGGTTTTAGCATAAAAAGACATAAAAAAAATCCAATAGAACCTTCAAGACTAACTGAGAAGAAGAAACTGGTAGCATAAATTTCAGCGTTTAGTGAATTTACTCCAAGACAGAGATGTGAAGAAAAAAAATGGAGAAAAATGAGGAAATGGGAACAAAATAGGGTGGAAAACAGTTTTTCTGGAGGATTTTTTTGGGGGTAGGGGGTGGGGAGGAGACCATTTTTTTCTCTTTTCCCCCCTGAGCTGTAACAACTGTGTGCATATATGCCTTCAAGTCATCTACCTTATGATGACCCCTTGAATTTCATAGGATCTTTTTTAGACAAGGAATATTCAGAGGCACTTTTTCCAGTTCCTTCCTCTGAAATATAGCCTACAACATCTGGTATTCACTGGTGGTCTCCCATCCAAGTACTAATCAGGGTTGACCCTTTTTTAGGTGCCAAGACCAGGTGGGATCTGATGCTTTTATATTTCAGATATTTTGGCCTCTCCAAAGTATTGATGCATAGATCTGCAAAATCAGATATTGAAACATGATGTAGCAGAGTTGTTAAGTATGTGTGCAATGAACTGATGAATTCTCAAGTGAACTTATACAGATTACTGCTAGATTGGCATGGATCTACTTTCATGCCAAAAATGTACAACTCTAATGGCTTCATGTGGCTCATCCTGTTTATCACATGGAGACTTTCCTAGTACATGGAAATGTGCCCAAAATTTCTTTTTCTGATCTGCCTGGTGTTGGAGAAGTTACATCATCACAAGAGGAAAAACTATAGTGACAGAGTATTTATTTATTATAATTCCAAAATTTATATATTGATTTTCATAACAGATAACTTCACAAGGCAGTCTACCATTAAATATTATTTTATTTTGAAAAAAATGTACACATCAGCAACAGAGAAAACCTATGTAAATGGTAAATAATATCATGCTAAGCTAACTGAAGATAAAAATGTATGTTTTCAACAACTTAAAATGGAGCCAGCAACAGACACATCTCACTAAGAAGTATATGCTGACATTCTTATCAGGTTACTGAATAAATTACAGATTTTGTTTCATTTTAGATTGTCTCATCAGCATCCAAAATGAGACATAACCCTTAGCTTATTCTGAAGCAAACTACATTCAAAGGTATAGCTCAAATGTTTTAGTATAAAAAGACGTAAGGAAACAGGGTAGCATTAATAGTAAGAACAAATGTAGTGAAAACAGCGAAAAAAAATAGGATAACTGAATGCTATCACAAGACCTTACAGAAAAATGAATGAATATAACCATAATACAGTGTTCCCATCACAGACAACCATAAAAAAGAGAGAAAGAAAGAGTCTACATGGGCATTCAGGAGAAAATAGGACACATAATAATAATATATTTGAATGCAAAAGTAGGAAACAAAGCAGAACCAAATACAGTTAGAGAATTTGACCTAGAATCAAGAAATGAAGCAGGAGAGTGACTGCATTTTGTGAGACCAACAGTTTGTTCATTGCAATCACATTCTTTGGGCAACCAAAGAGATGACTATACACATGGCCATCACCTGATGGCCAATACAGAAATCAAATTGACAACATGATTGGAAACAGAAGACAGAGAAGTTCCATTCTCCCTAGAAAAACAAGACCAGGAGCAGATTGCAGCAGCAATCATGGATGGCTAATATCAATAGTTACAGCAAACCTAATAAAGTACATTAAATGAGTCACTGTGTAAAAATACAACCTGCAGGACATCCTTGTAGAATTTAAAAGACCATGCACAGAATAGATGTGCACTATTAAACCCAATAAGAACTCTGGACCCAAACCAGGAAAATCGTCAGGTAAGAATACAAAAAACACTACCTGTAGCTAAAAAGAGAGAAAAGCTTCACTGGAGGACAGATGAAGTTCTTCATATAGTAAAGGGCAAGTGAGAAGCAGAAGGAAAGGGTGAGACAAATAGGATAAGAATCCTGAATCCAACTGTTGAACAATTGGTATGTAGAGACAAAGAGAAGTATTATAATATTCAACACAAAGAAACAGAAGATGATCAAAACAGTAGAAAAAGAGACCTCTTCTACAAGATCTAATAAATCAAAGGGATATTCAGACTAATACTAGAAATTCTAGATGACCAATAGAGGAACCCACTGTATGATCAAAAAAAACCAGTGGAGGCAATTTATTGAAGAACTGCATAAAAGAGATAAAAGCATGACAGACTCACTCAAGAACCTTTTGTCAACAAGCCCACAGTTTTACAAAGTGAAGTGGAACCCACACTTGGTAGAAATAAATCACCAGGAATAGATTACAGTCCTCTCTCCACATTTGCAGGTCTGACCTTTGAAAATTTGTTTATTTGTGAGGCACATGCTTGGCTCCCCACCCATTTCCTCCTCCCATCCCTTGCATTCCTCACCCCAAGCTTCCAAAGCTTGTTTTTAAAAATGGCTTTTTCCCCCTTTTGGGTGAGCAAAGCCCCCTCCCATTTCTGAAGGCATGGCCTCTCTGCCACGTGGTTGCACATTCTGCTGTGTATTGGCTGCTGATTGGTCAGGTCCTCCTTTCTCAAGATGGCCACCAGAAGTAACTCCAGAATTCCCCTCTTCTCTGTCTGAGGAGAAATCACCGGTAGACTTTTTAGGTTGTTTTTTTTTCTCCTCTCACCCCAATGCCAGGGCCAGAGGCAAAGGAATGGAAGGGGGAAAACTACAGAGGGGAGTGGGAGGGGATTTGTAGAGGGGAGTTATTTGTGTTTTTTTCACTTTCATAAGGGTTCTGCCCCCCAAACCCTTGTGAATGTGGAGAGGCTACTGTACATACTAATATAGCTACTTCAAGACACAGAGACAGAATCCATTAAAGTGCTAAGTAAAATCTGCCAACAAATATGGAAAACAAAACAATGGACCACAGTTTGGAATTAAATAATATACATTTAAATCCCCAAGAAAGGGGACAACAGTATCCATTGGACCATTACATTAATCTTCCATGCAAGAAAGTGTTGCTCAAACACATTCTATATAAATATTCTTCTTATTTCCATTTGAGTTTACTGTGCAGCTGCTTGGCTTTTTCAGATGTTTCTCATTTTTCTTCTGTGGGATTGTTTCTTATTGTACTTCTAAAGATCCTTTCTGTCACTCCTTCTTCATAAACTCCTGCCCTTGTTGGGTGTCTTTTTCCTTTAGCATATCTGCCCATCGAATTCCACTCAATAATTCCCTGAACTTGTTAAAATCAGGATCCTGAAATCCAAGGTCTGTGTTTCACTATACCTTTCTTTCCCCTGTCCCACTACCAAGAATTCAAGCATTACGTATTCAATTCCCCCTAAGGTACAAACTACTTTGATTCCATTGACCAACTCCTGCCTTTTAATTAGAATCAAGACCAAGATTGCCAAGTCCCTTGTTCTCTCTTCTACCCTTTGAAATAGGAAATTATCTTTAAGACACATCAAGAGGGGGGTTTTTGTGGGTTTTTTTTTTTTTTGAGATACTATGCTTAGCAGAGTTAGTTTCCCATCAGCATAAGGGTAACTGAAGTCTCCCATAATCACTAATTCTTACATCTTTGAGATTTGTGAGACTTGTTTCTGAAAAGTATCGCCCACCATCTCTTCTTGATTTGGCACTCTATAGTAAATTCCTACACAATGTTGCATTTTATTTGTGTGTTCCTCTCTCTCTTGCTCCTCCCCCCCCAATGTTCTCAACTGGTCCACTCTGATCACTCTCATGGATTTCTTTAGAAAAGACTTTGACATATAATGCTACTCCCACTCTTTTTCTGCCACATCTTTTTGAAGAATCTATTCTTTTTTTCATCTTTTTTGAAAATGTTTTACCCTTTTTGAAAAGGTTATACATTTTTAAAGAGGTTATACTCTTCAGTTGCAATATTCCAATCATGAGAGCCATCCCACCAGCTCTCTATTATACATAGGAAGTCATATTTACCTTCCTGCACTAGGACTTCAAGCTCATTCTGTTTGTTTCTGAAGCTCTGTGTACAGGTGTACAGACATTTGAAGCTATATTTGTTCTCATCTATTAGTTTACTGTCAGTTTTTCTGTGGATCCAATTTTTCCCTCAGCTCCTCCTCTAGGATTCTCACCCTCGTGTTTGCATTGGGGCTGATGCCTGAGCTATCATCTCCACCCTCCACTAATGATTTAGTTTAAAGGCCTCATGATGAGACTTGATATGTTACTACCAAAGGCATTCTTCCAAGTCTTCATGAGATGCAGCCATCTGTAGCCAGAAGTGAAAACTTCTATACATATAGCCAGTCATTCTCTTTTAGTATCTTCCTATCCCTGTGTAGTCTTCCATTCTTCACTGGAAGAACTGAAAAGATTACCACTTGCACTTCAAACCCCTTCAACTTCTTACCCAAAGCTTCATAAGCAGTGGTGATATGCTCATAAGTCTTCTGAGAGTGTTACTGGTATCCACATGAATAAGGAGAAAGAATTAGCGACTTGCGTTTTTGATCCCAGATAAACGTTCCAGGAAAATAGCACACTTCCCAATTCATCTTATTAGGCTGGCGAACTAGTGCCTCTGTATTTCTGAAAATAGTTCCCAACCACTGGTATCCCTCTCTTCTTCTTGCTGTGGTTGGTAATTACGTTGACTCCTTTTTCAGCATGTGGTGTCCCTTGTTGTTGGTTTCCTGTTTGAACATCTTGACTGCAACTATCCTCCCAAAGATGTAGGAAACAATTGCTTAGTTGGAGAGGTTCTCAATCCCTTCAGTATGACCTGCTCCTAACATTGACTTCAGGGTGTCTCCTTACTGTTACAGGCCTCTTCATTTTCAATGACAGTTTCTTCTTGTTTGTTCTTTAGGATCAATTCTCCCTGTCTTCTACCCAGAAGCCTTCCTGTTCTCTGATGCACTGAAGGGACTCAACACAGCTGTAGTGTAATGTAGTGTAGACCTTCACTTTCAAGAGAGCTAGCAATCTGCACTTGTTGCAGGTGTAGTTCATGATGTTTTCTGGGAAGAACACAACCACTGCACATACACTGCAGCAGACAACTATGGATCCTCTTGCTTCTGTCTCTGCAGTTATTTCTCTCCCCTTTTCCCCTTGCCTACAAAGTCACATTGCTTCTTGGCTTTTTCCTGTATTCTTTGAAACTTTCTTCCAAAACAGCTCCATTCTTCTTATGAAGTTTAGCAGTATTGATCCAATTGCTTCACGGTTGTGCAAGCATCACCTCTAGGTTAGGCAGGCACTTGTGCTCCCTGATGCTCACCATTGCCACAATTGAGTGGGTACAGGATTTCAGGTTTATTCTACCACGCTTTTCAGCACTACATTACCAAAACTGAAATGTTATATAAAATATTCGCTACATTGCACTCACAATTCATATTCATAGTCAAACATGTATATCAAGAAGAAGCAATTTAAGCTGCCTAGCCTCCATTCTCCAGTTAACTTTTCTGAAAACATCTGACCACCTTGTTAGAACGTGACCAGTGCCCATTGTCTACTTCAACTAAATGTCAGGAACGTAACACAGATAATGCTTCCTAGTGGTTTTATGATTTAGATAGGAACAGTTGTTACTCTTTTCTTGTTGAATGCATTATAGCATTTTAATTATGGTCTGGGGAAAAAAACTTTTGAAATTTGTAGATTCAAATCTTACTGCCTGAGCTACGCATAAATAATGTAGATTTTTTTTGTATCAACTTCAAGAAATGTTCACGTTTATCTTACATTAATGTGCATGCCTATTCCATGTTCATAGCCTATGAACTCCTCTTTTTCTTTTTCTTCTCTCTTTCTTTTTTTCCCCCTCTTATGTTATAATTATACTTTTAGAAAGTCCAATTTTAAAAAAAACAAAAACCTCTGCATTTGGTGCCCAAACTGAGCACGCAAAAAATCTAGAAACAAATCAGCTAAAGATCAGTTTATAGGACAATTTGGCACAGGATGTATTACGATCATCAGATTGCTCCCATAAACATAAACACTAATTATTTAGACCTGAATGTAAACAGAACATTTTAGGATTAGATTACCTTTTTATTTGAGAAGATATGATAAAACCTCAAACCTGGTATTATAAAAACTTACAATAAGAATAGGACTTACAGCATGATCCCCGTTTAATCACTGTGTCTTCAATGACATGGAAAGACAGAATCAAAACTGAATCAAACTAAAGTGTATCCAAGATTTTATTGTGCCATAAAACAAATTGAAGATGGGGTAAATTGTACCAATGCAATTTTGCAAAAACAGTGTTATGCCACTAGTACATGAGCACAATGCTGGCACTGCAAATAGATACGCTGTCACAAATTTGTAGAGTTCCTGTTCCAAGGCCTATCATCCACTAATCCCTTCGAGGCTACATAACTGAGGGTCCTCTACTACATGAAAAACCATACTTATCCTTTTCTTTTTCTAGTGCAATTTACGTTCTGAATAACAACAACAAAATCGAGACACAGAAAGAAGACACATCCAGACAACCTACTAGGACTGATGCCTGACATGAAAATTCAGAAGCCCATCTATATGGACACCTGCATTGGCAGGTGTACATGGAAGAAGTTCCTTATTTATAAAATTGACACTTACACCTAGTAGCTGACTGGGTAATTAGGCAGATGGTCCCTAAGAAGCAAGCCTAATTCTATTTTTAACTTTTACTTCCTTATCCATTTTAGTATTTAGAAGAGACATTTAAAACCTTATTTTGTAAGCATCTTTGACCTGAAATAATTTCTAAGTAAAAAGCTTACTAGAGCTGGGTTATTGTTATAATAATTTGGAGAGAACAGTGGAATCACATTTATTTAAAGTAATGTGGAGGGAAAGAACTGATTTGGAGAAAAAGAAATACATGGCAACAACATCATCAAAAGAAACATGGACTCTCATAATGCTGGAGCTGGTTCAGACATACAACGAGTCAAAGCTCTACTGCATTACAATGACAACTCAGGTTTATTTGAAGCAATTTGGGGCAATAAAATAACATTTTAGTCTTGTGTTCAAATATACTCCATAAAATTATTTTTGCACAATTTTCAGAGATGCCTACAGCAAATATATGCAATGCACCAAATTTCTCTTCTGTAACTGAATGCAAGCGAAACTAAAAAGGATTTGGAGAGAAATCTCTCTTTGGCGTAATATTTATCCTTTACAAGTTTTTGAATCTAAATGACTTTCCTAATTTTGGAACTAGCTTGTAAAATGTATACTCATATACTCAAAAATGAAGCAAAGAGAATGCTTATTTAGTCTGAGCATTTGTTATGATTATGTGTGAACAGAAACAGAAAGAAATAGGCAATCCTAGCAGTGAGCTGTCCACCCTCTGAAAGTGTTTATTTAGGGTTCAGCCATGTTAGCTTTGGTTTATTAATCAAATTCAGTGCTTCTGTCTTTGCAATACAGAAACTATCATGTTGTAATTTCATGTACAAATCGGAGTATGTAGGACAGAGTACACATGTTTTTAAATGACAATTTGTGCTACAATGCTACAACTTGTGTCATTCAGCCAATAAATGGAAAGTTAGATGTTCTTTTATACTTAGGTTGTTACTAAACTGCCATAAGACAAAAGGAAGAAGGGAACATTCTCCAGATGCATATAAATTGGTGAAGTTTCTTCTTCCCCATTAAAAATCATGCAGACTAGGCTATAGCAAGAATAGGATGAAGACAATGGCTGTATCTCCGTATCATAATGAAATGTTGTGGCTTCCTGTGAATGAACACATACGCAGATATTCCCACTTGGCTCCTCTGGCCAGCAGGTACACCTAAAGAATCCAGAAACACTCAGTCTTTCTGTGGTTTATTTAGTGTAATGTCACACAAGGCTTTTTTTTTTTTTCCTTTTTGTCTTTTTTCCATTCCTAATAGGATGAAATCATACAGCAGATTTGTTCCTGGCTTATGACTCTGTATTGATAAGAGGGGAACAAACCAGGTACAGATGTCACTCTAAACAAACAATGAATAATGGCACCATGGCTTCTTTAGCACTTCTGTTTGGAGGAGAAGACAAATGGGAGTAATTAATGAGCATGTTTAACCATCCAGTGGGGCTTTTCTTTTCCATAATTTGCAAATGGTTTGACAGAACCATTGTGGTTTTTACTAAAAACATTCATCCCACTAACCAATTCATCTTTAATACAGGGGAAGGACTCTTATGGCTATCCATACGTTGTTTGACTGCTACTCCTAACAGCGCTAGCCAACATACGCTCAATGGTGAAGAGTTGCACTTCGACCATTTCTGAAGGCACACACCATTCTATCCCAATATAATGTATCTGTGTCCTCTGACAGCAGAGTTAAGTAAGTACCCAGATATGCCAGCTACTTCTACATGAGGCTCTGCATATTCAGTCAAAATATCTGGCCAGATTCTACTGTTATGCAACAGTACCTATGACTGAATGTCCTAGTTACACAAGATCTTTAACAGCATTCAGAGAGCTTATGAGGATATAATCTGTAGGCATCTAGGCTCTATTTGAACACCAGGTTGAATGCACAGAGATTACAAGTGAGGACAGTTGATATGCCCTAATTCTACACACATTTCTTATGTTTACCAAACAGATGAAAAGCAAGGTTTAAACCTCTTCAACCAAAGAGAACAGTGGTCTACATACCCTAAAGGCACCAATATCCTATCAGATACTGGAAGCTAAGCAGGATAAGCCTTTTTTAATACTTGAATGGGAGACCACCAATAAATACCAGGTGTTGTAGGCTACATTTCAAAGGCAGGAACTGGAAAAACCACCTCTGAATATTCTTTGTCTAAGAAAAATTCATAGTGTCACCGTAAGTTGACAATGACTGGAAAGAACATACACATTACAAGAAATAGTACTTTCTCAAACACTATTGAACACTCATATAAACTTTTGTCTATTTACAGTCATATATTGTAATAATAAAAATAATAACTATTTTACTGATGTCAAAGAAAAACAATATAATTATTTTGAGACAATGATCTACAATATTGCTTTAAATCTTAGCTATTTTCACTCTAAGATGTTTGGACTGTTTTTGGTAGTTAATACATTCTCTGTACCTCTGTCATGCTTTTAACAGACATTTTCTGTTCAATGGCATAAGGCAATTCTTTTATAGCTAGAACAAAACCAAAATGCTTTTGTAATAATAATTTATGTTTCAAGAATAACTGAAATGGATAACTTTAGTTATCAGTGAAAAATAGTAAAATATTAATAAAATCTAAAACTTTACAATAATCTTTTTATTTTACAGATTTACCACTGCAGTTCAAAGAATCACTCATCATTATTTTTCAAGAATCCTGCAAGTTGAGAACATAACCCAAGACACAAAATGTAAATTGGGAAACAAAACAGACCAAGTATTATAAGTGTCTAATTATAACAGTACAGACTGTACTGAAGTGAAATATTTTTCAGTAGTTTTCTAAGTCATAACTGAGTTCTGGAAATGTGGCTCTTTTACCTCAAATTTTAATAGTGCATGGCCCCTTCCAAATTGTTATGTTAAATTACAGAGCAAAGAAAGGGGGATCCCTACACAGGATATTTGGTGATCTGGCAAGTTGCCCTAATATACTATTTCTGTCTTCAAACACTGTTCTGTGAAACATGAGTGCTCATAAAAATCCTCAAAAGATTGATTCTACTATCAGTCCATTAAAATGCATAAAATACATCATGCAAACTATTTTGTGCATTTGGTTGGCCAATAATGGTATTTCTCCTCCGTGGATTTTGGATTTTGTTGTATTTTGATGCATGGGCAACATGCCTACTCCTGAACAATAACAAAAAATTTAAAGAACCCAACTTCGTAAATATTAAGTATGAAACCAGTTTCTTTATTCTGTGACAGTTCTGTTACTGGCCTCAATCCATTTCTAGACATAAACAACTAGTCACACATAATAACTAGCGGCCCCAAAAGGAGATGTGTATTTATTATTAAGTGTGTTTATTATTATTATTTGGTACATGTATAGCCCCCCTTCACTAAGATGGAACATTCTCTAACATTCTCTAGCATGGAAAATAGATTATGCCAAGAGACCACGACTAGCTCATAAGTATACAATAAACTTCATGTCTGAGTGGGAATTTGAGTCAGGGTCTAGTCCAACACTCTAATATTGAACTCTAATCCTAGTCCAACAGCCTAATCACTATACCATACTAGTTTGGATAGACAACAACAACAAAAACACACCCATCCAATTAATTTTAAGGGATTCAACCCTGCACTACAATGCAAATAAATGAAATCAGCCCCTTAATGGATCAGAACAATCATTATTAAATAAAAAGGGGTGGGAGATTTTCTAAAATGCATTTTGCAAATGTTCATATTCCCAATATCCATTAAGTGATTCCCTTTTCATTCTGAATAATATTATTAGAAACTTCACCACCTATTATGTTGCACTATGTAGCACTTTTCATTCAGATGCTGCTCTGAAATGAAATGTTTCATTGATAAATGTGCTAAAAGCTTGTTTCAAGAAAATTAAACACTATTTTTCTTCCACAATCAAAAAGATTGCAGATTCTGAAGTAGTTTGTGCCTGACTAATTCTCATCTAACAGATGTCTATCTTTCACAGGTTACACACTCTTTCGATTATTACTGTACAGAAATATTTAAGTATTTATCTTATTTAAAAATTTAAATATTTATCTTATTTAAAATACAAAGACTAGAAATCCAAGTGAAAGAGTAATTGCACTATACTTTCATATACATATGCTGCTATAGAGTTACTAATTAACAACAAGAAAAGATACACAGCAGATGATATAATAACAATTTGTCAAAAATTTGAAAGAAAATGAACTAAAGCAAGGGGATGAACTAGGAGCTTCTCACTTCTCTGCTTTTTCTACTCTTTAGTAGTAACCACTCAATCAACATTAGCTGAATTCCAGTCTCTGGATACATATGCAGTGACTTTAAACTGTGCATTAACTTATCACTTGCTGTAGAACCAACAAGAATAGGAACATATATTGAACTCTTTTTTCCAAAAGAAACAAAGTATCTATTTTAAATTGATATGTCTGGTAGAGAAAGTGTACCTCCCCCCCCTCTCTCTGTATCATAATTTTAAAATATTTTTAGAAGCACAAGTTATCATGTGCTTCATCAAAGGGAAAGAAGAGGCAGAAATAAACCTGATTTCATTTTCTTTTGCCATTTTGAGCTTTTTAAAAATTGTCACCTTTTAAAAACAAAATTCAAGAAAACTGAAAACTATCATACACCCATATTTTGTGCCTTTGGAAAGCAGCAATTGGCAATGTTTGTACTTCCACATGTTACTGGATTTATCTTTTATCAGTCGTAGTCAGTATGGGTGATGGGAAAGGGGCAGTAAGAGCCACAGAACAACAGCTGGAGAGAAACAAATTGTCCACTCCTACAACTTTTGGCCTAAGTACAGATTATAATGATAGAAAGTTTTAAAAACCTTTTTTAGGATTGGTCATGATCCATTTCAAAAGATGACAGTGCTTGGCAAAGTGGAAGGCAGTAAAAGGAAGACCATATTACATGTGGATTGATTCAGCAAGGAAGCCACAACCCTGAGTCTGAAAGAGCAGGACAGATGGTAACAGGGTGTCTTAGAAGTCTCTCATTCATAGGGGTTACCATAAACTAAAGTCAACATGAAAGCAAACAACAAAAACAAATAATAATTCTTTCTTAACACATATAAGCCATGAGTGGGCCCCTGCTATGGATCAGGTCTGAAACACACAATCAAGGCAATCTTATTCTTTTCTTGCACACTGTTTTGCTGTTGGAATTCACTCTGAGCAGCCCCTGTTCCTCTGCTGTAAATAGAACCTTCAGGGACAAATAAGAGGTTGGGGGAAAAGATATTCAGGAAAGGGAAAAGGTTAAGCAACCTCTCCACATCTCCACAATTCTTAATATTGTTTATCTTTATAAAGAAATTATAATAAAGACACTTTATGTCCAAATGTTCTTTCTTATCACACATGTCTGATAAGTTATTAATAAACTACCATGAACAATGACTTAATAAAAAAACATCAGCAGTGAGACCAAAGTACACAGACATACAACAACTCTTTACATCCTCTCCCATTCTTTGGAAAACCCTTATTGCTTTAGCATTAATAGTGACAGAGATATAAACAAGAAAAAATGAATAAACAAAATGTGACTGGATCTCTTCTAAATCTTTGCTTCAATCTCAGTGCTCCACAGAAGAGACCACAGAAATGACATAGGCAAACTGAGAGCACATTCCCATCCCTGTTTATTCAGAAATAAGTTCCAGGACAGCATTTTAAAACTCCAGTGATACCAGTCAAGTGTGTACATAGGTCTCTCTTAGAGAAATCAATGGAACATACACTATGATTGGAGTTTCATCCATGTATTGTTACTGCATTTGCTACCCCGGATTTGGGGATGCTAGATATCATTTTGATATCAATAATTTGGCTCTCTTCCACCACCCCTCTCCTCGTGTTTGTGAGGCCCCCGGACAAGCACAGAACTAGGCTCGGCCATCAAATGCTGCAATATCCCAACACAATACAGGCAGGCCAGAAATAGTCAGATCACCGCTTTAGGAGACCTCTCTGCAAACACCCTCATTATGTATGCACACTGCTTATAAAGAACTCCCTGCCCCAAGCAGGCAACTCTGCAAGCTGAATACTCAAATGTCAAGCACTGGGCATTTGCATACTGACCTAACTCAATCATGTTAAATTTTGACCTTTCCAATGCTTTGTCTCATGCCCAAAACTCATTGTTTTCAACAAGTGCGGAATAGCCTGCAGTTACATTTCTCCCTATAAAAACCCCTGATTCCGAGACCATCCTTGGATCGCTCCTGAGTTCCATCCCGCCTTGCTGCCACTTTGCTTGGTGAGCCTTCCCCTCAGTTCCAGTAGCTGAGACTGTGCAACTTCGGACCTTCACGGTGACCTCTCCAGGCTTGGGGGACAAGTGTTGTATCACCCAGTTCAACAATCCCTCTCAAAATCCCTCTATACCACTCCAACCTTTATTTTCTATAGTTATCTGAGTGTGCGTGTTGTCTGTATTTAATAAAAATCTCAATTATTCTTATAAGTTGGTGTGCTCCTTGGCTTGGCCTGACCCTGTAGACATTGGGTAAAAGATTCCGCTGCGTTGCCCTGCCTCTCGCATTGCTAACGTGTGCTCTTAGCTAATATCCCCAAACTTAGTTAATTGAGAGCGCATATAGGTGTCCCTCCCGGGACCCCCAGTAAACAGGGTAACAGAATGTAACCAGTAATTATAAAAACACATTCCACTGTACGGTTGATCCAAATACTTATGCCTGAGGAAGAACTTCTCTACATTCAAAGCTTTCAAACATCACTGAACTAATCCAAAAGAAGCCATTATTTCACCTTTTCTTCTTCTTCCACGTCGCAAAATCACCACCACAATTACAAATGCTCTGATGCTCTTAAAGAATGAAAAATAAATGAATACTTATAAAACTTCCCAATAAAAAGTTGAACTGTATGAATTCAGCCTCCTAACTCCACTGCCTTGAAACTGATTCTTATATCATTATATGCACAAACTGCTTACCTAATAGTCTATTCATGTGAGTAGCCAAAAAATGGAGCTGGGATCTTACATAGGTCCTGACTTGTTATCTCACAAAAGCCTGTTCCCTCTCTTTGACAGATAGCAAACCACCATTTCTGTGTTCCAAAAGAAAGCAATGACTGCAGTTTATACATAGGGCAACACACACACTCTTAACACTATTTCTTATTGGAGATCAGGCAACTTGCAAAGGAAAAGCCACAATCTGGAGTATGATTACCAATTTACTGTTTACTGTCTTTATAGACAACTTCTTTTTCCCACTTTCCTAGGTTCCAAAGCACATTTTCTGCAAAAGTACTGAAAAGAATCAGAAAGGAGAGTTGCACTAGGAAGCCAGTATGTTTGCCATCCATCTTCACATTACCAATGTCCATGTCCCCTCTTCCTTTGACCCATCCACATAGTATATATGAAAACAGACACATGATTGAGAAACCTGAATTTGCTGCTGAACTTGTGGTTCCACCTTGAAAACCAAATCATATATTGCAACATTTATAGCAGATTCATAACTGCTTAGGTGAGCTCCTAGTTCTGTGAGAACTTATTCATCTCCCAGTCTGACATTTTCCAATAACTAATTTCAGTATGCTCCCAAACCCCCCGAAAAAAATGGTTGTTTGTTACGTTGGGAAGGACTCATTCTCTTATAAGCAACACTGTTTCAAACTTCTGTTTCATGCACATAATACACAGTGAAGCTGAAGGAAGCTTGAAAAAATTTCCATATGTTTGAGTCATTATTGTGTCACAATATGTTTCCTTTGGTTTCAGTACTTTCTGCTCTGAATGATTTGTTGTTGCTGTTGTTGTTGTGTGCCTTCAAGTAGTTTCCAACTTACGACAACACTGAAATGAACCTATCATGGGGTTTTCTGGGTTTGAGAGTATGTGATGTGCCCAAGGCCACCCACTGGGTTTCCATGGCCGAGCAGGGTACCAAACTTTGGCTTTCATGGTTGTCGTCCAATGCTCAAAGCATTACACCATGCTAAATTATTATTATCTGAAAATTTACAGTAACTTCTCTCATGATTGATTTAAACATATACTTATGCAAGACTGCAGCATGTCTAACTGCCTGAATGTAAAGGTGAAATGAGGTAACACAGATTTTTCCTCCTTCTGTGTTCAGAATGAAAATAACTGAATTCTACAGAGACCTATGAGAGAGCCAGAAAGGTTTCCAATGAAAGGGGTAGTATAAGTGTCTTTTAACTTCAAGGAGCTCAGCATTTTCAGTTTTGTGTCTTTAGCCTTTGGGAAAGAATACCTGTTTATCTAAAATCATGGAAAGGCGAGAACTAAGTACTAAGAACTAAGATAAGAAGTAGATACTAACAACAATAATCTGTTAACAGTTTGTTGAGAATACACAGATAAACCTTAGTGTTGTGATTAACAGCAGAGAACATGCAATAATAAACTCCCAAAGCTCCATTTGTGGCATTGGAGACTTGCTAAGAGCCCTTAAATTGTTTTTGACATCTAAGCTTAATGGTAGAGCAATCTAAACAAATATGAACTCTCTTAACGAGTCATATCAGGCAAAATATAAGCATATATCAGTGCAAGTAGGCAATATCCATTTTAATAATGACTGGGGAGAAAAATCATTGACAAGTCAGTCTAGCCTTTATTAACAGCAGGACTGAAAATTCCCAGGCACCTACCAGCAACATCAAAAGCTGATAGTGGCACTGAAGAACGTGAAGGCATATTTATTTATTTATTTATTTTAAACAGTTAGTCCTCTCCTCCCCCACAGGAAAATAAAACCTGACCCAGCCAAATCTAAATACCTCTAATTCTCCTTCATTTGAATGTGAGTGACCTAAACATAGGCTTATTGCAATTGAAAACAATAGATTTAATGTGCTTAACCTGATTTAAGTATACTTGTTGATTCCTGATAATAAAAGGGTTTTTTTCTACTCCTTATTTGAAACTCAGTTATCCCAAAACGATGAGACTTTTATAGCGCTATGATTCCGCTTTCAACATCCTACGGAATCATGGGGTTTGCAGTTTTGGGAGGGCCCGGCCAGCCCCTCCCAAAACTGTAAACCCCAGGATTCCGTAGGATGTTGAAAGCGGAATTATAGCACTGTAACAGTCTCATGTGGAAATGGTGCAGAATTAATGGAAGCAAATTCAAACAACTAGCAAGAAATGAAATAGAGTTTCTTTTGTTACTCTTGCAAACTAAAAGGAAACTAGGTATAGTCTTCTATTATCTACCTGCCATAGCAACAGGAAATGCAAACAAACAAACAAAAAGACAAAACAGAAAGGATACATGGTTATTAATGCAATGATTTGTGAAGCTCAACCGAAAGCAGATTTATGAAGTTAGTCCCATTAATTCCAGTGGCATTGTGTCATTGTAAGAATATAGGGCACTTGTACCCTTAACGAATAACTGGCAAAGGTCCCACATATTTTATACAATGTCTGCAGGTTGCAAGAATGTTATATGACTCTAACATAATAGCAGAACAAACATTGATTATCAAATTTTTGTTCTAAAGCCACAGTTGATACCTTAGACTATGATTTCTAATATGATATGGTAATTGCCTCTTGAGTAAAATTGAGAAAGCTTAGGAACCAAAGGATTTAATAATTTTCTGGATTTTTAGCATAAGGAAATATAATTCACTGTGTTCCACTTGCCTAATGGAGGAAATTCAGACTTAAGCACTCTGATCATAGCTTTCGGAACCAGATATGTGTGTGTGAGAGAGAGAAAAGTGTGCCTCAAGATTCAAAAGACAATACTGTTTTTCTTTCTGCTTAACGAGAGCAGATAAAGTTCAGGTTTGCACCCTTTGTCCTGTACTCTTTGCCATCATCACCCAGTTCCAAATATCTTGGTCCTGACTGTTTTGACTTAAAGCACAATACTTTCCATGTCTACTAAAATGTAAATCCTACTGCATTCTAGGGGCCTTATTGAGAGGAAACAGGTGGTTGTTTGAGGGATTAGGGAGTTTGGGTATCTTTTCCAGGCTTCAGAAAATTCTGCATGTATTAAATACAACTGTACTCTTTCTTTGCTTACAGTCTAGTATTACTTGCTATGTCTCAGAGCTATGTCCTGGCACTGAAGGAATTGTGGTATAATGGCTTCATTTGAACTTAACTAAACTTGAACTAGAGGTGTCCTGCATTTCTTATTAAGCATCACTTCAAAAGATGAAGGGAGAGAGATTAATTTCACAGTGGTCACCTGGACTTTAGACTAAGAGTTACGCTGCTGCGACTTTTCCTGGAAGAAGCCTACACAGTCTTCTCCAAGACTGATTTCAACATTGAGAGACAAAACACTCTTGCCCCAAAATTCCTCAAGAGAGAGAGGAGAAATAAATACTCTCAGCAAATCAGAACAGGCACAGTCCAGGGAAAGCTGGACTTTGAAATCCTTCAGCTCACAATAGGAATGATTTACACATGTGCCTAACCCTGACCAAAAGCGACTGCACTTAAAAGTATGTAGCTTCAGCAAGACTGTGGCATGTCTTTTAGCTGAAATGATGACCCCCTTCCCCACACACTGAGAACTCCATATCCATTTGTGTGTGGAATTCAAGTACAGGCAGTGATTTTAAAACAACGATAAAAATGTGTGTATCTGCCTGTTAACTTATGGCGATCTCATGAATTTCATAGGAATACTCAGAGGTGGTTTTGCCAGCTCCTTCCTCTGAAATAGAGCCTACAGCATAAACAGGACTAAATGTAGTCTTACACACCATATATCAGATATCTGTCAGGTCCATTCCTCCAATTTCAGTAAACTGTAACATATTCTTCCTCGCTGTATCTTTCTTGAACTAGTGCATTTGAAGCAGAATTTGCATGCAAAACATTCTATTACCCTTTGCTATGAAGTTACCAAAAGGATAGCTAAAGGCATGGCCCTATCGGAGTTAAGCAAATTTAACCTCCACTGATGTTAAACTCACATTCAAATCCCTCCCTTTGAATTCACTGGGATGCAGAGCCAGTTCCTGTCTTTGTTGCCTGGTTAGTATTAAGTTCCCATGATTTCAAAGCAAGGAAGGATGCCATGCTATGCACGCACAGCAGAGCATGCCCCACTGAACACAGCCCACAGCAAGTCTGCAATAGAGTGTGTGCAGTTACCTGTGAGAGACTCCCACAGAGTTCATCTTCCCGGCGCACATGCCCTGCATCTGGCTGCTCCTGCCAAAGAAGCGAACTTAGGAAAGGCTGCTATCTCAGCGTCACGATATCGACAGCCCCCCTCCCTTCAGCCAGATGAACTATTTCTGGCTGGCAAGAAAAGGAGCATCGGGCTGCCTTGTGCCTCGCTCAACGTATTGTGAGCGCACTTATACATGAGATCAACGGGGTTGCTGGAGCCACCAAGTGGGGTGAAGAAGTGCAGTGGGTTAAACCCACGGGCGCAAAACCTAAAGAGCTCAGGACCACCCCAAGGAGGGCACGCTTTCTTTGGAGACAGCCTCACCCCTGCTTTCCCCCGCCCCCCGCAGGAAGACCACCTAACAACCGTGACGCCCCGTGCCCGGGGTTCCCAGCTGGGCAGGGCAGGGCAGGGCAGGACGGGCGCGGGGCCGGTCTGGCGGTTACCTGTGCACGGCCCCTTCACCTGTTGCCTGGCCGCCGCCGCCATCCAGAAAGGGCCCGGGCTCTTCTTCCTTGACCTCGCGCAGCACCAGCGCCTTCTCCTGTTCGCGGGTAAACTCCCCCAACCCGCCTCCGCCGGGCCCCTCCTCCAGGGACTCCACGTAGAAGACGGTGCGCGGGGCCGGCGGGGGGTGGCGTTGCTGCTCGGCCAGTCCCTGGAGCCGGGTGGCGGGCAGCAGGGTCCCGTTGAGGGGCGACGAAGAGGCAGCGCAGGGCGACGGGAAGGAGGAGGAGGACGACGACGAAGAGGACGAGGAGGAGGTTTTCTTCCAGAAGGCGCCGCTCCCTCTCTCCTGGCTCTTCAGCAGGCGGCTCTGGCTCGGCCCCCAGTGCTCGAAGCTACTGTCCTGCTGCAAACAGCCGCCCGCCGACGCCGCCGGGTGGCTGAAGAGTTTCCAGCGGAGGCGCAAAATGTGCTTCACGTCAAAATCCTTCCGGCCCGAGTTCGACATGCTGCCGCTGCTGCCGAGGAGGAGGAGGAGGAGGAGGAAGAGGAGGCGCGTGGCGCAGGCAAATGGCACAGGCACGGCTCCGGAGCCAGGCGCCCCTCGCTCGCTCGCTCGCTCGCTGGCTGGCCCTGTGCGCGCGCGGCTGGAAGGAGGACGGCGCCAAGGGAAAAGGAACGAGGGGAAAAGGAGGGGAGAGAGAGGAGTTCGGAAGCCGCCGGAGCCCAGCCGGGAGGAGGAGGAGACGGAGACGAAGCCCCTTCGCGGGGAGATAAACCAGGGGAGCTGCCGAGGGAAGGTGCCCGGCTGCGCCGCGCGGAGGAGACGGAGCCAGAGAGGCTCCCGCCAAAGCCGGCGAGGGACTGACGGAGGGAGGCTGCGAAAAGCGCGCGCCGCTCTAACGGAGGAGGGCGGGAGGCATGTCTCTCCCGCTCCCAGCTCCAGAGGGGAGCAGGTGGCTTCCTCGGCGGCGGCGGCGGCGGCGGCAGTAATAGCCGCGTCCTCTGCCTGGCGCTGAAGTGTGCGAAAAGAGCCCGGAGTTACGAGCCGCCCCTCTCCCCTCCCGAAGTCTCCGCGGAAGCCCCTCGCGGGGAGGGCGGCGGAGGAGAGCCGCTTAAAGTTGCCTCGCCTTTGAGGACCGGTTGGCGAAGGGGCGGGGGAGGGGGGCGGCGGGGCTGCTTTTATAGGCGGTCGAGCTCGGCTCTCCCCGCTCACGCGCAGCTGTCAGGGTCCTCGCGGAACCGTTTCCTCTGCCGGCTGCTGCCTCAGCGCCTCCCCTTCCAGCGCTGTCAATAAAGGATGCAGATGTGGAGAGAAGCCCTGGGCTGGAAGAGATGCCAGATGACCCCGAATGGCAAGGGCTGCGCTTGTGGCGGAAATTCAGGATAGTTTTTCTTAAAAATGACTAGCATGCTCATCACCGCAGCTCCTCAGAATGGGCAGGAGATCCCATGTCTGAAAGCCCGATGCTCCTCAAAACCCACCCGCAACGTCTCCATACTTTCGATAAGTTTGCTCAGACACCTAGGAGTGCCAGCAACTTTTATTCTATCATCGGCTCATACGGAGAATTCCAGAGCAAGCCAGGATATGTCCCTGGTCGTGTTCTGTATATTTGCAATAGAAGTTAACTTGACCAGACGAATGAACCTAACAAAGGCCATTTCCGCACTAGCGTGTTATAGCGCGATGATTCCACTTTCAACATCCTCTGGAATCCTGGGGTTTGCAGTTTCGGGAGGGGCCGGCCGGCCCCTCCCGAAACTGCAAACCCCAGGATTCCAGAGGATGTTGAAAGTGGAATCATCGCGCTATAACACGCTAGTGCGGAAATGGCCAAAATCTTCTATACTAAACTTTTTCCTGTCACACTGGTACCGCGCACCCCTTTATTCCTTGCAGTTCATACAATGTTGAATCTACACTGTTGTATTCCAATCTTCTTATTATTACATCTTTTCCAAAATTTTGACATGGTAATAACTTTGACAGCAAGTGTAGCACAGCCCTTTCTGACCTGAACTGTAGGGATGTCCCATCTTGTCTTGAGATGTGGTGGTGGTTGTTTTTGTTTTGTTTTGTTTTTTGTATGGTTGCTAACTGTATAATCACTATTTTTCTGTTTTTCTTTTCCCTGATAATTTGGCCAGACACATTGGGCAGGCATAAAAGTATGGGTTGGTGAGAAGGGTTGGTGGGTGGGGAGGATAGGTTACATTTTAGTGTTTTTAATGTATTTATATACTGTTGTAATGCCGCCTCGATCCACTGGGAGAGGCAGGATAAAAATAAATATTATTATTATCATCATCATCATCATCATCATCTCAAGGGGAAGTTCCAGCCTGGAAGTATCCATTGTTCATTCCTCCTGCCCCATCCCCAACAAAGGAGAAAGTTTTGTTATATCTAACATTCCTGTCGATTTTGCAGGCAAGATCTGTAAGCAAAGCTGCAGAATTCTAAAATTATCATTACAAACCAGGAAATCATCCATTCTGATAGTGTTTTGTCCATATAAGCCTGCTGGAACCTTTCTGAAAGCAGCCCTGATATAATCACCTTACTACACATACACACATTTATATATATTTTTTCTTGCGTATAATACATACAGCAAACAGTGATCAGGGTGCAGGTCTCAGGGGAAAAAATAAGCAAATTCTATATCATCCATTCTGGTAAATTGATGGGTTGTTGAATCTTTTACTAAATAAAGATGAACTTTTCATGTTATGATGAATGTGAACTTATATATACCATTTCACACATTACATTCTTTCTGTGGGATCTGAAAAGCATCTGTATCTCCAATTTTACATGGCATCCCAAAATACAAGGTTGACTGTTTCTAATCCACTCTCAGATTGAACTTCTTGTGAAGTCTGGTAAAAAAGTAATCAACTCCCAATGAAGATATGAGTATCCATTAGTTTTAAATGTCTAAAATGGCCTCATTTGGAGCCTTTACATGGAGTCAGAATATAATAAATAAAGGCACCATCAATTACATTGTATGATTTAGCAAGTCTTACTTTTAGAAAGATAACATATAATTGTTTATCAGGCCATCATATTTTTCTAGCCACTATTAGTACTAAACAATAAGTTAAATACAGTAATCAGTTAAATGAGTATGTAGGCCAAATGAGCAAGTCCCTTTTTAAGAAGTTGATTCCATCTTGACATATTTATATTTTAATAAGGAGGTATTATAAAAAAAATACTACCTTTGAGACAAACTGTGTGTTTAGTGGGAAAGGGGAGTAAGAGGCTTCTGCTTCATGACATAATCTTTAATAATTCTACAAATTAGCTTTTAAATCACATTGAGAATTGTGCTTCTTCCACTAACAGCATTTTAAAATGATGTATCAGTGGTTAGATATTATCTTGATGCTAAGCTTGAAATGGATATTCTCTATCTTACTTTGTGTAAAAGGGAGACAGTGAACAAATATGGATTTCTCCATAACTGTAGCATTATGATGGATATGGGGGACCAGACTTGTAGGCTGTAGCACCCAGTTTTTGGAACTTCTTTTCCAGAAATGCTGGTTTGCCCCTTCTCCTTATGCTTTCCAGAAAATAGGAAATACTGTTTTGTTTCAGCAGTCATTCACTCAACCTTCATCTCCTAATGACAGATAATTTTTTTTATCTTTGTTTCCAGAATGATATATTAACTCATATTAACTTTCGTTGTTGTTTTGTATGCATTTAGGTATTTAATTTCATGGATGTAAACTGCCTCGGGAACACTTTTAAGGGCTTAAAGTTATGGTTTAAACAATTTGTTAAATAAAAAAAAATGAGAAAAATCACTCCAGTGGAAAATCTACTTCTGAAGAAAGTTTAAAGATGTATTATTAGAGTATAGAGTCAAAAATCAACCTTGCAACTTTATTTAAAGAGATGCATGAGAAGTTTAATTATCACATACTTTTTATCTGGTTCCAAGACCGCTTACATGGCAGTAAACTGCAATAAAAATGCACAACCCACGAAACAGAAAGTCAAAGAGCTGGATCATAAGCAGATGTATCAATCATATACTGAATGACTAGGATCAGGTTATAGGTTAAAGACTTTTTTCTGCAAGAGGCATTAATTAGTCCTACAGCCTTTCTTATTGTAGGAAGAGAGATTCTAGAGAACACACTGTGTGAGACAGAAAATAGAGAGCAAATGTGTTACTTGGCTTTAGCTCTTCATTTTAATGCATGTAGACAATTGTGAATAATACATTCTATCACAATACAGAAAATGGCCCAGGGATATTTATTCACCTGAGGAGGGGAGTTTGAAAAGCTTGTACCATTCATCTGGAGCATATATACAGAAGGAATAGCTCTGTGGTTAGAAACTAGGAAAGAAATGGCAAAAGAGTATGGCATGGCACTGCCTTCCAGCTCATAAATCATCATATAAAATGCATGAAAGACTGTAGGCAATACAGTGATACACAGAGTAGCTACAAACCATTTTTCTTCCTGAAATTAGGTATGGGGGAGAACTCTCCTCCTGTGGAAGAATATATAACATTAATGTTCTAAGTAGGGATTTTTTTTCAGTTTTAAGAAGTTTATTCTTCCTCCAAAGTACAGTCAAAAGAGTGTCTTAGTAAGTTCATACAGTTGCAATTGGAGAAGGTGAGGAATGGTTTTCTCAACTCAGCTAGGAATATTTCTGTACCTTGTTCACAAAGAAGCTACAGCTTCAAAAACCCATTTGCAAAGCACAGATGCTAGACACCTGGGTTAATAGTTCCATTTCTTTTTGACTTATCACCAAGCTAGTAAATGCAGTTACAACCTTCTGTTAAAAGTTTTACTTACTTCTGGGGGTGGGGGTGGGGACTATATATTTTGTCATAACAAGAAGTCAGGTCACTGGGCCCCATTTCAGAGAAAGAAAAATCACCACTGTTACATCACAGATAGACTATGAAATTCCCCATGTCATGGTTTTCTCCCAGCTATTCATGATAAAACAAGACAAAAACCATTTAAAACAAACAGTAAAACAGGATATTTTTATCAAAGACTGTTAAGGGCAGCTGTGCATGCCCCATTATAATAGATGACAGTTATATGAGAGCTATTGTACTTCCAATTTATCGTAGTGGGTTTTGATATGAATCTATTAACAGTACCTCATGGTCCCAATGACGATTAGCTAGCAGAGAACAGTATAGATGATACCAATATATACACCAGGGGAAATAGCAATTAAAAATATGTCAGTATAAAGCTAGAATATTGAGCTTTAATGTCAGGCATGATTTACAAAAAAAAAATGCATGCCCTCAGGTACTCATGTTACATTACAAAGGCAAAATAATAACTCTAATTTTAGGAGACATCTTTGTTTTTTTTGTTTTATGTTTAAGAATTTGTCCTGAAATTAAAGTAATTCCCTTTCCATCTTTATTTCACTTAAAATAAAGGATACAGCTGTCTTGTGGCATCCAGAAGCTTTCCAGATAGTTTTTGGAGAGAGAGAAAGATCTTCCACCCCATGAATTTTTTGAGGAATTTGAAAGGCTGTTGCTGTTAGCTGGTGTCTACATTTTAGGGGTTCCTAGAGTCCAACAACTTCATCACCTGAGGTTCCAAATTCATGAACAACAGTATTATGTTCACAAATAGGCAGAAGATCAACATTCCCCGTAAGTAATCTTAAGCACTGGAATTTCAAAATATTTAACATGAGGAAATAAGGATGTGTCTTTGTAATCTTTTAGGCTATTTATTTATTTTAGCAAATCAATAACATATACATCTGGGCAGTTCCTTTGGTAACTCCAGAGTTGGTCCCTGTTCTGCTACCTTTTAGCTAGAAAAGTGATACTGAACTAGAAACTGCATAAGAAGCTTATTTTAAAGCTAATTAATTAAAGGTTAAGGACACTGTCTGCTTGTTAAAGGTTAAAGACAATGAGTTCAATGCAGTCTGTACAGTCAACAAACATCACATCATCAAAATAATTTCAGTGCCACAATCATGTTGATGCCCAAAGAAACTATTTAGATTGTCAGCTCCTAAGGCCAGACAAATGAACAGAGACAAATTTCACTTTAATGGACTTCTACAATAGTGAAAATGCAATTTTATGCAGTATCAAGCTGAACTAAACCCAATGAACTTCCCATAGTATAGTCTACTTTGAAAAGTGCAAAATAGTATCCACAGTTTTTCTGATTAAACTCACTATGATATGAGTAGTATTTTTTAAAATTTCAATTATAACATTATCTTTTGAGAAATTTCTATAAAATTAATTGTTTCAAAGTTTTTTAAATATCATTTTATCTGTGTTTTTTGACTTCTAGATAAACTGAAAACATTGAATTGTGTTAAAAAATAATTCTTTCTTGCTCTTGACTTTGTGCTCAGTGAAATATGAAGTTCTTGGAATTATTTCTTCATATCTAATTACATGCTCCATTCACCATTATTTTGCTTAGAGGGCTGCAAAGCATGGTAGCTTTAGCATGACTCTATTTGAAATCAGGATACTTTTGTTGGCTACAAAGTAAAGATAACTCATAATCCTCTTGATAACATCAGTACACTCTCACTGAAAACACTGAATATTTTCATGTATTGCATATTGGGAGAAATTCTATAGAATCTATTGGCTGGTAGTGATGATGATGTAGATGTTTGTAAATGAAGAGATTAGATATCACTAAACCACAGAACTACAGTATGCTATGAATTCTCCCTAATCTCTTTGATCTCCTTGACTGCAATTAGATTCTAGATATAATTAGCATAATATACTAGCTCCTCTTCTCAGTGACCTTTTGTGGTTCCCCTTTACACATGTTAAAAGGAATAGGATGTTTCTGAACTGTGTGAATTCCAGCCAGCCAACCAGCCATTGACCCTCAAACCTCTCTTATGATTATTGTCTAAAGAAATCAAAGCAATTTGATATAAATCAATCAATAAATAAAGTCAGTGCTACAATATTTGATTGTCACAATGTACAACACACACTCAGGACAAGAAGCCAGCAATAGTATCACTGTATTCAGAAACAGAATAGCTTCCCATTTGGAAGAGGGCCAGACAAGACTGCATTTTATCACCCTATCCATTTTATTTATGCAATAAACATATCATATGGAAAGTTGGATTGAACTTGAAGGAAGGGGAAAGAAATTGCAGAAAGCAACATCAACAATTTAAGAAATGCAGACCATAGTAGTACTGTACTGGTACGACACCATACTACTAGCAGAAATAGCAAAGACTATAATAAATACAAATGGAGATTGCAATCAAGAAATCAGAAGAAGACTGAGACTTGAAAGGGCAGCTAGGAAGGAACTAGATAAGATCCTAGAGTGTAAAGATATGTAATTGAATACCAAAGTCAGGATATGTCAATGAACAGTGAAGAAAGGAAGAGAATCAATTCATTTGAAATGTGACTCAAGAAGCGTGTTGTGCAGATACCATGGACTGCCAAAAAAGAAATAAATGGACATATAGGACAAATAAAGCCTGGACTCTCATTAGAAGCTAAACTTGCTAAACTGAAACTATCATATTCTGTACATATTTCTTTTAAAAATTATTCACACAAAAAATACCTAAAACTATATATTACAAACACTACCACAACCACAATAACCTACTATACTAAACAACAAAAAAAGAGGAAATTAAACTAATTAAACTAACATAGCATCCAACCCTTCTGCAGATGGATACATTTTCAGTAGTTTCATATTTTCTTTAAATTAATATACCCGTATATCCTCATGTATAGGACGACTGGCGTATAAGATGACCCCCAACTTTTCCAGTAAAAATATAGAGTTTAGGATATACTCGCTGTATAAGACCACCCTCTTCCAACGCACACCAAATAAAAATTAAAAAAACATCAGATTTGATTTCAATATGGTAATTTTAACTCAAATGCTTATGATATTAAAATTAACTTTCCCTTTTTCCACAAGCTTTCCCATTTACTCACCAGAGTAGCCAGGTCTGAAATAGTGGCTGGGAGGGAAGAGGCCATGTATTTGTAGGAATACCATCTTATAGATGTTTATTTAAAAGGAAGTCCTGAGAAAAGCAGTCTCAGATTGCATTTTAGGAAACAAAGAACAAGAATATCTTTGATGTTGTCCTCACCCAGGAGTTTGCTTCCAATTACCAAATCTTAGCTTGTAGTCTTTCCTTATGAAGAATCCATTCCTGATTTTCCCACAATACTTATTTGTTGTAAGAGCTAAATCTGCCTCAGGAAATAGGTAGAGCTTTATAATTGTTGTATTGGAAGGCATAGCAGTGTTTGTCTGTTCCATATAAAGGAATCATGTAGCAACTTTGAGCCTTATCTAACTACACTGTGACAGTGCTGTTATGCCACTTTAAATGCCATGGCAACATCCCATGAAATCCCAGGATTTCCAGTTTAGGGAAGGGCTTTTAGAACTCTTAGCCAGGGAGCTCTTGGGCCTTAGTAAACTACAAACCCCAGAATTCCACAGAATATTGCCATGTCAGTTAACGTGGAATATAGCCCTGGAACAGTGCAGTGTGGTTAGTCTCCTTTATAGTTCTGGCTCTTGGCAGGCCTTCCTCCTGCCTTTTTGCTACCAGCAAGGGAGAAAGATACGGTAATTGTGAGATTTTCTGTCTCATTGATTTTATAAGCAGGATGACTGAACTCCTCCTCAGGCAGCAAAATGATTTGTGCTGGCCCTGGCCTATTTCTGCCCTCAAGAATGAGGAGAAACAGTTAACCAACATGCACACACACCCCCGGGCCAGCACCACTCAGGTACTGCATGTTCCTGATCGATTTAGCATTTAAAAGTAAAAAAAGGAGAGGATTTTGTAAAAGTCCAGTTGTACATGAGACACATCCGCACTAGACTGTTATAGCGCCATTATCCCACTTTCAACATCCAATGGAATCCTGGGGCTTGCAGTTTCGGGCGGGGCCCCTCGGCCCCTCCCTAAACTGCAAACCCCAAGATCCCATAGGATGCTGAAAGTGGAATCATAGCACAATAACAAATGTAGGGTGGAAATGGCCCTGATTTCCGAGTAGCCCGTTCCCAGCGCCGCCTATGTCTGTGGCCACGGCACGGCTTCGGTGGAGAAAGAGCGCGACTTGTTGCTCCAGACAGCCCACCCGCCCGCCCGCCCATGCAGCAGAGCCTAACTGCTGCTCCCGCTACGGGGTGAGTCCACGCGCGAAAGAATGGCAGTGGGGAGCGCAGCGGGGGGAGCAGGCCAAGGAGGCTCTAATCCCTTTCAGAAGCTGGGCGGCGATGGGGGCTCTCCCCGGGCACGCGGGAAGCATCGCAGGCCAGCGGGAAGCTGGGTGGCGACGGGGGCTCTCCCCGGCCACGTGGGAAGCGGCGCAGGCCAGCGGGAAGCTGGGCGGTGGCGGCGGTGCCTCTGCCAGGGCAGCGGGGGGTGGAAAGCTCTGTGGGCCCGGGGAACAACGACGGCGGCACCTCTGCCTGGGCGGCGGGGGGAGGGAAGCTCTGCGGGCCTCACACCCAGCGAATAAGACGACCCCACACTTTTAAAAAGTTTTTTGGGGGTTAAAAAGTCGTCCTGTACATGAGGATGTATGGTAAATATAGTAAATTATCACCCTCATAATATAACATAATGTCACTATCAGTTGTAACCTAAGATATATAACTCTATCTAGATTTTTTTTAAAAAATAAAGTTTACCATCTTTATTCTACTTACTCTTTTTCTCATATAGTATATTCATACACTAAATATTCTAGATATATAATGAGATAATACAATTCATTAGAAAGGACAATAATGCTGAACAAAGTGGATAAAAGTAGGGGGGAAAGAGTGTATTAAAGGTGGATAGGTAGATAGGCTCAACTGAGGAAGCCATGGCCATGAGTTTGGAAGACTTTAGCAGGGCTATTAATAACAAAGTTTGGAAAGGCCTCTTATTCATGGACTCATCATAAGTTAAACCTGACTTGACATCAGTCAACAACAACTACATTTGTAAGCAATCATTCTAAGAATGGACTACATGTTAATCTGAGAAATGTCATTTCACATCAATATGCTATGTCATGCTTATAGAAGTGGTTAACTTAAGTTCTTTGGTAATCAGCATTCTCATAATATTTTAAAGTGTTTTCAATATTTCAACATCCTAAAGCGTTTTCAAGTATTTTAAAGTGATTTCATTATTATTTTCTCCAAGTATGCAACCAGTAACTTGGCAATGGTAATAATGTTTTGTAGAGAAAAAAATGTTAAATTTGAAACAAAAACTGTGAAAAATTTTTACATCAGTTTTACCTCTATTAAGTTAGTCTGAATTCAAAATTCTAAGGACTGGATGATAGGAATGTCACTGGAACAGGTCTCTACCCTTTTCCCACATTATAAATTTAACCTTCCTGGACATACAATATGGAACTTACAGGTTGCAATCCTCAAACAAGGAAAACTAGAATGAGAAACAGCTGAATTGAATTATATTCACATTAGCCAAAGTATGAACAAAGATAATGGCTTCATGGCTTACATATATTAATAATGGCTTACATACATTAATACATAGTATTCACTATTGCATAGGCACAAAAGGAATATTGTCAAAGAACATTTTGATCTGAAGAAGTTGATTTTTGGCAAACAGATTTATTGCTTTCACACATTCATACTGACCATTGTAAAGATCTAAAAGACCTGTTTTGTTTCAAACACTCCTTGAAGATTTAAGGTGGGGATCATGATTTCCATCTTTCCAGATCCTACTACATTCTATCCCACTGTCACCAGTGTATAAATATGCTTAATAAGATGAGGCTTTAATATCACTCTGTATCACATCTGAAGAAGTAGATTCTTTTTGTATATAATATTAAAGTCTTAAAGGTGCTGCTGGATTCATATATTCTAGTTAAATGCCTTAATTTTTCAGGGAACAAAAACTCCTTGTTAGCTTTGTATTAATATTACTATGCAAAAACATCAGAACTGTTGTGATTTAAAAAAAGAAACAAACCACCAGTGTAACAAACAGGTGAATTAGAGCAGATCCTAGTCATCATAAGATCATAAATGAATCCCAAAGCAATTACAGAATTTGAAGCAATGCATTATTTTTCATAGTGAGTCCACTCACTCCATCTCTTTTTATAAGTTCTTTGATTGTTTCTGTCACTGACTTCTTTCAAATAACAGAGTACTTTTCTTTTCATAGCATTATATACAATCTAGTTAAGTCTTCATTCATGAAGATCATGAATTGTCTGTTTTCCCCAAAAAATTTTCACAAGTGAAATGTTTGAATTTACCAGTTTGGTCCATCACACAGGGCAGCCATATTGTGAAAAATGACACACTTTCTCCACACTAAGAAGAGCTACCACACTGATAAAACAAGTATCCCACACAAAGATCCATTCTTACCACTTGCTATCTCAAAATATCTTTCCTCTTCAATGAATACAAGTATTTAAACTTCATTAGCTCATGAATTGAGGCTGTAAATCTTTTTACTCTACCAGAGTAATAGGCTAGTTCTGTATCTATTATCTTAAGTTGGAACATTCAGAACAGAAATAAATCACAAACCTTTTACAATAGATTAAATGAAAAGAATCGCAGAAATGTCACATTTACCCTAAGGGTTTGATATGAGAAAGTTAGAACAGGTAAGTATTAATACAAGCTTTCTTTTTCAAAACTTGTAGAAAATCCTATGATACTGCATACATCAAAATTTAAGGATTTTATAAGTTGATATCGCCAGCACCAGCACCACTATAATCATATATGTCTTTGCATATCTGAATTGTCTATCACCATCCCAAACACAATTTCAGTAGCTGTAACTGTTTGTCTGTGAGTCATGAAATAACAACTGTACAGATATACAAATCAGCCTGTCATTCTCATATTACCCATAAATAGTCCTTTTCAGTTTGGTGTTTGTAAAGAAATCCTGTCTTTCTTCTGTTTTATTTTGCTTTTGTTTTGTTTTTACTGTAGTTTACATATTGTGCCAGCTTATAGACATGTAACCTTAAAGAAACTATTCCAACATAAGATAATGTCCCAAAACATTCAAGAGGTTTGCCTGAAATAGATGATATTTGCTTGCTGTTCTAAGTCAGTCCCTATAAATCTCCCAGGAATTGCTGGTAGTCTTCACAACTTTTCCTTTTTTCACTGCTGGTAGTACTGTCTATGCTTATGCATTTCTTAGGATTCTTGACTTCTGTACTGTCTGTGTTCAACTTCTGTTTGTGTTACTGTTTTGGCTTTGAATACCTGGAGTACTGGCTTTGCGTAACAGATTTTGGACTGGCTGAGACCTTGTCACCATGCCTTCCTTCATCTTTTGTGAACTTCCTAGATAACCCGTGCATGACCGGCTTGGCTTGATTTATCTGTAGCTGCTTTCCTTACAATAATCTGTCTTTCTGGCCATTTGCCATCCGTAAGCACAAAGCAAAGAAGCTGTTAATCCGTATTTATTAGCCACCTTAGTTACTACTTTTTACCAAAATATAAATTTATTAAATAAATAAGTGCCTGAGCTTGCATAAGTAATGATACAAAACTGTAACGATTCATTCAGCCACAGAAAATCAGTAACTAACCATCTTACCTCCTAAGGGCTACATTCTCTACCATTTACCAAAGAGAGGTGTGTAGTCACAGTGTTGCCTTGGAGTATGAAAGGGGTTAACTAACTGCCCTTTCAAACTGGCCCTTTCAGAAGATACGTTGCTATACAGGATTATATTGTCAAGATGAAATAGGAAACACTTGAAATTAGAAGCTGACTCTTGAAAAATGAAGGCAGGAAATGAAGCTGCAGGTGGCAGTGTATGTAGTGGTTTGAATGTTGAGCTAGGACTCCCAGAGATCAGGATTCAAATCCCCACTTGGCCATAGAAACAAACTGGGAGACCCTCAGACATAGTCAGTGGCAAACCTTCTTTGAACAAACCTTGCCAAGAAAACCCTATGACAGGTTTACCATAGGGTTGCCAGAAGTAGAAATCACTTAAAGGCACACAACAACAAGTGCAACTACTGTAGTCCAGCAAGATAATCAGATGCTATCTGTACTGTCCTACTGCAATTTTTAGAAATCGTATTTAACATGAATCCATTTTGAGATATAGCAGGTGCTGGTTTGATGCATCACTTCTTCTAATTTTGTGTATGTGTGTAGATGTGTGCAATTTAAATGAAAGTCAGTGAAATTTTTTGAGCTGCAACTGTTCCCATTGTCTATATAGCCATCAAGGGTTATCTATACTTTATACTCCAGAAAGTGAGTATTGAATAAAGGACACAAATGCATTATAAATTAGCTTCAGACAGATGGTCGTATTACCTTATGAGAACAGCACAAAGCTTTTTATACATGCTTGGACAACTGTTCTTCCTTTAATTCTTTGAGTGGAAATATATTTGATCTATCCTAACAGCAATTAACTTTTTCAGACATAGGTGGAGTTTTATCTAGTGTTTCACATTCAGCTACCACTTCTGAAATAATAGATAGCAGTCTTTTGAACCTGCACTAACAGCATGATCTACTAAGGTCTGTGGAAATAAAATCATGTACTTGAGAAGAGCAATTTAGATGTTACAAGTATTTTTACATCTCGTTAATCTGCAGGCATACTCACTAATGGGGCTACAGAGATGAATGCAGCCAATTTACCTTTTTTTTATTTTTTAAAAAACTGAATCCTCAAGCATTATATTGAGAGTCATATCTTGATTATATTTATCATCACATTAATATTCATATTCTCTTTTAGAATTACAGCCTCAAAAAAACTAAAAATCCCAGCTAAAATATTTGCATTTGTTTAAAATAAATAAAAATAGGGATAAGAAAAAAAATAAAATACCCTAGGAGTGGTAAAAGCAGATCAATTATTTTCTGTAATAGTTAATCAGTCTTCTTGATTTTATTTTTAATTTCTTTTTCTTTTCTTTCTTTCTTTCTTTCTTTTTTTTTTCTTTTAAAAAAGTGTTTTCGTTCTACCTTTTAATTAAACTCAGTGCCAAAAGTTGATATTGGGTACTCCTCCAGGTTAACTCTACAGAGGTTATTAATTGTGGGATTTTGAGATACTTCTACGGTCTTTTCTTTCTTTCTTTCTTTCTTTCTTTCTTTCTTTCTTTCTTTCTCCTCTTCTTCTTCTTCTTCTTCTTCTTCTTCTTTGTGCTCAGTTTATGATTTCTGGGTAATAAATTTATAAATATCATTTTAACTATGGAAGACAATTTGGTACAAATGGTATTTGTCATCTTTTCACTTTGGTATTCCACACTTGCATATTGGTAGCTAAATACAAAATATTTCCTAAAAAGTACTGTATGGTTAAATAGAATAAAAACTCCACTCAGACAAACTCCAGAAAAGTTTTGTTCATGGATTTAGGAAGAAAAAGCACAGACACTCACATCCGGGAGTTAAGTCTAGATGTTTTATTGATATATTCAACATCTCTTCTCTATAAAGAGTAGGAATGAACTGAGATGTGGGTGAACGTGAGTATTAAAAAAATTCTTTACAGATGCAGTATGTAAAGGGGATAGCAGAAGTATAAAGGAACTGCATTTAATTTGTTTTTCAATATCAATATTAAACAACTCCAGAATTGTCTAGAATTGTCTAGAGTTACTGTTTTAATTCCAATGAGAAGAAAATTCAGATCACTTGACTGTCCTATGTCAATAATATGGATTTGGACTTCTGGTTCCGGTGTGAAAAAGGGAGGCACGAATCTTGGGCACTCCGCCTGATTTCGTGGCAGACGAGGTTCATCAAGCCTAATTTTTTTTTCCTTTTTTTTGGCTTGACTTGTCTGCACACTGGGGAGGTGTGCAGCAAGGACTGCCAACCAGCAGCAATCCCAGCCATTCTCCTGCGAGGCCTGTTATTTTCCCCCCTCGCCTGTACTAAGCAGTTGTAGCGGTCGCCTTCAGCAGCCGTCTGCGTCCACGTGGGGTGGGCTACCTCCCCTATCCCTATCACCGGACCTCACCCGATTCTCTGGTCAGTAGAGATTTGAATGTTTTTTGTTCCCAGTGTGTGCTTTTTTCTTCTGATTTTGGACTGTGTCATCACGGATGCGGGGGAATTGATAGACATTAAACAGATTGCGTGCAGTGACGAGCATACAACGGGTGGACTCCAGGCAGAGTCAGCATTTTTCCCTCTGTATACTTGGCTGTGTTCCCAGCTGTCATACTGAGTTTACTTCCAGCCCCCCCCCCCCACAAGCCTGACTTCTACGCTTGAAAAGGAGCAGGAAATTTCCCAGCGTTCACTAATTCTCTCTTGCTGCCACCACCCACTGAATTCTGAAGATCTGAGCAGTACAGTGGGACTCTGGTCAGTGGATTGACAATCTCTAGGCTTAAGGACCTCCTCCTGAGTGAGAGAAGTTCTATCTAGTGTGTGCTGAAGAATGGCGTGGGAATGGAGAGGAAACAGAGGTTTTACAGAAAAGCATTTATTTCAAGGCATGCAAATGAACAAGATAATACTACACATGAGAAGCTCCCCCCTCCCAGGTACGCTTAAGTTACAAGTAGTTATAAAAACAGATACATTCCTTAAGATCATCCAACCTCCAAAATAATAAAAGCCCTAACGCGACTAACTACCTTATTCTAGCTACTCACATTCAGGTTCACAGGCTTAGATGGTCTAAGAGAAGAGTGAGGCCAGAAGGCGAGGCCTAGGCCTGCAGCCTACGACTGTCACAGATCTCATCTCTAGGAGGTTCCTTTGTTGTCTTCCTCCACCACATGGCCTCTCTAGGATTTTTATAACTTCTCCTTTGAAGCATCTCAAAGCATCTCAAAGATGCTCACCTCTTTTCCTTTGATTGGGCAATTCTCCCCCCATGGCCTGTGAGGCTGACCCACAATAAAAATGTAACCTAACCCCAAGACCTCATTAACCCTTGGTTTACCTGAAGGGGGAAGTATCTCCCTTCAGCCAAGTCTAGATAATGGGAAGCCCCATTATCACATCAGCTCCTGGGGAGCTGAAGAGCATTGGGGAACCCTGAAGCCAAAATACTGAAAGACTGAGGGGATACAAGGTGCTGAATTTGGCTGAGGGCAGAGGAGGAAAAGGAAGTAAAGAGGAGTTAAAGAAGGAGGCAAGAGACGGGGAGCCAAAAGAACAAAGGAACAAGGAGGAACAATAGGGGAAATAAGCAGTGATGAGTGAGAGAGAGCAGAGGAGTAAGGAGTAAGGAATAAAGAAGGAGGCACTAAGAGTAAAGTAAGCAAGGAGTTAAAGGGTACGCAGAGCTGAAGACCAAGGAACGTAAAACCAAAGACCAAAGAACGTGGAGGAACAAGAATAAGAACACATGGAGTAGGAGGATAAGGAACAAGGAACAAAGGGACGAGGTGCCCAAAAGAAGAGAGAGAAGGGAAGCTGGCGTAGATATCTTGACTGAATATTGGATATTGTTAGATCATTCCTCCTTCTCTCCTCTACTTCTCTGTTTTCATTTCTATCTTCCGGCTTCCTAGCTATTTCTGTTTCCATTAACAATTGCTTACCTACAGAAGTTTCTTGTTATAAAAGTTATAAATTGCTAAGCTCCTCTTTGAAAGTGCCTTATTATTTTTTCATATGAGAGCTATTGTGGCTGCTTCTTCTGTGTGAGATTGAAATTAACAAATTGTTAAACACTGATATACTATCTCTGTAACTATTATATATTGCCATATGGTTATGGTTATATATTGCACAGGTATATGTCCATGTATATGTTATGTATCAACAGAGGGTTATATACTTTTATACTGATACATTAACATATGCATATTGATATTTTGTGCCGCATTTACATTGAATTTGTATTAGAATTCATGGTAGTATAATCTTATTTATACTAGTATAATTCCTGATCGTAATTGAGAAATAGGAAAGGAATGTATAAGACAATGAGGTCTGGCAAAGTATGTGGCACTACCTCAGATACTACAACAAGAAGAGACTCTATAGAGGATCCCCCAGAATATCACAAGAAATTTATGGAAGAAATGAGGGGTTTTATGATAAATATAAAAAGAGATTTGTCTGATTTAAAGGGACAAATGAAAGAAATGCAGGACATGCTAGTCCAGGTCCAGAGAGATATGATACAGAATAAAGAGGATATAGAGGTTAATAAAAAGGAGATTGGGGAATTAAAACAGCAAGCGATCTCTTCCTCCTCCACAGTTGAGAAACAACTAGAAAGTCAATTGGATAAGCTTGCTCTACTTGAGCAAAAACAAAAAGATTCTTGGCTGCGAATTAGAGGTTTGGTGCAGGGGGAGGGAGAGAATATTAGAGAGAAGACTGGCACGTTGTTTGCTAATTTCATGGAGGTAGAAGAGGATATAATGGAAAATTAAATAGACTTGGTTTGCAGGGTTCAATCAGTTGTGGCAAAAAAAAAAAAAAATCTCCCACGAAATGTGGTAGTTCAATTTACCAAATGTTCTATGAAAGACAAGATTGTTGAAGAACATAATCATTTGCCATTGTTTGAAAAAGGTGAACAACTCATAATGCTGAGGGAAATCCCTTCTAGGATCCTACGTAAAAGAAAAGAGTATGATTTCCTGGTTTCAAAGTTAAAGGATTATAAGATTCCACTTAGGTGGGACAGGTTCGAGGGGGTGGTCATGGACTACAAACATCAGAGATTTTGGCTCAATTCAACTGATAAGGCTTACGATTTTCTGAAGAAATTCAGTAAAAAAATAAGAAGATCAAGTCTGCTCCCACCCTGAACAAGTAGTTATTCACGAGGAAGAAATATGGAGTCAACGGTCCAAGATTTGGTAGGAGTTACCCAGACAGAAAAAATGGAAGCAAAGAATGAAAGTATGGAAGAAGAAACCAAGGCTAAAAATAAGGGACAGGATACTAGTTTACTGGATATGAATATAGACGAATTAGTCTCAATTGCCTCAGGAGGAAAATAATGCCATCTAAATGGTCTGAACTCCATGATTAACAGGAAAAAATGTTTTCCATTATTTACAGAAGTTAAACCCCGAGGTTAGTTGTTTGCAGTAAACCCATATCAAACCAAAGATACAAAAATTCTCCAGGTCCTGAGATTAGAAGAGGTATTTGTATTAAGAATACAATTAAGAAACGAGAGGTTGCGTCATATGTTAAATCATATTTATCTCCTGCTCTTGTTGTTGATGTATCTGTAGCTCTGTACATGTATTAGTTTGCAAGGGGTCTCTGTATAATTATGTGGAGAGATATATTTGAGGGAGTATTTGTATAAGGTTTTTCTTTTCTTAACAAAAGGCAAGAGGAACACAACCAATGTTTATGTTAAGAACATGATCGGAGGTTGGAATTAATTATTTTTGGGAATTTTTTATTTTATTTTCCCAATTAATGTAACAAACTGCTTTTGGCCTGGGGGGAAAGGGGTTTTTTTTTCTTCTTCTTTTTTCTTTTTTGTTGGGGGGTGGGCATTCCATTTGGATTAACTATGAATTAATTTTGATCGAGTACTAACTATGTATTAGACCATTGTTTAGAAAATCAACAGATATTATTTGTATATATTATGAATGTATTGTATTGGGGGGAAATATGTAAATATGTAGTTTTGGAATGTAACCCTTTTTTCTCTTTTTTTTCTTCTTTTTTAATAACAAAATTTAATAAAAATATTTATAAAAAAATAATGTGGATTTGGATCTGTTCTCACTTGGATTCTATAGTTGATACAGACATCATAGATGGAACTTTGGCTCTGGCTTATCCAGTTATAATGGATACTTTGCAGTTTGTATAGTTACAAGATATGGACAGGATCCTTGGAAAAATGAGAGACAGCATTTGTGTGTGCATAGATTGTGGCTAGAAACAGGTTGGAGCAGAACTGGCTGAGTACTAGCAGTTAATGCATCTTTGCAAGGCAAATTTCCGACATTCTTGTCATGCTCTGCTTCCAGAGCATGGACTCTGACTCAAAGTCTGAAGCAGAGCACATGCTAGAGGCTGAAACAGAAGGCATGCCAGGGCCTGCTGTACAGACAGAGGTTGCAGTGCTGGAAACAGAACAGGGGATGGTGCCAGCTCCAGCAGAGAGTCCTGCCTCTTCTGATCTAGAGGAACACTTACCTAGACCCAGCTTTGCACAGCAGAGGCAGCAAAGAAAGACCCACCGTCCCTCTCTCAGAATTCATAACCATCAAAATCAAGGCACAGCAGCACTAGTCTTTGGGTCTATTTAGCTGGCATCCTTCCCCTCCAGGAGTTGTCAGAGCTTATCTGACCTGCTACTTTGCTGGATGCATTGACAAATGCTCAGATTGACTGTGGACACTCCCTTGCCATGAAACTCTGCCAGACTTTGTTTATGTTGGACTTTATTTATGACTCCTTGCTTACTGCCTGGAAGTAAGTAACAAGCTAGGAGATATTCAATTTGTTTTGTTTGATTTATCAGCTGTGACAGGACTGAGATAGGACAATTCTAAAAGGCTCATTTGTAAAACTTCTGTTGAGAAAGCCCTCCTGAATCTCAGTCTATTGGATAATTACTGGCTAGTGTCCAATATTCCATTTCTGGACAAAATCCTAGACCCTCTGATGGCATTCCAACTTGAAGTATTTGTGAATGAGATGGATTATTTAGATCTATTTCAATCTGATTTTAAGCATATTCTTAGGACAATTACGAATTTGGTTGCTTCTGTCTAGAAACAAGACAGAGGAACGTGTCTCTTTTGGACTTCTTGGTGACTCAGTACTGTCAGCCATGGTATCTTTGTTGGTGACCTTATTTGGATTGAACTTGGAGGTACAGATTTATGGTGGCTCTTTTCCTTCCTCGAGGACTGAGCCAAAAGCCTCTGGAAGATTGCATGTTTGGCCCTTGGCCTTTAGTATCCCCAGAGGCCTGTTCTGTCCTCATGCTATTTATCTCATATGTGAAACCACTGGAAGAGGTTGTTTAGAGTTTGAATGGTTGGTTCCAGCAGAATGCTTAAAACAGCCTGATCTACTTCTTTCTTCCTGTATTGGTTCTAAACCAATGCCTTTTGCTAGTAATGGACTGGATGAGGGCAAATAAAGTGAAGCTTATTGAAGATAAACCAGAGGTACTCCCTATCAGTGGAAGGTGGATCAAAGAAGAAGGATTCATCCACTCATGAATGAGGTTACTTTACCTCAAAGACACAGGTTTGCAGCTTGGGTGTACTCCCGAATTCAGCTGTGAGCCTAGAAATTCAGGATTCTGTGATGGCCAGGAGTGCATTTGCACAACTATAATGCAAGTATCATTCTTGAAGATGTCTGATTTGGCTACCTTGGCACATGCCTTAATTATACCTTATTTGAAGAACTGAAATGCACTATATATAAGTCTATCTTCATTTTTTTTTTTTTTTTAAAGAAACCTCAGCTGGTCCCAAGAGCTCCAGCCACACTATTGATTGAAGGTGATTACATGGAGCACACAAGTCTGTTTACAACAGTTTCTCTACTACCAGTCTGTTTCAGAGCATAATTCAAATTACAAGTTATGACCTTTAAGGTCCTCTGCACTTTAGGTCCCAACTACTGGAAGAATATGAACCATATGAACCTACTCAGACTTTGGAATCTTTGGGGAAATTCCTTCTTTCAATCCCGTCAGCTTACAGGCATATTGATCAGTTTTGAATAGAATGTAGACTGATTGATGCAAGAAGAAACCCATACAGAATGGCGTTATGCCCATCACTGTGCAGAAAGAGACAAATAAACAATTTTCAAAGTGGCAGCAAAGCAAACAGTCATTTATTTATTTATATTATTAAAATGTTTACATCTCACCCTATATCATAGAATCAAAGTCATGTCACACTCTAAGAACTGGTAGATTTATTTTAGCCCAGGATTTCCTGAATTACAGTCTACTTTGTCAGATCTATGGAACATAATCATAGAATATCAGGTATATGTAGTGTAAATGGCTGAAATGGGATCTGAGCTGAACAAGATGCAGAAAGTATTGGCTGAAGGAAAATTTTGATGGGCCAACTCCATATTACCCCAGATAACAGCTGAAAGCTTACTGCCAAGAAAAATGGAATGTTTCCAGGCCTTTTTTTCCCCATAAAAGGAAAGGTGTTTGGCAGTTGATCACCGAAAGGAAAGAGTTACATGCAATGTGTTCTAGGATACCCACCAAACACATTTCCTTTTGTGAAAAAGTCAGCATGTCCTTTGAACATTCCATTTCTTCACAACCAGTATGAAGATCCAGCTATTCCTTGTTCTGGGAGCTTGAAGGAACCTCGATGAAGATGATTACTTCCAAGATCAGAGATGATGTCATCATTCAAAGACATATAGCAGCTTTGTACTTCAAAGAGTATTTCCTCTTTTCATTTATTTAACGTCATTACTGTTACTGTTAACACTAAAAACAGTAAAATAACACTAATGTTACTTAGTCAACATCAAGGAAGGACAGTGTATGGAATAGCTTCTGTCCACACAGCACACTGGCAGTTCCAGTAATAGAATCATAGGTACGGGCCATCCTGTGATCTTGTTTGGCAGACAAACATAAAGCTAAGTACTTGCATCAGCTAATATATAAATATACATAGAACATAAATATAAATATATGGTTATTAAAACACAGTATAATCCCAGAGTTGATTAAGAATGTATTTTGAACACAAAAATGCCATCAGATAGACTACATAATCAATAAAAAAGGATAGTTGTCAATGACAACTGAAAGTAGAATGGATGTCAGCTGATAATATTATTGGCCACATGCTGTGTTTTTATTATAATACAATTATTACAAGAGTAATAAAATACGACAGCTGTGGCAGGCCTAGTTTTGAAATTACCCTATGCTCATTGGACTTTATGTTGTTCTCTGTTTAATAATGCACTTGCAACTACAAACAATGCTTTGTTGGTTTCTTTGTCATTAATCCAAGATAAGAATATGACTTGCATCCATTATATCATGTTTCATCATTCCACTCATTAGTGATTTTGATTTGAAGTCACCACAATAACTAATTTCAGTTTTGCTGCCACTGACACACAGTATGAAATCTGTTCCCTGTTGTCAGTCCATTTAATAAAAAATTAAAATAGCATTCATTTTCAATTCAGTTTCTACCTTCATCACCCTACTAAGAATTTATTTACCTCTACTTTTCAACTCATATGACATTTTAATGAAACATGGAAATGCAATGATGTTGGGTTGTAGGCAAACATCAGGGCTAGTGAACGGAGACCATCGAAAAGTCAAACAAATGAGTCACTTGAAATATAACTGGAAGCCAAAATGACAAAATTGAGTCTATGGGGCTTTGGAAACATCATAAGAAAATGTGACTCATGGGAAAAGCTGAAGACAACGGGGAAAGAGAAAGTTTGCATTGCATCTGTGAAAGAAGCCACTGCCCTGAGTTTACCAATTCTGAGCATGACTGTCAACATCAGGATGTCTTAGAGGTGCCTCATTCATAGTGTCATTGCAATTTGAAGTCAATTTGGTGACATATAATGATGGCAAACAAAAATATTTTTACCAGAACAGTAAATTTAATTCCTGGAAGACAGAGGGAATTTTCATAAGATAATCTGCCTGGGGTGCCAAAATTACTTTGTTGATGCCAAAATTACTTGGTTGGCTTTAAGAACTATGCATGATTTAGGAGCATGTGTGCCCTTCTCTGCTTCACTTTGTTACCCCAAAATGTATAACTTACGCCCTTTTCACATGCAGTTTCTTTTGTGAGAGGGCCCCCTGAGCGGTCTGTACGACGCACTCCCATTTACGCGACGCTCAAGAGCCTAAAGTGGGCCGCGCACAGATTTTTTATTTTCGGCTCTAAGCTGAAAATGCTGCACGGTCGCGCAATGATCCCAGGGCCCTCGCACACTTACCTGCCCTGCAGTGCGTCGGGTAAGCCAGGTCGGTCGCACTTCCTCCCCCAGCGCAGTCTACAGCTCCCAGGCTGCACTGCAGAAGGAAGGGGCAGGGCATTCGCACGACAGCCGCATGATCAGCAACCTAGCTGCGGGAGAACGGAGGAGTGATACGAGTGCCTCGGACAAGAGGCTGCTTGCGCAAACAGCACCCCCCACCTCTGCGAGCAGGTAATGTGTGGAAAGGGCCAGGGAATAATTAGCTCACAGATAGGAGGCCTATGAGAGCGAGGTAACTTGGCAAGATCTGACACCTATGTATACTAGTAAGTGCTAAAAGAGATCAGCCAGAAGACTTATGATGCAATTTAAATGTGTTTTATGGGGGAAAATATATATGCACACACACACACACATAGTCACACACAAGCAATCACACAAGGCTAACTGGAAAAAAATGGAGGAAAATTGGATAGAGGGATAGAAGGGGAATTGAGCTGTATTTACCATCCCGAGAGAAGTAGAGAAGGAGGAAATGACTTGGGCTTCTTTTTACCTATGGACAGCACAAGGTCTGAGGGACAAATACAACCGCTGTGAGGAGAGCTGAAAATTAGGGTCTCTTTATACCCAAAAATCTTTCCTGGAGGCGAGAGGTATTAATGACTCTCTACATGTATAAACAATTTTTTTTCAGGGTGGACAAAAGGTGACAGGATGGGTTGATGGTTGTTAATGTGTGAAGGAAACAGGTTGATGATTTTAACATGTAGAAGGGAAAAGGTCACAGGTGTGAGGATGAGGCAATTATTGATTTGGTGGAAATCTTACTGTTTTCCTGAGCCAACACTGTCAAAACAAACAACGCTCTTTGTGTTTTTGGAGTTTGCAACAAATAGTTGTCAGAGTTAATAGCTGTTTTTATGGCTTTATATTATGTAGAAATGCACACTGCAGGGGGTTGCTCTTGCTTAGAGCTAGACTATTGTTCTCATTGAAAGAATTATCTTTCACAACCTGGCCATGCTCAGGTCTTCCAGGTTGAATTTATGACTTAGGGTCATGTTACGGCTTTTCTTCCTTATCTACTTGGCCCTTTCCAGCCATAAGTCTGTATATGATTTATATTATATGCCAGTTAATCTATCTGTACAGTTCAGTTACAACTTCAGACAGAAAAAAAATGTCTTGGGTCAATTCTGACTTCACCAAACCTTGGCAGAATTCAATAGACAGGCAAAGTAGCAAGCTTCCATATATTCAAGTGCTAAGTTTAGTAGAAATGATCAAGAAGGAGGAGGAGGAGGAGAAGGAGGGAGGGGGAGAAAGAGATGGATTGCTTGCTTGGGTGGAATTATCTTGAAGCCTTAGAAAGCATCTTTTATAGTTCTGAAGACTTTTGATCTGCAGTCTGCTAGTTTACCAGAAGGGCCAGCAGTTCACTAAGCTGAAGATTTCCAGAATTAGTCCTAGCCACTTCTGACACCAGCTCAAGTGAAACATCAGTAGGAATGTGTGAAGGATGTGTTAATAACATTGTAGTAACCCCTATTTATTTGCTACTTACTGTATCACTGAACTCTGTGTCTTCTCTCCCTCCAACCTCATGAGATCACATTACAATGACAGTAACCATCTAGGCCGAAATTGCTTCGGTCTTCCCATCTACAACTATAAGTTTGGGCAGAAAAAATAAATAACAATAAGAAGGAAACTATTTGCTTGTTTTATTTAAAATTCTGCACTATTAAAAGCTTAGACCATAATCTTCAGACATTTGCAGTTGGCCACCCCCTTTCATAAGGGTTAGGGGTACAGAACCCTCATGATAGTGGAAAAATCACAAATAAGATTTTCAAAGCCCATCCACCTACTAGAACTACTGAAGCTGATTTTACTAGCAGCAGCAGCAGCAGCTGGCTGTGCTGGTGGCCAATCCAGCTCATTGAGTCCTTCTCCTCCTGCCCCATACCCTTGTCTCCTGTCCTTTCAACTTCACAAGCCCTTAACTTCTCTTACTGCATGCCTTGGTACCACCATACGTCTCCCAGATTGTCAGAACCAGTAAACTCAACCTGGTTTTAGAAGCACCACCAGCAGTCAGCCACCATCCAACTCCTTGATCACACTTATTCTCTTCCTCCTCCCCACTTCTTCTGTCTTCCCAATAGCACCAGCCCCTACTTCTTTTGACACCTTTGTACCAGCACACCTCAACCAGAGTTTTAGAACCAGAAAACTTAAACTGATTCTACAAGCAACACCCACCTCTACCATCTGGGTGGCACAGAAGAAGTAGAGGGGGTGAAAGTCTGAAGACCTGCAGAGGCATCATTTTGCCCTCTCAATTGTCCATATTCCCACTGCACAGTTCTTGCCAGAAAGTTATTAGATTAATAGTAGTTATTAGATCAGTAAACAAAAGACACATACATCCAACTATTTGTCATCTTTTATGTGTTCTGTATGTGGAGGAAGAGGAACAGGAGGAGGAGAAGGAGGGGAGGAGGGGAGAGGGGAGAGAGGAGGACGAGGGGCTCAGGTATGGTTAGCTGGAAGACTTTTGGGCAGCAGCTGGAAGAGGTGTACATTGACAGTGCCTCTTCTACCAATTCCTTCATGTTCAGAGAACATACTGCAGATGGGTAAATGTCATAAAAATGACCCTCTGCAGACCCTCTGCAATATTGCCCAGTATAAAATAGTAAAGCTCTCCTCCCCCTCCCCCTCCTGCTCCTCTTCATATTACAGCTGCCTCCAGAACATTTCAGTTCCATTGGAAGTGGTTCACTTGACTCTTGAATTTACTAAAGATCCTTATCCTTAAATGCTTTCTCACCCACCTTCTTTTCCAACTGCACAATGTCTTTCATAATCTCTTGGATTAGCTCTGTAGTAGAGCCAGTGACCTTATTCATACATTCTAACCAAAGTGTCTTCCAACACAAGTTTATTGTCTCTGACTTGAATGCTCTTTCAATGACAGTTATGGTGCCAGTGATAGTGTACCCTTTCCACATTTTCATTATGTTGTTTATGTTGGGGTCTTCTTTCATAGATTGCACAACTATCTCTGTTGAGTAACATGTGTAGCATGCCTTAAATGTCCTTATTACTCCCTGATCAAAAGGCTGGTTGAGAGATGTGTTGGTGGGCAGGTAGATGACTTCAATGCCTTCAGTGTAGAATTCATGCGATTCTGGGTATCTTTGGACATTGTTCAATAGTAATAGCACCTGAAAAGTTTTTTCCCCCTTTACTGTCAAGGTATTTTCTGACCTTTGGCACAAAACACTGATGAAAGCACTCCAAGAAAAGTGTCTTTGTTGTCTAATCATTCTTGTTATACATCCAGAAAACTGGCAGCTAGAACTTATTCTTTTCCTTCAAGGCTTGGGAGTTAGAAGCTTTATAAACTATGGTAGGCTTTATCATATGTCTGACTGCTCTTGCATTAAACAGCATGGTTAGTCTACCCCTTCCTGCCTTAAAGCATGGTACTCACTTCTTTTCTTGGCAAATGATTGTCCCCTGTGACATTCTTTTCCAAAGCAGAGCAGTTTAATCTGCATTGCATATCTGTTCGGGTTCATAAACTTGCTTCAGTAAGTTCCTTTAAGATGTCAGGAAGCTTTCTAGCTGCCTTATAGTCAATGGAGGCCTTTTCTTCAATATTTTTTCACGTTATGTAGACTAGCCTTTTCCTAAAATTATCAAACCAGTCCTTACTGGTATGACACTCTGTAGTGGTAGACCATTTGCCTTCTCTTTCCTTTATGGACATATAAGGATTTTACCTTCACTCTTATCATATTGGAATCTTTAGGAATGCCCTTTTTATAGCAATCTTGCACTCATATAAAAGTACCACCTTCAGCAGAAGAGATAATAAGGATCTCACACCAGATGTAGAGTCTTCACACCCAACAGTGGCCATTTCCATACTACTATGTTATAGTGGTATTATTCCACTTTTAACATCCTGTGGAGTTCTGGGGTTTGTAGTTTACTGAGGCCAAAATGCTCTCTGACTAAGAAATCCTAATACCCCTCACTAAACTACAAATCCCAGGATTCCATAGGATGTTGAAAGTGGACTGATAGCACTGTAACCATGTAGTGCAGAAATTGGGAGTGTGACTGCAGCAACAGCTACACAAATATCTCTTTATTTTTTTCTTAATGTACCATACTGTCAACTTGTGATGTCATAATGGCAGCCAACTTCAGAGGATGACTTTGCTGTACACAGCATAATCTAATAATTTGACCCTTTCTTGTAGGATTTTCACTGTCTTTTGCCTCTTGGGAATGCTTTCAGAAGCACTAGAAGCACCACACTTTGGAATTAAGATTAACTGTGCAGTAGTGTACAGAACTGTACAGTTGATGCTTTTGGTTCTCAGAAATGCAAGATATTTCACACAGCCCACTGAGAGGCAAATCACATGAGTGTGGTTGTCTCACAGACTCACTGACACATTATGTTGGTGGGAAAGAGAAGAAGAGGAGGAAGAATACAGTGCTTCTACTGTTTCTAGTGCTTCCATTGGCTACTTCTAAAATCTTGACTTTGCTGGAGGGAGTAGGGGTTCTGACAGTTTGGGAGAGGCATAGTTATGCCAGTGTGTGCAGTAAGGGCTGTTGCTGTTGGGAGGACAGGAGATGGGGGAGTAGGAGGAAGAAATGTGGACTGAGGAATTGGGTAGTAGTCAGCTGCCACTGCTGCTTTTTCTTCTAAAACTGGGTTGAATTTGCTGTCTCTGAAAATCTGGGTGAGGCATTGTGGTTCGAGGAACTGGGTGGCAAAGACCTATAAACTTGTGAATAATCAAATCTGCAAAAGGGAAACCTGCAAAAGTGGAGGGGAAACTGTTTTCTGAAGAAGTTTTTTAAAAGTCACCAGGAGAATTCATCTAGACTGCTATCTCATACTGAGCACTAATTTAATCAGATGTCAAATGTTCCATTTTAAACTCAGAGGATATTTCTTAGACCCATACAAAACATGATTTTTAACATCTAAAATAAGCAGAAGGTTTGGGAAACTGAGGCTTACAAAAAGAATGGTTTACTGCTGCAGAAAGACTATCAGGCAACAAGTCAGTACTCAGATAAACTATAGAGGTAATGGCTCTGGTATGTTGTAATTAGTCTTTAGCAACGTGGAGTTATGAAATTGCCTTAGAATAACCTAGCTCATTAGATTAACCTGTCCAGTGCTACTGTTTGGTCCAGGTCTGGAGTCTTGAATTGATAGTTGGCAGATCTCCAAGTTCTCATTAATAAGCAGCCTTTCATCCTACTATCTGAGAATCTTTTAATGAGTTATTAATTCTGAGAGTTAAAAAGACGAACCTTCTGTATGACCAAGTTTTATTTTATGGTTTATTCCAAAACAATCTTAGGTGATCTCCCCAAATAATATTAATAATCTACCAAAGTAATCTTAATCATGCCATGCAGTTCCATTAAAGCAGAGCTTTCCAAACTTTTCATGTTGTTGACACACTTTTTAGGCATGCGTCATTTCCTGACAAAGTAAATCAGTTTTACTAGCAAACTGGAGATTAAACTTATAAGAGATACAGACACATACTGGTACATAAGTTGTAATAACTATATTACAAGAAATGAAATTCTTAGTTAGAAGCTTATCTATTTAAGGAGCAATTCAACTGCAATTTCAGTAACTAGAAATGAAAATAATAGCACCAGCACTCCACTGCCATAGTGATAAAGTGAAAGAACAATCCTATGTGGCACACACCTACAGAGAGGTGGCTTTTTGTTGAGTGGTCATGCCTTTTCACATTCACTTCTACTGTTTCAATCTGATTACACATGAGCAGTACCCACAGACATATCTAGGGTGGGGTGGGACTGCTGCTACCCTCACCAGGGTCTTTCTCAGCCCAAGACAGCCCTCCATCTGAGCCTGGCCCACCACTGCTTCTGCCCTTGCCAGAGTCTTTCTCAGCCCTGGGCAGCAGCAGCAACACGCCTCACACTGCAGCCAACACACTAACATGTTGCCACACACAATTTGGAAAACTCTGCATTAAAGGAATAATTCAGGTAACATTATTGTGATTATTCTTCAGCAGCTTCTTCACAAAGCAAGTTGCCTTCCTCTGTTTTGAAGAATGATATGTGTTCATGTCCTATAAAATGTTAAAGATGTTTTCTCGTTATCATCTCTCCTTTGTTGACTTTGCCAGAAGATACCAAAGGACAAGATGGATAAGAAGAACAGAAATGTTTTCCATTCAAAATGACTCTGAAGGAAAAGAAGACTAGAGAGCCGTGTAATCTTCTGAAAGAGACCAGACGTTCACCTGAACCTGCTGTTATTGCTTAATGCATTATAGATTCTTCTATACTGAAAAAGAACAGCTGGTAAATTAATCACCAACTGCAAAATATCAATGCTCAGATGACTCCAGATAGTGACTCACTAGAGTTGTGACATGGTGGTGACCACTATACCAATAAGTTTTATAGTAATTTGAAACGTAGACATTTTTGAGGGAAAATGTTAGATAGAAGCTATTAGAATTCTACTCGCCAGATGCCCAGCATGGCTTTCTAGCACTTTCCTTCTCCAATCTTATTTTTGCCTCTTCCCAGGTGTTGAACATTTATGTTAATTGGTATTTCAAAGTCTAACATGACTGAAGCTTAAATGCAGTCTGGCAGGTGGCATGCATATTCACAGAATAATTTGTTGACTTCAGTCAAGCCAGGAGAATTCATTTCCTTTATAATGCTCATCAAAATTGTGCCCTGGCATGAGATCCATAACTATCATGGGTGAATTTCCAAGGATACCAACATTTCAGAATTCCCTCCTGTTAGGCTACTCAAAGCAGTAGTCCCTGGACTGATTCTAGTCCCTGAGCCATCACTTACAGGTAACTGGAAAGTTTCCAGGAAAGAAAGAAACCATTATAGTTGATGGGCACAAATATATATCAGTCCCTGGCATACTTGAAAAAAACCAAGAGTTATCTACATCAGATAGCTTAAGAATCAGTGCTGTAGGCATTTCTGATTATATTCTTCTATAATATATTCCTCCCCATGGCTTGAGATCAATGGGAAAGGCTTTATATTGGTAGGTGGTGATTTTGCTGAGGCTTTCTCCATTGGGACACTATCCTGGAGTGTTTTGGAGGGCTGGAGAAAGTATATCCCACTTCATTGTTACCAGCTCATACACCCCTTCTCCCTGATATGGTCTGATTGACAAAACATATATTTAATTTACATAGAATATGAATTATATTCCGCTATGACTGGAAGCAGTCTGACAAAGAGCTGGCTGCGCATGTGTGTTGCAAAACTAATTTAGGACAGGACCTCAAGGCATGGCTAGGTCATAATCAGGGAAATTCCAGTGATAATGGACTTGAAGATGTCCCTCAGTGAGTCAACCTTTAGAAACACCAAAACTGCTTCCATGGAAGGACTGATTTTCTTCAACCTTCTCCCTTAGTCTAGCAAAAACTCTTCTTTTCCCCCTCACATGTCCAGCAATTAAAGAGCTATCACAATTTCCTTCAGTGCCTCTGTCACTTAATGCTAAGGCCATTACCTCATTCTGGTCCCCATTGTCCACTCTCTGGACCCCATTTTCTACTCTGCCAGAAAGTCATTTACACCTTCCCTCTCAGGTTGGAAAAAAAGTAATTAAACCCTGGTTTTCCCCAGATAACTCATAGTACTTTTTGCATACTGAGCATCAGGCTGCCACTCCAATTTCCTATTTGTACTACCCTTGGACTTCTAGTCTAAGCCATGATCACTTCTTTCCTTCTCTCCAGACTGTTAAATATCATCCACTTTTCCCTAAACTTTCACTATTCAAATCTTTCCTCTCTTTTATTTCAGTTAGCCTTGTGTGATTGTGAGCCTGCTTGGATCTTGTGTGTGCGATTATTAATTTCCCCAATAAAACAAACAAGTTTGATTTTAACTCTCTGACTGGTTTTTCCCTTGCATTAGTACCAGTGGACACAGGTGTAAAAGATTTTGTAAGTTTACCCACCCACCTCCTCTTGGAGCTAATATTCCCCACTGTTTCATGGAGGTGCCAGCATCACAGGTGGACTCCATAGTCACCTGCTTTTAGGAGTAACATCATAGCTCCCAAAGCCTTCCCAAAGCCCCTAGATTTCCCAGAAATTAAAAAAAAAAAATCACTAGCTATTTTTCAGCCCCAAACCATTCAAAACCTTTTACAAACCCAAGATTGGTCAGAAAGGAAATAAAAAAAATGTGATGCCACTTCCAGTCTCTTTGAGTAGCCCTATGTAGACCTCAGGGGACAAAGGTCAAAAATAGCTCCACCATTCCTGATGCAAAGCGTATATCCAAAGGCACTCTTTTCCAAGAGTATTTAATTTATCTGACACATTAAATTATGAATTAATGAATGGCAAAGTCTTCTTGTGAGTTACATCTGTGAGGTCATTTTTTTAATGCAACTCCTGGGAGATATACTACCCAACAAGAAATTAGCCAGGCCTTTTGTTCTCTTTAGTTTGGCTTTCTTCTTTCTTTTTTCACATTTCATCTTTCATCACTATAAGTGACCAAAACTCACTTAAACTGAGTCAAACCATTGATTTATCTTGCATGGTGTTTACATACTTCAACTGGCAGTGGGTCTTCAGAGTTTGCCAGAGTTTGGAACCTGGGAACTTTGAACGGAAAAAATACCCTCTACACTGAATTATGATCCTTGCCAGAGCTTGGAAAAGATTACTGGCCTCTTTATGCAACTATGGATTTCAAGGCACAATACCATAACAATATGTTAATTGAATATGATTTATTCAATTACTTACAGGATGTGTGTGTGTGTGTGTGTGTATAATACACACACACATAATGTGTATAATACACACACACATATACACACACATGTATACACATACACATTCTCATTCTGTTGCAAATAGTTTGGAAATGCAGTCTCTGTATGTGTGCACATGCATATGTGTTTAAAAATGTATTGACTTTATATTTTCTTATAGATGCTAATAACTACAAATTAGTACCAACTAAAAATATTTCCAGGGTAAGTCTGGAATTTTAATATATCTGCAGCCAGTTCCTGTGCACATGAAGCTTAAAAGTAAGTCCAACTAAACTCAGTAGTCTGGGATCACATGCTGAAAAATGTATCTGCAGTATTTCATGGCAGCCTTTTAAGTGGTTTTATTTTAATAGTGCTAAAAGTGAATAGGCCAATATTCTGAATGTAAATTCAAATTCAACTTCCTCACAATATATTTTTACAAATAATTGTACTGGAAAGGTAGAAACAGCAGAAATGTTCTGTGCGTGGGAAGGTTTGAGTCATTCAGTTAACAATTGTATATAAGAAATAAATACAGTGTCAAGTCTAGAAAACACTTACAATCAAAATGATAATTAAAAATAGTTTTGAAAGACATAGTAGGAAGCTCTTTTGTCTCCAACTTCCCTTAGTTAAGAAACGAATAAGTAAGAGGTAGCAAATTCTATAGCTCTGCATGTTTTATTGAAGCTAATGGAGACTTTCACATATCTAATACCAGACTGAAATCTTTTTTCTTAGTAATGGTGAATGTGAATATTTTTAAATGTCAAAAAAAAAAAAAGTCCCAAAAGTTTCATTACCCATAACAAACATAAATGTGTTAGTTCAGTTCTTAACTACTCTTATGGCAGTGACTTTGATAATATCTTTCTTGCAAGATGCTAATTTCCATAGTACCACATTATCTGTCAACCACAGTATGAAAATATAATTGTCCTAATTTATTAGAGTAGAGCACAGTGATTGGTAACTGCTAGGACACATAAACTAAATTGCTTCATGGTATAGTCCACTGTAATACGGTAGGCGAAGCTAAATAAAGCACTGAAATGAGTTCTAGCAATCGTTCTCTAAAATTAGAATATTTCAACTGTAAAAAGAAATTAACACTGGAGTATGTCAGAAATCATTTTGCATTCATCCCTGTGCACTTCGGTAGGATTCCTTCTCAGTGTATCAAGAAATGGAATCATTTTGCCCTCATTTGCATAGTGGGAAAGGTTATTCCTACTTCAGAAGGTGAAGCTGTTTCTTCCCCCCATCCTTCTCTCTCTCTAAAGAACTTCCTATGATGTTTAAGCAGTAAAGGCAAGAACAATACTCAGTCATTGCTATCCAGGAATACATGGCTTTGCCAATGCTCACCAAAACATTTTAAGGGGTATCTTGAGAAAGATATGTCTCAATGGAAGTAAAAATGAAAAACTACCACAGAACTTCATTGGCTATTTGCATGAACGTCAGCAGAAAAAAAAAGGTAGCAAGAGTTAAAGAAGGCTACAAAAAACCTAAAATATATCAGGAAATGAAGAGTTGAAATTTTTTGAGATTCTTCAAAGCAGGATTATAAAGGGACTTGAAGAGCAATAATCCAACATTTGTGGTGGGGGAAAAAAACACAAGTGTAGGATCTAAACAATAAAACGGGCCTAGTAACAGTGCATTAGGTAGTTTAAATCTGTGTAAGCAGAGCCATCTTGTGCATTGTTGCACACTCCATATATACACAGCACTATAGAGAATAACTTGAATGCATCCATTGCCATTTCATTTTATTATTGTTGCTACCTTTGCGTTGCACCACTGTTAATGCTTCTGTGTAACATGGGAGAAGGTAATCTCAACGGCTGCCTCCAGCCTCCAGAACTCCCTTCCTGGAGAAGTTAAACTGGGACTCTCCCTACTTTCTTTTCACAGACTAGTAAACATTTTTCTATTTAGACAAAAATTTAATGATTGCTATATAAGGTCCTTCCCACCAAAATACTCTGCTGGATCGTGCTAATTTTTGTATTGATGTGCATGTGCATTTTAATAATAGATGTTTTAATCTGTCTCATTTTAATGTTTGTATCTTGTGGATTTTTATCATTTTTTAAAAAAGAATTGTTGTAAATTGCTATTAGTCCTGAGCTAGGAAAAAGGTAGAATAGAAGAAACATGATAAATAATAATAAACAGCAGCAGCAATGGCATCTATGTACCTATGTGATCATGTGTATGCACATGGAAAGATTTTGTATGAGTAATCTCGACCTATCTGCCCTGTAAGCTCAGCTGTTTTTTGCTTGGACTCCATGGTGTATGGACTGATCAGTGGCATACCAGTGAATGGATAGTATGTAGACCCAGCTTTAGCTGTTATTAGTTGGACCAGTTTCCCTGAGCTTGTGGAGTACCTCAGAAGCATGCTGGGGCCACCAATGAGCATAGAACCAGATAGTCACACACCATACAGGGGTTGCCATGAGCACAGAACCAGACAATTATTCAGAAGAACTATGTGTAACTATGTGTAAACAGGAACAATGGATAAATCCATCATGGACCCAGTTTCACATGAGTTCCTATGGTTTGCCTTGTTGGCACAGTCAGAAAGTACAGCTTTGAATCCAATAGCTTTTTTAAAAAAAAGTTACATCCCTACCCTTTGGAAATGTAGCATGTTGTGCACAGAGTTCCATATTGCACACAATATTTGCATGTTGGCGTGAACATGCATGTGGAAGGATTTTTTTTAAAAAAGAAAAAGAACATTTTAAGTAGTTGATATAAAAGAGCCATGGGAGACAAAAATGTTTACAAGAACAGGTTCTACATGAATTTCTTTTCCTGTTTGCAGTATGGCACACTGTTGATAATAATGAACTGCATAAAAGCTTACAAAGGAAGTGGGAAGTGGGAAATACTTTTCCAAATTATGAGTTAGACCACAGTGAAAGTTGCACAGAAGGCTAATGGTGCAGGTTAGAGTTTATCTGTAAATGTTTGTGTGTGAATAGAGATATGCACATTATTTAAAAAGTTCCACACAGTTAAGTTAGATAGTACATATCTGTCCTCCCCACTCCATTAGAATGAACTGTAGTATTTGACATGTACTTAGAACTATGCGTAGCATTAAAACCACCAACAACATGATTACAACCAGGTCTCCTCTTCAAACACTGAAGTGGGCAGCATTTCAAGAGGTTTTAAGTTACATTCACTCTTGTGTTTGTCTATGGCCATTTCCACACTAGACTGTTATAGCGCTATGATTCCACTTGCTACATCCTATGGAATCCTGGGGTTTGCAGTTTCAGGAGGGGCCAGCCGGTCCCTAGTGCAGAAAGGATTTATGAGTGTAAGGATACCAATATGACCCATGAAAGGGGAAAAATTGCATGTTTTATTTAATTTACTGCTGCTGCTGTTCATCTTACGTACTTGGGTTTATAGACTCTTTGGGGTATAATGACTTACAATAAATTCAGCTTCCCCTTGCAGTTTCAGAAGGCAACAACAAACAGCCTCTAATTTTTGTTGACTCAGTTTTAATAAAAGTAAGCAATGCTACAGGAGACACACACGCACACACTTTTTGATAGCATCAGTTATAATTTTATATAGGTAGTAAAACGGGAAAGTGTGGGGACACAAGATGAGAGGAAAGCAAACTTTCAAGGCAGTGCAAGTCATTAGCAGACATCTAATTACAGAAGTTATATTTGTGGGCTTGTTCTTAACCAGCTCCTTATTTGTTCTCTCATTGGGAGGGAAGCTGAATATTTTCTATAGCCCCATGAAGGCATGCACAATTATTTTTCAGGTGAGAATTTCTTCACTTTAAACAGGGTATGGATGCCAGTATTGCATTTGGGTTGATCCATGAGATCTGCTTTGCCATGCAGGGCACGTAGTATTAGAATCATAAGTAAGTTTCACTGATGGGATGGGATGCTGGGTGCAAAATATCAACTTGTCACTTGATTATTTTTTTACAGCCACAGATGAAGTACTTAATTTAGTTCTCAACATGTTCAAGAAATATATTCAGGGGTAGTCATGTTTTGGCCATGCAGCAAAATACATCAAAATCCACAGAAGAATGATACGTTTATTCGCCAAAAAGAGCAATACCTTTATTTCTTTATGCATTTTGGTTGGCCACTAAAGGCATCAGTCTTTTATGGATTTTAGATTTTGTTATAGTCTCAACATGTTGTTACTGTTAAAGCTAAGGCATGACACATGCTATACACTGAATTTCTGAACCTATACAGAGTAGGGCTAAGTAAAAGTGTCAGTTTAGCCTTCTCCCGTGGTTACATTTTTTCATTGTGAACATCAAGAAATGTGTGATTTTTTTTCACACATTAAAAATTATTTTCCACTTCTACTTGCCTAGTTAAAAATTAAAACTTAAACATTCTTTCCAACTTTTACTTGTTCCATCCTCCTCATAATTTTGATGGTACTTTTCTGAGCTCTTCTCAGTCCTTTGGAAACTGGGTGTTCATACTGATATCTGAATCTCAGGTAATATTTCAGTTTATAAAATAAAGGCTGAACTTAGGTTCTATTGCAGTAGTTGTGAAACATAATAGGAAACATTTCTAGTAAAGATAACATATCTAGGGGTAGCCAAGTTGGCCATACAGCAAAATTCAGTAACACCCAAAATCCAGAAAACAATGATGCCTTTATTGGGCTAACCAAAAATGAACAAAATATATCATGTAAGCTTTTAAAGTTCCATTGGCTTCTTCATCAGGCAAAGATATTAAAAATCATGCATCAGAAGGGAAAAAAATAATAATGTTAAATACACAGGCCTACATTTTGTCAAGATGTTTTTGTTGTTGTCAGTTAGGATATTCTGGAGGGAATCAATGCAGGCAGAAGCCGCTCCTGTCTTAGGCCACATGAGCTTGGGAAACAAAGAATAATACAATCCAAGCAATACAATTTCAACTCAATTAACAACAAAAAAGTAACTTCCCTTGAGACTCAGGCTGTTTCTGTCCTGAGTAAGGCTGTTTCCCCTTTCTTAGGTAATGAACATTGAATTTCTCAAGATCTCTCTGTAGTATTGCATCTGGAAAAACCTTTAGGTACTGTATAGGTAAAAACTACCAAATGTTCTCCCAATGTTTTAAAAAAAGTTTTATCTTTGTTGGGTGTGCAAAGATAAATATGAAAGATATACCTTAAAGATAAACATCCCTGAAATTTTATACAAAATTTTATACAAAATAACTATAGTCTGAAATTTTATACAAAATTTCAGACTATAGTTATACAAAATTTCAGACTATAGTGATGTCACACATCAAAAATCATTTTTTTTAAATTTTGCTCATATATGAAACTTCTGTCTTTGATTATTGAATCATGTGTCACTTCTTATGAAAGAAGGACTGCTTTACATAACTTACCTTATACATTCTTTATCATAAACTAGTTATGGATCTTATTTTATCATCTAATAATGGAAAGGGGATATAAAACAATACAATAAAATTATTGGAATCTTCTGTTGAAATCTGGACAAATTAGGGTGATTCTATTCAAGAAGACTGTGTAGGAATTGTGAGTTTAAAATCTTTTAAATAGAACTGGTAGCTATTCTCAGGAAAATTAAGTATATGCCTAGAGTAGTCACAAAGGCCTGAATTCAAGTGGTATCTTCAGTTAAGTCCATTGAAACAATCAGATTTACATAACTCTAACTCACCATTCAGCCAAGGGTTGAATCAGCCAATTGGTTTTAGCCCTAAATTATACTAAACCTAAATTTGAGATTGGTTTCTTATACCTTCATCTCTGTCATTTTTTTCCTGTTGACTTTTTCCCATTTTTAAAAAAGTTCAAATAGAACTAGATCCTGGCATTTATATTTATTCTTAATTTTTTTCAGTAAATATCTTTTCTGTCTTCAGGGCACATCAGCATGACCAAGAAATAGAATCTGTGATGGGAGAATATGAAAATAACTGAGGTAATTTGTGGTGTCAGAGCCAGTGAGAAGTTTAAAACTCCATCCCAACAATGTCCTCACATGATCCTCTTTAAACCCAATAGTGACCCCAAGTATACCTCCTTACTTTCTTTCATGCAAATAAATGGTTCCTAAAGAATGCTCTTGAGAATCTTGAGGGTGAAAGTTCTTTATGCACTGCATCTTTCCATGGTAATTTCAGTGTGAAAGTCTTCTATCTGTACATAACCCAGTTGCCATATTGATAGACAGTGTCATGATTATAGACACATTGTCATAATGCACACAAATTAATGGGAGGCTTTTAATGTGCAACTGTCATGCCTTGTGAGTGAAGTGTTATAGAAGATTCAGTATACTTTAATTGTAAACCTATAGTATTATGCCACTTCTCCCTTATCACATCAAAAGTCTATTTCTTACTGCACAAAAGAAAAGAGGAAGGAAATCAGAGTATTCTTTTGGTATGTGTTAGACATGCACATTGACTAATGGCTCAGTTCTTTAAAAAATAACTCCCTTTGGTTCAGACCAGTACATTTGATTTGGGTCCCAAACCAAAGTCAAGATTCCAAAATCTGAAAAACAAATTAAAAACAGAAATTTAAAAAGCCTTGAAATTGATCAGTTTTTACACAAAATAAAGTATTGCAGAAGTAAATCATTAAATTAAATTGTTGTTAATGAAAATGGTCCTAGAAGCATACTCTACCACCAGAAAGAATAACAGTTTCTCTCTCTCTAATACTAGTTTAAAACTTTTAGACAATTCAACATATTAAATATGTTACAGCTGCAGATGGTAAAAATGCATTATATGAGTCAATGTAAGATAAGAAGATATTGTCTTGCTGCTTGACAGAAAGTAGAGATTTGGTTCATTGTCATCTAGTTTATACCTATACTTAAGAAATATCTTGATCCTCCTAGAAAAGAAAAAGCAAATAGGTGTAGGGATTTTTGTGCAAGAGTATCCGTATAGATCAGGGTAGAGCTAGTGTCAAAAAGACACGTCTTTTCTTTGTGAACCACCTTTCTGAAACGACAGAGATTGGTATATGAATTGAGTGGGAGTGATTTGCTTCCTTTTGCTTCCCCCATATATCAACATTCATAGTTTGTTCAAAAATGGCATACATGAGCCAGACTCTTGTTAGTGCACTGTAGTAGCAGTTGAAATTTTGCAGAATTGTGCAGTGATGACAAAGAGAAAGCAGGGGAAATCCATTGGTTCCAAGCAGCTTTTTTTCTTCCTTACTTCCTTCTCAGTTACTTCAGCCATGTCTTTTTTCTGCATGCCAACATCACCTATGCCAGCAAGGTTATGGCAGCATAGCATGCCATTATAGAGCTTTTCCACACTTTGGGGGGAAACGGGGCAGTCCGTTACTCACTGGACTGGCACGCTCCCCCCCGGCGATCCACGCTGATCTGGAGCAGCGCACGCCCATGCTACACACTCTCTAGGGACAAAAATGGAGGCTTCCAGTTGGTGGAGGCTCTTCACCAACTGGAGAAGCTCGCCAGCCAGAAGCCCGCCCCCGGAAGATCTACAGCCTCATGCTGGCGCGAGCCTGCAGATCTACACATTAGCACAGCGACGGACTGGGGCGCGCTGGGCTATTGAAAGTCCTCTTTTAATCGGTCTTTCAATAGCATGGGGAACCACCAGTTCTGGTCATTCCGGAGCAGGCTGAAGTCCGGACATACATTATGTAGTCCAGGCCCAGGCCCAGTTCGCCCCAAGTGCAAATGCCCTCACTGGAGGACGCGCTGCCCCATTTTAAAAATAAAATGCAGAAAAGGTCATTGATTTCAGACACCATTTCCAAAGCCCTGGGGAGTCAAATTCTGCTCCATTGTTTGCATGGATAAGAAAGAACAATGGTGGCAGCATCTGAAGATTGTTCCCACAAGCTGTAGAGACACTTCTTCAGCCATCAGTTTAAATAGCAAGATTTAAGGAAGTATGAAAAATACTATTTTTGCCACTTAAGCTCAACTCAAGAATGTTCAGAATAATGGAATATCGTAGTCATCAAATGACAAATGTATGGGTGAACAAACCTTTCATTTGATTCCTTTCTTTTAACTAAGGAGTAAATAAACAACTGAATTTGGAGAATTTGATCTGGAAGTATTTAATTAAAATGTTCCATTACATATCTGCCCCTCCCTTTAAGAAATATTTACTGAAGGTCTTAGTAAAAGCTGAAATTATCTTTACGGCCATTGGCTGTGAGGTCATATAAGCAGCTGATGAAATATTGATGAAGATTTATAAGCCAAAAATTCATACACATTGCAGTTCTCATTTTATATTCCTGAGGAGTTGTGGGAAAGAGCGTTTGGAACACTTTATAGGAATGTGGCACTGCAAGTCTTCATAAAACATTTATGAGTGTTTCAAGATTATGTAAAGACGCTATGAAAAGTAACAACTGTGAATGCAAGGTAGCTATTTTTCAAAATTTAATATCGTGAACCTTCCTAAATATCTTTTAATACATTAAAGGAAATCCATCCTCAAAGCATTAAGGGATGCTGTATATATTTAGTGAAATACCCTGCCTATTGAGTGTAACCTATAATACCAGTGCAAATGTGGACATTAAGGACTCATTGGCAAATCATTAATATATAGATTCATCTCATTAAAAGTATATTATGTAGCCATCATTTGCACATAGGTACATGTGGTTCAGAAGCTATTAGGCATGTGTTTTGTCAAACACAGGAAAGGTAATCTTGACTGCATTTAAAAGTTACTCCTTATGTTCTACAAGCAAAGATGGTTGCCAGAGCTCTGAAAATGCATGTTTTCAAACATTTTGCTAAAGAGTTTGCATTTTTCACGTTCAAGAATCTTTTACATCAGGCATGGAAAAATGTGTCCATCCAGAACTGTTGAACTCCTAGTATTGTAGGACATAGTGTTACAACTAATGACATCATATAGCAATAGCAACAGCATGCGTATTTCTACACTGCTTATCAGCTTAGTGATCTCTAAGTGGTTTGGAATGTGTTTAGCTAATTGCTCTCAACAAGCTGGGTACTCATTTTACTGACCTGTGGAAGGATGGAAAGCTGAGTCAACCTAGAGCCCAGCAGGATCGAACTCACAACCTTGTGGCTGCAGTACCAGCATTTAACCACTGTGCCACCAGGGCTCATAGAGGGATGTGCCATTCCCATGCCTCTTTTTAACTGCAGAACCTGGGTACATACGCTCTGTTTCCTCATGAACATCTCCTGTAAGAATGAAAAAGCATGTAAGAATGTAAGAATGAAAGAGTGTAGGAATGAAAAAGCATTCATACCACCAAGGTTCATGGAAGTGGACCAATTATGAGAGTCTTTTCAATCAGATAATCACTCTTTTTTCATTTTGGCAGGAGCTGTAGATAGAAGGACTATCTAATGGCACACAATATAATTATACTGGGTACTTCCAATTAAAACTGATTTTCCCTATCAATATGTCTGATCTCAAGAAGTTTGCAAGCTAAATGTTGACAACAAGAAGTTAAGAGAGAAAGTTAGGCAAGGCAAAGCATAGGAAACAACCAATGTGAAAAAGGAACATTTTTGGAGGGAATATAAGAAAAGATGAATATTATTAAAAGGAAGGCACATGGTTTTAAGAGCACTAAGTATCATTGGGGATTACTCCCAAAGTAAGAATTAGCAAGATGACCCTCTAAACAGACATAACTTTATACTCTTTATAAGAATAGGAAGACCTCTGCAGAGTCAAAATAAGGATTCATTTGACTTCCAGTGATGAAGTCATGAAGTCATGAAGACATGAAGGCAACAAGTCCCCTCCATTGTTTACCTTCTTTTCCTCCCTGCTTCAGTGGTATTGAAGGGTCCCTGTTCAGAAAAAGTGCAAAGCATTTTGAGCATTTCAAGAGAAAATAAAATGTTGGAAAAATTTGAGGCCTTGAAGAAATATGGTGAAGATGGTCCTTCCCTCCATTTTTTGCCCATAGACTGGAGAAGTTAATATCTGTGCATAGTTGTACCTCCTCATTTTGTCCAGAGACCAGGCAGAAGTATGTATGGTCTTTTCACCAGTGAATATAGTCAGAAAGGGACTGTTTGAGAACAGTCTGCTCTTTCAGACATCCGGTTTCTGGTAGGAGAAAGCTGTTTCCTAAGTATATTAATGACACATTTTCATTTTCTCCTTTTCATTAGGTTTGATTGATTACTAACCATATATACATTTCCCCTTGGGTAAGCAGATTATTTTATATGCCCATCAGTCAAAAAAAGAAAAAAGAAAAAAAGGAAGGGATAGCTTTTCCCCTAGAAATTTTGATAGTTATTAAAACAGAATGTTAGTTGCTATAGAGTGATCCCCTTTCATTTTTCCTCACTTATTTGTTATTCCATTCTCTGTTGGCTTCGCCACACACAATATATCAATCCCTGCAGGTAGAACACCAACCTATCTTTGTGACTTGCTTGTCCTTATGAGGTATTATTGTGCTAGGAAAATAAAATGATTCTGAATATGTTGCAAACAAGACAGACATTTGCCAGAGTTCACAGTAAGTGCTGCAAATTAAATGACAGATATTCCAAGTTTCTTATGCATGGGTCTAGAATACATTTTGCTCAGTAGTGACACAATTCTTTCTCAAGCTTCCCAATAGGCACAGGAACAGCTTTAGAGGAAAAAAATGGTGGAAAAGGGTATTTTAGCACTTATCTCCAGACAGGTTAACAAATTGAATTGCAAAGTCATAGTGCCTCCACATTGTGTTGCAAAGAGGGCTGAACTGAAAGAAAAAGCACAAAATGATATACAATATGTTAAAAAAAAATCTGCCCAGTGCTAGAGGTTCCAAATAAGCGTCAAATGCACTGAATAATTTATAATGAAAAGAAAACTGAAAATTTTTTAGATTCATATTCACATTGTTAGGTTCATATATAAAAAAATAATTGTTAGATTCTACATACTTTCTACCCTTTCATACCTATACTTTTCCTCCTGAACCTGTGACTTTTAGGTAAGACAGCCCTTTCCTTATCCCAATTCAAAGGAAATATAGAAGAAGCTGGTTGTTGCAACCCTGTAAGGTCACCAGGAACAATTTAGAAGCAAACCAGGGCTGGCCTGAGATGCTATTTAAGGCAGACAAGATAACACTTACTAGCTAAATGCCCAACATGGTTTGGCCTGTAGATACTTCTTTAGGGGATCAAATAAGAAGTTTGCAGAAATTTCTGATCAAACGGAATCTAGTGTAATTTCTTGGTGAATGAAAATTTCTGCATACCAAAACATGTTGGACTTTTTACTAGTTACTTTCCTGGCTTCCCAATAGTTCCTTAGGTGGATAGATAGATATCTTTACTACTGTCATTGACCAGCACAAAAAGGGATACATAATATAAAGGGTAGAGGCATCAATAATAAAATGGGATGGAATATTTAAAACAGTTTTTAAAAGATTATAAATGCAGAGTTAAAAATAGTAATGTTACAGCCATAGACTGGTATAAAAATATAAAATAGACTAACAATAATAAAGTAGCTTATAAAAACAAGTACATAAAATTAGATATAAATTTACCTAAAAATTTGGTACCCATAACAATATTTAGCTGTCAGATGAACAGCCCTAATAGACCTAGATGGGTCTTTGGATCATGTATTTGCCAAACTACGTAAACATGTTCTAAAGTTTCTATTTGGTCAGAATCGCATGGGCAGTGTCTCTGAAAATGCAATTATCCTATAGTGACCTTCGAGGACAGCTGACAGGAGAGTGCGACCCTGAGCCAAAGTGAAGGCCTTACAACGTTTTAGCAGTTCTAGATTGCTTATGTAAGGTAGTTAATATATTCACTGACAATGAACGAAGGAGATCTGACTAGATCCATTTGGCGCTCTGTGTCAGTGATACACTGTTTTATGGCCTCTTTACTCTGAATGTACCCCAAACTAAATAAAAAATTTTGGGAAAAGCCCAAGGTCATGATTTTCCTTGAAACTGCCTTATTCCATAAGGACTGGAATTCATCCTTCAGAACAAGAGGGGCAAGCCCCCTGGGGAAAAAGGCTAACCTAAGCCAGTAATTAAGTGTGGTCATCCATATTCTAACCTCTATGCTCAAAAAGCCTGCCTCTAACCACAGAGTGGCATTGGAGATGCATTTTGAGACTTGAAAGACTGACCTCAGAAACTTAGAATGGATGTGCTCCAAAGAGGCAATATTAGGGAAAGGGCCAAATTGGGATTTTGCCTCAAATAATTTTAGAGCTGCTGGGACATAGTATCCACCTTTTGTTCTAAGGAATTTTTAATAGCCATTGAGCTCCTCTAGGTATTGCTAACAATGTAGCCCCCATCTGCTTTCCTACTTCCTGAGGAATGAAAGACTACACCCAAGTATTTGAAGCAGGAAGCCTGTTCAATCTTAAGGGAGTCTATAAGCCAGGAAAGTTGCCTAGGATGTTCGGCAAATAACATGATTTCAGTTTTTTCATAGTTAAGCACTATATGATCTTCTTCGCAAAACTGGGAAAATTCTCTCAGAGCTCTTTTAAGGCCAATAGGTGTTCTCAAAAGGATGGCTGCATCATCTGCGTAAAGCAGTATGGGGATGGTTCTTCCAGCTAATTTTGGTGGATGGAAGTTGGTATTATGAAAGCGACTCACCTTTGAATTAATATAGAAATTAAACAGAAGTGGAGCCAAGATGCAGACTTGCATTACTCTCTTCTCTGTTTTAGTTGCTCTAGTAAGATGACCCTGTAAGGTACATCGTACTTTAAGGGAGGTCCCTTCATGTAGCATTCATATTAAATGGAGTAATTGCCTATTGATTGAAGATACCTCCAATTTTTCCCATAGTATGGAGTGTGAAATGGAATCAGATGTTCCTTTAAAACCAATAAAGGCAGCATACAGGGCAGTAATATTACCAGAGGAGTATTTCCTAATGAGATGTTGTAAAACTATCCATAGATCAATAGTTGATCGGTTTTCCCTAAAACCAGCTTGTTCATCTGCTAAAATATTCCCTTGTTCCAGCCAATCCAGGAGTTTCCTGTGTAAATGCTAACAGCTTACTAATTGTATTAAGCAGACTAATTGGTCTGTAATTTGCTGGATTGTCTTTTGACTTCTCTTTAAAGATGGGCACAATGACTGTTAGTTCCCAGTCTGGAGGAACACATCCATAGGAGTCAATACAAGTGAAAAGGGAAGTCAGGAGAAGAGCCCAGAACTCCAAGTTGTTTTTAATGATTTCTGGCAGAATGAAGTCCTATCTTGGGGCTTTTCCTGTTCTTAATTGAGCTGCAAGGCTGTTTATTTCAGACACAGTCTCAGGTGGCCATGGTGGGAAGGTCTCAATAGATTGGGTGTGATCATCTTTTCCACACTGAATATTATCTTGGAAGTACACTTCCCAAATATTGAGACTGATTGAATAATCTATCCTGTTTAAAGCTCTGCTTTACATACCTGATATGATATGCAAAAAGAGGGATGGATCATTAGATTTAACAGCTTGAATATGGCAGGACCAGTTTGTCTTCATAGCTTCTTTCTTTTTATGTGCCAATAATAGTTTGCATTGTCTCTTTTTCTGAATCAGCTCTAATGTGATGAGTGATGATGTACTAGCTAAATGTGACTGATAAGTAGCAGTAAGATCTTTTTTTCCTTTAGCACAATCTTTATCAAACCATGATTCTGATTAAAATCTATTTGGTCTTGATTGTGTTCTACCGTAATGTAAAAGTAACTGACATAACTCTTGAATCAGTATGTTATAATTATCAAGAAGTACCTCGGGGAGATCTGCAGAAAGGATTGCAAGTTGAAGACTCTGAAAACAATGGGTAGACAAAAAATCAGTTATCACATTATTTAACTGGAGGCACCATTTAGGTCTGCAATAGGTTCTTTCATCAAGGATAATATCAATTAAGTGAAGGTCTTCAACATGAGGCTTTTATGCAAAGTTAATTAGCTACGGCGTTATTGGGAGGTGATCACTGTCAAACCTTGGGATAATTTCTATAAATACAAGAAGGTCCCTAGAGGTCGTTATATAGTCAATTGCACTCATTCTGGATTCAGAGAGATAGGTAAAACTATCAGGGTGATCTTTATCCATAGCACCATTTAGTATGTGGAGATTTAATCTGAAAGTAGTTAACACCAACCACAAGCCTGCATAGTTGGCTTTCAGGTCTTTGGAGCAGCGTGTTAATAGGACTAAGTTCTTCTAAGTGTGAGGGTGAAAAATTATACTGTGTATATAAGGTGCTATCATCAGGGCCCAATCTAGCATTCAAGTCACTTCCCAATATCACAGATGTGTCAGGGTATTTAGAAGAGAGATCAGCTACATATGACTCAAATTCTACCCACAGTTCTTTAATGTGAGTCTTCTGTCTCAATAGAGGCATGTAAACATTGGTAATCAATAAATTGGTAGATTTAAATTGAATCTTAACAGCCATAGCATGTGATTTAAATGAAGAGAGTGATATTATAGAAACTCGTAAGGTTGTGGAAACTAAGGCCCTTTCCGCACAGCATTTGCATTCGAAAGGGTGCCTGGAGTATCACACGATTGTGAGGAGCAATCTGCATGATGCACTTACAATCATGTGACGCTCCAGGGGCTGGCAGGGGCCGATGGTGCACTTTTTCATTTTCGGCTGGAAGCTGAAAATGGTGAGCAATAGCACATTGCTCCCGGCTCCCGTGCACACTTACCTGGCGTGCGGAGCCTCTGGAGCCACGCCGCTTGCACTTCCTGCCCTTCCCAGGCTGCACTGCAGAAGGAAGAGGTGGGACTCTCGTGCGAGCTGGTTGCACAATCCCCGCACCCCAGCGCCACAAAAATGTAAGGTGTGGAAAGGGCCTAACATTCTTAATCATCCTATGACTCTACTAAAAGCAACTGCCTTTAGGGACAAAGAATGAAACCCATTTAATGACAACTGTCCCATAAACCAAGTTTCCTGTATGAGAAGAATATCAAAGCAAGATAAGAAGATGATAAAACTGGGGTCACTGGTGGACACAGTCCATCCTGCCACAGTCCAAGTTAGGAGAGAAATCTTACTCTGACCCTTTCTTTGTCAGGCAGATATGTTATCACACACAGATTGAGTATGTGATCTTACAGGAAGTGATGGAATCTCATGGGGTAATAGTCTAGATGAATGGGACTCCTTATCCAAGCTTTCAATCAAATCCAGTTAACATTTGAAATTATTGGCACAATCTCCTTCCATAGTTGATATACAGGGTCACCATGATCTGTTGTTTGTCTTAGTTCATGGTCCTCTATGAATTGCATATCAATCCATGAGGAGGATCTTTTCTTTAGAGTTGTTGACCCCAGATCATACTGCACAGGTATATCAGTCCAAGTAGTGCAGTGTTTGGGTCTTATACCCGAGGAGGTTATTTGCTTTTCTCCCTGATGGATTTGAGGCACATATCCCTTCTTGCTTATTCACTGTCTCCTCAATTGGTTGTAAAATTTCTGCTTTTATAAACTGTTCTGTAACAGTTAACTGGTATGTATTTGAGGACTGTTTGGTTAATAGAGTTGTTCTAAAGTTGTCTAATCATTTCAAAATATTATTTTGTTCCTCAAGTGGAAGATCAGAGAATGAGTTCAAAAGATCTATTTCTTCATAACAACATGCAAGCTCTGTCTTGAGGGAAACACAATTTGAACTCTGACTCAACTGGAGTTTGTTCTGTTTTTCTCCTATAGTGCCAGCTAAACTGGTTTTTACAGTGTCCAGACCTTCACTGGTCAAGTCGATCAAGTTTTCACAGGGTTTTGATTGTTGAGCAGCATGCTAAAGTTCCCTCCCTTTAAGTACAAAGGTGGTGCTCAATTTTCAAACAGTCTTGTCACAATTAAGCTAAGATGTGCTAGCTCGTCCTTGTTTTTCAATACCCAGCTAGCCATTGACCAGTTTTTAAATGTGACCACTATACGAACACATACATAATTAAAGAATAGATATTCTATTTGTATTATATCCTTGATAGTGCAAAAATTAATGGAGGACTTACTTAGTAACTTTACAAAATGAATTTTGCATTCACACTGAGACAGGAACCCTACAGGTTTAGGATAGTTCAGAAACACCTTTTTTTGATGGGACAGCACAAGTTTCCAATTAATGTCCATTGTGTTTCCCTTCTGTACTTCTTTTGCCTTGAGAGCTGTCACTGATCAGGGGTCTGGAGAACCCAGATTCTGGAAATAGTTCCTTAGGTGAATAAGAAGCTGGCCTCCTTGCAGAAGTTGACTAGCTTGGCAGATGATTCTTATATATGCCCTTGTGAAAGGACAAAATCTGTCACTGCAGATGGAGAATGCAGACTAACTTAGGATCACAAGAAAGGCTGTGTAGGATACATCAAAAATGTATCTTACAGAATGTCATCATTGACATTTCTCAGACATGGCTACCAAAGGTGACCTCTTTGCTTTGCCTAACTGGCCCAGCAGCACTCTCTTTAAAGCCCAGAAGCTTATGTGGTAACACAAATACTGGTACCAGTGTAACAAATAATCAAGAGATTATTTTCTTTGCACAGTGTAGTGTTGGCACCGTGTATGTCAGTAGCTGAAGGAATGCCAAACTTTCAGGGCATGCTTATATAGTAAGTTTAAACTGCTTGCTTCCCAGCAATGAAATTATTTCTCCCCTGCAAGCCTGAGAACTGTAATTCTGCTCAAAGCAAGAATTCTAGGAACTCTAAGCAAATATATGTTTTCAGGAGTCTTTTGGGAAATGTGAAATTGGTGTAAAACCAATATGTTTCTATTGTAGGTACCTCCTTAACTGTTCTACAGTGGCAATCTATATGTAACAGATGGACTTCTAAAACATCTTATCATATAATCTCAGGCATAGTTAATTAAAAGGAGGTGCCATTGTGTTCAGTTTGGCTTACTCTCTGGAAAATATATATAGAATTAACAGCTTTCTCTGGAAAAAAATAATGGCTGCATCTTTGGACATTTTCTCCACTGAAAATGTGTGATAATGCTTTGGAGGAACAGGACAGTCCTAAATCATAGAGATGTTGACTGAATAGGCAGATCATTGATTGCTTCCAAAGCCCTGATATCCCATTCAAAGTAATATGGTTGGGAGAGGATTTTCAGATTATCTCTTTTGAAGCCATCAATAGAAACTAATGGGAAATAGTTTTGCTATGCTGTCTTTAAAGGCATGAACCAGGGACCTGGGAATAGAAGTACTTTGGCTCTAGCATTCGCTTGCCTGCTCTGGGCCACTCTTCTTGAAGTCTATCTTCCACTGAAGTACTTTTGTTGCTGGATTTATTATTGTCAAGTTTTCCCACAAGAGTAACTGGAGATTCCTTCCATGCATGTGACTTTTGTGTCATCTTAACACATCCAGACACAATACAACTGTGAAGGTAAGATTTACTCTAAATAATCTGAATGTATCTAGTGGCACAGGAGAAACAATTAACCATAAGAAGTGAAAAAAATCTTTCTTGAAGAACAAGTTAAACTCATGCAGTGTAATGAAGGTATTTTCTTCACACAAGTAGACACAAACTATTTTCTGTTCTTAATATCTTTCCTTAAATGATGCACACATGAGTTCTTTTTTTAAGTTTAATTTCTGGAATAGAATTGTATCTCCTAAAGGTTAGATGTAAATGCCAGAGTCCCAAATCTCCAGGTGATAGCACTGGTAATTAGCTGTAGGTCTAAACAGAGCAAACGAAAATGTGATACAGAATGTCTTACAGAATCTTAAATACGTGTATTGAATTTTCACCTTTCTCTTTTTAAGCTGCTCATCATTATGCTTCTGGTCACAAGTCCAGTTTATGCTTGCTTTAATGCAACTGATTCTATGCATATTTGGGCTCAGGATAGCATCCTGTGGTCAATGTGTGTGTGTGTGTGTGTGTGTTTTAACTATTACATTTGTACAACAGAGTACTGTAAGTGTCTGAGTAGAATAGAATTTTTTCACAGTTCTTATTTACTAACATTGACAATATATACCAATCATTGGAACTATACCAATATTAGTAATAATAGCATTACTTGCCATCTGCTTTGGAACACCAGTAAAGACACCCTTAAAAGTTCCCTTGGATTTTTCAAGGGACTGCAAGGTTAGCTAAAAGCCTAGAGAGCCCCTTCTTGGGCAAAGTGATTGAGCAGATGGTTGCTCTACAATCCTAAACCCTCTTAGATGATTCTCTGGATAAATTTCAGTCTGTTTACAGATTAGATATGCCCAGAAACCAAAGCCTCATTTAGGCATTATTAAGTGTGTTTACTCAATATGGAAAAAGAAAGGGACACTAGACCCATAGTCTCCACCACTGCTCTGTTGACATGAAAAATGACAAGTCTGAAAAGGAGAGATTTCTCTATTTGTGAAAGCTCTCGACATAAATTATAACTCTGATTTTTTCCAGCTTCTATCTCACATGGAGAGCCCCTGTTACCCTAACTTCTGGGGGTTCCTGGAGGACACCTGGATGTGCTTCAAAAATAAAAGGTTGGGGAAAATTAGTAGAGCACTGCTTAGCAAAATGGAGGGCAGGGCAACATAGTGAGATCTTTTATCCTATGTCTACAGGGTCAGACTGCATGAGAGAGAGAGAGAAGTCAAATGTCCAATTAAAAGTATTTTATTTAGCAAAATTGGCAGAATTCACACACACACACACACACACAAAACAGTCACTCACAAAAGCACACAAGGACTACTGAGTTTGAAAGTCATAAGAGTGGGAAAAATTAAAGGGAAAAAAACAAATATACTGCACCTGATCTTGAAGACTGCGGTTCAGAAGGAAGCAGAGACAGATCTGTAAACGAAGACAAAGACTGATGGGAGCCTTAAAACTAGCAGACACTAGTCAATGGGGGAGAAAGACAGCAAGAGAGAGAGCGCCCCAAAACAGAACTCAATTATAGTGCAAAACATGCCTGGGGGGGCAGACTCTTTCTGGAAAAGGACAAATGGCTGAATCAGGCAGAGGGGGTGAAAGATGTTGATGGCAGTGTGATCAGGGATCAGGAAAAGGATCATAAGTATGAGGATGGTGCAATTATGGCTTTGTTTGAAATCTTCCTGTTTTCCTGAACTAGGGTTATCAAACAAGCAAAAAGTCTTCGTTTGACTTTTCCACCAAATGGATGTCAAGTTAAGTCGGTAGCCAGTTTTTATGACTTGGTTTTCCATAGGATATGCAAACCACAGTGTTTTTTGCTGTTCTCCAGAGATGCCTTTTGTTCTCCCTGCAAGAGCCATTAAGGTGAACTCAGCCATGCTCTGAGATCATCACTGACTTGTTTTTCCAGTCAGTTCCCCTTCCACATGGCCTTATCCAGTCATTGTATATGATTTCTATTTTATGCCAATTAAACATATCTGCCTCTCTCTCTCTCTCTATACACACACACACACACACACACACACACACAATATATATATATATTGCCAATTAGACTATCAGAACAGTGGAGTTACACCCCCATAGACAAAAGAAGCTCTTTTTTGTCAGACCCAACAGTCTTCACATATGCAAAACGATGATAGAATGGGCCAAAGGTTGATCATTAAATGGTGGTAACAGATCCAGGGGCTGTTTTAAAAAAATATTATGACATGTTTGGTGCTTGTACTGATCTCAGAAATAGGGGAACCTGACAAATAAATTTCATGTGGTCAGAAACATGGACCATCATTCAATGGCATCTCAGCTGTCTATATACCATATACAAATAAAAATAAATGTTCATTGTAAATGAAATTTTAGTAAAATTCTGTAGTTAATATACAGAAGATTGTTTGTACAGGTCATCTGCAATGAATACATAACAACAGAACCCTGATGGAATGCTATTGCAATATCTGTCTAGCAGTAGCCAGACAAAAACTGGTCAGTTTTCTCAAACAATATTGAATATTGAATGTAACAACCTTGTGCTAAATCATAATAGCACATATATAATACAATTTAACTTATCTAGTCAAAAGAAACAGTTATTGTAAATACATGATGTTGCACTAGAGAATTAAACACTGAATAGAAATTACTCGTATTTTTATAATATTTTTTAAAAATTTACTCAAATTACTCTTAAGTTATATCAGTTGCATTAAGATAACGATTTTCTACTAAATAATCTGATGCTGTTACAAAACTATCATAATAAAGATCCAACCTGATAATAATGTTAGGCCATTGTTACTGCTATATCTGTTGAACCATAATAAGAAGAAATGGTTTCAAATGGGAGTATGGTGGGAAAGAATAGAGGAGTTGCCAGATAAGCTTTTTTTTTTTCAAGCTGAATTGTTTGCTAACATAAGCTATAACTAGTGAGTGCACTTGATGTTTTTAATTTTATTAGTGTTTAATTGATTTGCTCTTTTTTATGAAATACCTTTAAAAGCAGAAACTAGCAATAATAAAACCATAAAACTGTGAAACAGATATAAGAGATATTCATCACCCATTAAAATAAGAATATGAAATGTAAGATTGTTTTTGTCTGTGCCTAAAGGTGCAGAAAAAGTTGTCAACTGAATACCAGAGTGCCAACACCAAGGATGTGCTGTCTCCTATTATTTCTTGTTGAACAGAAAACATACACCCTTCTGATAAAGATATTAAATAATCGTCAGGTTCATATGTCAGCAAGCAGACCTACAGAAAGCCTAATTCTAAGACCATTTTTGAATGATGGATCTGTGCCACTTCTGGGACAGGATGACAGTATCAGCAGGTCATGCTTCTGCACAATGTTGTTACCAGCCCACTGCCATCCCATCCCCAAGCATCACACTCATGGAAGAAAATCCATTGTGCACCTCTGATCTCATGGTGCTTCCATCACTCCTGGTCTTATAGAAGCCATGGAAGCACAATGGTGATGTTTCCTTCCTTCCTTCCTTCCATATCGCAGCAACAGAAAGTGCCCAGCTGCACTGCAGAAGGAAGAGGTGGTGCCATTGCACTCCCGTCCACATGAAGCGAGCAAGTGTGCTGACACACTCCCTTCTGGACCTGGGATTGCAGCACAATGACAGAAAAGTGTAATCGTGTTCAAACGGGCCTAAACCATACAAGCTTTATATGGCTTTTTCATAAGAACTCAACTAATGATCCCAGTAATGCAACCAACTGAATATACCTATTCAGGTCCTGCAGCCCACTGAATACACCTATTTTGCCTGAGCTTGATCTTTAAGAGAACACTCTGTCTGTGGCAAAATGGTGATGATTCTATTAGAGCATGATGTATCCTGGTTTTAGATACATGTCTGCACTTTCCCTCTGTTTGCATTATTTTGATGTTAGTGCTGATTTTAACTACTTTATGACTGGATGTTGTTCTCTTCTCATAGGGAATCTGTTTATTTTTACAAGGAATAGTGAAGCTCCCAGTTGAGATGGAAAGGTCGTCTATTCATAAAGACTGTAAAATTGTTATGCCCAGCAACATGAAGAAATGTCTGCATGCATCTGGTGTGCTTGTAAATGTCAAGCAAGCTGCTTTTGGGGATAAAAAGGATCATTGTAATTGAACATCCCCTGCATAGCTGTAAAAGTAAGCAATTAGAATATATTTAGAATTTCTTCACTTGGAAAGAGCATAAAATGCATATGTGGCCTGCTACTGTAACTGATAACGTGGATATTACAACAGCATTTTCCTCCCCAAATGCATTGAAAAATGGGGAGGGAGAAGGGAAGTAACAAAGAAATGGAGGAACTGTTCTTGCACCAAATGTGATAGAGTCAGACTTGATATTTGGCAGCTAGTGTGGACCTGAGAACACAGGCTGTTGCCAAATAATGGAAAAGAAGCAATGCAAAGGTGCTTTGTGGAGGAGAAAAGCAGGAGCACTGGGTGATTGGGTCCTCATTGCTTCATTCCTGCTCTCCCACCAACCATGACAAAACACACAGCTGAGAAATCCACCTAGATAAAAAGAGGCAAAGGGGGGGGGGAGACCAACAGGGAAAGAATCTACAAGGGATAAAGCAAAAACCAGTGCTGATAGTTTGCCTTGGATCTCCCACTAAATGTAAAGAATGCCAAGAATGTTGTTATAAGCTGCCAAATCAGCACTGACATATGATAATTCAATGAATGATAGCTGCAAGAGACACTAACAGTCCTGCTCTGGTCTTGCAAGCACAGGGCTGTGGGTTGTTTTATAGAGTCAAGCCATTGGTAATGGACCTCCCTCTTTTCCTGCTGCATATAAGCATTATTGGTGACCATAGCCCTAAGAAGAAATTTGTATGCAGACTAGAGTATATTTCTTCAAATGAAGATAGATCATTCATTTGATGATACTCTGTAAGTGTTTCTGGGTTCTGTGGCACCAAATACAGTTGTATATTGCAAACACAAGTGTGCATTTAAACTTTCTCTCAATTAACAATACAACAGCAGTACAACAAATTATATTCTAAATTTGATGCATATACACTGTCCCAAAAGTCCCATGCATCCAACATTCTATGGGTTTGATAGTCATTCTGGAATTTCAAACAATGCAAGTTTTAAGATACCCATGGAATGTTGCACTGTGTGGCTCCTAAATGTTTGCACTGATTTTAAGGTTCAATGAAACACATATGGCCAGAATCCACTAAGGCAGTTACAAATACATACCACCATAGTTACATACCTACATAGTTCTTCCCTGCAAATCCGCACTTACCAGGCGGTAGTCACTGCGATTCATAGGGTGTTTCCCCTATGGATTGGAACATAGCTGGCTAATGTTGTCACCCTTTTCTGTGAGTGATCTCAAGTGTGACAACCAGTTCTTGTTGCAACTCCCCCTAGTACTGGAGATTACCCTCATAAGGGGATGGTGGGAATGTCAGTCAGCTGCTTCCCAACTGACAGGGGTGCAGAACCCTTGTTGAACATAGCAACTTCTGCTATGTCATTAGGGACTGGAGACTTTCACATTTTTAATCTAGGGAATACTTAGGGATCATTAACATGAACCAGTCACAAAACCATAACTCTGTGTTACTTATTCACAAGTACCTTAGTGAATTCTGGCCTATATTTTTAGCGAACAAAGTTATTTCCCAGTTTTTTTAAGAGCTGATCATAATTCTGCAGGCTAATCAACTCCAGCCGGCATTTTCCAGTTCTTTCATAGCTTGACAAATTCATTGATTCCTTTTAATTATTTATTCTGCACACTTTTGCAAGGAAGGCTTGTGGAGTTGGCTTGTAAATACATTACAGCACAGCATGGGTCCTACAACTGCTGACTACAAAAGAGTATTATTTGGTGCAAGTAACCTAGAGAAGATACCCACCAAACAACATCAACAGCTAAAAGCCCTTAGATCTCAGCTCAAGTCTTTTAGATCTCACTTCTTCAAAAAAAGAGAAGTATGCTTTTTTAAAAAAGACAATGAGTTGTCCAGTATCTGAGAAGTTCAGATAAGAAGGATCAATCCAACACTAGTTGCAGGTGGAAATCTACTGTGCACATTGTTCCTGCTTGTTTCTAAATCTGACATGTGAAAAGATCAAAACCAAGGCCCTTTCGGCAATGCACATTTTCACAGAGCTGGGGTGCGGGGATAGCGCAAGCAGCCTCCAGTGAAATCGAGATATGCAACATCCACAGAATGTTGTTAACTACTCACATGGTGCATATAAAAATATGGCTCTGATTTTTTTTCAAATGAGACAAAATTAAGGTGTTTTTCCCAAGAAGCAATACATCATTCCATATTCTCAGGGAATTAATATGTTGGCTGAATCATGACTTGATGTAATTAACCTCAAACATGGTTATAAGTCTATATCTCTGAAAAACTCTGAAAATACTGACAATTATTGGGGAAAATTTTTACATGGTAAAGTACCAGAAATTTTAAACAGGTCTGTCTAACATGAGTTATTATTTAAAATTTGTAGTGCAATATTGTAGACTCAGATCATTTGTAATGCTGGAGTCATGCAACACAATTACAGTTTTCCCCTACAGTTTACCAAGAGAAAATAAGACATTTGTATTCATTCTTAGATAAGTGGTGAGATTCTTTTTAGAAAATAAACTTATGCACAAGTTATTTTTTAAATCCAGTCATACAAAAAAAATTATAGACATAGCCTTCTGTCAAATCCTAAAAGAGTTCTAGTCACAAATATCAACTCACAAAACTCAGTTCATAAGCTATTGTTTTAAAACAGATCTTTACAACTTGTGAACCTCCCCCCCCAAGTGCACCACCCATGCATTATGAGCCCCTTGTCTCTCCATTGGCTATGTTGTAAAACAGAAAGTAGGCAGAATAAAGGTTGCTCATTCAATAAGACTCTAGTACAGTTGTCAGAAATCGGTTTTACCGAGTGTATACTGTGTATAAGAATGTTTGCTACCTTAACCATATATAAACAAGATTGCTGTGGAATTGCTATAGAATTGTCCTTCAAGTAAATGCTTTCCTACGAGTTGAACATCCTCCAGCTCCCAAAAATTTTGCTACTTTTTGTTCTTAAAGTTCTAAATGCAAGAAAGGCTGCATGAGACAAAGGAAGGGAGGAGAGGAATATGGGTACTTTGCCTTATAATTAGCCTTCTAACTCCATTTTCTTGAATACTTTTAACAGGTTGCCTCCCACACTGCAAATATCATCTGTTCTTCTGAACATGAACAGCTGTGGTTTCTTCTAGTTCTGATTGTCATCTTCCAACCCATGTCAGGGCTCATTCACTTTGCCATAACAAAGAATTGTTAATCTGTCTCTTTGTTGAATAAGCCTTCTTTTAGGGTAAGCTCCACTCAAGGCAGTTATCAATTAATTTTTTTTTAAAAAAAATGAAACATTTATGGCAGTGGTAAAATGTAGCAATAATAAAATTATGTAGCTATACAATCAAAATTATCCTTATACAATTATACAAAATTATAAAATCAAAAGGTATCCTCTTGGTCATTTGTACAGGGGGAGTTAGTCCCTATTGGTTTTCTTGGATCTTTAAGCAGCATTTGATACCATCAAAGATGGTATCCCTCTGAGTGATTGAGCTCATATTAGGTTTTGGGGGCATTGCCCTGAAGTCCCTCTTGGGATGAGCATTCCAAGAGGTAGTGCTGGGAGATTGTTGTTCAGTTTTTGGGCATTAGCCTATGGGTTTCCACAGAGGTCAACACTTTCCCCTATGATTTTTAACATCTGCTTGAAGCTCCTGGGAGAGGTCATCTAAAGCTTTTGGATTGGTTATATCAGTAAGCTGATGATACCCAGCTCTATCTCTTCTTTACAACTGATGCCATGGAAGTTGTGGTAGTACTAGATACAGTGAAGGACTGGATGAGCGTGAGCAGCCGTAAGCTTAATCCTGACAAAGCAGAAGTGCTGCTGCTTGGTAGGAAAACCATATTGGAGTTTGGATTGCAGTCCATTCTAGATGGGTTTGCACCCCCCGCCCGAAAGATCAGGTTTGGAGTTTGGGGGTTCTCTTGGATCCAGCCCTGATCCTGGAAAGCCAGGTTGCTGCAGTGAGGAGGAGTGCCTTTGGCTGGTGCACCAGCTGCACATTTTCTTGTGGAAGTCAGATCTAGCCACAGGAGTTCATGCCTTAATTACCTACCAATTAGACTATTGTACTGCACTCTACATGTGGCTGCCCTTGACAATTGGTCAGAAGCTGCAGATAGAGCAAAATCCAACAACCAGACTGGTGTCAGGTGTGCCTTTCAGAGACGATATAACACAGGTCTTCCAAGAACTGCACTGGCTTCTTATTTTCTTCTGAGCAAAATTCAAGGTGCTTGTGTTGACCTACAAAGCCCTACATGACTTGGAGCCAGGATATCTGAAAGATCACCTCCTCCATAAAAGCCTGCTAGCCGTTTGAAGTCTTCAGAAGAAGCCCTGTTGTCTGTCCCAATACCATGCAAAGTTAAGTTGGTGAGTACATATAACAAGGCTTTCTTTGTAGCCTTGTTTTGATTGTGGAACTTACTACCCAAGGAAGGTAGGCTGGCCCCATCTCTTTTAATCTTCTGCTGGGCAATCTAAACAGTGCTATTCAGCATGGCACACATGTTAGAAATTGCTGTTTTAATTGTTTTAAAATTGAATTCTAGGATTAATTTTAGTCTGTTTTTGGATTTTTAAGTGTTTTGAAAATGTTTTCATCTCTGTATTGTTTTAATTGGTTTTTATTTTTCCATAGCACTGGAAGTCCTTGTGGGCTGCAAGGCTGTAAAGAAATACTTAAAATAAATAAATAATGATTAAAAGCAGGCTGTACCATATATATAATGTTTGGAGGGTATAGGCCAAGTGCAACAGGCAAGTCTTTAGGGTTCACTTGAAAGGCTGTAATGATTAAATTTATAGGCATTTAACAAAATTTCCAATGCTGTCTTACAAATCAGATAAATCATTGTAACATACACAATCAGAAATAAAATCACAAAACACCTTAAAATAAATCACTGTAAAAGCTGAATGTGCAATGTTTCCCTAAAATGCAGTCTAAAATGTACACATTTTAAAGGTCCTTCTAAAAGTTGACATTGGAGTCAGGTTGTCCTTTAAATCATCATAAAATATTCAGCAGCCCCAAAAATGAAACAGCACAAGAACTATTAAAACACAGCACTGTAAAAGCTGAATACACTACATTTCCATAAAGTGCAGTCTAAAATGTACACATTTATAGATCCATTTAGAAGCTGACATCTTTGGGAATAAGTTGGTTCTTTAAATAAGCTTGACCCAAACCAGATAGGGATTTATAGGTTGAAACTAGCTCTTCAAATTCAGTCTGAACATGGATGTACCTAATGCAACATTGATTTAATATAGTCTGACTAATTGGTCTTTACTAGTATTCTGGTGCCTCTATAGTAGTTTGTTGTCCCCAGAGCCTATCCACAGGATGTTTCTATAGGTCACTTGACTTTGTGGGTATTTGGTTGAGTTTTATACTGCTTCTGGAGAGCAACTGTCCAACTAGTTGCATACCATATTAATCAAGCAACTTACACGTCTGTTATATATTTAATTTGTTATAATTTTTCACACCAAAATTCTCATCTTCTTAAGTTCTGCCTCCTTTTTCAGTCATAGAAAATTATTTTCTTTTTGCAAACTGCTAAAAAAAATAAAATGAATCCCAAGGCATTAAAAGAAGTGAAAGCATAGAGCTATATTTCTCCCCTTTCAAATAAAAAATATTTCTAAATTAAGTTTACTCTTAAAATCAAAGTGCATATCTCCAGTTAAATATAAATGTGCTCATTGAAACATTTAAAAGATCATTTTATATTCCTGGTAACACACTCCTGTGAAAAGTTATTAAATAGCTGCTTATCCTAGGCCATTAAAATCAGTAAGCTTTAGGTCATGGCTCATAACACAGGTAAGAACACTTTTTTTTAGAATATATAAATGCACACACTTGTTAACCAGTTAAATATATCAAGCAGCATGTCTTCTCTTTTAATTAAATTATCTTTCTTCATGTTTTTCCCTTACTTTTAAAAATGTCCACCAGAGTAATAAATGCTGCCTTTGGAACTGGATTGCTACAACTAAGCAGAAGAGTAGCAGGTGCATATTAGGATTCATAACCATGGCTATTGAGAACCAAGATATGTTGTGACAGTGTGAGAAAATTATGCTGATGCCACATATACCCTTGGGATTAAATAAGATAGGTTATTCTCTGATAATATGTAGAAGACGGAGAATGTCCTTTAGAAAAAGTGTCAAGCCCATACTTAAAGCACTTGGTCAGTGTTAAGGGTCATCTAAGCCCTACATAGTAGGAGCTCTACAAAGGGTCCATATTACATTTAGAAAAGATAAAGAAGAGTGAAGGTGGAGGACAAAAACTTCACAAATGATAACTGGGACTTGAGTGTCCAAACCACATTGGGGCTGATATCAAAAGAAAAGTGAGAACTCATAGGAGCTGGGTTCTGGGCAATGTTTTGTGCTAGTCTCAGCCCTAGCTCTAACTGATAACTGAGACATAATTCAGTTTTAGATGAGTTACCATATGGATACAAATACAGCAGCCCTTCCACTTTCAGGGCCCAGAACCCTCACAAAAGTGGGAAAACTGTGAATAATTCCCCTCGCACTCCATCTCCCAATCCCTTCTGGAGGATACCCCCTCCCATTCCCTTGATTTTTACACTGACACATGAGCCTTCCTTCTCCACACTGGGCAAAAGGCAAAGGAATGGAAGGGGGGGCTCCAGAGGGGAGAAGGAAGGTACATACCTGCCTTCCCTCCATTCCTGTGCCTTTTAACTCTGTGCACATTTCCAGGTGGGGGCAAAATGCAAAGCAATCAAATGGGGGAACTCTGGAGGGGAGAAGGAAGGTGTGCATGTGCCCCCCATTCCCTTGCCTTTTGCCTTGGTGTGCTTTCCTTACTTATCTATGCCTGGCAAAAAGCAAGGGAATGGGAGGAGAAAAATGGGGAAGATGCACGTACATACCTTGTGAATATCAAATTTGCAAAGGTCCAACAAACCCATGAATGTGGAGGGAGGACTTGACTTTTGAAGTGTAGAAGGGAAAGAGAGCACATTGGAAGAAAAAGAAAAAAGACTGTGTGAAGGAAGACAATTATAGGTTTTACTTGGGTCTAAAATGTACCGTATGCTAATTTGTGGAGAGGAGAATAGTTAAAACTGGAGAACACACTATTAGTCCATAGCTGGTCTGTTGAAGAAGTAAAAAGTTGTATGCAAATACAGTTGCCAATGAAACCATGTTCACAAATGTTGTCCAATTCTTGGACCAGAAAATAAAGGGAGAGAGGGTGTAACTGACAGGTCTCTGTCAAAAGACACATTTTTAAAATGTGCTGAAAGAAATTAGAAAGGAAAAGAGAGACCTTGCAATGGTGAACTCTGAGAAATGAGAGGTGAATGAAAGGCAGACCAATTACTTCCTGTTCCTTTGGGAACTGTCTGTCTGTATAGGTTGTCAGAGATGGATCAGAGAGCATAGACCATTGTCTACCCTATTAATGTACCTTTCCTTCTTGAAGTTTTCAGGAAAAGGTTGTAGTCTTATTTCACAAGAAACAAATGTCATTTTGGAATCTCTAGGCTAGATCAAAAAATGGGCACAGAGGATACAAATAGGTTTTCATTTCCTAGACCAGAATCTTCCCAGAAGAACTGTGTTATTATTTCACACTTATACTCCACTTTCCCTCTCTTTTTAAAAAAGAAAAGAAGATTCATACTGTCCAGAAGTCTGGTAGTCTTCCATATACAGGCACTAATCAAATTCATACCCAGTGATGTATTTAATTCTTTTATTCCAAGTGTCAAGTCAAGTCTCAAGTCTCAAGTTTAGGAGCCAACTTTATACCCCAACCTATATTCCAGAATTTCTGGACAGAGTTGAATGAAATCAGTTTTAACAATTTAAGCAAAGTCAGCTTTCCAATTTGTGACTTTGCCAGCTTCAGAAGCGGAGAATAGGATCCTTTTTACTCTCCCTTCCTGATGTTGGAAGCTTTTCTTCCAATGGTTATAGAAAAGTCTGCAGCTTTGGAAGTGGGGAATAGGATCCTTCTTATTTTTCATTTCTGAAGCTGGAGAATTTTTCAGAAGTGGGGAACAGGATCCTTTTTACTTCCCATTACTAAAGTTTCAAAATCTTTAGAAGGAAGAATCCTTCTTCCTCAAGCCTGTTTTCTATCACATTTGCTGTTTCCCTCTGAGAAATGCACCCTGCATGCTCGAGGTGAGTCTTGTCTTCTGCTCTTAGGAAAAGTTTTAGAAGGTTCCTCCGATATGCAGCAGGGACAAGCTGCAATTTTGGTTTTAGTTGAATTTTAGTCCTGTGAATGTGCTCCGTCAAATGGGTCACCATCACTCAAAATTTCTGTGCTTTATTACAAGTCCACTACGTATGAGAAAAGGTCCCATGTATACAACACTTGGACGGTGAACTTTTATACCTTTTAGATAGTTTTTCTTGAATTAGATACATCTATACATCATCTTATAAAAATTTTCTTTCAGGTTGTAACTTAAAATAAATTCCCATTGATCCATCTGAATTGGGTGACCCACATTTTGCACCCGTGTAATAATATACTCTATTTGCTGGTTTATAAGACTCACTTTTTTTCCTGAAAGATGTTGTTTGAAAATGCGGTGCGTTTTATATGCCAGTGCATCTTATACGCCAGCAAATAGTATTTGCCAGCATATAAATGGGGTGTGTCTTATATGCTGGTGCATCTTATATGCCAGCAAATACAGTAATAATAGTAATCTTCTTTCTCCAACTCCAGTTTCAACATTGTGTACATTTAAGCTATTAAATGTCCATCATCTTTACACAGTTGATCTTCAAATTCTGTTTTTCCCACACCAAAATCAAACTATTTTTTATACATTTTAAATCTTTCAGAGCTGCCCATATGAAAACCATCTTATGATGAAACCATACTCAGTCAATTCCTCATTTGTTTTTATTTCCACTTACTCTCCATCAATCTTAATTAAGTCTTTACAAGTTATCTATTTCTCTTTTATCTCTTATTTCTCTCAAGAAGAGAGCTTCATGAAACACACATAGCCATTCTTGGACATAGTTATTATTTGTATTTATTCCAGCTTATAAAATGATTCAGATCAAATCTGCTTTGATTTCATCATACCACAAAAAGAGCATACTACCCAAATCTTAAGTCAAAGCCTTCTCACTATAAAAGTCTTTCTCTTTTAAGCATTAGCCAGTCTTTTAACTACACCTTACAGGATGCATAATAATACAACCTCAGATCTGGAAGCCCAACTCATTTGTTTTGCATCCTTTAAGACCTTCAGTAAACTGTCAATTTTTTTGTATTGTTAGCTAATGTCTTCAAGATCAAAAATATATTAATTCTTGAAAAATATTCATGTGTTTCTAAAAAAAAAAAAGGTGAAGTCTTTGGGATTTCCATATTTAAATTTCTAACTATTGACACTCCCAAACATATTTAAAAAGCTTTTGTGAGACTTCTTGTCTATCTTGATATATTTCTCAAAAGATCTGTCCATTGAGAAACATCCACCTCTCAAATGGGTAGCTTAACAATTTATCCATTAGCTTCTCATTTTAAAAAGCCTTTCTTGTTTGTAGAAGTATAAGCCCCCATCTCTAGTATTTTAGTCCCACAGTTATCAATTTGAACCTCTCCGTATCTACCGTCTTCATCTTCTAATGCAATTGCAGGCGAAAGATTAGAGTTGATATAAATAAAAAGTCCAATTTATCTTCTCAAGTGATGCCACAAAAAATTACTTGCCTAATTTAAAATAATGTAAGAGCTAAACTTTTCTTCTTTGTATATCAAGAGAAATCACATCTTGTTTCATCTCTTTCAAACAGTAAAAGATTTTAGTCTTTTTATAGGGTGAATTGAGGCTCCTTACATTCCATGTCATACATCTTGACTTTGTATCAGGTAGATAATTTTGAAAAGTCCACATCATTTATTCCTCTAATTTCATCCTCTTCTCTGCCCAATGTCTTATATTTGTCCTTGTCCAAGTCTTAGTTGACTCTCATTCTTGGTCTTCTTCTTCTGCTTCTTTTTATTGTCCCAGTTGATTCAGTTCTTTTTTTGAAGGTCTGTAGAAAAGTATTTGCCCTTTTGTATGGTATTCAGTTAAAAAAATATTTGCAGAAAACTAAAGGAGATGCCTTCTAAAATGGGATCTTATTTTGCTTTGATTTCTCTGATTTCATCTCTTTCTTAAATTCCCTTGTCATCTGTATTCCCATCTGGCTTATCTGTATCTTTAAAGATTGAAATTCCTCAGCATATTTTTATGCTATATCTTCAGATTTAGCTGGTTGCTCTAGAGATCCTTTTCTTCTCTCTCCTATAACTTTTGGTCTCATATTAGAACTCATTAGAAGGTGAACAGGAAAAACTGGGGGGGGGAATTATCCCAGAAAAAACAACACTTGGCTGCAATGATTTGCTTTGGCCAACAGGTGTCAGTCTTTCCTCAACTTTCTCTATGCATTCTGTATTTACATCATACCATCAAGTGTAGACAGCAGTCTGCTGAGTTTCACTTCACTTAAGGTCCTCACTGTTATCTCTCTCTGGGGTAAATAAACATTCCTTTCTCTTAAGAAATTCTGTTTTATACAGTCTTAAGCCAATGTTTTAGTGTCTTTGTCCCCCTTTGTCCAGAGAACAATTGTCACTGAATCTTCCTTTGTCTGGGACAAGGAAGCATGACATATTCCATCTCTTCCACTGCAGTGGTACAAAGATGTTACTGTTCACTCCATCATTTTCACCAAAAACCAACATGGGCTGTTACTATGACCAGGGCAATTGCGACTCTCCCAAGGCCAATTTTGCTCCACTGAGGTCCTTATGCAGACAGGAAAAATCTGAAAATCTGGAGTCTTAAATATGTATTCTGGTACTTCTAAAGGGCTTTCCAAAGCCCACTTTGTAGTTCTATTTTGGGGGGGGGGATTCAGGAGTGGTGAAGAAGGAAGATGTATGTTATTTTTAAATGGGATTTAACTTATGACATCCTATTGTTTTGGACAATATTGCAAATGGTTCTGAAGGCACTTTTATAAAGATGTATGTTTACATATATGGCTGGCATTCTATTAGTGATTTATGATTGCATAAACCCAATTTATAAATCACAACTTACTTTTTTGGCCATTGTGTAGGTCAGATTTCCCTTCTAGCTACACAATGGGCCAACCCCAACCTCATCCATCTTGTAAGCCATGCCGCTCTTCTTCCAACATAGCCACTTCCAGGTTATTAAATGTCAGGTAGACCAGAGTGGGGAGATCTTCCCTTAGCTGGATATACTGTAAGGAAGTCATCTGCCAGGATGTCCCAAGGACTCCTGGAAATCTCTTCAGGTGCTTGTCGCACTATGTCAACTAAAGGAAAATATCTGAGTGAATTGCCACTGTTTATCCCCCCCCCACAGGCAACCCAGAAATGGCTGGGTTGGTGGAGGCTGTGCAGCTTATAAGAAAGCTTTTGGGAGTGGTAGGAATGAGACACATAGCTGTGGAGACACAGCTGCATCAAACACATTCATTGCCCAATGTAGGATCCTGATGATATATTTAAATGCAAACAATAATTGGGGGGGGGCAAAAAAACAAAAAACAAATACATGTAGCTATCAACTTAAATCAGAAATGGGCAGATACATTTTGTTGCCTAAGGAAAAAAAATCCAGATACCCTTCTCACCATCTTGGTGGTAAAAAAATATAGAAAGGTAAACAATGCAAAATTTGATGGCCTTTAATGGTACCCCCAAAACTGCTTCTTGTAAAGATCTCCTTCCCATACCTAATTATAAGATGAAAATGGGTAGGTCAGTTGAATGATTTTTAAATGCTTTTCTCTCAAACATTTTAGACTATGCCAACAGCAATATTTGCTTGTGGAAATTATTTGTGTTTCAAACTTCCCTCCCATGTAGGATTTGGCCTTTAGTACATCCAGATAAGTTTTTGAAAAATAAACTTATATGAAGTAATTGAAGTCATACTTTACATTAAGGGAAGGAAAAGAATATTATATTGAAGAAGGATTCTTTAATTATAGCCTCTAATGCACAAGAAATACTCATAAATTGGCAACCAATTAGCAGTCAATTACTTTATGCTGCATTTCAAACAGGACTCATGAATATAACAATCATTCAGCTTATCCACCAGCATATAGCTGTGATGGAGAGATCAAAGATCAGCTCTGCAATAATTGGCGACATTTGATGGGTATAGTTCCTAAGCATGACATCTGCTTAGAAACTGGGGACAGAATCCTAACGTCACAATTGACTAAAACAATGAAGGACTGTAAATCATAAGCTTTGGTTTCAAACATCAAGGAAGAAGAAGAGATGGAATGCCAATTAGAGTTCAATGGAAGTGTTCTTTGTTTCTTCAAAGTTGGTGTGCTATAATTTCTTGAAAGCAGTCCATCATTCATATGTCCATTTAAGAACATAATTCAGAATCCATTTAGCTGGAAGTAAATCCCAATATATGGATAAAATTGAACTATACATTTTTATTTAAGGTTCTGGTCCATAGCACACTTAAGTTAATAAGGCTGAACTGAAATCACTGAGATAAACAGAACACTGAATTTTTGAACTGTGATAATTGGGTTATAAAATGAGTTGTATATATGTTAAGAAACTAAAGCAGTCCCTTGCTCTGTTCCCCAAGAGTTAGCTTGCTGATTTCAGTTACAGTGGAAAATGTTGCCAGATCCCAAGTGTTAAAGAAAGTTTAATTTGCCAGTCTAGTTGACTTTTGTACATAAAATAGAGGTTAAGAACCACCCCATTATTTGCCTCAGGTAGCAAAATGTTCTGAGTCTAGTTCCTGATGACTGGAAAAAAATCTTAGTGGAAAAAGGGTAAGGCCATTGCTAAGAGCACTTAAAAGTAATTAATCAGCAGGTCCACTTGCAGCAATCTAGCATCAGATCAAAAATCTCAGCTGGATGGCCATCACTAATAAGCAAACCTCCTTGTTTACTATCGAATAAGAGAAACAAGAGTTAGAACTGCTTTTCTGTATATTTTAGAAGATCATGAGAGGGATGATAAGTCATTTCTGGAATTCTTAGCCCATCAATGAATTGCCATTCCTTCACTTCTTCAAGAAAGCTGTTCTTCTAGATACAGCAGTTATAATGTGGCATGAAACTGATAAAAGTATGTGGGTGTGAATTCTTGCTTGAATACTGAAGAATTGTGGGGAGTGGAAGTTGGACAGTTTTGTGAGAAAAGAAGTGCATGTGCAGATTTCTGATGAGGTACAATGTTTTGTTATGGTTTTGAACCATAATCTTTAACACTGAGGAAGATACGTGACCAAGATGATTCTACAGGTGATATTCCATAGGAATTTCTTAAGTATTTCAAATATTGCAGGAAAAGGACACAGCACCACAGTTTCATATTACACACTATGACAGATTTTTATGATAGATATTTTAGTAGAAGGGATTGTATATTTAGGTGCTGGTGTGGGCTACTAGACTGAACAGGACTACAGAAATACTGGAATTGTAATTAGTTTTTTATCCAGTGGGTGGCAGCCATAATGCCTATACAAACTCGGCTCTTTCATTAAACCAAAAGCATATATTCTTTGGTTAAAAATTACTGATCTATATGTGGTACATTGTAAGATGTTATATTTTTATAATTCACATCAGTCACCAGAAGGCTTGAACAAGCAGTAAGATTTTGGGAAAAAAAATAGCTTAAAGATAGCTACAGTTTTCAAGAGAAAATAGGAGGTCAGCCATTAATCAGCTTGCCAGAATTGCACGAGGGTGATAATGCTAGGGTAAGGCTGATGATCTAGTGACCTAATTCCAGAAGAGCCTCATGAGTTCAAAGCAGTAATAAGGGCTGTTGCTTTCTGAAGCCTTTTCAAATGAAATAGATGAAATACTTTGAAAGAGAAGTCACAATGATGCTGCAAATCCATGCACATGTAACTAGAACTAGGAATACAGTGCACTAAACTGTCTCCTAAAGACTGATTTCTAAGACATAGGTAGGGATAGATACATTTGACAGTTTTGCTTCCTTTCACATTTTATTTTTTTAAAAGAATCTCAGGTTCTTTCCAATTCCATATATGAAGAAATATGTTGTTGTTGTTGTTGTTGTTGTTGTTATTTATTTATTTTTATTTTTTTGCAAAAATGGATTAAAATAGAATTCTCCTTCATTTGCATTGACCAAATTCCACATGTACAGATATTCTTAGTATGGACAAGGCTATACTACAGTCAGCCCTCCACATTTGAATGACATATATAGGGAAAACTCTTCACTGGCCCTTTCCACACGGGGGTTAAAAAACGGTGTAGAGCGACCTCTGACAGAGGTCGTCTACTACATAAAGTGGATTGGGGTGGACTACTTTTGCATAGTTCCACACCCCAATCTGCGCTAGGGCAACCAGAAGTGGTGGCGCCACGTGCTTTTTAAAAAACACTTTTCTGGAGGTTTTTAAAAAGCATGGGGCATGCAGCCCCGTGCAGCCCCGTCGCAGCGCCTGGTGTAGATTTGCAGGCGCGAGCAAGGGCATGCCTGCAGATCTGCCGAGGGCGGGCTTTCTGGCTGGCAAGCTTCTCCAGTTGGTGGAGAGCCTCCACCAGTCATAAGCTGCCATTTTGGGCGCCGCAGGATGCTGCGGGATGCTGAGGAGTGTGGAGCACTGAAAACGCACTGCTCCACATGGTGACAGACTTACCCGGTTTCAGGTAAGCTCCGTTATAGCATGTTTTCGCCCATTTCTTCCTCCACGTGTAGAAAGGGCCACTGTCTCCTTTGCCCCTATCACATGTCTTGATTTGGGACTTAGCACCAAGCAAAAATAACACTGTGGTCTCACTCCATGGAGACCATCAAAAGTTTACCTTCCCCTGCAGTGACGTTCATCACGCGAGTCCAGGTAAGTATTCTTAGAATGGACAAGGCTATACTACAATCAGCCCTCCACATTTGCAGGTTTGACTTTCACACATTTGATTATTTTTCAGTTTTTTCAACTCCTGCCCCCCCTTCAGGTGCAGCTTTTCTGGGGGAAACCTATCTCTCAGGAGCTCTGATCAGACCATGCAGCCCTTTAAAAACCTGTGTCTGGCCCTCCAGAGCACCACAAACCTTCTCCCAATGCCACCCCACACCCAAGGAAGGACATAGGCAAGAGAGAGGAAGTTATAGGACCACCATGCTGGCTCACCTTTTTACCCTCTCCTTTCCTGAACCTGATTTGGACCTTGTGTGCCCTTTCTCTCTACTGTGCCTCAGCCCCCTTACCACAGACATACATATACATTTTGATATTTGTGATTTTTCCACTTTTGCAGGGGTCCTGTTCCCCTAACCATAGTGAATGTGGAGATATTAAAGAGTGTCCTGCTCCAGGAAGTGGCTGCCCTATTTCAGCATGTACGTAGTTAAGTGCATAGAAAATCAAACCCAGTCTTTTAAAAACTGAACACTCAGAGCCCCAGATCTAGAGACACAACATCTGCTTTCAGTTTCTCCTTCATCTGAGTTTCCATAAAATATCTTCATTTGTGTGTGTTTTTTTGTGTTCTTTGGTAAATTCCTGTAACAATGAACTTACATTCATTTCAGAAATGATTCATGATTCTTAGATTTTTACTGCCAATGGGAGCTTATTTCTCACTGCTAAAAGCACCTGATTGGCTTGGTATGGGTAATAAATTTTCATTTGGACTTTGGTAGGAGAGAAAGGAGGTGTTTTGAAGCAGAGAGAGAGATACATACACATGAAATTTCTCCTGAAGTTGTTATTAACATTCTTTAAAAAAATGTTACAAGTAATGCATTCAGCATCACATTTAGTTCAGCTCTAACTCTTATGATTTATGAGCTCCATTTCATAGGTCGTATCAGAAGTAGGGAAAGCAGAAGTCCAGCTCATTTGGGTTTTGATTTCCCCAACATTTCCATAAAAAATCTGAACCAGCCATTAGACAATAGGTGAGCTGGATGAAAGACACAGACTAGGTATGCAGATGTGGTATTGCAATAGATATATGCACACACATATCAACATCATGCATGCACACAGAAGATACTAACCTGCACAGTTTTCATTAGCCTGCTATAAATCTAATAACATCTTTTTTTACACTGGCTATAGAGAAGTTGTAACCAACTTTGTAACCAAAATAGAACTGTAAGATACTTATCACTTAGAAAGCTAATAAGAAAAAGGTGAATTGGGAGAGGAGGAACAGAGTTGAGAAAGGGGCTTTCTTTCTGTGCAGGAAACCAATCAGATTAGAAAAGGAGGAATACAAAGAGCCATCTCTGTACCATCAACCTTCTCACTCTTCTGCAAAGGTTAGTTGAATACAAGACTAATATGTACACATGTTTTACTAAAAGTTATCAAAAATGGACAGGAATATCTGCACCCTGACAATGCCCTTGAAATGTGGAGCATAAATACAATATTGTCTTCTATTTCCCTTTTCTCTAAGTGGCAAGAAGTTCCAAAGCAGGTGTAGAAAGTCAGCAGTGCAGTTTGGAAAGAATACTGGAGCTTTGTCAAGTGTTTCTATAATATCTGTTAATTTATAAAGAGGTTAAGCAGGTGGTAAGCAAGAGGATAGTTAGGCAAGCAATGTTAATCCTCAAATAGTGTAAGATTGTAATCCTGTGCCACAGTGGATATTGTTTCTGAGTAAACATAAGCAGCATTGTGCTGTTGGTCACTGCAAGCCACAGCAGAAACCTACAGTTTCATGCCACTCAGATGCAAAGTAATAAAAATAATAATAATTCCAGTTTTCTTGGCTAACTTTAAACCATTTCCTTTAGATCAAAGGTCTTAGGTTCAGGTCTTACCTAGATCACCAATTTGCCTATCATAATTAAGTGGACATAGGTCCTATTTATTCTCCGGGAAACACAAGAACTACGTTTTTTTTTTCCAAAACCTGCAGCTTTTTTACACGAAGCTTTTGTATTTGTTTTAAGTGGAATGAGCCACATACCCCCCAGCATTTCACAGAAGAAAACCGGGCTGAGCAACGGCACAGTGTGATCAGAAGAGAATGGCTAGGAACTGTAATTAATGAGGGGGAAAAGAGTTCAGAAAAGCCTTAGAAAGATCGTTTCCCCAATTAATAAATATAATACTCCATACATATGCATGCAGGCACAGAACATGATCAAAAATAAATATAGTATTATATTCAAAATCAAAATGACTTTATCAGACCTGCTCAAAATCGTAGCTTTCTTTTAGATCCACTGTATGAATTCTTTGTTCATAGATATTCCTCACCCTGGCCAATGTATGTGTTAGATCAAGTTAAATCACAGCTATGCAATAACAAAGCATCCATGTGGTTAGTTATCTTGAGCCAATTTTAGCTTCTCAGCCTAACAGGGTTGTTCTTAGAATAATAATGGGATATTGGGGGGGGGGATTACATTCAGTATTCTTACCTGAATAAAAATGGTCAAAAAGCATGTATTTGATTATTAAGAAACTCTCATGAAAAGAATCCTTGGCTGACAAAAATCTTTGCTGTTCATGACTTATTCTGTGCAAAATTTGCATGTGGTTATTTTGTGCACAAAACTGCATTTACTGTTTAGAAATATTATTTGCTGTGCAGAAAATGTTCTTGTTATTATAAATATTGTTAAAAATGTATATTTATAACATTCAGGAAAGAGCATAATATTTTTCCTGTGCAAAACAATCATGACTTAATTTAATGCAAACTGCTTTTGCAAATTGAACTCAGGGTATGCAAAAACTGAAGCCAGAATTTGGGTGGGGGGCAGAGTTAAAAAAAGGCAGAGAACCAGGAGCATTTTCAAAGCAGCTGAAAGAAATGGGACAGAAAAGAAATAGTGGGACCATCCCTGCCAAACTGGTATGGTTGGAGGTCAAACACAGTGTCCAGGAATACTGGAATGCTGTCCCAGTAGTTTCCTTTAAATTCCTTTGTATTTACCTGAAACCATTTCCTCAAACTGTGGGCCATAATCTTAGAGAGACCATTTTTGGAGAGAAAGAGTGAGTTCTGTATAAAACTTGGTTTGGAACTTCTCCATATTCTGGTATGCTAAAACTACTTGTAAAATATAGGATGGATTTGTTTTTTAAAAAATAGATGTTCCAAAGGTTCTTTTGATCTGAAAATTAAAATGAGGGGGAAAATATATGTGTTGCATCTAGTCTGGATCTGACACATGAGAGAAACAAAAACAAAAATATGATTAATAAGCCCTTACACTATAAAAGAGATATATGAAATGGATCTAAGATTAGAAGGATTCAGAAGAAGAGAAAAAAATGAATTTGAAATCAATATATTTGAAAAAACATCTCATCTTACATCACAAATTTACAAAATTATTTTGGGCTAGGAATTAGAAATGGAAGTTGTTAAAGATGTAATGGTTAAATGGGCCCAAAATATTGGAAAAGAAATACAATTGGAGGACTTGGAGAGGAGCTGGAACCAAACTCGAAAATTCACTTTATGCCAAAATTTAAAGGAAAATTACCTTAAAATGTTTTACATATGGCATTTAACTCCTTTGAGGTTAAATAAGAAGTACGACATGGGCAAGAACCTTTGCTGGAAATATGAACAGGAAGAAGGAACTTTTTTTCCATGTGGTGGTTTTGCCTGCAGGCAAAAACAAGCAGACAAACAAAACAAAACTAGAAGAACATTCACAAAATCATGCTTGAAATCTTAAAAGTTAACTTACGATTATCACCTGATTTTTTCTTATTAAACATGCTCCCAGTCACAGAACAGTTAATAAGGAAAAAACTGTGGAGGACAATACTCTATATGACTACCATTGCTAGAATCATTTAGGCATGGCACTGGAAGAACAATCAAGTACCAGAAACAGAAAAATAGTTAGTAAAGCTCCTTGAAACAAAAGACTGTGACATTCTTTCCAGAGGATTAAATGGGACATTAAGAGATGAAAGTGAGAAAGAATTGAGTCCTATTATGACATATATTAGAGGAAAGTTTGGAAACGAAATTGTTCTAAAATGAGGATAAATATTTTAAAATTTATTTATTTAAAAGATACAGATACAGTTCATATTTATGGCTTACTACACTTTCCAGAAGTATAAGAGAGTGACAGAAATTATAGCTTAGTAATGGCAGATAAACAGATTAGAATTAGTAAGAATTAAGACTCATGATATATTACTAAGAAAACTGAAGGAGTCATTTTCAAACTTGCTGAAACAAGCTCAACAAAGGCAAGTTGGAAGTGAATTTGGATCATTAATTTATTTATAAATGGGAGAATTTTCAAATAAGTGAACTGTGAAACAATTGAATTCATGACATTACATGGAAATTGCAGATAAAAAAAGATACATATCTTGTAAATATTTTCCAGTACTATTGGTCCCATTTATAAGGAACCGTTAATTATTACATTTTCAAATCTATTGTAATTTTAACTTATCTAACTCTGTATACATTGTTATTATTGAACACCAACTTAAATAATTATGTCATAGAAATTAAAAAATGCTATTTGCTTGCAAAAAGATATCAACAACTGATAATTACTTTGATGTGTTATTAATGTTTTTTATTTCTTTTTTTCTTTGTACAATAAAATAAAAAATAAAAGACAAGCCCTTACACTGTCTCCAGCTATTCAGTCAAGTCCTTCTTTCTTTATTCTTCCTTCTTCCATGTGGGCAATGGCAAGGCATTTAAATTTATCGCTTCAGGTCTGGAGGATTAATCTTCACCTGGTAATACAAAGGTTGCCTTCTTCACTAGTATTCACAAAGGGTCTTAATGCACAATTATTCTGTATGACTTTTAGTTAGCCACTTTGAATCTCCTCCTGTTCACATCTTCTCTGTTTATACTGTACATTATTGACTTTGTGTTTTGACTGAGTAACTTGTCTTGAACTGTGGATAGCTAGTTATGAAGTAACATGCATGCAATTATTTCTGGTAAAAATTAAGATGTCATTGAAGTGGAAAATAGATATTTTATCTACTGGGCAATGTCTAAAGAAAATAAAAAAAATATTTTTATTGACAGTGAAACTTATCTGATTTATTCAAAATAAACTTTATTCAATGTCTGAAAAGGATTTATGCATTTCATATTTTATTTATTTTAAGCCAAAATCTGTTATTTCTTCTCACGCTAGTCTACCACTGCAATAAAATTATTGATTGAAGGATTAAAAAATCATGGACATGAATTTAATGATGGAAGGAGAAGTAGCCTAAGGATAAAAGACAATTATTATAAATTGGTCTAGAGATGTTCTCTAACACCAGTAAGGCTAAACTATATAGACAAGAATCATTCAAGGTTATGTTAGGGGGTGGCCAAGAGATTGGTACATATATTCATATGTGGTAGAATTCTGAAGGTGTACAGAAATTTTGCCAAATGGTGTTTAAAGAGGTAAAAGAGATAACAGTAATTGATTAACAAATATGTCAGTGTATAGCATTATTGTCTATATTCGATAAAGTTGTGCTCAGGCAATGAAGGATTTAATTACAAATTGATTAACTGCAGCAAGGATAATTATATCAAGAAAATGGAAAGTTCAAGAAGATTTTCAAATAAAGGATTGGTATAAAGAAGTGTGGAAAATTGTGATTAATGATAAATTAATATGTCGAATTAAGGTTAGAAAAAGAATAATGAAAGGGAATGATTTTGAAGCAATATGGAAGATATTTGTGGAAAAGGTTTTAATAAAAAAGGGAAGTGTCATACCTCCACAAGAAGAATTACAATTTTGGAAGGTGAAGTAAGCTGGAATATAATTGGCTCTGTGGATGGGTTCACATTTAGAGTTAGGGTTCACATTTAAGGTTAGGGTTAGTATTAATATGTAGTAAGGATTTGGAGAGAAATAGTAATGTAAGCTTTTTTTGGTATGTTTTTTCTCTTTTTCACTTTTATGTTAATCACTTTTTTTGTTTTGTTCTTTTTTCTTTATAACCAATAAAAAATAAAGAAAAGGAAAGAAGGAGAAGAAGTTTAACAAGACTCTGAATGAAAGAAAAAGTCTCTGTTCTTGTTTCATTAGATATTCTAATGTGTGTTTTGGAATAAAGGAAATGTAGGGTGAAATAAATGGAATTTTCTTTCTGTTTGTCAGCTGACTGAAAAGGAAGAAAGACCTGTGCAATGTTGTTGAAACCGAGTTCCAGTCATGTAATACCAGTGTCATCCTTGTTCCAGAAAGGAGTAAAAGCTGTAATCCACAGAGATATAAGTAAATTGGGGAAGTACAATTAGAAACATCAGGATTATTTGTCTTCATTTTCATTGCTTTTGGATGCATGGGAAAACATATGGGTTTCACATTTTCTGTACATTAAGTTGACTCCTGCAGAAATAAAACTCATTTGTGTACGTAGCTGCTTACAACAGACCACAATCTAATACCAAATATATTTTCTGCATTTTTCATATTTCTCTAGTTGTGCTGGTGGTTGAATCCTAGGGCAAGGGAGGTCTGAGTGTTTGTACTTAGCAATGCAAAGTTAGCTACAACCAAAACCAACTTCTTAGGTCACATCTGATTTGAATAGTTGTGAAATGTTATCTCTCTCACACACACTCTCTCATTCTTCCCCTCTCTTTCCAATAGCCTTCCCCTCTCTTCTCTTGGAATGGGAAAAATTGGGAAGAAGGAGGGTCACAGAAGCATGTCTCTATTTTCTAAGCATCTAATTCACACTTGAGGAAATGAGGAATCCAAAACAGAGAGTATCTGTAACTTGGGAAAATTAAACTGAGAAATAAAAAACAAAAAAAACCCAAACAAACCAACAACACCCCTCCCCCATGATTTTGTGGACCTCCACCTTCTGTGGAGCATGGACAATCATCCTTGAAAAAGCAACTCCTTTATTATGCCAACATGAAGGTCCCGACATGTATGCAAGCTTTTGAGATCTCCAAGACTATCAACTCTTTTTTGGATCAAATGTTACAAAAAACAAAGTGGGACTGGCTAGAGGAGAGGGAATGGAAATTAACTTCACATCAAAGTAACAGGGTCTGTATTAGATTTTTATATGGAATGAATAAAGAGGTCTGCAAACATTTAAATAAGAGTATATCACTTCAGGTAATCATTTTAAGTTTCAGCTAGAGTAACTGCTTAAGCATGATGAGCACCAACATACCCAGCAGTTACTCTGTTTGAAACCTAAAATGGAACTGGGGACAAAGAAAAGGCAGACATGTGTGGTCCTGTCCTTCATTTTTGATACATATGCTTTGCTTAGAGACAAAAGTTGCTGGGAACAAGGAAGATAGAAAAGTTTGATTCTCTTATTTTTCAAAAATTATTTATTTAGGGCTGAAAGAAATTGGCTTATTTATGTTCTATATTGCCAAATTGTCCTAAGAGATATTTAATCTCCACTAAGCACAATGTGCAACTAATTGTTTTTCTTGTGCTTCTTTTTACTATGTAGTATTTATTATTTTTTTCAATAGAAGATGTAATATAAAAAGATCTTTAAAATAAAAATCAGCATCCTAATAAAAGTAGTCCTTCCTGACACCTTTTTCTAATACAAGTGTAGAACTGCTTCACCCTCCAGGACTTCAAAGCAATGTAAGCACATAGCTGTCCCCTGCATCCAGGTAAATCAGAAACTTTGTTCATATAGGAAATTAGGCATATTGGACCACTTTCAAAGCTCTCTGACAGATTGCCGTCGTGTATTATTTACATATTAAAGTAGGACATATCTTTTTTTAAAAAAAAAAAGCATGGCCATATGCTGGAAGAATATAACACTAGGGCCATTGCTTATTATCATTAAACTCATTTTAAATCAAGTTTTTATTCTATAAGTAGTGCCTCCAAGAGCTGGTGATACACTGCTAATTCTGTACATAAATTTGGTGGTTCAGTATGCAAGGTGTTATAATTTCTCATCAGCTATCACTTTCTCTAGAGGTGCTTTTTGGAATGATATAACAATAAATCATGGCTGGTATGATGAAAGAACATTATCACTGTCTAATATCCACTCACTCAACCTTAAAGAACTATGCCTGCTTCTGTCCCTATTAGAATTGTGTGAATACTGTGTAACAAAATGAGATTTCCCTCCCGCAGCTTAAATCATGGCTAGCGTTTTTTGGAAAGTTCATCATTCTTTGGGAGACTTGGTCTATTAAGTACACTTAGAATATTATATTACTTGTTTCTTATGAAGAAAAGTAAAAAAGATATTTGACCCTATTTTCAGTTTTGCTCTGGTGTTACTTCAAACATGGAATTTTCCTGAAATTTTCTGGGCCTACCTTAAAAATGAGGATTTAGCTTTCTTTTTTCTTTTTTTGTAATCAATACAAGTGTTACAACAAAAGATCCTTGAAACATAAGTTTATCAATTATTGGTAATTACTTTATTGTAAATTCATTTACGTTTCAAACTGGTTACATCCATCCTGACATGTTAGAAAAATCCTAAATTGAAAATGTGTTCCGTGGAAGTAGATAAAAATTAATGTTATGCAAAGAGGAACCCATAAAAAGATGGGCAGTCTATTCAAATGAACAGTCATTTCAATAACATGCTTTTAATGTAACTTGTCATGGTGTTAGGCTCATATATGCTACAGTGTGAAGATGAATTTTCATTTGTATTTATAAGGTAACATTATTAGCCAACTCTGATTGATTTGCCTTGCAAGTAATTAACTGATGAGAAACTATGCCCTGTTTTGTTCATATAGCCCAAGAAATGATGGCTTCAGTCTGTTAGCATGAACTAAACACATGAAGAAGGAAGCAGGAATCCTGCTTCCTCCATTTTTTTTCTCACTTAAGTATATGAAAAACGGGATCCAAGAAATCATTCTCTTGGAAGCTCTCCATGCAGTTCTGAACCCTGATTTTTCATCTTTCTGGCTACTGTGGAGTGTATGTATGTATGTAATATACTCACATATTATTTCAAACTCCCTTTTCTCCTGAGAAACACAGCCAAAGACGGGGTGCAGTTAGGATACCCTGCTCCTTCCACGTTTACTTACCCCTTAAAAAGAATGCCTGAAAGGGATTATGTCTAGCAGGATAACATTAGCCCTTTGTCCTCTCTGCATCAAACCAACTGTATCATCTCAAAAAGATATCCTTGTCAGATTTTGCAATGTCACCAGAAATGTTCTTGTTGGGAATTATTGACACAGAATTGAATAGTAAATTGGGACTGCTTCTTTGATATACGATAACAGCTGCAAGAATGTTGTTTGCCCAATCTCAGAAATAGACTGACGCACTGATGACAGAAGAATAGGTCTTTCAGGCTGCGGACTTCGTCCGAGTTGCCAAACTGACATGGATTTTAAACCAATGGCAGACTTTCTAAAAGACTGGAAATTATTTAGCTTTTCTTTTTTTTTCCTTTTTTTTTTTTTTGCTTTTGAGCAAAAAGAAATCTAACAATGTAATAATCTGCTGTTATGGTACTAGTAGTCACAATCACTAGTAATTGCTAGTAATACTGGTAATTTGTGTAAGTTGAATTTAGTTTTATATTTAATGATAAAATAATACAGTTTTTATTAATTGTTTTTTTCTTTTCATTACATTTTGTGTGTGGGACGGTAAGAATTCTTTTGTGTCCTAGTTAGTGATTAGTTCTTTTATGTTTTAGCTACAGACTGTTATTTTAGCAATGTGTTTTAGTAATGTGTTATAGCTTTAGTTTAGTCCCGTATAGCTTACTTTTAGCTTTGGCTATATACACATATTGTTTATAGAAAGATTTTTTTCCCTTTCCCTCTTTTCCTTCCTTCCTTCCTTCCTTCCTTCCTTCTTCTGAATGTAGATTAACTTGTTGTGAATTAGTTTGTATTAAAATAAATAAAATGATTCTTTTTTAAAAAATATGCTTGTGAAAAACAGAATAAAGATAATACAGGTGTAAACCAAAAGTTGCTGCAATGAGAAAAAGGAGAAAAGCTTCTCAATCCTCTGCATGTTTATTAGGCCCACACTTTTAAGTGGAATTGGCTGCTGGATCTGTGTGTATGTGGTAACATCTTTATTCCTGAAAAAAAAATCCAGCCAGTTGGTTTTCTGGAGCATCTGGGAATGGAAAGGAAGATTTCTTTGGTCTCTGAGGATCCTTCCCTTCAATGTCAGTTTGGATGAGCTATGTTTACTAGAAGGGTGAACTAGAAATAAGGATTATGTGAGTCATCATTCTTCTGTCTAAATTTCCTGTTTTGAAGATTTTTAATTAACAAAAGGGTAATGAGCCAGTTCCAAGATAAATTCTAAATCACTCCCTATTTTTCATTAGAGCAAAATTACTAAATGCATACTTTTGGATTTCAGAAAATAGATATTGAAATAGTCTGTTGAATGAACAGTGGAAATCCTTTTAAAAAGTATCTTTAGCATGATGACAATGATTTAGATTTGTTTTGGGTCCAATATCCTTTGGCAAGAAAACCTGATTAAGAAATGTATTCTGCAAGTGTTGGAATCTCTGACAAGGAGAATACTGTATGGGTGAACATCTTCACAGTTCAAGACTTATTTTGTGCAAAATTCACATATAGTGGTGAATGCACAAAAATACCAATATACAAAAAACCACCACCAAACCCATAAGTGAATTTTGTGAAGAATAGGTCTCCAGCTACAACATTTTGTGCTCAGGAACAGTATTTTATGCAGAAAAAATAATATTTCCTTGCAGAATTATTACCTTCTGTGAAGAAAATTATGCTTTCTGTGTAAAGAAAAAAAAAATTTCACAGAATTAGTCTTCAACTGTAAATACTCATCAAGCACTGTGCAGTCTTTCAAGATTTTCTTGCAGCTGAAAGAAAACTATGAATATTTCTTGTTGCTTTTTTACATCCCAGAAAAGACCAGAAGCTTCACATCTGTATAGGTCTTTCTCCAGAACTTATGTTGCTGTCAAAAGAAGCTGTGTGTGTAAGAGCTTCACAACCACCTCTGTTTATATGAATTGATTCAAAAGCATCCATAAGTTTCTGAGTATTTCCTTTTCCTTTGATGACTAACTAGAACTCACTTAACTCTTAAAGTAAGAAGTTTTGTTCCCTTTTCTTTTTAAAAAAATAATCTTCATTTTGTTTCCCGTTGTTGATTTATGCTTGTTGTTTATGATAGGTTTAGTGAGAAAGATTTCTTTTTGTAGCTATTAAAGAGCATCAGTAGCATTACTGTCATTTTACTATGACAGGCTTTCTTCTGTCCTTTGAAATTAGGGAATAGTGTAGCAAAGGCTTTTGAGAGTAAACCTACATTTTTTTTCTTTGTGCCTGTTTTTCCCACTGGTTACTAGCCCATCAGAAAGCCTTTGTTATCTGTATGTTGCCTTGTAGGAATTGCTCAGCTTAAATGAATTATTATTTTAGCTTCGTCTCCACAGGGAAAAAATCCTACTTCTAATGATCAATTTAATATCCCAAAGACTTGTCAGTAGTAGCTTAGAAGCCTGAACTTGTGAGATGCCAATTAGGTAGACTGTATTGTCAAGCTTCTAGTTTGCTTCCATTAATTTGATTGTTATCATTTTTATGCTGCAGTATTATGAGCATTTACCTGGAAGTAAATCCCATTGTATTCAATGAGACTTATTTTTGAGTAGGCATAGACAAGCTTGCATTCTCTTTCCCATCTAACGTATAAAAGCTAAAACACCCCGCCCCCGGAGAATCTTTATTCACTATTGACAGTATCTTCCACCACCACTGAGAGTGGTAGTTGCACAAGTTAGGGAATTAGGAGATGCAATATGGTACACACAGCTCTGTCCTATAATAGAGATCAAAATACTCAAGAGGAACAGCCAGAGTTATGTGAGCATTTGCCACCTGGTACAGTTGCCTCATACTGTCTTATGGTAGGCCTGGCCCTGTTTAAGGATGTTAATAACAAGGAAGATTCTTTGAGAGCTCTGGCAAATGTTGTAAGCATTGTATCTGAGATGTCAACCTCTTTTACTATTCATCCACAAACATAAATTTTCTGATCCAATTCATGCACCTCTTTTGGCAATGCATCAAGGAGATGCTGATGTTGACCTTGGGATATGTCTTCCCCTACCAAATACAAATGATGTCATGTGTAACCTAAGTGTCAATGCAATTTGTTTGCTTTCTATATTTCTACCGGGTTTTTTTTGTGGGGGGGGAGGCAAAAAGGTGAATGGGATTCACATACATACCCAAATGAGTATTGGATCAAAACTCTGGGAAACCAGAGTTTGATTCCCCACTCAACATTGGCAACTCACTGAGTGAACGTGGAAAGCCACTTTCTCTTGGCCTCAGAGGAAAGCAATGTTGCCAGGAAATCTCCAGGTTTGTTTTATGGTTTGTTTTATGGTTGCCATAAATCACAAATGACCTGAAAGCAAACAAAAACATGAATGGGATTGGGTTAGCACTTGACTCATTGCAACTTACTCCTCAGCTCCTTCAGCTCAAGTCAACACTGCTTTGTCAATCTATACTGTAATTTTAAAAATGGAAATTTGAAATTGACTGATGAAAATGTTTTGGATTCAGCCAAAAAATGTCCTTGGGGCAGGACAACTTCTAAACCAACTGTACCAATAAATCAAATTTCAAATAATGTACTATATATTCCTCCTTTATGACAGAAAGGTACAAGATTGTATAGGGAGCTGTTTTTATTTATTTTAGCTTTTTTTTTTAAAAAAAAAAGTAGAGCCTTGTAGTTTTACAGCCTAGTAAATTAGCACATTTGAAGTATTTACTAACACAATTAACCTTTAAAACAACACTCTTTGTTCCTCCTCAAATATCAAGGTTTGCAGTATCTATTATGATGATAAATAGTCTTTTTGCATTCATATAGTCATATAGAAATGAGCAGATTCAGCCCAACTGCTCTGCCCTCAAAAGATTTACCATAATAAACAAAACTGTTACTTGTCGTACACTTGAAATTATGTTAATTAAAATAACACATTTTGGCATACTCATCACTTTTAGTCTCTTGTTTACATAGGAGCTTTCTTTTCCCTTCAAAATGTAAGCTTCTGGGCTGTTTATGTGTGGGGTTGTTAATTAATAGTGCCCTTGTAATGGTGATGAGACATCCTTAGAGGGTTTTCTTCCTTCCTTTCCTCACCCCTTGTATTGTTCCTATCTAGATTGGCAAGTTCTCTGCTTAACCATCTGCCTGTCTTTGCTGCCAAAGACAGCGACTGTGAAGAGCGATTTTAGAGATGAAAGACCACTACCAAGAATGTTAAATACAAACTGTACATTGCCTGTATTATTTGTTCTCATAGAGCATAACAACAATAAGTATATAACTAAGATTTAGCAAATGCTATGTAGGACTACACACAGGCCTCTGAGCTGAAAAATAACTTACTATATAAGCATTCTCACCATGAAGGCAAGTTGCCATGAAAACAAGAGCCCATTAGTAAGAGGCGCTGGTGAAGCCTATAAAATGCAGACATTTCTTCCCCAGAGTTTTAGGAATCTGTCCCTTGTGTATCCATTTTGGATCCAAAATCATACAGAGAAAAGCCTGCTCATTCAAAGAGTATTTGGGAGCCATCAGAATCATGAACTCACATGAAATCCAATACTATCTCTTCTGTGAACCAGAAAATTACAAGTTGTAGATCATAGAGAAGAAAGGAGTGATTTTTAGGAAGTTAGTCACTCTGATGTTATATTGCTGCTCTGAACTGAATCCACATTAATGTATGGAGTGTTGTATCAAAGCCAACTAGTAGTGTGCTTTCAAGAGCAACTCACTGTAACCTTGCTTATAAAAGAGATCTAAATATTTAATGTGCATGTTAAAGGCACAATCACTTTGCTTTACAAAAAGGACAGGTTTGGGTTGCACCAATAATTATAACTTAATCCAATTGCTGATCTCATCTAGATCTATCATATTATTTTCTCAATGGTAGATGAACATTTGTGTAAATCATACTGATTCAATTATTGTAATCCAGTACAGACTAAAAATAGGATTTAGGCATTGAATATCTAATCTTACACGCACACAAACAGAATTACTTTCTACCTATTGATACTCAAACTTGTGCTTTTGTAGGTTCACTTTCACTTATTTAACTTGTAAATGAAATGTGCCTTCAGCCTTTACAGTCGACATCAATCAATTTACTAAATGGCTTAGTTTGGAGGATTTAAAAAAAATTCATACGTTGACTAATAAACTTTTATAGAAAGGTGAGTGTTACTGCAGTTTCTAGGCCGGGCTTGAGGGACATTAGATATCACTTTGATATCAATAATTTGGCTTTCCTTACCTATTCCTCTCCATGTGCTGCAAGGTCCCCCGGACAAGCTCGCAGACAGGCATGGCCGCTAATCGCTGTAATATTCCAAACAATACAGGCAGGCCAGAAATAGCCATCCTGCCGCTTTACGAGACCTCAAAGGCAAGTGCTCTATTATGTATGCACGCTACTTACAAAGAACTCCCTGCCCCGAGCAGGCAGCTTGATTAGACGAATCCTCATCTGTCAAGCACTCTGTATTTGCATACTGTCTACTCTATTGTCAATTCGGACTTAACTCAATCATGCTAAATTCTGACCTTTCAGCGGCTTTGTCTCCAGCCCAAAACTCATTGTTTTCCCCAAGTACGAACTAGCCTACGGCCACATTTTCCCCTATAAAAACCCCTGACTTTGAGAGCTTCCTTGGATTGCTCCTGACTTCCATCTAGCCTTGCTGCCGCTTTGCTCGGTGAGCCTTCCCCTCAGTCCCACGTACTGAGACTTCATACCTATGAACTCAATCTGCAGACTACCCGGGCTCCAGGACAGGTGTAGTATTACCCAAACCAACAACTCCCTCTTAAAAATTCCTCTATCCCACTCCAACCTTTATTTCTCTAGTTATCTGTGTGAGTGTGCTGCATACACTGTTTGACTATTTTAATAAAAACAATAATTATTTCACTTCTGTTTGCTCCTTGACTCGGCCTGACCCCATAGACATTGGGTAGAAGATCTTGCTCCATTGCCCTGCCTCTCGTTTTGCTAACTTGTGCTCTTTGCTAATTTCCCCAACTAGTATAATTTGGAGTGCACTTAGGTGTCCCACCTGGGACCCCCAGAAATCAGGGTAACACAAGATTCAAGATTTAATACTGAACTGGAATGGAGGAAAACATCATTGTCATCATCATCATTTTGATCATGTTGCCTTTTTCCCCAATATGGGAGTTAAAGCAGACTACACAAGGTAAAACAGACACAGTTAAAAAACGAGATCATTCAAAAGTTAAAATATAATCAAACTATCAATACAATTTAAAGCAGTTAAAGACAAGCCATTGAAAATAACAAGTACAATTGGCCTTCCACATTTGCTAGGGCTAGGGGCACAAGACCCCTGTAAAAATGGAAAAAATGCAAATATCAAAATGTGTGTTTGTGGGAAGGAACCTGAGTCATGGTGGGGAGAGTGGGTACCCAGGTTCTAAAGCAGGTCAGGGAAAGGAGAAAGAAAGGGGTGAGTCAGCATTGTGGTCCTATACTTCCTCTTTCTCACCCATCTCTTTTGTTGGATATGGAAGGGAATCAAGAGAATGTTTGTGGTACTGAGAAATTGGGCTGTGAGCAGTCATTAGCTGGCTAGGTAGTGGCTATTAGAAGAAGAAGAGAACTAGAGATGGTCTGATCAGAGCTACTGAGAGGGAGGGCTCCCCAGGAAAGAAGCACTTGAGGTGAGGGGCGAGAGGGGTTGGAGAAACTCTCAAACAATCATATCCATGAAAGTGAAACCCACAAATGTGGAAGGCCAACTGTATAAACATCACAGGACATAGAAGGTCCTTTCTCCCTGGCCTTCTCCCTTTCTCCCACAAAAGCCTGCCTGAATAATAAGCCAAGAAAAAGGTCTAATACACGTGTATTGGCCTTTACTGCTCCAGAAACTCTCTTCACATCTTTGGGCTATAAAAATTAAAAAATATCCATCACCTGTGGACAAATCAGGGCTGAAACTACATCTGTTGGATCTGTATTAATTATACAATCCAAGTTGGAGTGCAGCCAAACAATTTTATTTGCAAAATAGCATGCAAGTTGTTTACAGTGGGCTGTTGAGTGATCTCAGTTCTCCTTTTGTGTAAATAAAATCTTTGTGTATTAAGAAGAAAAAAAACCCCAAACCTTTGACTACTAGAAACAGCTCTGCTGGTTGGGTCCTTGAAGCTGAAATGGAAGCAAAGTTTTTTTCCTCCTTTCTACATGCACACAGAGTGGCTTTAGATTGTGTTCAGTTGGCCCCACTCCAAGTTTCCTGCTGATATCACTCTACTTATCTTCTCTCTTGTTCAATAACCACTAGCTCCTTGGAAAACTGGGAGTTAGTTTGGCTCCACACTGTGAAAAGGGACACACAGGAGTAATTGCCCTGGCTATTTCTCCATTCTAGTGGTTAAAATCAGCTTCAACAAAATCACCTGTTAAGGCAGCTAGAAACTCCCCAAGGCCTTTCAGGAAACCATCTGGATTCATAAACCTTCTGTGGCAGTCTCCCAATTAGCATTCTATAGAGGTTATGACTCCTAGTAAGGCTAAATCCCACCAGGTGCTGCTCTGTCAATAAGGACAGACATTTCCCTCTCTCCTATATCCCTATCACCCAACACCCTACAGGAGATGATGTCAAATGTTTACCCAGAAGCTTGAAAGGGGCCACATACTACTTGGGGCAGACCAACAATAATCATCACATACATGAAGTCCTGAAACAATCCCATGGGAAATTTCAGCATGGATATTGAAATCCCCCAAAAACACAAGATTAGAGGACTTTAATACCCTGGACCACCCTGGCTAGCTCAGGAAGGGAGACCATGGAGCAGCAAGGTGAGCAGTTCACAAAGAAGCTCTCTGTTCTGTCCCAAGGGACATACTTTTAAATACACACACAGTCCAACCATGCCAATTGTGAGATACGGTACCTGCTCAGGAGATGGAATTCTGTCAGAACACTAAGTTCATATCCCTGCCAGGGGGAAAAATTGAGGTTAGTCTCACACACCACTATATCAAATCATGTCTGTGATATATGCCAGTTCAACATGCTTATTCAGAATTAAGTTTTGGATGGAAGTGATTTTACCATTCTGTGACCTGGCATATCATACAATCGATTCTAGACTCAGGCCTTTTCCGCAGCTTACCTTTTTTCAGTGCTGGGGTACAGGGATCGCACAAGCAGCCTCCAGCAAAAGGCTCTCACGTCCCTGCTGCTTCAGCTCCACATGAGCTGCCTGCTCCTGAGCAAGCAGCGCGAGAGCCCCGCCTCCTCCTTCTGCAGTGCAGCCTGGGAGTTTCTCAGGCTGTGCTGGGGCAGGAAGTGCAACTGCCGTGGCTCCAGAGATGCCACACACATGGCAAGTGCACACAGGGTCCTGAATCAATGCATGATCATGCACCATTTTTGGCTGAAAGCCGAAAATGAAAAAGTGCGCAAGCAGTGCATGCCCTAGCCTGGAGCATCATGCGATTGTGAGTGCATCGTGCAGATTGCTCCTCACAGTCATGCAATTCTCCAGGCACCCTTTCACATGGCAAATGCCATGCGAAAAGGGCCTGAGGTGGAAACATATAGCCTTACAGATGTTGTTGAACTTAATCTCCCAGCATCTCCAGGCAGCATATCCAATGGTGATGAATGGTTGGAACTGGAGTTCAACAACATCTGAAGAATGATTTCATTTCAGTGCTCCTTGACATTTTTCTCCTGATACACATTCTGAAATTAATCTCCTGCTGCTGCTCCTCCAACATCATGACCATCACTATGAAGCTTCAAGTCATTAGCACTGGTTAACTCTTTTCTGTGAATACAGTACTGTTAAGGAAACTATCTCTAAATATTTATCTGATCAGCTAGTTGGCATATGTATATCAGAGATGTATCTGTGATGGTATTTGGAAAAAATAATATTCCATCTCTCTTTACAGACTGTAATGATCTCAGATACCATAAATATGTCACCTGTCAACTCAGTATTATGTTTATTATAAACATCCTACCAAATTAAACCTCTCAGAACATCTTCTCTGCAGGTACTCATGTCCATGCTTTCCAAAGCTACCCAAGCATCTGGATAGCCTACAGTATTCTGTCTAGTGGTACCTATGATAATAGCCTATCAAATTAGTTGGGAGCACGCTTGCCAAAAAAGAAGAAAAGAAAAAGGATCTTTCCATAAGCATGAATCTCTTTCCTTTATAAAGAATTTAACCCTTCTGATATCATGGTCACAGTTTTAAGAGGGAAAATTGAAATGACAGGAGTTTCAATTATGAATCTCCCAGATTTCTTCTAAATTGGCTTTTAGGCTATGTAAATTCCTATCTAGCATTTAATAAATTCAAAAGTAGGAAATACTATTCTGAAAAAAAAAAAAAAAAACTAGTGTGTGGTACCCCAGGAAAATAAACAAACAAACAAACAACAATGTTGATAGTAAGTCACAAATCCAAGTAGGCAGATGTGTCATATTCTGCTGTGTATGAACTTATTCCACTAATCTCAAAGGAGCTACAAATTTTGAAAGTGCTATTGGATGAAATTATTTTAGCCTTTCAGCAGACTTTCTGTGCTTTCTGTTACAGATGGATGTTTACTGTGATATTTATTATATGATTTTTTTTTACTATTGTCTTTACTATCCTGCTGTTCTGTTTTTCTTTTATTGATATAACTTTTTCTAAAGACAACATGAAAAAACAGGAAGTTTGTCATGAAATTTATGTGGAAGCAGAAACCTGAACACCAGACAAAACAAATGACTTGTTATGTGCCTTGAAGATGAGTCCTGCTTATGGAAACAATATCCTAGGATTTTCTTTGCAAGTAGTATTTCACTTTGCCTTCCTCTAAGGCTGAAAGAGTTGTCTAAGATCACTGAGTAGACGGTGTATCAGTTGCCATGCAGGCTTTTAAAATTATTTTGGTTATATGACTTCTGACTTAAGGTGTCCTTAAGGTGAACCTATCAGTGGGGTTTCTTGGCAAGATTTGTTCAATAGTTTTATCATTGCTTTGCTCTCTGGTTGAGATAGTGTTACTTGCCCAAGCTCAAGCAATTGATTTCTGTGGCCTAAGAGTGATTCAAACCAGTGTTCTTGTCCAACATTCAAACCACTACAGCACGCTGGTTGGAAAAAAAAGAGGACACCAACTTTTTCAGGCATATTGTTTCAGGCATTCTATGGCATGAAATATTTTAGTGTAGGTTGGTTTATTTTTCTGGTTTTTATTTGATTTTCTAATGCAATTGGTGAAGTTTCTGTGATTTCAAAAGATAATTAGGTACTGATATTATATTTCATTTCATTATAGATACACAGCTATATTTACCATTCGCTGACTGAGAAGTGAACTACAAGGCTCCTGAATACTAAAGAACCAAGAAGCTATCACCACCTACATTGAAAACACTTAGTTCCTCTATGCACTACGATAAGGCTTTGTCAGTTAGTTCCATCTTTTAACTGTGATAAATAGATAGAATCATGGGAGAGGTGTGAGTGGCACTGGAAGGAACACATTTATGTCACTTGAACAGAAATGTGCAAGAAATCTACATCAGAACAGTACATGCCATAAATAATTCCCTTGCCATTCACTCTGATGGCCGTTGTTACTATCAAGTTGTTTCCAACATATGGTGACCATTAGGTAAACCTATCATTGAGTGTTCTGAGGCAGAGTATGTGATCCAGCCAAGGTAATCCTTTGGATTTCCATGACCGAGCAGGGAATCAAACCCTGGTCTCACACCATGCTGGCTCAAACTATAGGAAACAGCATAAAGTGAAAATAATCCCCCACAAATTCTAATTTATTTAGCCTAAATACTATTGCTAGAATTAACTGGGCTAGACTGTTACTTTGGCCCAGGCCTACCTGGTGATAGCACTCGATATCGTTTTGATATCAAAACCATTCGGCCTTCCTCTGCCACCCCGCTCCACATGTTTGCGAGGCCTCCGGACAAGCACGTAAACAGGCGCAGTCGGTAATTGTTGGACATTCCATTCTCCACCTAGGCAGGCAGAACAGAGCCAATCTGTTGCTTCAGGGACCTCTCCTGCAAACACCCTTTTTGCTTAAGCGCGACACTAACGAAGGCACCTGGCTCTGAGCCGACAGTCTTACAAAGCCAGGCTAAGCACCTTGTATTTGCATACTGGCTACACTATTGTTGATTCCGCGCTAAGCCAATCATGCAAAACTTGACCTTTTCCCAAGCTTTGTCTTACTCCAAACTCATTGTTCTCACCGAGTATGGCATGGCCTGCAGTCACAATTCACCCTATATAAACCCCCTGATTCCGAGACCACCTCGGATCGCTCCGGACTTCCATCCTGCCTTGCTGCCGCTTTGTCTGGCAAGCTCCCCTCAGCGAACCACACTGAGCTTCTTCCTTGTAATCTTTAACTTTCTTCAGGACTACGAGACAGGTGCTGCATCACCCATTTTCCCCGAAAATCCTTACTTTGAATTCTTCCGTTAGCAGTGTGATTGTGGTGTCTTTACTTTTTGTTTGTCTTTTAATAAAACATCATTTTTGCTATTTTAGAACTGTCTGACTGCTTGACTGACCTGACCCCATAGACGCTGGGTTACAAGATTCCTGTTAAGTTACCCTGCCTCTCGCTAGCTTTAGTGAGTGCTCCAGCTAATTTCCCCAAGTTGTGTTATTGTGTTTTGGTTATTTGGGCGCCTCTCCCGGGACCCCCAGAGAACAGGGTAACAAGAACCATTAAATCAGTGGGGGCAAATCAAAGTTTATGTAAATGTCAATTATTCAATAAGTCCACTATAGGTAGGACTAGTCATTGGATTTAGATCTTGTGTCCACTCATGCACACACACACACGCGCGCGCGCACACACACACTTACACTTAAGTTGGGGATGGTTTCAATACAGCAGAAATTCTACAACTATAAATGCTTTATGATGAACTAAATAGTCAGAAGAATCATAGCTCAGAAGATCATCGTGTTTTATATAACAGTCCATGCACAAAAATTAAATAATGAAAACACACAAAAAGATAGTTGGGGGAGGAAAAAAATCACAGTAAAAGTAGAAATACAGCAATAAAAAACCTAAAATAGATAGAGGCTTCAATAGAAACAGCCAGATACCCACAGACTTCTTGTCTATATGCTACATGGTCAAATACTAAAAGGGTTGTAAGGTCCTCAATCCAATGAATAATAGGAAATGGGCATTTATCTTTCCAGTGTTGCAGTATCAGTCTTTTAGCTACCCTGAGGGCATGGAGAATCCATTTCCATTATTCTTCAAATGCTTACCCATTGCTAGCTTCTGTTACAGAAGAAGTGTTTTCTTTCTTTTTCTATTTACTTTTATTTTTGAACGTGTACTTTTTGTCCTTTAGGCTTTTAAATGTTTAATCTTATGTTGGATTTCTGGCAAAGCACAGCTGCAGCTTAAACACATGCAACTACATTAAATATCAAGTTAAGCAGCTCTCAGCAAATCAAATGGAAGGGACACAGATGTATATACACTACTAATGTTTTAAAAGCCCTCATCATAAAGAAAAACAGTTCAACACAGATACCAGGACTTAGCAGGGGTAGTTCACAGAAGGCAGGTCTCCTCATAGTGCTGTGCTGAAATCTATTAATCCTTTCCCCCCATATAAGAGATTTCCCTTTTTCTATCTCATTTTCAAGGTGCTTTAGAACTGAATCTGAATTTCTTTCAGTGGTGTCTCTCAGCTTACCTTATTGTGAAATGGCTTAGAGTGATATGTATCCTTGTTTTTCTGTTGCACATTTTTCTAAAGCATGGCAGCCTTACAGTTGCATGTGCTTTGTGGTATGGAAAATTCCCATGAGAAGACTTCCTTCATGTCATTTCCCTCTAGGATTTAATTGAAGTGTGGGAAACCAAGAAAGCTGCAGATGGCCATAGATATTATGGTACTATGAAAGGCTTCCCCTTGACTATCTTGTACTTGTGATAAACATAACAGCTCATGCTCTAGCCATGAACATTTCAACGAAATCATCTTTGTAAATGAATGCATTCAAATTTCCCCCCAAAAAACAATTTGTTTTCTGTCACATTGAAGGAAAATGGTTGGAAAAAAATGCTAAATAAATTTCTGGCACAGAACTAGCTAGTATTTATATCAGGTCTAGACAGGCTGGAGAATTCATCATGGCAGTCAGTGACAAAAGCCACTATTGCACTGTGTTCCATTTCCTTCCATGCCCAAACAATGCTCTGAGACCTGAATATGAACAGCCCATGATCAGAGAGATTCCATTTGTATCCAACAAGCCAATTGCAGTTAGGTCTGCTGAAGTCACTGACACTGAGAATGGTCTGATTATGAGTTTGTTATCAGAGCTTTTATCAACTTTTTTTAATTGTCTGTATATTGAAAAAGTGGTCGATTCAGAAAATGGAGAGAAAGATAGTTTCTCTTAAACTGTTTTTATCTTTTTAAAATAAAATATATTCTTCATATAGAAAAAAGTTATTGTGGATTTTGTCAGAGCGTGAGAGAGTATGCCTTGCCCAAGGTCACACATTCATTTTCCGTGACAGAGAGGAAACTCAAACCTGGTCTCCCAGAATCCTAGTACAATGCTCAGAACAACATGCCATGCTGGCTCAGTTGGGGGAAGAGAAAAGTTTACGCTGTAACTAACATGGAAGCCTCTTTAGTTTTTTAAAAAACCGTTAGTCTTCAGGTTATTTCTTTTTGTGTCAACTTCTCCATCATACGTTCAACTGTATTTCATACAATATTCATATTTTTCCATTGGTCTCTTGATACATTTTTGTTGCTTTAACATCCCTTACCCATGTTCAGATATTTTCAGTCTCTTTTTTCCAACTGTAGTGGCTTGGTCATTTGCTTTTCCTGTTTGATGGTGGTGGTGGTGGTGGTTGTTATTATTCAAACAACTTACAATGTTTACCCTCTCAAAAAAAAAAAGTCTATAATTTTCCTGCTTGTCTCAAATATTCTCCAACCAGCAGTTGATGGAAATGATCAACTAAATTCTGTGGTTTCCCTTAAAAACAAAACATGATCCCTGTGCAGCTTGTTTACTAGTAGAATTATGCTTCCAGGAGATTTCTAGAAGCACAGTTCTGTTTGTAAACAAGGTTCACTAGGAGCACATGCCTTGCTTTAAAGGGAAAGGGGATATTTGCCAAGGTCATTGCAACAGCAAATTTGGTAGCTGTACCAGGGATCTGTAGAAAGGACACAAAATGGCACAAGTTGCTGCCTACCCCTGATTTAAAGGGAAGAAATTGTTGAGGCAATATTATGCACAATTACTAGGGAGTAAGTTCCTTCTATCTCAGTGGGAACTGACATGCATAGCATTGTTGTGTAGTCCTTGGTGACATTAAGAGAGCTTCTGGATGTGGCTTTTATAGTTCAGTTGCCCTGCACCAAACATAAAGTTTTACAAGAGCTCCAGAAGAAATCATCTTCCATTTGTAACCATCCCATATATTTTTACTATTTTTTTTTATCCTGTCTTTTTCCTTATCACCCTAGCTGCTGCAAATCTGTTAAAGAGAGGAAGACAGAATAGCTGCAGAATGCAGATTGATTGGTCGCTCTATGAGCTGTCTCTCTGGAAACAACCTAGGACATAAATTGCCCAAGTCCCCAAACAATAAACTTGCATTTTACATGTTCAGCTGTCCTTAACAGTCATTTGCATACTTTCTCTGCTTTAACACTTGGATGACATCCCTAGTGTTTTTATTATATATTTTAAAAGTTCCCCTGTAGTAATCCCTTCTTTTCTTTACTGTACATAGAATTTTATCTGATCTACAGTTTTGATGGGTGAAAATTTATTAGCAAAAATTTTATTTAAATTCATGCTTAGGAAACACAAGTTAGTTGGGAAGCTGTCAAAAATGAAAAGACTTTTTGGGCAAGCCTTAAATACATTCATTCATTATGCATGCTGTGAATATATAACTGGAACCAAGCAGTAATAATAAAGACAGAATTAAATTGCAGGGTGCCTACTATGTGTAGCTCCGTTTATAGCTGCCCTTATATTGATTACATGTACTTTTTATAGTGGATCTTGACACAACCATATAGGGGCAGACAGCAATCAGAAGCCTTTTTCCCCCGTTTTTTCTATTTCAGCTTCCAATGTATGCTATTCATAGTCTTACCATTTCTTTTTCTATTTTAATTCTGTATCTTGCAAATGGGACCTGCACAGTTCATTCCCTGATCTGTAGTCTCTTGTCCTGTGGAGATATCTAAACATAAGAATAATAAACATGTGGAAGGGTAAGTTGGCCTTGTCATTGATTTCCATATACTGAGATCGGCATTGGAATTCCTGGGCTGGTTCCAAAGAAAATAATTAGTTATGTTTTAGTCTCACTGAAATCAATCTGATTAGTTAGTCATGACTGTCTGAGCTACATTTAAATTGATTTCAAAGGGACTAAAGTTCTAATGATTTCACTGAAACTAAAATGAGTCCACCTTTTTGTGAATGTTGATGTACATGAAACCTATGTACAAAAACACAGAGGACACAGACTACAAGAAACAGAGCTTACCCCATTGTTGATCATTCTCAAATTTTATGGTCAGCCCTACCAGTAGTAAGGTGGTTGCTTCAGAGCAGATTTAAGGTGTGAAAGAAAGCCTAGTGATTTGCTTGGTTGCTAAGACTAGGAAGAAGGTTTATGGGATTTTCTGCCTTATACTTGAAAATAACTTGGATAGCTCTGGATGCTGTGCATCTTGATAGGAGAGTAGTAGTGCCATATACTGCTTTGTTTCATGTCACAAAATGCCTTGGGCCATCTCCTCGTCCATGTAAAGTAATCTCTACAGGACTACAGTTACATTTCCAGAAGTGTAAAGATTTATCTGTCTGCAAATAACTGCTTATAATATTCTTAACAACTTGACAGCCAATATGGTATAGCGGTTTGACTGTTGGTGTAGGACTCTGGAGACCAGGGCTTGAATCCCCACTTGACCACTGTAACCCACTGGGTATAACCTTGATCAAGTCAAATTCTCTCAGAGGAAAGTACTTGCAACCCCCATCCCCCCAGGAAATCTTGCTAGGACAGCTCCATGATAGTCCTACTTTATGGTTGTGATAAGTCAGAAAATGACTTGAAGGGATATTACAAGAATAAAACTAGCATACTTTTAAATCTGGTTTAAATTTCCCCACCCCTGTGTACTGAGTTGTGTCACTGTGAGCAATGTGCAAATACATTCATGCGCACACATAGTAAGACTCCATATATTCCCCAGCCAATATCAGATGCAGACACTGGAGTTGAAAAGTTCTGTACTCCTGCTTCAAAGTGAACAGGCAACATTTGGAATACATATCTTATGCCAGTTTCTCTTATGAATTATGTTGCTCTGTCAGTCAGTTAATTGTCTTGTATATTTTATTTCCATAAGCTGCACTTTAAAGGGTATGTGGCTAAGGCAGACTGGCTAGACGTCTTTGGACTAGTTATTGTCACAGTCTGCAGAGATCCCATTGCAATGAAACATTGATATGGCAAAGGAGCATTTGATTACTTGCAGTCATATGCAGCATATGGTAGCAGACAACATGTAAACATTCCTATGAAAGATTAAGCATACAAATGTCCATTATAAGAAATCAGATTATGCACGCCAGCTGATATATGATTGCAGACATAATGTCTGAAGCTTCACCAAAAAAAGAAAGATTGTTAATTTTTGTACTCATATGAAAATGCACACAAATTTCAGAGCAGACTTTTAAAAACTTTTGGCAAAATGGAGTGGAAACTGGACAAACCTGTGCTTTAAAACAAATCTAAATATTAAAAACAACTGAAACAGATACATTTGTTCATCTCATGCCTAATACTCAGACCTTGAAAGAGCCTCTCTTCATGCAATTGTTTCCCTATATCCCATCTTCTCCTCCACCTTCTATCTTCATGCTGCCTTTCCTTTTTTCTCATTTTTCTGTTTCCCAGCCTGCTGCATCTTCCTCTCTAAGAAGATCTAGGGAACAGTGATAACTGCAGTATAGTTCAATAGAAGGGATTTTCACTGCAACAATTTTAACTTCCAGTTCCAGTCACAGCAAACTTTAGAGGAATGACAGTTTAATTTTAACCTTTTTTTACTTCTAAATGTTAGAGTTTTGTCTATTCACTCCCCTGCCCCTAACAATGAAGGATGGAGCTTGGCTGACCTTAAGAAAATGAGTCTTGAAATTACTTTTTTTACAAGGAAGTCATAAATGCAAAAGGGGAAAATATATATTTTTTTCTCAGACGAGGAGGCAAAAGTTATGTATTTTTCTCTGTAAGGAGTGAAGAGAGAGAAGAGATTTCTGAGAAGGATATTGCATATCCAAATCAATAAAGTCAGCACTGAGGTTTTAAACTTGGGTTCTCAAAAATTGGCCAGTTCTTTCCCCCTCCTTTGTACATCTAGCACTCTTCCTTTATTGCCCAATATCCCCTCAACAGCATAGTGAAGAACAGGAGACACCAGAGACCTTGTTAACTCCTGTAGGAATTATGAATGCTTTTGAGCCTGCAAAACTGGAAAGCAAATGCCACATTGTCCCTGCTCATCCCAGCAGCAAAAAAACAAAACAAAAAAAAACAAGAAAGAAAGAAAGAAAGAAAGAAAGAAAGAAAGAAAGAAAGAAAGAAAGAAGCCCTATAGTTCCTGTCACTTTATGTGTTTTCATCATTCAAGCTTTATATTACTCTTATCCCTATATCTGGGTCCCTTTAACTGTAATAAAGTTGGCATACCATGCCCATTATAGATAAATAGGTTGGGAGAGCCTGGTGGTGGTTCTTTGGTTTGGCTTTCATAACACAAGAACATTACTTATTTATTTGTACCACTTGTATACCATCTTTTCTCCAAAGAGCTCAAATATACATGGGTCATTCTTATCCACTGTTACCCTAAGAACAATTCTGTGAGATAAGCTATGGTGAGAAGCATGGAGTTTCATGATCAAATACAGAACTGAACCTAGGTCTCCCACTTCTGGTCAAACACTCTAACCACTACTCTCTACTGGATCTCAAACAATAGAGCTTGTGTAACAAAACACGTGGTATTACAGCTGGGCTGTAATGCAGATATATAAAGTAGGGCTGCTTTTAGAATTTCACCAGAATGGGATTTTTGTTATAATCAAAACTTGGCAAAGTTTTAGCAGACTTGAATCTCTTCTACACAGTTTGGTTTGTATTGGCATGCTATCTTGAACAGTCCATAGGCACCAATGTCCAGTGGTGACTGGGTGTTGAACTAAACCTTTTTCAGATGTGACATATATGTGAAATGGCGAAGGGATAATGTTTTCTGTGGAACATTTACACCTCCTGCACTTTGAAATCCACAAGAGTGTGATATAGAAATATCTTACATCCCCACTGTAAGTGGGAAATGAACACAGCCATGAAGTGCAGGAAGGAATGCCAGATCCTGTCATTGCATCTAAAACAACTCAACAAACAGCCTCAATTATAACAAAAGTTGCACAACTTCATTCATCCATCTTGATCCACTCCTGTTCTTCTTTTTCCCCAGTGAGAGTCTCTTGTCCTAAAACAATCAAGGGGAAAAAAAGATAAATCTAAGTATCACATTGGAAGCACTCTCTTAAGATCATTGATCCAAACATCTGCCTTGTGACATAGGTCTGTTAATTAACATTTGAGCAAACTGGAAAATGAGTCCAAGAGGAGGCAACTCCAGAATTTTCATCCTCAGGCTAACTCAAACCATAAAGCTTTCAACAGCTTGATTGAGAAGCCTGATGCCTGAGCTACTGCAGCACTCTGGAAAGCCATGAGACTTCAGGGACCAAGTAAATTTATTGGGTGCTTGTTTCCCTTCATTACCTCTAGTTTCTAGTTACTAGTTTCTTCACTTCCTTTTTTTTTTTTTTTTTTGTATGTAACTTTGAAAACAGCTTTCAAGTCAAAGCACCTTCATATGAGGCTCAAAAAGTCTTTTCTTTGAATTGTCCCTCTTTAATTCTGGTATCCATGTCATCTTAAAAAAAAGTCTCTTTGTTTGGTTACTTGTTTTCTCCATTAAATATTTAACATTACATTGAGTTAAAAGTCAACCATAAAATGCTCTCAAATGTGGTCAAATTCGATTTTCAAACTATTTTCTGTGGAATTGTGGCCCTTTGAAAGCTCACAGTGAAGAAAGGAAAGAACTCAGCATCACTAGGTCAGGCTGGCAAACCTGTCTAGAAACCAGATAACTTCTTCCAGTCAGTTTAGATGAAGTAATGTCCTGCTCTAGGTGCAGTAATGGCCTGCTTCCTATGAGAACAAATGAAAAACTGTGCAACATAACTCAGTTTCTTCTGTAGCATATCACCAAAGAGAAACGTTGGGTGTAAAAAATTACAGCACTTTGATTCCACTTTAACTGCTATGGTGACATCCTATAAGGGTTGGTAATTGGGCTGGTAATTTGGTTGGTAATTTGGTAATAGGGTTGGTAATTTGGTAAGCACTCTGGCAGAGAATGCAAAGCACCTCATGTTACCCTGAAAATTGGGGGTCCCGCAAGGGGCGCCCGGCTTTGCCAATTGAAAATACCAAGATGGGGAAATTAGACTCAGAGCACTGTTTTTGCTAGCGAGAGGCAGGGCAACGAAGCGAGATCTTTCACCCTATGTCTACAGCGTCGGGTTAGAGAGTGGCTAGACAAGGTGGTTCCAAATAACAAACAATTCTTTATTAAGAACAAAACACAGAAGACAAACACAAACTAACTAGCTTAGAAAAGAAAGAGAGTTGCAGGGAGAGGCAATACGACCTGTTCCGTAGTCCTGGGGAGAGGTTGGAGATTCAGGGAAGGAAACTCAGCGTGGGGCGCTGAGGGGAGTCCCTTAAACACACCAACAGCAGGGTGGGATGGCAGTCAAAGGAGATCCGAGGATCGGTTAAAAGTGAGGGGTTTTTATAGGGAAGATCATGCCTTTCAGCTATGGCAGTCCCAAAGGAGGGCAAAAGAGGTTTCAGTTCTGGACAAAAGGATTTGGTGAGGTCAGGTTTCTCGTGATGAGATTTGCATGTAGAAACAATACCTTTGGCCGAAACGTTAATGGCCCACCTCACAAGAGTAGTTTGCCTGAGAGCCACGTGGCTATTGAGGAGTCTGTGGTGGGAAGTTCCCTAAAGCTTTGGGCGAGTTTTGGGTTGCTGGCTATAAAAAGAAATGGAATGTAAACCATTAACGGCCGCTTCTCTGTCCGTGCTTATCCGGAGAACTTTGCAAACACGTGAGATGAGGTAATCGCAAGCTAGTCTAGCTAAGGCCAAATTAAATGATATCAAAAGGATATCTGGGGGTCCTCACTGATGATGCCATGGCTGAAATAACACTCATAGTATTTAGACAATTTCAGGATCAGCTAAGAGTCTTGACAGTTGAAGTGTAATAGCACTATAATCATGTAACATAAAAGAACTCTTGAGGGTTCAGAGTAGTAAATGGAAATAAGAGCCATCAATATTATGTTATAATTGAATGTGCAGCACGAACTATGTTTTAGGACCAAGTTTTTTTGTGAAGGATGTGTCCGTATTCCAGAAAGAAAGAAATATTTGAATAAGTGTGATATATATATATATATCTCTCCCCATATCAACTTTCAATACTGTTAATTGTCAAACTGTACTCCATATCACATATCAATAATTCAAAAGCACTAGATATCACTAGATATCACTAGATATCAAAAAACTAGATATCACATATCAGTGGGGGGTTCAAATATAGAAATCCAGAATGTTCAGCACCAATATTTGCAGTGAAGAAATATGAGAACATATTTTGAAAGCAAACTTTATTTAGTTGAAATTAATATCATTCTTACTGACTTTAATAAAGCCTATATCTAACTAGATTGGGTTAACAGTGGTTGAAATGAACACAAAGACTGCCTTTGTTTGAGTGTTGTCTGCATGTCAAGAAACATTGTGGGATGTACAAACTTGGTGTAAATATCATACAAAATGTCTGATTAAATGAATAAATCTCAAGCCTGTAATGAGAAACATCAATTAGTGGATTATTTAAATGCTACATGAAGATATCAATAGTAATGAAAATAATTACAATCTCCTAATGGAAAGATCTTTATAGCTATGGCTCCAACCATAGTAATTGGCAATGAATTAAAATTAAAGTTAAAAAAAAAACATATTTCTGTCTGAAGTTGATACTTTCCTTCCCCCTTCTCAAATGAACTTAGGAGGGAGGGATAAAATTAAGTATACTTTCTTCTTTTTTTATATTTTGCCAACAAAAATGTTATATTATGGCTATATTTACCCAAAATGCTAAACTGTGACTTAACATTGTGTTAAGCATGACTTTACTATGCCCACATAAGTTGAAAAATTAAAGTTAATCAGGTACATGCATCATGTGTAAATAACAACAAGAACAACAATACTGTAGTATCATCAACAGCAACAACAAGCCCCCAGCTTGGAAGAATTTAAAAGACAGTATAAAATAAAATGCCAAAACCAACGTAAATTAGTAGGAGAGAGCTGAAAGACGTTATGTGTTTCTAGAAGTAAAAATCATAGAATCATAAGACTTGGAATGGGTCTCATGGGCCATTGAGTCCAACCCCTCTTACCCTGACTTCTGGGGTTCCCTGATGGACACCAAGATTTGCTCCAAACATACAAAGATTGGGGAAATTAGTGGAGCACTGCTTAGCAAAGCAGAGGGCAGGCCAACTCAGCAATATCTTGAACCCTATGTCTACAGAGTCAGACCACATGAGAGCCAGGCCAAATATCCAATTACCAACAGTTTATTTAGCAAAATTGGTGAAATATCCACATACATACACAATGAAGCAGTCATTCACACAAGCACATAAGGGCTAATGAGTCAGAAAGATATGAAGATCAGGAAAAGCAGAGGGAAAGAGAGCAGTTTATACTGCACCTGATCCTGTAGTCTGTGGCTCAGGAAGAAGCAAGGTGAAAGTGGCTCAGTGAAGGAAGAATACTGAGGGGAGCTCTTGACTAGCAGAATGCCAGGGCACTAGTCAAGCATGGGAGTTCTCTGAAGAGAATCCAAAAAGGGGACTCAATTATAGGGCAAAACATGCCTCAGGGGCAGCCCAGGAAAGGACAATGGCCAAATCATGCAAATGGACCTCATCTTTGTATTTCTTGCTGATGCAAGTGTTAATCTCATCAGGAGGACACATAGCCCCTCAAGGTGTCATTGTTGTTGATGGTCCATTGTGGGTGTGTGCATGCCTTTCAAGGTTTCCCTCTAGGAGGAATGACTGGGGGAACATTGCTCTGACCTGGCTAGTAATGCTTCAGTTTTAGACCTGGATGTCTACATTCCTGCCCGGTGAACCTCTGACTTAATAACTTTGGATATTAAATATTACATTTCCCTGGGACTGGGTCTGCCAGCAGAGGTGACACCACTACTCATTATAGGATCTCCAAATAAAGCATCTTCAGCAGGTAACTGTTCAGCTTCTTTCTCCAGAGGGGGAGACTCCATCACTTTCCTGGGCATTTACTTCTATTGCTGAATCACTCTTACTGCCAAGAAGTTCCTTCTAATGTTCAGTTGAAATCCACCCTCTAACTTAAACCCATAAGACCTGGTTCCACCCTCTGGGGCAGCAGGGAAGAGGCCTGTCCTCTCCTCTTTGTCACAGCTCTTAAGTTACTTAAAGAGTGCAATTGTGCTACCCCTCAGTCTTCTCTTCACCACACTGAACATGCCCAGATCCTTTAACCTTTCCTTATATGTTTTTCCCCCATACCTCTTATCATCCTGGTTTCCTTTCCTACAATTTGTCCATATCCTTCTTAAAATGAGATATCCAGAAATGAACACAGTATTCTGATCTAACCTTCATGGTCTTGTGCCCATTAAACTTCCCCACTATTTCCTATGCAGATTATTTTTATTTTTATTATATTTTATTGCTATAGTTAAAAAAATAGTTTTTGAAGTTTAAAAAAAACTTCAACTCGAAGATGGGTCAGCAAACTTCCTATGTATAACAGGACTTGCTATTACTTGCCTGAGGCAACGTGATGGGGGAATTTGTAACAGAGCCATAGGGGACACTGGAGGGGGAGTTCTGCAGTTGGGACCTTGATAAACATCTAGAATCCAAATTAGGAGAATAGAAGCTAAGAAGTAACAACTGTTGGGCAGAAGTAGTGAGTGGTTCCTCAAGGGTTAATTAGCTATCCTTTCACTTGCTACCTCCCCGCTACTACCTCCTCTCTGCATTTTGAATGTCTGGTTGCTCTTGATAGGGCACAGTACACAAATGGAGTCACTGGTCAGGGGTGAGGTAGTAAACAAATCATGAATCACACCTCCACTAAATATTGTGACATTCAATACAAGGCACATCATGGTGACATCTTCAAAAAAGAGCAGGGAATAGCACTCAGTCAGGAAAAGTCAGATTGTCACAATGGATAAACACTGTGGAAAGTGTAGTGAAAGCTCTTGTCAAGCAGTTGGCATTCTTTTTGCAAATATGTTCATAACAAACTGCTTCAATCTATACTTTTTCCTCCAGCAGTCTTTGGTACCACTTCATTAGCTGGTCATGAGTCTGTGGCTGAGCCACTATACTTGCTATTTAGAAGCAAAACATTGCAGAGACTGAAGAGGTGCCAGTGACTGGGATGGGGGCAGGGGATACAAAGTTCATTTATATCAATTGCATGCTTGTCCTCAGTATTAGCTCCTATGTCAATACACAGTTATTTGAGACAAGGGAAGCTGAAAAGCAGGCATTATTTTTGCAAAAACAAGCTTCCAGCTGAAATAAAATAGGGGTACATGTTACTGAAGGAGAAAAATCAATTGCTTTTCTTGCATATATTAGGCAAACCTTAATTTCACAGGGTTTATAATATCCCCATGGACATTTTTCAGAGGTTCAGAGTAGGATTCATGATTATCCAAATAACATCTCTGAATATACTATAAGTGTTCAGTTATGGGCCCTTTCCACAGCATGTCATCATCCTGCACTGGGGACAGGAGAAGGAGGGGACCCGGATGACACTTATGCATGTCATCGCCTGGATCCCATCATTATTCTGTCCCCAGGCAGCACAATCACGCAGTAAATCATTGATGGATTTTGCTTGTCAATAACCAACAATTACGCAGCCCTCCTGCTGCCCTCCTACACTTACCTTAGGTGCGGAGGTCCTAGAAGCATGATGGCAGTGCTTCCCATCCCAACACATCCTAGGACAATGTCCAGCTGCACTGTGGAAGGAAAAAGCAGTACCATTGTGCTTCCTCCATTCATGGAGGCAGCCACTGTGGAGGGGAGTGCTGCTGTTGCACCTCCCTCCTGGGAGAGGTTCTACCAGGATCCCCACAGGACACCACTAGGATCCAATAAGCTGCAGAAAGGGCCAAACACACAGAGAGGGAGACAGCTTCTAAAGAATTTTGTGGTTATTTTCTCTTTAATTAAAGCGAACTATCAAACATGAACAATCATATTTTTATAGCCTCATTATGATTATATTTCTCCAGGTCTCAAGAGCAAGGTGACAGCATGAGGAACAGTGGAGAAGAAAGCTAGATTTGGACATGGGAGGTGTCATTTCAGCCTGAGCACTGGATCTGGAACTGGTGCTAACTGGTTTAGCATGATGGTGTTCACATGTGTGTGATGCTTCTGAAGTGTTGGTACACCAAAGGCTAGGAAGGAGAGGAAATGAGATGGTAGATGCATGCACCTAGGCCCACTCTGCTACTTCAAGCAAGATGGGTAGTAGACCATCAGCCCTACAGTTCATGATCATGCTTGTTGCATAGGGTCTACAGAAGAAGAAAAAACAGGGCTACTGGTGGGATTTCCTCAAGTCTCAGCAATAACATATGGACTGGAAAAAATTCCCTATGATGAGTTATGTGTGCTATGGGTAAGCCCAGGTGTGGTATGAAACCTAGGAAGAATCACAGGATCTGTGGCAGCTATGTGCCAAGCTGCTGAAAAATTATTTTGCCCCTGACCATAGCTTTAGACTTCCATATTATCTGTATTCTATTCATTCATTTATCTATTCATTATCTGTATTTTATTCAAATTCTGGCACACTTACCCATTCTAGAAGAAGCAGCAATTCTGGCCAATCAGCTCTTGCCTCCCCATCTCTATAACAGGTCTTTCCAGTCATGTAGCCCAATGATTGGTTTCACGTTTTGGCCATGAAATCATGAGCAGTGAGGTGCTACTGACCTGCTAACCTCAGTGTATATTAGTTAGATTTAGCAAAAAAAAAAAAAGCAGTAAAAATTAGTAAGGAGACATTTGGGTTCAGTATATCCAAATCAACATCACTTTCATTCAGACCTGCTTTTGGTGATATGTGACAGTAACAATGGTAACACTGTAAACTGTATCTATTGAAAAAGTCACATTGTTACTCCACTAGTATATCCTATCCTGGGGACTATAAATATAATATCAGATATGCCCGCCATGCCAGAGAGGTTGCCCAAGTGGGCACATAGGCAAAGAGGTTGAAAACAGGTCAAGACCAGAAAAATCCCCAGTCACGTAGTCCAAGGAGAACTCAGGCTATACACGTCCACATAAAAAAAGGGTCCTCAGCCAAGAATAGCCAACTTGAGGGGATTAGCATGTTTTCCCCAGGTTGAGCAACTTTGACTCTGGAAAATCCAGAGGTGAGGTCTATCTACTTAAACCTACACTGCAACCCTGTGAAACCGCAACTCTGCACACCAGCAACCCAGCATAAACCAGTCATGCAAACGACCAGCCATTGTTCTTCCCAGGACAGGGCCTGCCCTTGAGGTATATTCTGCCCTATAAGTAGTCCTAGTTTTTTAGGGTCTCTTTGGAGAACTCCCTGCCACAGTAGCAGACTGGCACTCTGTTAGTTGAGTGATCCCCTCAGCCATCTCTTCACTGAGCTCCAATCTTCTTGCTATTTCCCGGACTGAAAACTTTGGATAGGTGCAGTATCACTGCCTCTACATTCCCTTTTCTATATCTTGTATCCATTTTTCACCTCTTTTCCTTCTCAATAAGCCTTATGTGTGTGAGTGCGTGAGTGTGTGGGTGCATGGTACTATATGCATTAAATAAAATTAATTTATTTGGTACATTTGTCTGACTTTTTGCTTGGCCTGACCCCACAAAGTTGGGTAAAAGGTCCTGCTAGTGTTGTCCTGCCCTCCGCATTGCTAAAATCAAGTGCTCCACTAATTTCTTCAACCTTTGTATTTTGGAGCAGCTTAAGGTGTCCTCCGGGGACACCTCCAGAAGTCAAAATAACAACATGAACTAATTAACTAGCCATATTTTCAATATGATTTGCTTGGGCATCTGAACAGTCTTCACTCAAAAGGAGTTCAATGGGGATTCTCACATTTCCTTTTGTGTGGTATCCTTTGTTGTCCTTTCGTGTTCTCCTTTTTGTTAGGAAACCTGATACTTCTGAATAGCATATATACATATTATGCATACACATCAAAAGCCTCTTGAATAAAATAACCAGCCAATATTTTGTCTTTAAATAACCAAAAATTACCTCAAGAATAGTTAGAAACATTCTAACAATTTAGGATAATTAGAAACCATCAATACAGCCTAATGTCATTTTAATACTTACTATCTTCGGTCATCAGTTTCATCATTGTGTACATCAATTTATTTTGCAATGCATCATTTGTCAGCACAGTAATTAGAGCTTGTGTTCACACATGCATTTGTATCACTTCCTCTGTGCTGAAAAGCTTAACATTGGAATACTGGCAGCTTAAAAAAATTGCACCCCAATGTGGTATGACATCATTTCCAAGTTCTATTTGTCATATTAGATCTATGATAGTCATTCACACATGAAATTGTTTAGCTGGTGTGGCAATGCTCCTTGAATATGCAGTTAGAAAAATAAAAAATAAACACACACACACACACACACTTTCTGAAGTCTCTTGGAACAAGGGCTGAATTATCTCTTTCTTTCTTGATGTAAATAATCAGACACATGACCTTTTCAATGTGAGTGGGGAAAAGAAACTGACATTTATGAAAAAAGACATAAATTTACCTTAACATCTGCTGGATAAGCTATTTTTTTTATTTAGCTTTGAAGTGTTTGCATTTGTGGACCAAAACTGCTGTATAAGCTGTTCTTAAATTATTTTATATTGAATTCCTTGCTAAAATCCATTCATTAGAACTTTTATTGTTATCAGCCACAGTGTAAAGCTCTATACCATAAGGTGGAGGAAGTTGTGATTTTTATGACTTGGCTCCATTAATTAATTTATTAAATATTAATGATGGAAAAGCAATTGAAACAATACCCTAGGAATGGCCCCTGCAATGCTAACATGTTATTACCCCATTCATCAGCCCTTACATTTGAGATGCACAGAGTAATATAACTGTTAGATGAGGTATATTCAAAGCTTATGTTGTTAATCTAGTTAATGGAATAACAAATATACAGCTGGGGCTATTATGTTAGAGCCTAAGCACAATACATTTATGCACAAACATTTAATTGGCTACAGGTTGAGTGATTACATGTCTTTTTGACACGTGTAAGTGACCATATATACTGATGCAATTCCATTGCTATCTATACTTGAATCAAAATGGTAACGTAACTGAGCAGTGAATACTCCTGTTCTGTCTTATCATAAGATTTGAGCTGTACATTTTGCTTCAGATAAGATCCAAAGTGGTCTGAATCAAGAGAGCACTGAAGCTGTTCACTTGAGTAGATTGCCACTTCGAAAATAAGATAGTTTGGAAGTTATTACTCCTGTTGAAGCACCATTATAGAAAAAGAAAAACCAATATGAAAAATTGAGTAGAAATGAGGATAAGATGAAAACTTGGAACAATTGACTAAAGACGGTGTGAAGATCATGAAGCTAAGGGCAGAAAAAAGAGCTAGGGGGAGTATCTGCTTTAAATATTATTTGCCACTGTTTTGCAGAGTCTGAAAAAAACCCACTATTTGTACTATAGTTCCCACAATCCAAAGCCACTATGGTCTGGGTCGATGCTGCCTGGCAGATTCTGGGAGCTGTAGTACAAACAGTAACATTTTCAAGTTTGACCTTCAGTTGCATTATGTGTGATTGAACTCGCCATCTAAAAGACATTTTCTGTTTCTAATTGTCAGAGTAGATACTGTTCAGTAACCGCTGAGCTTGTTGAGTGTCCATGGAGTGTTGATGTGAAGCTTTAGTGGGTGACAAAATGGGGTGCGAGAGTGAGAACAGGATTGATTGGGTATGATAGGCAGTGGAAGGAAGCATCACTTAGATATAAAAACAGTTGTGAACTATATAATTGTTCAAATAGGTCATTTCCAGGTTCATGCTGAGAAACTTTTTAGAAAATATTCCAGGGAGATAAAAGAAAGATACCTATGTAAATCAGTTGGGGAATCCAAGATTTTAATGTAGTTGTGACTAGGAACCAATGTGTCCATTTCACAAGTGCCTGTTCCCCCCTTCCCCCCAAAAAAATCACTGGTAGCAGCAAAGAGATTATAATTTGCATGTCCCATCTATTAGTAAAAATGAGGTATGAGATCCATGTTTTGCTAATGTGTAAGGAGTAAAGAGGAAAGATATATTTGAGTACTAAAAGAAACAAAGTGAATTTTGTAGTTGACTGGCAGAAAAATCTTCTTCCTAAAAGGAACTGCACATGATATTATACTTTTGGGAAAATGATAAACTTTGCAGTCTGTTGTTGTCTGTTTAGGCTTCTTATCAGATCTCCACTGTTAAAACTTTCTATTTGTCATTGAACAAATTGCTACAAAAGCACATGTAAACTTTCCCCATGAAAACTTAACTCTTGAATTTCCATCAGCTCAGAAAAGTATGTAGGATGAAGTACAATAAATCTAGGCCTTTTCTGCACGAGGCGAAGGAATCACTCCGTGCCATTACTTACCACTTCTTCTGGGGGCCAAAGCAACGTGCACTGTCCCTGAAGCTCTTCCACGGGGCTCCTCCTCGGTCCAGGGCAAATCAGAGCAGTGCGAGCATACTGCCAAAATAGGGAGGTTCCACCACATCTTCTGTTTACTGGTATCACTTTCTTGTAAACACCCCCCCCCAAAAAAACCCCACCTACTTTCTATGGTATGTTCTTTTCTTTTCTTTTTCTTTTTCCCTTTTGAGGAAATGTTATGAATCACTTTCATATTAGTAATCATACACATGCAAAAGAGTACTTCAGATTTCAATTCCCCGCTTTGGCAATGAAAAATACTGGGCCCCATTCACATTGCACAGTTACAGCACTGTGATTCCACTTTAACTGACATGGTCCCTTCTTATGGGATCCTGAGATTTCAGATCAGGAAGAGGCATTTAGAATTCTCAGGCCAGAGTTCCTCTAGTGCCTCAACAACTACAAACCCCAGGATTGCATAGGAGGCAGCTATGACAGTTAAAGTGGAATCATAGCACCATAACTGGGTAGCATGAGAAAACAGACACATTTAGGCTTTCATGAACTTCCATATAGACATTAGAAGTGAAATTCTCTGAACTCAGTTGCATATAAGCTCAAGGGCTCATAAATGCTTACCTCAAAAGAGAAGTACATTTTATGGGCTTTAAAATTATTCCTGAGCCCAGATTGATTTTCAAGTTAGAACAGCATACATGTTTTACCAACCCCAGTATTTCCATTAATTATAATAGCATCCCCATCCATCTGATGGCCTGTCTCCTCCCTCGTCTCTTTATGAATCACAGGCTACCTAGCAGGGGCGAGAGAGAAAGTTCAAGAATAAAGAAGAACGTATATGGGCATATTGCCAGCTTGCATGAAAGACTCTGATAATTACTGAGATCTCTAGGACTACAGGGACTAGGGTTGAATCCAGCTTGTTCCCCCTCCTCCACAGAGGGCTTCCAAAACTGGATAGAAATAGAGCAAATTCTGACTCATAAGATGGAGAAATGGATTCTTTACTAGCCAATCCAATTCAAGTTGGACACAGATTATTTTTAACTGGAAAAGATACATAGATCAGGTACTTACTCAATGCTTGTGGAGCAAAAAGCCCTGAAAGGCAAAAAAGAAAAAGAAAAAAAGGTGATTTCCACTTGTGCGGATACATTAGTGTTTGACTGCCAAGAACATGAACCCACTGATGCTATGGTCTGTTAGACACAATAGGATCCTGAGCATTCATATGAACACAAAATGTGTATGTGTACTTGAATGTGTATTTTGATTCCAGCTTTCTTCAAAGCCAAGTCTCCAGACTATGAATATTGCTGAAGGTACTTGGGCTGCAGCTATTCAGTTACAGGTACAATAAAGTCCATTGCAAAGTGGTTAAATGATATATTAAACATTGCTATGGGTGCTTTTTTGTTGTTTAAATGAATCTTCACCATTAGTTTACTGAGTCATGATCCTTTGGAAATCAGTACAAGATGGGGTAACACAGAGTATATTAATATAATTTAAAGCCTGCAGAATAAAGATCAAGGGGAATTGTAGACAGTGAACCTTGGTATGAAAGTGAGTGTGTAAAATGTGGATTTTAATGTATGAAAGTTGAAGTGTATGGGTACCTGAACTTCACTTTCTGTATTCAGTAATATCATCTTCCAAGTAATTAAATCTCCAGCATCATTCAGTAAGATTTTGTTTATTGATCAGTACAGATTGCCTCCTGGATGTTCTTTCCTCCTACCATCATTTGTCACCATTTATAGCAGTATATCAATATGAATTGTCATCCTCCTGCTGTTCCACTGAAGTAAATCTAATAAAATGTCAATCTTCAGAGCTCCTACTCTTGTTGAATATCAATTGTTAGATGCTGGAATCTACTTTCGTCCAGCAGCAATTGACCTAAACCTCAGGGACAAAACATATAAATGGTTACAGAGAAGTTTTGATGTTCTTTTCCTTATTCTGTAGTCTCTCAAACCTTCAGAGCTATTATATATGAAGTCAGAGTTGGCATCCATCTTTATGGATCTATGGGTACAGCTTAGCAGTTGCTTATGCTCAAAGGCTACATTTGTAGACTGGAAATTTTAGCTGTAAAACTTCAGTAAAATACAGAATCTGATTCTAAGTCTGTCAAGCTAAAGCAAAGCAAAACAGCTATCCTAGGTGAGAAATAATGATTATTCTAAAGTGACAAACATGCTACAAAAACAAAATATTGATTCTGAGACTCTTAAATCTCATAGAGTGATTATCATCTATACGTAGTTACATTAATTAGATGCTCAGAAAAAAAAACTTGAAGTAGTTTTTTTAAAAAAATCTGAACAGATAGCCATATGAGTTTCTTCCAAAAAAAACAACAACAAAGACTATTATGGCACCTTATTGGCTATCAAGTTTGATTTAGCATCAGCTCTCGTGCATTGTAGTGGGTGCCATCTACAAAAGCTCATGCCAAATAAAATATGCTTGTCTTTAAGGAGCCACAAGACTATGTTATTTATTGAAAGCATTTTTATTCTGCCTTTTAGCTGAAAAATCCTCCCAGAGAGCCTTATAATGATCTGAAGACATTTCCTCCCTTCAGACCAACAATCTTCAAAACACAGAGAAAAAAAGAATAGGAGGGGGAATGAGAATAAAACCTCAGGCACTAGTTCTCAGCTATAAAGTTCTATGGTCTTAAAGCTGAATCTAAGCACAGTAAAAGAGCTGCTGCTTCCTTTCATGCTGATGTTGTTATCAGTGGGTAATTGAAGGGAGAGTTGCTATCAGCTGGACATGTACCCAAATCCAAGCACAATAAAGGGTGTCTAGTGACTGTTTCCTTTCTGTCTGATGATGTCCACCATCCACATGGTGATAACTTCACCATCCATAACCCCAACTTCCTAAACAAATGTTAACTAATAAGAACATATGTCACACAAATATTGTAGTTATGTGCCTTCAAGTCACTTCTAACTTATGGTGACCCAAAGCCAAACCTATCAGGGAGTTTACTGGGACTGAGAGTGTGTGACATGCTTAAGATCATCCAGTGGGTTTCTATGGCCAAATGGAGAATCAAACTCTGGTCTTCAAGATCAAACTTCTTTCCCATCATCAGTGTTTGGTTTAAAATTGTAGAGTGTAAGAGTTAAAGCCTTACATGTCTTGTCACCAGGAGACTTTATTATACATTTCTTCCTATTCCATCTTGCTCACGCCCTAAGAACAGACATTCCTTATGTCCCAAACATAGTGGAAGCTTGGTTGAGAGGAATATGACCAAAGGCCCTTCTGCAGCCATGCTTATATTAACAGAATACTCTCCCCTGGTCAGCTAGGAAGACAAACAGCATTTCACTATAAGGCCAAGCTCTTCCTGTCTTGGTGGCTGTTGTTTCTATTAGATGGAAAAACCTTGGCCTAATGTTTCATTGTGGTGGTGGTGGCGGTGGTGAAATTCTGTTTCATCTATCTGATTTTCTTTGCAGGGACCAGCATTTTCCTGTTAGAAATAAATGTACCAAAAAAAGAAGAAGAGCAAATTTTATGTAAGTTTCTAGCTAAAGTGTTTTTTACACAGGAGATTGTTTTTGTTTGTTTTGCAAAGAAAATAGTATTTTTGTATAGAATTTTTTTTTTCTGTGCAGAAAGTATTGACTGGAATTCATGATTGCAGCTGCTTATTCATTACTGGTTCATATTCATGATTGCTACATATTCAATAGGGGAGGGAATACATGGGAGTGTGAAAGTCCTCTAATCTGGACTTACCTGGCAGCAGCTGTGGGTCAATCATTATGCATCAGATTGGCAATTCCACTCTCTTCCCACCAGTGATCTCTGGTGCAAGAGGAATTTATGACAGGGATCCTGCTTCTGGCTGTTCCAGCAGAGATTATTTGTGGGATGGGATGGAAATATCAGTTCTCTTGCACCCTCAATGGTAGAGGAACACACCTGAATAGCTTGCAACCAGCTGCTGCCAGTAAGGCCATTTCCACATAGCATCACTAAGCTGCTTCCGTGATGAGATGGCAGTAGTTGGCAGGTTGTGCTTGTCTCACTGCCATTCCATTGTGAAGCACGGTATTTGAAAAATGGGAAAAATCCATTTTACACCTCCCATCACATGACACTCCTATACTTACGACTGTGTAAAAGCTGCGGCTGCATGATTGCGATGCTTCCTGTCCCAGGGCAGCAATGACAAGTGCCCAGCTGCACTGTGGAAGGGACGGGCAGGGCTACCCCCTTCCCTTCTGCAGGGAGCAAGCAGGTACAGGGGGAAGCATTGTTGATGTACTCCTTTCTGGACCTAGATTGCCAGCACAATGATGTGGAAGAGCATCATCATGCCGAAAGGAACTGAGTCTGGACAGGGGTGTGTGTCAGGAGACACTATTTAATTATGTAACTAAGGTAGTTATATAACTAAGTAGCTGATATAGATTCATGGCTATTGAGTTTGTTTGTTTGAAGAGAAAATGTTGTACTCTGCACAAAAAACCACCAAAGTGCATATTTTATGCAAAAAGTCCTGAACTACAAATAGTCTTCAAACATTGTGCAGATTTTGAAGACTATCTTCCAATGGGAAGAAAATGGCTAAAATTATTTGTCGATTTCTTCAAGAAAAAATTAGGAATGAGTTGCATTCCTAAGTGGGTTTATGGAATAAAGCAGTGTCCCCTACCACTCCATGCATACTGAACATACGTATATACAGTGCCATCTTCAAAAAAAAAATCACACAAATGTGCTGCAAACAAATGGATTAAATTGTGTTGTAAGGCTGAAGCCAGAAGAAGAATAGTCTGAAGAAGTGGTGGAACAAAGGGGTGTCAAACAACATTACACTTAAATAGACAAGTTCCAGCTGGAATAGACCTATTGAATCAACAGGACTTGTTAGATCAGCACTTAAGTCTCATTGATTCAATTTCTTGTCACTAAAAATTGGATTTAGTCTGAGATTTATACATGCCTACAACAAGGGGGGGAAATGCCAAAAATGGGAGCCATTTTCTTTAATGCTAGGGTTATTGCACCTATTTTGTATAAAGATAAAGAAGACTTTGTAAAGGAATACTTTGTCTAAATGAGACATCATTAAGACATAGCTGTCATTTATTCTTGCTGGATTATCATGCACATTTGTATTAAAGCAAATAAAATGAAAACACACTATTGTGCAACTGAGGAAGTGGCATCATTATTGTAAGACACTTTGGAAAGGATTAACAGTATAATGGTTGGCTCAGCTCTTGTGATACATGGATATAATGGGAAAAGTAGACCAAGTTAGAAACTAATTCTATGTTACATAGAATTCCTACAGGGATTTCAATTGTTCTGCCAAGCTTTGTATTTACAGAATTTACTTTTATGACACTTGGAATCAATCTTACCTTGTTTTCCCAGTGCATGTGTATTCATTACATCATTTGTCATCTATCTCATGTCCTAGAGTTATACCCACTGGCAAGGAAAAATGTCAGCATCTAAAAAATGAAAGCACAGATGGAATCTGGGGGGGAAATGGTATTATTTTTAATATTTTATATGAATGAAGATCTACGAAACCTAATTTCACCAAAAATGAATAGAGCAGAATTCACTAAAAAGAGCCAGCTACAACTGCTTCCATGGAATGGTTTGTTTCTTGATATGGCATATGATGGACCCTACACTGTACTAACAAGTATGTCTAGTATATACACATTCAGTGAGGACAGACAAAAGCATCAGTTCTGATTACTATTTCTCATATCTGCCTTTTTTGACTTTTTTTTTAAAAAAACATAATTACAGTATTTGCTTTTGATTGCATGCACATTTATACATATTTTTGTGTGCATCCATCCTAATACATTTTGCATGAAAACCTGCTATTGCACATGGTGGATTCAGCTTACTCACATACCCTATATAACTCATGCCACTTCTTCTGTAAAGCAGCGCTTTGTTCAGCAAGTAAGACCTCAAATTAGGGGGCAAAATTCATACTTAGAGGTAGCAGTCATCCTTAATGATAAAGCACCAAGGATTCCAAGTTGTTTTGTGGTTGGGGGAATGCAGCCCAGCATGAAATTTCTTCAAGCCCTGTTATGACCCAAAAGAAAACCAAGTCTTGGGACATTGCATCTTGGGATATTGCATCTTGGTCCCATGTCAAATCTTCCAAATGTAGATCACAGAATTAACCACAGAATACATTGTAGCATCTGTTCAATATTTCTCACTAATAAATGATGCCCATCTAAATAACCATGGCAATATGCCATCAACCAAAACATTCCCTTTTTTCCAAACAAATACCAAAGGTTCTTGATTTTTTTCCCCTTTAGTTTCTAACTGTCAGTCAAGTATTGGTGCAAATACATGCAGACAGGTAAAATAATTAGTGCATCCTTATTTTTCAGTGATAAGTTCAGTGTGATTATCCAAAGGAGATATTTCAAAATTTCTCAAAAATTCTAATCAGGTGGAATGGATTGATTGACAGCAACCTATAAAGATGAATTCAAGGAGACACCTGAAAGTGAGGTATATATTTAGAAAGAGTGATTCAGTCTACACCAATAAATGCTGAAATATGCACTGTGTATTGGCTGTATTTAATTCTTCCTAATACCTAATTTGGACATAGACTTTTTTCATGGTTTATTTTGTCAGTATTTAAAGAAACTGGGGAAAAGGTAAAAGAGAGAGAGAGAGAAAAGATAACATCTTTCTTAATATTTGGGGGCTCATTACGAAATTAGTGTCAGATGTCATAAATTATCTTTACCAAATGGGAGGAAAATCCATCACCCATATGCCTTACAGAAAAAAAATGAGAACAGATCCAGGGTCAAATTCAATGGGAGAAAACAATTACAGCTTAACAAATACATGTCAGCATCACTCAAACTTTTTGCCAAAACACATAGGACAAAATCCTAGCTAAATTAGATCCATTGTTTTGCACTGGCTAGATGTTATGTAAAGAAGAGGAAGATACATGGAACTGGTATAATGATGCTAGCCATTGTAGCATCATCTGAGCCTTTCTTGAATACCTTTTTTTCACACACTCCCAGTTATAAAAATAGAGGCACTTCAAACTATTCTAGCATTCAATTTTCTTATATGTTGCAGTGAAACACTCGTGTAGGAATTCTGCTGAAGTCCTTTCTCATTGTTGCGGAATAGCTTTATGCAATCCAGTGGTGACCCTACCCCATTGACCTTTTAATTGAGCTTCTCTTTTAGCTTTTGGGCGTCTCAGAACCTCATACTTTTCTGTGTTTTCCTCCTGGTAGCATTGACAGCTAGATCTCATCTCTTTAGACACAATATGAAACTACATAAAATACTCCTCTCGTTTTTTAAAATCTTCCCTCATCCCATTCTCAAAGATAATTTTAATGAAATAGTAATGTTCTTGGGCAGAACAATTCACTTAGATCCTTGAACTTCTGACAATTGTACTTTGCCACTATTTCTGTTTCACCACATGTTTCATGAAACCAACCCGTCCCCTTCTACTATACCTCCTTCTCTCCTCCCCTTTCTCTTAACCTGTTTTATTGCCCTTTTTACCACTATGTGCTTCTTCATTATAACACCAGCTGGAATAATGCCAAGCTTTAGATTCTTTTAAATTCACATAGTTAACTGGATTTCTTTTGATATCCAGTTTGGTGAGCTTTTCCTCTCTCTAAATTCTTATACTTTCTTTGCAGCCTCATTATATTCACTTCTGATAATATTCTACCATCTTTGACATCTGACCTTCTCTCTTCACTCTCCTCCAAATTGTCCCTTAGAATCTTGCTAAACTTCTGCAGGGTTTCTTCGTTTTTCACTGTGTTCCAATTACATTTCTTGTTCTTTTCCCATTTTTACAGCTTTATTTATCCAGCAGTACCTTTTCGATCTTATCCAAACAGTGTCATGCACAAAAATCTACACAATAAGATGTTGGATTATTCTGGGGGAAAAATGCTTATAATATTCTTGGCTCTGCAATGTGCAATGATCCAGTCAATTACCTACATGAATTTGTTTGCATAATAATGTGTAGCAACAGCCAAGTTAATTTTTACACAGAAAGGTCAGGATCCTTTCATCTTTCTTATTTACTTGTTCAAAAATAGTCAACGAAAAATTGAAAACACAGTACATTAACAAAGCTTTGATAAAGTGAAAACTGAGTCATTATAAAAAAAATATTGGCAACATGAAGGTATTAGTTTTTGCATATAATTGAATGTGAGGCTTGTTGAGCAGTAGATTCTGGACTGAAGTTACTGAAATCTGGGTAAATGTGGTTAGAAATTAAGATACATAGGGTACATCTCTTGATGAAGGCATTCTGTGTTCACGTATGCCTTATACACTACTATAGGACAAAGAAACTATCGGATCCTGATATAAACTGAGGATGGCCAATCTGTTAATTTTGGTTTCCTTCAATTTGCCATTTTTTCCCTAACTTCTAATACATTTCAGCCTGTTTCCAAATCAATTTTTATTAATTTTAAATCCAGTGTGGTATCACAGTTAGATCACTGGATGAGTACCTCTTCTGAACAAATTTTAACAGCAACATGCAGAGATAGATTTTCCAAAGGGTTACCAAATTGGAAACACAGGCACACAACAATATTTTACAAATCTACATGGAGACTAATATATTTTTCTGTATATGTTGTTTTATATTACATTTTTCTATGCAATTTGACCCGATGGACTCAGTGTTCTCTAATGCAGTATGTTTTCTCTGCATGGGATTTTCAGTAGTATATGCATTTTTGTATGTACTTTCCCCAATAGATACATTTTGTACATTTTTTTAAAAAAAAATTATTAAAACCCCAAATTTGAATATATAAAGCAACATGTAAAGGGATGTAAAAAGACACAAAACAAATGAAGAAAATAAACAACTACAGATAAGAAAAAAAAATCCTAAAAAAGACTAAGGAGACGTGGAACTTGGACTGGGAAATTATAAAGAAGTTAATAATGCAATTAAAATGAAGATCCGTATTTTCCAAGATGATTTTTGACTGAACATATATTTTTGGCTTTTGATAAGCCATTGAGGTGGGGAGGGGGAGGGAGAATATGCAGAGGGAAAAATTGTGTAATGTTATGTAATATTAGATTTTCAAGTGTTAAAATAATAAGATTTTTAAAAACCTAAAAAAACAAGACTAAAACTAAACAATACTAAACTAACCAAGAGGGGATTAATATAATCTGCCCCGAACACTCCAGTCCTGTAGTGTCCATTTACTTAAGCCAGCCAGGACTACACTGGCAAGTCACCCAGAGGACCTTGTCATCAACCATCCCTAGGCTGTGGAATGGCCTTCCAGAAAAGATTCAACAGCAAAACACAGTGTCTGAATTCTAGAGACCTGTCTCTTCCAGTAAGCCTAAGCAGTCAATTTTTAACTACAAGTTTCAAATAATTATATTTTAACTGGTATTTTGAGCTGTATTTTAGCTGTATGTTAACCTTAAACATATATTTCTCTCTTAAACAAAGCTTCATGTGGTGAAGTCTATAAAAGCATTTTAATGCATAATCTCACCTTACATTTATTCCAGACGCTTAATAGAGCTTGTCTAATGAAATGATTGTTAAAATAAATATTTTCTTTAAGTTTGTCATACCACAAAAATAAATGCCAGCCAACCCTTAAATCAAAACTTCCAATTGAATAAGGTTGTTCCCTTTCAAGGTAATCTTTAAGCCAAGCAAAACAGCAGAGAAAAAAATATAATTTCAGTTCAGGAAGCCTAAGATCTAGAGTTAATATAGAAAGCAACAGTGAGAGGTTTAGCTGCACTTTGTATTTCACAGGTTTTTGTCATCTCACCTTATCCAAAATCTGTCCTTCAAATGAATATATGGTTTTAATCTGTAATGACATAATAACATTGTGTCCAAAATTAATATTTTCTTAAATTTCAATAATTGACCAATTCACATTATCAAAAGCCTTTTCTACATTCCAAAAAGTAAGGCCACTTGTTTTTTATTGAGAGGCTCAAAATACTCTAAAAAGTATGGTTTTGCATACACAATTTTTTTCCACAAAAATTAATGCATAATGTAGGTTTTCCACAAAAATTAATGTTAAAGTCTTGTTGTCTTTGTGTCATGCTCTGCCTCCAGAACATGGACTCTGACTCTGACTTGGAGTCTGAAACAGGGAGCATACCAGAGGCTGAAGCGGTAGGCATGCCCAGACAGGAAGAGGTTAGAGTGCCACAAGCAGAACAGGGGGCAGTGCCAGCTCCAACAGAGAGTCCTGCCTTTTCAGACATAGAAAAGCACTTGCCCGTACCCACCTTTGCAGAGTACAAACAGCAAAGAGAAAGGCAGCATTGCTCTCTCAGAATTTATAACTGGCAATAATTAATCAAGCCACAGCTGTGCTAGGCTTCAGATTGATATAGCTGACACCCTTCCCCTCCAGGAGTTGTCAGAGCTTATCTGACCTTCTACCCTGCCAGGTACCTAGCTGAATACTCCAACCGACTTTGGACACTCTCTTGCCTTGGAACCCTATTGAATTTTATTTATAACCCTATGCTTACTGCCTGGGAGTAAGTAATGATCTGGAACTATTCAGTTTGTTTGTTTGAATTATCAGCTATACCAAGATGGAGATAGGACACTTTGTTCAAAAGAGCAGAGCAATAATATTTGATGTCTTTCTTTATATAAATCTCTGTGGATTAATTTTTCACTTATCTGATGCAATTTTCCACCCATAGTATTTCTTTGTATTTTACTATTATTGGTTTGATTCCAAAGGAAAAGCTTGCTGTGACAGATCCTAAAAGCTACAACTATCTGGAGTCTTACCTGTAGTTATAATTGAATTCATCAGTTGTTGAAATGGAAGATGCAATTTTTCCTCCAAACTTTTATAATAAATTACAGAAAGGCCATCTGGTTCAGCAGCCTTCCCTATTTTTAATTTTCTTGAAGGCCTCTGCTACCACTTCTGGAGTCATTATGGTCACATTTAAACCCATTCTCTGGTTATCTGAAATAACTGGCAACTGTGGGTTCAATTTTTTTCAATCCTCTCCATTGACACTCCTTGTTCTTTATAAAGAGTTGGAAGAAAAATCACCCCTTTTTTTATATTGGCTCTGTCTGATCTCAATTTCTTTCCATCTCAAATCTTTATAATTATTTTTTTTTCTATTTCTCAGTTTCTTCTCTCTATTTTTCATTAGCTTGTAACCATTTCCCTGGTTTATTTACAGATTCAAAATATTTTTGTTCACTATGTCTGATCTTTTTCTCAATATCATAAACCATATTCATAGAAATTTGTTTTCAGAAGAATTGAGAGATGGATTTCTCTTAGCTATTCTTCTTTTTTTCTTAATTTCATCCAAAACATGTTGCTTATTCTGTTGTCTGTTCCTTTTTAATTCTGTATTCTGTCTCTCATAACTGCTACACTTGCATCCCAGACCAATATCAGTACTAATAAAAATACTAACATAGTTACCTTTATTCAAATTATCCTTGAAGGGGTTGTTATTGTTGTTGTTGTTGGCTTTATTCAGAATGTATTCATTCTTATGTAAAGCATCATTTAGTCTCCAACTGAGCTGACAACATCTTTTTAAATGACAACATTACTGGATTGTGGTCTGAAAATTTTATATTTTTTCACAAAATTGAAATTGTGTTGCATATTTGAGGAAACATAAACGTTGCAGTATACTGTAGTATGTTTTGATTCTCATTTTGGTTTGAGAAGTATCAGTTTGGTAAGTTACTACTGCAAAGCAAACTGAAGAGATTTCATCTCCATATTCATTATCTTTCTGTCCCTCAGATAGGGAAAAGCTAAAAAGCATTGTTTATTAGTTTAACCATTATTTGAAAAATGGGACATAAATACAGTGAGATAGCAGTGGTATTTGGATTTTAAAAGGAAAAAATAATTATATATGGCAAAGATGTATCCATGACTATATGTTTCATAGATTTTTTTAAAAAAAGTTTTACAGCCCACAAAAGTCTTTCATACTTCTTTAATGCCATGAAATGATAAATGAGATGGAAGGCCAGTGTCTCAGTAAATACCATTAGAAATCTGTGTTAGAAAGGTGGCATATCCAATATATGTGTTTAAAGACAGTACAGTTATAAGAATTCCTTCATTATGTTCACCATAAAGTAAACATTATTTACTTTTACATTATTTACTTCAGAGCAAGTGTATTGTGTTACAAAAAATGGCAAGAAGAAATACAGGAAGGTTTAACAATAAATTAGGACATTTTTTTTTTTTTTAAAAGGCTACTTCAGCTTAGTGCAATATTTAATAAAACTAATGTAACACTGTAGCTTCAATATGCTATAAAATATACCTTAGACAAAACATATTAAAATAAACAATATGTCTGCAATGATAAATACTAGGAGAATCGCATAAGTGCCAGTGTCTGTGCATTTCTATCTAATCTAATCTAAGCAGAGCAATAATATTTGATGTCTTTCTTTATATAAACCTCTGTGGATTAATTTTTTCACTTATCTGATGCAATTTTCCAACCATAGTATTTCTATGTATTTTACTATTATTGGTTTTGTAACGTGCTTGTGATTTTTAATTTTTGTTGCTCCATTCCGAATCTGTCATTACACTCTGATGTATATTGCCTTATGTTACCAAGCATGCTATACTCTGTAAAATATTCATTGACTAAAGATCCTTCTTCCCGTTCTTCATTCCTGGCATTACATTAGCTTGGAAGACTTACAATACTTTCAAATTAAATGTACACAAACTGGTTCAACAAAGATTTCTGTCTCAGCTTTATTTTGGCAATACTTCAATAATGTTCTGTTGAACATACTTAGAAATGGATTACTGACTGTTGTGATCAGCTGGAGCAGTGGTATACCAGATTCCACATGAACCTTATTTCTGCAACTTCATAAACTTATTGTTTGACTACTTTTTCAGTGTATCTTTCAGTTTCATAATATTGACCTTAATTACTATGCAGCCAAATTTTGAACCCCATAATTTCAACTATGGAGGTAAGGATATGCTAAGCATTCCAAAAGTCCTTATGCATTCTTCCTCAGAAGTAAATTCCACAGAGTTCAGCAAGACCTCCTCTTGGGCCTTTTTCGCGCCTTACCTTTTCATGCTGCTGGGTTGGGGTTTTCACATGAGAAGGCTTGGGAAGAACGCTCTCGCAAGCCTCCTGCTTCAGCTCTGCAGCTCCTTCCTGCTCACATGAGCATCTCGCCCGCACTCTGCCCCTTTCCAGTGCAGCCGGGGAGTTGGAGGCTGTGCTGGGGCAGGAAGCGAGACCGGCACAGCTCAGGAGGCTTCACATGGCAGGTGTGTACGCCCCAGGCCCCTGAGCGATGCATGAGCACACACCATTTTCAGCTTCGAGCCAAAAATGAAAAGGTGAGTGCCCGCTCCTCACATTTATGTGACGCTCAAGGGACCCTCTCGCTTCCAAAACACCGTGTGAAAAGGGCCTTAGTTGATACATGACCCAGTAGCCTATCTCAGAATCTGTTACCAGGACTAGTAGAACTAAGCCTCTTTATAGATCTCAAAATGAGTAGGAAGTGGAATAGAAATGTATTTCATTTATATACACAGACATGGGGTTTCTTCTATTGCATTGCCTCTTAAGCAGTCTGATTTGTTTGTTTGCTTTTTTAGTTTGGCAGTACTTTCCCCCACAATTTTCCAGGGCCAGGACCATATTTGTACATTTCTTTCCTAGAAATGCACTGCTGAACAGAAGCCATCAGCTTCCGGAACAGTACTGGTCCACAAGCCACCACTTTGGGTAGTACTGTTCTAAAAGACCTGATGATGTAAAAAATACTATACTGACTGGAATAAATGATCTATAATGCATTTTCCAAATCCAGTTCCCTTATGCATCTGTGACTAAGTTCAGAATAGATAGGTGTGTAATTAAGCATTAAATGAAAAAGAAGAGAAGAAAAGAAAGAAGATCAGAATTGAGAAGGATTTTATGCAACAATATTGAGTAGACTTATCATCTAGACTTCAGTGATCCCCATAAAATGAAGTGGACAACAACTCAAGATCCAGGCACAACACACACTTCATTCAGAGGGCTGCACCCCTCCTTTTTTATTCATTTTTTTAAGTGCAAAATGTACATGTGTCCTCTAAAAGGTGTGGGGGACAATTATTCCACAGGGAAAATAGTTATTTCCCCATACTGTCTCTTTGACTCAGAAAATGCCCTTACTAAAAGGTTTTTATGTTAAAACAAAGCAAAACAAAACAGGAGAGGCCTTTTCTAAAGCAGAAAATTAACCACAGGTGGTTCTAGTTTCCTTCCTTCTTTACAAAGGGCCTGAACCATCCAGAAGTGGGAGAAGGCACTACAAAATTGTCACCATACCTTCTAGAACACAGGTGGGATCATTTTCTTCTTATTTTTTTTTCTTTCAGCCCCCTCAAATGTGTGTGAGGAGATTTTGAGGTGGGAGTCATAGAATAACTATGAGCATTCATACAGTATGTGGGCTATGCTTTCTTCACCTCATCGTAAACCATTGAAATGGTCCCAAAGAGAAATGATCCCAAATGGTCTTTGGAAAAATACTCTGGGACCAAAACTCAAAGCATCTGTCAGCTACAAAGGCCAGGACCCCTCTCTGGATGCTGAGAAACTTTGAGTTCTGCTATAGTTCTGTACCACCTGAGACTTGCACTGTTTATACGCTCCAAAGATACTGACTTAAAACATCCAACAATCATGAAATTCTGTATCTAGAAGAGCCTTTTCCAACATGATAGCCCCTAAATCTTTTCGATTTCCTTTCCATCAACCAAAACCAGTATGACCAATTATCAGGAATGTGAAAAATTATTTAAAATATCTGGATAACACCAGTGTGGGAAAGGTTGATCTAAAAACAATGCAACATTCAGGGTCCAGCTGACATAATTGTCTCTGAACACCTCAATAGGAGTATAGTGTTTAGCTTGAGGGAAGCAATAGTACTCTCTTATGCTTTGATCAGACCCCACCTGGAATGCTGTGTCCAGTTCTGGGCACCACAATTCCAGAAGGATATTGACAAGGTGGAACATGTCCAGAGGAGGGCAACCAATGGTAAAATGCCCTATGAGGAACAGCTTAGGGATCTGTGAAGGTTCAGCCTGAAAATGAGAATATTAAGAGGTGACATGATAGCTATGTTTAAATATTTGAAGGGATGTCATATGGAAAATGAAGCAAGCTTAGTTTCTGCTGCTCCAGAGATTAGTAAGCAAAACAATGGCTTCAAACTTCTGGAACAGAGATTCCATCTAAACATTAAGAAGAACTTCCTGACAGTAAGAGCAGTTTGACAGTGGAATACACTGCCTTGGAATGTTATAGTTTCCTTTTTTGGAGGTTTTTAATCAGAGGCTGAATGGTCATCTATCAGGACTGCTTTGATTGTATATTCCTGCATGGCAGGGGGTTGAACTCAATGGTCTTTGTGGTCTCTTTCAGCTCTATGCATCTATGATTCTGTGACATGACTTAGAATCACACATTCTGACAAACATTTCCACATATATTTGCAATGTAGAAGCAATGTGCAATGTGTCCCACTATTGGAAAGTGATATGCCACAATAACTGGCTTGCTTTTCCCATCTCCTTAATTATTCTGCTTGACTACTATTATGGTTCATTCATCTAAAGTGGTCTCAGCTGTATCCTCTTCTAATCAGCCACAGCATCCCATCAGGAACTTGGAAGAGATTAGCGAACAGTTGTTTATTGGATCTACTGTAATGGTTTTCCACTGAGGTTTCATGTCATTAAAGTAGAAGGATTGAATAAAATCATGAAGGATAGTGTGAAAGCTCTAAATTCACAGATAATATAATCTGATCATTGAAGGCAGGCAACAAATAATAAAAGACAACTAACTGGACTAACTGGTATCATCCATGGGAATATCTTGTTGGCCATTGCCGAAGATAGAATGATGAATTAGATACAGTGTTGTAAAGTGGTATTAGATGATGTGTGCAAGTGACAGCAGTTCTTGTGAGCAATTAAACATCTTGTTTTTCAGCTGGCTGTTTCATCAGCTGGACATATATATATGTAGGTTTTAGTTTGTTTTTAACAAAGTTTATTAGCTGCCTTACTTGCTGTCTGTTTAGTGGAAAGGCAGAATAAAAATACAATAGATAAATATTTGAATCACTAATCACCTTCTCCTATGCCCAACCTGGTCTTCAATTCCTGGATGCTTCAAGATCTCATTAGGCTCTGAGAATGACAGCAAGAATGACTCAGTTCTTACGTGGAAGGAATACAGATGTACACAGAGGGACACCATTGGTTCTTCCATGTATCATTCCCTCTCAGCTCTGTGTGGTGGGCTGCACAGAATGAAACAGGAACTATTGTATCCGTAGCACATCTTCAAAACCCACTCCTGTATATACTCACTCTACCTTCTTATCCTCATAGCTACACGTTATACATAATTACTAGTTTATAGCTATGTCTCTTGATTTAACTCAGTTACAAGTATGGCTGTAGCATTTTCAGGATAATAGCATATGGTGAGGAAACATATCTTTCCCAAATCATACCCATAATCTGTCCAGAGATTGATTCTATGCAAATATGTGAAGGGATTATTCCCATTTGTGTCTGTGGGAATTTCTTTTATTCAGTCTCATGTTTGCGGTGGGTAGATTTTGGGTGGTTTCTGGCAGTAAAGAGAATGGGTGGGTACATGAAGTATGATACCAGTAACACTAGACCCTGCAAATGCATTTAATTTAAGTATATCAACATGGTGTAGATTTGGTATACACATTTGCAATACATTAAATATAATGTGTAGTATTGTATTGAATTAGACAAATCCTGAGGCTATTTGTGTTTGCATATGTCAGCCCTGAATCTACCAGATATAGTAGCCTTAACATTCCTATACTGAGTTATTTTGCATGCCTTTCTAAAATCAAATGCACAGCAGGTATTCATGCTATTTTTCTATTTATCATACCCTGTGTTTTTTTGCATCAGTTTGTCTATACTTGAATTTATCCATCCTCCATTTTATACTGTGCTGTTCTCTGTCTTGCAAGTCTGAAGAGCATGTGTTGCAGAGCCTCTCACCTTATATTAGGAAAACATTATTTTTACATAAACTTACTTCATGATTTTACTAAAGAAGACTAAGCCTGATTTATTTCTCTCCTAGACCATGTGACTATGCTGTGGGACTGGTTGTTGTTCACTTTTTGATTGTGATACCATGACAGAGTATCTTTTACATATTTATGACACATTTATTTAGTTAGTTAGTTATAGAACTTATACCTCTCATTTCTCCTGGATACAACAGAATCAGCTCTAGCTGTGTTAAAATATGAACATACAACAAGTGGTGGCTCCTGCCCTGATGAAAGGATACATCTAGCATGTTCCATGAGGACTGGATGGACATCATGATACTGATTTGCATACAGGGTTGCTTATGAATCTCTACTGCCATATACAGAGAAACAAGTTTCCATGTATAAGCTCTTGCTCCTAGATCAATTAGATAAGTGGTTTCATGTAGTCCTGTCAAAATCTATGTCCACTCACTGGCTTAGGGAGAGAGATGATGTCCATTAATTTTAGGCACATTCCTTCTTCTATCCTTGCAGTCTCTGTTTAATTTTTTTCCCTTCATCACCTTCAAAATGGATAGGATGCAGTGAATTGCGATGATGCAGTACTCTGTGAAAGTAATGATGCTGGTCTGAGTTAGGAAGTGGTAGATATCACTTGCGACAGAACTGAATGGTAGTATTTATTAACCCATCCATCTTCAAGCTAATCCAAGGTGAAAAGCCTCTTCATTGCTCTTTGTACTTCAATGGGAAAAGGCTTGGCTGTAACCCTGCCACACTTAGTGCACAGTAATTTGTCAAGGGCATGACACTATTAGACTACACTCTTTGTAAAATGAGTGCTAAGGAAAAAAAAAAACTTGGCAAGTACTGTCATTCCCCAGAGTATTACACAAGCATTTCCCTTTGTCTGATGGTTCTTGCTAACCAATTTTGGAAAAAAACCCACAAAACTATATAAACTATGAAACAGAATGGATAAAGTAACAAAATTAGTAAACAGAGAATAATAATCCAGTCTGGTGTACTTACCCACAAGTGCACTCTCTAGGAATTACCAGCACAGCTGGAATAGAGAGCCATAAAAAAAAAATGTTGAAGGCTACATTCTCTTTTAGGCAATCTGCTGCTAGAGATGCAAAACTTTTTTGAGGGGCCTTGCTTCACTATCCCTTTCTTTTTATCTCTCTCCCCCTTCTCTCTCCCTCCCTCCCTCCTGCCCACCCACCCTAAAAATGGGGATTCTGAACTAATAATGAGCACAGGACATTGAAATAAGTATGAGGGCCAGATAATATCAGGCCAAAGGCACAAGTTGTCCACTCCCACTGAATAGGACTGAAGCTTAGAGATGGACATCTCATGCCTGAACACTTCAAACATAATCCAGCAGGAACAGTTCTTTTATTAGGCAAGCTGATGTGGCTGCCACACACAAATTAGTTGCCTATTGGATTAGTTTTCCCTGTAATTTCGGTACCATGTATGGGGAATGATACTTGCCTCATGTACCAAAATAACTTTTCTAGTCTTGAGTATTGTGTATTTTGGTTTGAATGGCTAAGGAACAGCAAGTCTTGGAATGACTGCAATCCTGAAATCATTAATCAAAATATAATCCCAGTGAGCTCAACTAGTGTAGCTAACTTCCAAATCACATGCAAAAAATTGATTACTCATTTATTTTTATAGGATTGAAGCAGACAATGCAAGGATGCATGATTACCCTAAAACATCTTCTTCTTTCTCTCGGTATATCCACTGATAAAAAGCATGAAACATGCAGACATGACAGTATGAGATTCTCCATCCTCATTCCCTATGTCACTAGGAACAAGATGTGAGTCAAGAAAACTCATAGTGCTCTGACATTACAGCTAGGATCCTGCATCTCCATAACTACATTTCCCAGTTTCAACCCTTCTCTCTTAAATTAATCTTGTAAGTACTGTAGCCTATGGGCTAGGATGCCCCAAAAACATTGCTGACCCAGGTGACCTGCCCCCCCACCCCCATCCCCATGCAACTGTATGAACTGCAATTTAACAGCCCATGGTTATTTTTAATGTTGTCTCATTATTTTCTGATAAATGTAATTTATTTAAATAGGTAAGAACATGTAACATTCATTCATATTTAAAACATATTTCAGAAACCAAAAGACAGGAAGAACATTGATAAGGTAAAATTAATATAAAATACTGAACTTAAATGATTAACATTTAATAAAATTCATGTACACATTTGTTAAAATTAATGTTTTATTATTAAAAAGCTGGAATTTCCTAACAGTCTTCAAAAGCAATCCCAAACACAAGCCATCACAGCATTCTGACATGAATGATCCAACAGTATAGACTCTGGTGTCCAGGCTATCTCTGTTTATGGGAGGTATAGTCTTAATAAGAGAGCCCAACTCAAGCTCCAAGTGGATCTCTAGTAACAAAGGAATATCCCTAGACTGGGTATCTAAAGCTTCAAGAAGGGTGCATTCCAATACAATAGAAGCTGAATCCACACTAGATAAACTTGCCAGCAATATTTTCATCATGTCTTGACTTAGCTTCAGTAGATTGACTGTAATCCATTTCATTATTTATTCTTATTTTGTCAATGTTCAGGATGTGCATTCAGTCTCTTGGACTTCTTGTAGTTTGGCTGCAAGTTATTTTCCTTTCCACAGAAAGGGGAAATCTCCTTTCATAACATTTGGATTTCTAATATGATACATATATCCTTCGTCCCTCCCACTGACTGTTTTTCCACTTTGGGCCCTGTTCTGATATGTGGTGATCTGGGTTCTCTTTTGTAGTCCTTCCTAATTTTGTTCTGGATTATGACCAATGATTTAAATACATGTAAGGTTTAAAAAACAAAATGAGGAGTCTAGCACAGTACAGTCCATTCCTTTTGTTATTTCACTGAGAAGTGTTCTATTTCTGCGATGGCACATAGCATGTATCCCTTTTAAAGCAGAAAGTAGTTATTACTTAGAATGCAATATTATGCATGTCTGCATAGAAGCATGTCTCACTGAGTTCAATAGGGCTTATTTCCATGCATACTGGGCCTCAATCTTACACAAACTTCCCCGAAAGATGTGGGAACTGCTGAAGCAGTGACTCTGCTCTGGTATTTGGTCTAAATTTCAATGGAGCTGTGCAATGTGTAAAACCTTGTTCCTCAAATAAAGTTTGGACTAAAACACAGAGGAAATTCCATTGTCAACTTCTTTTTTTCTTTTTTTCTTTTTAATTTCTTCTTGTTACGTTTATTGGCTTGCTTTTGATCTTTTGATGGCAATAATACTGCTTTTTGTAATCTCCAAACTAATATCTCAAGAAATGGCATTCAACCTTTCTTTGAAAGGGCTTGTTCTCCCTTGAAAGATTCACTTCATGATCAGGGAATAATTCCTTGACCTGTGCCATTCCTAGGACAAGTAGTGATTCGGAACAATTTCATTCAATATGCTGTCTATGACCTTTCTTGAGATGATGTGATTTTGCAAGTTATCTATCTCTCAATTATATTGCATTCTAATCAGTCCAGTGTGGTCTATGTAGCGCTACCTTCAAAGGATATTCAGAAGTCCAGAAATGCAAGACATGGCAGCTAAACTGTTAACTCTTGAATAGTATCAAGATCACACCATGCTATCAAAGCCCTGTCCTTTGTCATGTAGTTTCCAGGCTGAAATCATTTTGTTGGTTTTAACATCTAATGTTCAAAGCAATTTAGATTCTGGCTTTCTAAGGCCATTTCCACAGTAGATAGTTATAGCGCCGGTCCCTCCCTAAACTGCAAACCCCAGGATTCCATAGGATGTTGAAAGTTTAGCACTATAACTATCTCCTGTGGAAATGGCTCGAGATTCTGCATGTCATGTTATGAGCCTCTCTAGGAGTGAGTCTCTTGAGGATGTCATCAGTTGCAAGGGGACTTTTGATAGGCACATGGGAAAGGGGTTGTGGAATGGATTTCAGTCCAAATTAGAGACAGGTGCATACTTTGGGAAAAGGGGGGCAAGGTTGGGGTTTAGCATTATTCTTATATTGGCCTCCCCTTTTGTTGTTTATACTTATTAAAATTATTAAACAGCTGAATAGAGGCCTATTTCAGAGACTCTCAGATAAAGCTCAACACTGAAAATGAAATTCCTATAAATAGCAATGTGAAATTGTGTTCCGGTATTAGGACATACTGCTGAGCAATAACACTTGCTAAGTGATAAATAGTTTTCAATTGCACGCCCTTCATCCTTCAGTAGAACATTAATCTAAAAGTGAAGGAATGTTGAGCATCTCTGCCACTACTTTTTTATGAATACATTATCATTCATCTTAAATCCCATTTAATACTTCAGATGCCAGATCATATACATCTAGATGTAAAGTACCTGAAAAGCTGCCAGCTTCAAGTCTACTCCCCAGTTCTGCCTTGCTTATTATTAAACAGAAGCAGGAAGGTCTTTTCTTTTTTTAAGTTCCTAGGATGTTAGAGAAGGGTGGTGGCCCTTCCAGATGCCAATATATTCATTCCCATGGTGCTCCTGTGTTACCGGAGGACCTTCCCAGAATTTCATGCCTTTCCTTCTGTGCAAATAAAAGAAAATAAATGCAGCTGTAACAGCACAACTCAATAGGATCCAGAGTACATCACTGTAACTGTGTCAAAATATACTCCTAGTTTACTGGGTCATCTCAACGTGTCAGATCGGGAAGGTGAATTTGGACCTTTCCCACTTAGGTAGGAAACTGAGCATGGTGCAGATTTTGGGGCTCTCTTCTCCCTCCCCCAATTCATACCTCAAGCTGAAGGTATTCAGCTGAGAACTTTCATCTCAGCTCATTGTAGTAGTTGCCATGAATAAAGCACAAATAAGTTGTTGTCAGTTCTTTGGGCTAGGGAATGGTATTTGAACAAACATTTGGTGGTATGTTCAGAGGATTAAGATGAAGCATCAGAGTTTGGAGGATACAAATGTAAGAAGTCAGCAAGAACTATATGAGGATATGAAAATGGTACAAACAACAACAACCCTGTGGTTTGTGAAACTGGTAGTAGAAAAACAGATTTGAGAGAACTGCATAAATGAATGCAGGAGCAGGAATGAGAAAGAACTACAGAATTACAGCCATTTCACTTCCAACAATGTGGGCTCCTGATATATTGAATTCTTTCACCCTATGGATTTCCTTGTGATTTTCTGCAGTAATTTTCTATGATTAAATTAAGCTGAGACATTTACTAGCCGCCATTATATATACTTCTTTGTGACTTCTGTGCCTGTTTTTGCTTTTGCAGCCTACTCTTCTAGACTGCTCCTTATTCACACAAATTGGAATTCTTCATTGGTTTCCACAGGCTTAAGACCTGGCCTGGGATGTATACAATTAGAAGATAATTGCCTCCATTCACCCAGGTGGCACGCTGCAGTGATGCAGGCTGTGTTGATTCAGCTGTGACTCAACATGAGGTGGCATCGTACCACTCATCTCTGTTTGAAACCAAAGGTCAAAATTATACCTCTCTACTTGCAACATAAGTGCCAACTGCCAGAAACAATGTACTTTCCACATGTGGATCACTCTTGAAAATGACATTGTGTAAACCATATATGAACAGAACCCTGAAAATTATTTCTTTCACTCTGGGATAAGATATATTTTATTCTCAAGTAAGTGAGGTCAGACAATGGAATAAGATAGTACCAGTTTTATTCAACAGAGGAAAGTGCCATGCTGATTTTTGATCTTGGGATTTAGGAATATCAGTATGTCCTCCTACATGATGCTGCAGTGAACCTCCAGCAAATGCTTCAGAAATCCAACCAGTGTAGGAGAACCTTAAGCTGTAGCTATTCCAGCCTGTCAGGGGAGGGAAGTTTCAGATATGAGGAAAGGATAGCACACAACATTATTCTTTTCTTTCCTTAGACCTCTCCCACCATGTTATGTAACACTAGAACAAGCATTTCTTACTAGACTAGAGAACTACCAGTCACATTCATAAGGTACATAGATGCGTAGGTGGTTAAATACTAAGCCATCCCTGTGTAGTATAGTGGGATTTTTTTTTAAAAAAAGCATCCTAATGTTCTTTCAGGATATATGCTGCAGGCTGTCAGTGATTTAGACTGGCCAACTCTGTCTGCCTGTTATGCTATACAAGTCCACATGTTTGATGCCAAGATCACCAAAAATGGTGTATTATCTATGGCCCCTCTACTGTTACAAGGGTTAAGGGTGCAGAGCCTTCACAAAAGTGGAAAAACCACAAATAACTGCCCCACTCCCTTTCCCATTCCCTTCTGGGGCTTCCCACATCCTGTTCCCATGCAAAATGGAAAAGCCTCCCTTTTCCTCTCCAGAGCTCCCCATTTTCTGTTCTCATGTTAAAGAGAAGGGAATTGCAATGGGGAGAAGCTTCATGTGAGTTCTCTGCAGTGGGGCAAAATGCATAGGAATGGGAGGACAAGTTCCAAAGGGGTAAAGGAAGCCTCATGCAAGATTTCCTCCACTCTCCATTCCCTTCCTTTTTGCTCCAGTGCGAGTTTTCCATGGTGGGACAAAATGCACAGGAGCAGGAGTGGGAGAATGGCTGGGAAAGCATGCAAGCTAGTGAATAATCAAAGTTGCTAAGGGCAAACCTGTGAATGTGGAGAGAGTACTGTAATGGGAACATAAGGGAGACAAGGGTAAGGTTTCGAATCGTCTTTGTCAATTATTTCAGGCACGTTTCAAACATCCCTTATCTGACAGCTGTTGCCTGATGGTTACAGCTGGGAATGCCTTTATATAGCTTATGTGCCAAGTGTGTCCATTCATGATGATGTCAGGCCTAGCCATTGTGCTATCTCTCTTGGCTACACTTGTTTAGTTACATGGAAAAAATGCTTAACTTCCAGAAGATTTTTTGCAGTTTGATTTTTTTTTTTTTTTGGTGAAAATTTATTTATACAAAAGACTCATGCAAAAAAACCACTGAATTTTACACAAAAAGTATTTTTTACAAAGTCTGCTTTCTGCGCAAAACAATTTGTTGTGCAATTTTTTTCTGACGAACCTTAAGGGCTTTTTTGCACAAATGTTCACAAAATTACTTTGTACTAAACTGCACAAAAACTCTTGTAATCTCATACACAAGGGCAAGAAGTTATGAAATTAATCAACCTTGTATCTGAGAACAAAAGATTTGCATACCTACTCTACACTATAATCTAAAGATTGATTCCATTTTAATTTCTTCCATACCATATTTTTTTTTAAAAAAAATGGCTTCAATTCAATAATCTCTTAATGAAAAGTAAAGAACTACATGTGGGCATATGGCATTGCAGTGCAACCTCTGTGCAGAACAGTAACATGTGGCAATTCACACAGACATAGGCTTGAGTTGCATAATAGCCAAAGCACAATGCATTGTACTGTGTGCACCTGTTTGTGTAGGGCACATTGAGCTGGCTATGGCCATCACCCAATGGCATCAGTTGTCCAATTATATTTCTGGCATTACATCCTGAATGCAAAACATTACTAACTGTGCTACAGTGCTTCTTCTGTGGCCTCCTGAAAATACCTGTTGTGTATTGTCATGCTCCACAGTCTTTCGCTTCTTCCATTGCCTGCTGAATTTATCCACTGTGTAATGGTGAGTTCATCTCCCAATATATACAGCACCTGCTCCATGTGTATATGTTGCTTCCTGAATCCAGGCCAAGGTATTACAAAGGCAAAGGGATCAGCCTGAACTCAGGCAACATTAGGAAAATTTCCTACTCACCTATAATCCTACAAATCTAACATACATTATAAAAGGTCAAGAATGTCAACTACAGTACAGTGGCTCGGGGGAAAGACCCATAGTTCTTTTGCATTTGTTTCAGAAATCACAAGTCAGGGATCATACATGCACACACCCCTTTGAAAAACACGATGCTCAGCATAGACAACACAGAATTTCAGAGTTAAAAAATATTTCTGAAAGAGGGATCCAATCCCCAGGCTTGGAAAGCAGAATAAGTCCTCTTGTTTGTTTGTTAAGCACAACACACTACCCTTCCAGTCATTATCAGTTTAGCAACATACTGTATTTTTGTTTCTTCTAATTATGCTTTTATTTCAAAGCAAATGTCAATTTTTCTCTAATCAAACTTTTGTTCCAAAGCAAATGAAACGCCTTAAAAATAACAAAGAGTTATCAGTAAATCATTCTTTAAAAAATAGTAGAGAGGGTAGTATGAAGAGGATTTCTTAAGTATCACAGAATTCATGAAAATCAGAATCTCTCTGTGTAAGTACTGCTCAGTGTTTAGGGTGTGCTCCCCACTGAAAATTAATCAGGTAGACATGTGAATTGGCTGCAAAAAGTATTCATCAACACAGAACCCAAAGCACACAGCTGTATCACACCATATGGGTGGCGACAGGCCAACTGTAAGACACATGGGTAAACAAGGGTTTCAGATAACTGCCCAAGAAAACAATGTATTTAATTTAACCTAATATGGTTAGTTGGGGATTAATTCTCCACTACTCTAACAAATGGTTGATTTGGCAAGTTTGGTTTTTCACTCTTGCAAAAATAAATAAAATAAAACTGATGAAATGGATGCAGTGAAGTGTGAACTCTTCAGACATCAACCTCATTATTTCTGATTTGTCCTTCACAGAGACCACAATGCCAAAGATAGAGAGGAAACAGTGGGATTGCCAAAACATAAGAATGTCTCTGGACTACAATCTCTCACTCACAAATACTTTCATGCCATAAATAGAATCAAGAATGGGTATGCAGCCTAATAGGAATTCTGCCTTAATATTGGTTAAATCAACTTATTATTTTTCTCATTTCAGAAAATAGATCCAAATAATGTTGGAATAATGCTTGATTGTGTCCAGAGTTCCAAATTAAATTTTAAAGCCTTCTTTTTTTTTTTTTACCCTGATAATATTGAAATATTCCAAACCTTTCATGTAGGGGAATCCTATGAGTCAAAAAATACTAATGGAATATAATAAAAAATGTCAGAAATACCCTTCATTTGAGAGAAAGGACTCTTAAGTCTCTAGTCCAGATAATCCTATAAACTCAAAAGTCTCATATTCTGCCAGGTGTAAAACAACTTGAAATTAAATTCTCCCTTGTTTACACTGGCCAAATTCATCAGGGAAGATGGTTTCCTTTATTGTTTTCACTGTTACCGTGACTATGTTGTAACTGCCTGCCACAGAATTGTGAGAGCCCCTCTATGGAAAAGAAGGGGCACACAATTCTAGCAGAGTGCTAACAATTTGAAATTCTGGGCCCAGATGGATGAATCTGTTTTTGATTTCTTTTTCCTATGTATGTGTAATGAAACCCATTAAGTTCCTCCTATTCCACAGACTTGGAAATTTGCAATTTTCATAGTTTCTCACTTCTGCTAGGAGTGTAGACTCTGAAAGCCCAGGCACCTTAGATCCAGCTTAGATTCAGTGGCCAACCAAGCATGTTGGAATCACCTGGCACATAGAAAACTCCTGGGCTCCTCTGCTTCTTGGGTCATGGACTCACTCTATCTGGCTATCCAAGCTGGTACTTTATGTCTTCTGTGGTTGTCTCTTGCTCTCTTTTAATTCCTCCTGGCTTGCTCTTTCAAGGTAACCTACCGCAGGATACCCTTTCCCAGCTGTTGCAGATTACCGTGCTGGGATCAATAGGTGTGCAAGATGTTTTCTCTGTTCTTTAGCAGTGCAGGCTTGATTGACTCTTCCCTCAAATTCCCTCAGGTGCATCAACAAGTTCTAACCTGGCGAGTCCCTCCAGTTTCTTATACACATCCAAACTTTCACTGAATACTACTCCCAGTCCCTTGAGCAACTGCAAAACAACCATGCCCCCAGAAAGACAAACAATCGCACAGCTGTAAAACACACACATACAAAAAAAACCCCTACACTCCCAGGAACACCTAAATCAGAATAGAACACAGGATAAAAGCAGGGAACTATGCTTCTCCACATGGAGGAAACAGCATTTTGCTCTCACAGAGCATCTATCAGAACTTCTCCTGGCTGTCTGAAAAGAGAGGAACTATTTGAATGCCATGCATACAGCCCTGATTAACACCACATTTCCAGCAGCAGCAGAAATGATTCCCTGTGTTCATATTCCACAGCAACGCCAAGGGAGGGGGATCACTGCAGCTTCCACAGTACATTAACTCCTGGCACTATGCAAAAATATCCTTGGGAGTGTTTCCACCATGTGGAGAAGCATAGTTCCCTGCTGTCCAAGGTGTTTAACCCTATGACACTGACACTATGACACTGAAAAAAGGTTAAGCATTTTGAACAGCTCCTTTAAAGTTCAGATTGTGTCCCACTGACATGGAAACCACTGCCTGAGTTCTAGCTCCAGTTTGCCATCCTCTCTGTTATCTGGATGTAGGTCTCATTGAACACCATGGCACCTACTCTTGACTAGAGATGGAAAGAATAATTGAATAATTGAAAATTTGAATAATAAATGAAAAATATGTTTCCTGAGCAGCAGGAAACCCTAAGGAAAAGGATCCTGGACAGATGAGAACTTATTCTGATGATTTGGTAAAGAAAGATAATATGCTATACATTTAAAAAAAAAACTAAAAAAATGCTATTCTACACAGAAAATGACGTTTTCTGTACAACATCCCACTTTTTTTTCAGAAAAAAAATCTCAAAGAATGGATGTATTTGAAAACTGCACAATTTTTGAGGACTTCATTGCAGTGGGTAGATAAAAATAGTAAAATTAAGTGCTCTTATCAATAGGAATGAGATTTGAAAAAGAATTATATCCTTAAGCTTTACCATCAAATTTCTGCTAACCCACACATATTTCACTAATGATAGAGCAGACAGTGCTGAGACTAGCCCATGGATATCATCCTCAAAAAGCAAAGACGATGGCCAACAAGATGCCCTTTATATTCACAGAGAGACTGCCCTGAATACCTATTGTAAGGAAAAACCACTCTTGGGCATCATCTTTATCTTTCTGCCAAGCATGCTGTTCTTTCCGTATCTATTTCCCTGTGGTTGACCTGCTGTCTCTGCAATGGGATAGTTGTAGCTCTATAAATATCTCTGGTGTCCAAGCTGCCCCTGGCACATAGTGCCAGGGCCTCCATTTTCCTTTCCTTCCTGTCACTCACACTGGCACTGCTTTGTTTTGCCCATTCATCCTTTCACATGATTAATCCTTTTTTGTGCCCCCTCTACAGACAAGTTGTTGGGCAGATGGCCATGCCTCAGGCATAACCATGTTGAAGATAAGCTACAGTTTGTTACCTTTCTTGCCAACTTCTCTGAGTGTGGTAGAGACAGGTGCTCCAAACACATCCAGCCCCTTCTCTTTATCTTTGTGATCTCAGGTAAAGTCCTTTTCCTTGGAATGTTTTGTATAGCATGCTGTGTCCTATCTTGTTTCATGTGCATGTTTGTCTATGTATTAATGTTTGTCCATATTCAGATGCAAGCATATGGTTTTACATGCTTGTCCAAATGTGAGGTCAATGTCAGTAGTGTGTCTGGTCCCCTAGAGTTCCAAAAGATGAACATGAGGATCATGTGAGCTTGGTTGAAGCCACTTTGGGGCCCTTGCCTTTGCTATTCTGTCATGTGAATCTCTATGGATCCCAGAAAATGTGTGGGGGAAAATCTTTCCAAGGTTGTTGACACTACTATTATTCAACAGGAAGCATGTGTGTGTGTGTGTGTGGTTGGGATAAGGCAGGCACAAATCAATTGTCTTGGCCTGAAGCATGCTGTGGGTGCAGGCTGTGTTGAGTGTTTGATTGGCTGTGAGGCACAGGATTTCTGTGGTTGGCCAGGACTGTCATTGGTTGTGCAGTGGCCAGGTCCCTTTTGGCTGTTGTGGAACTTCTGAGAGCAGATTTAGCCAGGGCTCTTCTGCTAATTATGTCTTGCATTCTGCAGTCTGCATTTAGGATTGCAATTTTTACCGTTTCTCTGTGGGGAAAAAATGATTATAATCCCTCTAGGTGTTTTGTTACTAATGCACAGGCTGCCAAGAATAAAACATCTGCTGCCCTTCTTGGAACACTTTGTTTCTCTGGGTTTTTTAAAAAGATATGTATTAAAAAAAAAAAAGCACACTCATTTCTGCTCAATACAATCCTCCTATATATCACACTTCACTTGAAAAAAATGTGAATATAGATATGTTGTCAAAATGTCCAATAAATATAACTGGAAGTATATCTCACTATTTCAGTATGTTAATATAAAAATCTTCCTCTCCTAGGTTGTCAGCATTTCTTATGAGTCACTGCAACTGGGGACTACTTCCTGATTAGACTCATAAAGTTATGTATTTGGTAGCAGTGGTGGATTATGTTGCATTCTCCATTTCCCAAATAGCAAAACAATGCAGCAGAATGAACTGCTCCCACATAGTCTTGAGATAAGATACCAGAAGCTGCTGGATTAGGTGGAATTCTGCATGTGGTGAAAAACTGTATTGCAGTTGATAGCTTCTCGGTGAATTGTCTTTCAAGACCTGGACAAACCATACCCATCCAAGCTGCCCATTGGACTTTCTGAGCTCTGAGTGTTCCTTAATTACTTTTTCATCCTGATTTCTGACTTTCTGTTATATAGCTGACTAGTTTCAGATTGCTTTTCAGTTCTGGTTCCTGATTTGCCATTTGGTCATGTTTACTCCTTTGTCAAGAATACTGGCTTGTACACAATTCCTGGGTCAAAATTAATTTTTGTCCATAGACCAATCCTGAATCAAGACCAAAGCAATCACTTTTCTTCACTAATGGCTTAGAAGTACAAGATCTTTTAGTGACTCTTAATAATCTGTTTCTCAAAATTTACTAGCATTTACTAAATTCCTGTGGCAGACTGGTATGTGTGCTGGCACACTCTTTGGGGATTACTGCTTGAAGCGTTACAGATCCTGTAGCAGGTGGCAAGATTAGAGTAGAACAATGACAGCTATGAGAGATGGTCAATAACAACAATAGTATACTGAACATTGGCACAAATGTATGTTTATTTTCCCCCTGTTTTCCATTAGATTTTACTGGAGATCACAGCTGGGCCTATGACTGGGGGCACACAATATAAGAAAACTGGAGGTGGCATTGTATGGGTATTGTGACTGAAGCATTAGCAAGGAAAATACAGGAAAAGCCTGAAGAATCAGACCAGAAATCCAAGTAGAGGAACATCCTTTTGTTCTATATAGTGGCAAAAGAGATTCCTCTGGGAAGTACGCAGATAGCGCAGTCAAAGAACTGAGAAGTAACAAGCTACAGGCAGTATAGCAAGCTTTTGTGATGAGAGCATAATGGTGTTATATTTCAAAACTAATGCTATGAGAGGGGACAATATCATTGGAAAGGTGCAGTGAGAGATATTTTTGTGATTACTTTTGAAAATTAATTAAAAGAGCATTATTAGAGATATTTTGAGCAGAAGTCTTCATATTCCATTTTATCATTTTTTTATTTTTAAAAAGGTATAGAAAAGTAATGAAAAAGATATCTTTTAAAATTATAGAGAATTAATGAAAGGAAACAAGAAAGGCATTAAAGTTACTTTTCAGATATTGTAATAACAAATTATTTATTTTAACACTGTAATGACTAATGGGACATTTACTTTTCAAAAGTAAATTTACTAGTTCTATTGAAGCAGAAGGATAAATATCCCTTTTTTCTGTGTCAGTTTCTCTTTCTCTTGCATTGAATTTTTAAACTTTTCCATCCCAGGAAATTTTTAGTAAATTCTTCAAAAAGAACTGACATGAAATTGACTCCCATATGTACCAATTAAGTGGTACAGATTATGGTACAGAGAACAATGTTGTGCCATTTTGTAGGTGTTAAAGACTGAGGAGACTTTTTTTTGGGGGGGAATGGCAACTTAATCGGATTTGGGGAGTTAAAAGTCCTGAATGAATGAACTTGTCACTTTTGGTTTCTCCCCATTTTTTAAAGCAAAAAATGTAAATTCTTTCTAGCCTTAATATGAAGACATTTACAGATAATAGCAAATTGTTATCAAAAAGGAAAGGAAATAATATTCTCAGCCATACCTAATGACAATTTAGCTGCCATTCAGTGTGGTGTAGTGATTTGAGTTTGGTGAAGGGACTCCAGAAGAACAGGGTTCGAATACCTTTGCAGCCATAAAAACCCACTGGTTAATCTGGAGCAAATTATATTCTCAGCCTAAGAGGAAGGAAACCTCTCCTAAGAGGGGGCTGTTAACTTGCCTTCACATCAGAATTGACTTGAAGGCAAGTTACAACTGCCCTTGACATTTCTATCCTCCTTCATTTCAAAGTAATCTGAACTAGTGACAATCTACTGATTTAGTGGCAGCCAATCCAAACGCAAGCATGGTGTAGTGGTCTGAGTACTGGACCCTGATTCTGGAGAACAGAGTTGAATACCCACTTGACCTTGGCAACCCATTGGGTAACCTTGGGCAAGTCACAACCTTTCAGCCTCAGAGGAAGTCAAAGACAAATCCCCTTAGAACAAATCTTGCCAACAATACCCCATGATAGGTTCAGTTTATGGTTGACATAAGTCAGAAATGACTTGAAGACGCACAGCAATATAACAAGTCCAAGATCTTTCTACTTCTGCTCCACTGTTGTCTGTAGTTTTACAGATTTATTTCTCCTCCCACTTTTATTTTTCAAGTACAAGCACTATTCAAGAATAAAGCATATGAGTTATGGGGTAGATATGGTTAGTTTCCATTATATATTATCTAATAATCCAGTCCATAATGTGTTGCTGGTATTCATCTTTGGGTATTTTCTATACCATTTTATAATCAAGAAAAGAAGACCAATGTGCTTCAAATTTATTATCATTTTGTTACCTCCTTTTCTAATTTCACAGGCAAACTTCTCCATCAGTGGTGAATTCTAAACATAGGCCCTTTCCTCACGGGGGGGCAAAACGGGGCAGTGCACGCAGGGGCGGAGCTTAGCTGGTAGCGGGTTGCTCCGTCCCTGCAGTGAGCGTGGGTTCGCCACTTTGTACGCCGCTGAATTTCGACGGCGTTTGGCGGCATTTGGTGGCGTTCAAAATGGCGGCCGGCGACTTCCGGCGGCACTCCGCCAATCAGGGCAGCGCGCCAGCCGGAAGCCCGCCTCCAGGCAGATCTGCAGGGATGCGCTACTACGTCTCTGCAGTTCTTCACCGGGGGCTGCCACAGAGCAGCACTGGCAAGTTTCATAAAACCTACTTGGGAAGGTGGTTTTTATAAAACTTGCAGCGCCATCCCCGCGGCTGTGCTAGAGCGGTCTGAGGTGTAGAGCCTCACCTTTTCCAACTACACTAGCACACCCTGCAGTGAAGAAGACCTCCTGGAGAGGTCACCCTAGCGTGGGCAATATGCCCATGTGAAAAGGGCCATAGTTTTGCTTCCAGTTACTAGCAATTCCTTGTTTGGCTAATACAAGGGGAAAGACTATTAAGAAATCAAAATATAGAAAATACAGAATATTTTTTTCCTGTAATTTCTATACCAGGTTAATAATGCAATAGCTGGATCAAGATGATTTTTTGTAATGTTATGACATTGATTTAATTTTACATTTTTCACCTAAATTGATGGATCTCTGGACATTCCTACCATAGATACAAGTAAGAAAGAACAGAACTACATACCATCCAATATTGTGCTTATCTATCACAACACAGGTTACTATCCACAGACAGAGGCTTTGCACAAGAAATATTCCCAGTGATAGCTGCTTAAGTAGGCGATGGCTACAGAGTGCCTGGCTGGTGCAAAATGTTTCTTTTGGTTGAAACATTATAGCTTCATCAAAAGACAAATGGTCAAGGGCCTAGACAAAGTATCAGTAGTTGGAAAAGAGTTACATTCAGCACACTTGAAAATTGACATCTGTGCCCCTGACTCCAAAGCTACATTATAGCAGAGGGCATCAAGGATCTTTTGCTTTGGGAAATAGAGAGTTTCTGTGAGGACCATCTGTGTTTAGAGGGTCTCAAGAAGAAGGACCAAGGAAGGTCTCTGCTGAGATCTTGGCAATCTGCATACAGAGCAGACCAGTCTTTTCCTACCTGGTACCTGCTAAGTGTGTTGGTCTACTGACCAGGTGAGGATAATAGTAGTTATAAAATAAGACAACTGGAGGGTGCCAGATTGGGATGTTGGTGTGTATGATAGTGGGTTAGATGGACCTGATTCTTTTTTAGGCAGTTGCATATGTCCCTCGACTGACATTTCAGATTTGTTGTGCTCCATAAAAAGCTTATTAAACATTCTCAGATTAACTATAGGAGGAATGTACAGGACAGATAATTATCTGATTTTTACAATGCTTGCTATGTTCAGCTAGTTAATACAAGAGTAAGTGTGCTGCCAAGTTCTAAATCATTTGACAGCTTAACAAATTCAATATTTTTATCTTGTTGCTAGCAGTGGGAAAAACAAAGCCAGCTATTTTTCCAGAGCTGCATGGCTTGTCCCTGATGCTGACAGGTTTTCTACTCCCCCCCCTTTTCTCTACTTCTACTCAGCATCTGCCCAGAAAGACAGCTTCGCTGTTCATTTTTCTTGGTCCTCTTGCACTGTTTTTCCTCAGTTGATATAAATAAGCCCTTTCAAGTTTGCAGTAACATGGTTGTTGTTCAGACATTCATCCATGAATTAAATGGAAGTTGAATCAGGATGTTGCTCCCTAGCTCTGGCTCTTAACATCCATGTATCATATTTCCGCATTTGCTCAGAGCCGGCATATCATAACTCATGAACAAGAAACCTGGTCCTTTACATGTGTTTTGGACATCAGCTCTCATCACTATTGATGATAGGTATGCTGTCTGAGGATTGTAGACTTCCTAATCCAAAAGATGTGGAGGACACCATTTCATAGAGAAACGGAGGGTATAGGTCATGTGTACGAGAATGTATGCATGTCTGTGTGCATCAATAGATTCTGAGTCTGTGGGCCCCTTGAGTAAGTGGAATTCTAGCACAGGCTTGGTGAGTGTTGAACCTGATCCTCCCTGATACATTAGGAAATACAGGAACAGAATTATAACATCTTTTTATCTCAAGGAGACTATTGCTGGATTATTAGGAAAAAAAGTTCCTATTAAAGTTGTCCAGTTCAAGCCCTTCTATTTGCAGCCTCATACTAGCAGCAGAAACAGGAGATGATTCAGGTCTCTGATTGGCTGTCAGAGCTGCTTTCAGCTCTAGTGTAGCTAGTTTGGTTAGAGGGGGCAGTTCCTCATATCCTAGCCAGTTAGGGCCTCCAGAGGCTGCTTGGCCTTCACTCTGTCCCTGCCAAAGAAGGGGGAACAATTAGAGACACTGTGGGAACATTGTCACACTGATAAGCCTGCCCATGCCAAGAGAAGAGGGCTTGTCTACCATTTTACTCTTCTCCTCTTCTGATGGCAGAGAGAGAGCAGAGATCTGTGCTTGTACACACATGAGTCATTGCAAAGGGAGCTTCCAACATCAAAGACTGGCAATGGCTGCTATTTTATAAACAATAGGCTCTCCTGGGGTGTCAGCAATGAAGGACAGAGAAGAATCATTGTACATCTTGCTCCTGGGACATCCCTGATCTCAGTTTCTGCTAGGATAGATGTTTGGAAGGTCCAGTGTACCATTTCCTTCTCCCCATCCTTGTCAATAGTAATACTTATCTTCAAGTTTATATATCCTATAGGTGCAGAAAAAGGTTTTGCTGATTTATGCTGGATCAAAGGAAAAGTTGCACAGAAAGCAGGGCAAGATTTTCCTTCAGCAGAGAAAATAAATTTCCTCAGTCTAACATACACAGTGACTGCTATATTAATCGTATGAAGTCTCTTGCTTAAAGGCCTGACTCAGAAGCAAGCAAGAAAGGATAGTGTTCCTTTTGTTGTCAAACTGCTCACTCCCCATAGGCAGCTTAAATATTTGCTACCCATGCACAGGCTGTGATGGCACACAGGTCACTGTCTGCCTGAGTGGCTGTAACAGGGCAGATGGGAGTAGTTTGAGGATGAACATGGCTTGTGGTTTCATTAGAGAGACACAAAAAAGCCATCAGCGGGCAACACTTGGTAAGTTATTGTAAAGTCCTATCTCTCTAACTTTCTCCACCAACACTATTTTGCCAAAGGTCATTCTAAACCTTGGAGAGGAATAAAAACAGAAGCCAGGAAGGTTATTAAAAATGCTGCTGTCCCTGTCCTACTCCTCTGGAGATTCCCTTAGTCTCTTTTTCATGCCGAAGGTATAGCTGGGTCAGGAAAACAAAAGGATTCTCACTTGGGAAATTAGGTGAATGGCAAATATCACTGAGAAAATGAATACTGTGATATCTACAAAGTACATCATGAGGTGGCATGCTATGGCTGGCATTAGAACCATGAGAAATTCACTTCAGCAACAGGAGCTCTGATTCAGCTAAATTTCCTCATGATTAAATTGCATTGAATCATCAAAATTGTCAGATCTGTGACTAAATTAAGCCTTGTTCTTTCAGTAGGTCTTAGGTTACATTGAAATTGCATGGGAATAAGTCATAATGAATTCAGAGTCTATTAGGATTGCATTGTTGATTTTAGTTAACATTTTGGCTAGACCATAGACAGAATGATACGCTAATGTTGCCACTAGGTTCTTCTTTTCCTTTGATTCTACGACAGCTTGCAGCAGGACTTTCTTTTGACACCAGCAGGGCCAGCCCTACCATTAGGCAGGGCAAAGTGCATTGGATCATCAGATCCTGAAGGAATGAGGCATAATCACAGCCACCTAACTCATCCTCCTCACTTACCATTTATTTCCTTTGTTGGAAAATAGACTCATGTATGTCAAACATGAGCTGAGCTTACTGAATTAGTTTTTTTTTTACTTCTGTTACCTCTAATTTACCAGAAACAGTGTACCTATGGGGGAAGGGCAAGCAAAATGTGTGTACACACACTCCAAATAAGAATTCTATGTCCTTCAAGTGAAATTTCTAGCATTGCAGCAGGAGACAATGAAAATCAGTCACACTCAGAAATCTTATATTGCCTGTGTTTGTATCTCCTTGGAAAATTTTGCCTGCTCCTTTTCTTTGGGTTCCTGAACTATATTTCTAATGCTCAAGTGAAGTTTTAAGTTACTGCACTGTTAGAAATTTGGGAACTGCAGGAAAATTTGCATCTTATTTGAGAGGCAATGACCCAATTTTATGTACACCCATATTTACACCCCTGCAGTGCTGCAATAAGATTCAGCCACCAGTTTAGCTAGCTCCTGCACATGGGATGGTGAGGAGGCATCATTCTGGTGTTCCCTTTAGCAGAAAATGAGCTACCATGGCCACTAGGATAAGGCGAGAAACCAGAGGATGTAGTTCCTCTCCATGTCAGTGTTATTCCCATTTTTCATGTGGCTTCCCATGCCACTAAAATAAGAGATTTGTAGTTCTATCACAGTACACATGCAAAAATTGAAAAGGGAGAGGGAGGGGAAAAAAGAAATCTAGTAACATCTTTTGTTTTCTGTTGATTTATGGAGACCCCCATGAATTTCATAGGGTTTTCCTAGGCCAGAAATTCTCAGAAGTGGTTTTGCCAATTCGATTTGGCCAGAAACTTGAATCAGTGACAAAAGATTTGAGAAATATGAATAGTAGACTTGATGAACTACAAGAAAAGACAAAAAAATTGGAGAAACATACAACAGAAGTTGAAGGGATTACTGAACAGAATGAAATGAGATGCACACTAACATAAATTAAATACCATGAGAAATATTTAAAAATAAGAGGCCTGGAAGAACAACAGGGAGAAGATTTGTATAGTAAATTAATCCCAGCAATAGCCCAATTTATAAACTGGCCAACAGAACAATTAGACTTTGAAGTGGACCAAATTTTCAGAATTAATTCATTAATTGTGAAGAAGAGCAAGATTCCATGAGACATTGCAATTTACTTTGTGAGGAAATGAGTGAAAGAGATAATAATCCAACAAAGGTATACCAATAACCTGACATTGGAAGGTGAGGAGCTAAATTTTTTTAAAGACCCCAAGTTTTAAAAAGAAAAAAGGACTATAATTTTTTGACTCAAATTTTAAAGAAAAAAGGAATTCCATACAGATAGGGTAAAATTGAAGGAATTACTCTTACGTAGAAACAAAAGAGATATGTACTAAACTCTATCATGAAGGCAAAATAATTTTTGGAGACACATAAAGAAGATTTGGAAAATACACAAGAAAACAAGTTAGAGAGAGTGGAAAGACGAGAAAAGCCAGATAAAGAAGAAAGAAGAAGAGAACATCTGTCTTTAAAAGAATTAGCAACAGGTAGGAACAGCAGTTTGGAAGAATCACTGCAACAGGAGGAAGGAATTAATTCAGGAGAAGAAGAAGAAGAAAAAACAGGACTAGTATCAGAAGAGAAAAATATAGAAGAGGACAGCAAGAGATAGATTTTTGTAATGCAAGAAGATGCGAATTAAAATTCTTTCCTGGAACATCAGAGGGCTGAACTCACTACCAAAAAGGGGGGGGGATTCATTTCTTAGAAAAACAAAAATGTGAAATTATATGCATACAAGAAATATACATAAAGAATTTGGACCTATCATTACTAAATAATCCCAAATTAAGAGAAATTTTTGCTACAACAACTGAAAAAAAAAGAAAGAGGAGTTGTATTTTATGTGCACAAAAAATTCAAAGCCAGAGAGATTTTGAGAAATACAAAAGGTAGGTATATTGGAATTGAATTAAACATATTTAACAGTAAAACCTTAATTCTTGGCATATATGGTCTCCTAGAGAATAGAAGTGAGTTTTATAAAAAAAAATTGTTTCAAAATGTAATGGTTCTCGACCATCAAGAAATAATAATGATGGGGGATTTTAATGGAGTGATCAAGCCTGAAAAGTATAGAACAGGCAATTTAAAAGATAAGAAAAGAAAAGAAAAGGTAAACTCCCACATCATTCTTCCAGATGACTGATATCTTAGGATTGATGGATGTGTGGAGAAGACTGTACAACAATGAAAGAGAATGCACACTCTAGTTAGATTACCATAAATCATGGTCCAGATTAGACATGGTATTTATGTCTAAAACAATAAATAGACAAGCACAGTAAATGGAAGTGTTATCAAGAACATTAGCTGATCATGCGCCTATTAGGTTAACTTTAGAGGAAAAAAGATGTGTGTATACTTAGAAAATGAAAAATCTAACATTAAAAAATGAAAAAATAGTACAGAAGGCCAAATGAGAACTAGAAAACTTCTTTAAAGATAATCTGGATAAGGGAACATTAACAGTAATGGTATAGGAGGCAGGGAAAGCATATACGGGAGGCTTATTCCTACAACAAGAAGCCCAATGGAGGAAAGAAAAAAGAGAGAAGGAAAATATGATTGAGTGAAATAAAGAAATTAGAGGAGGAATTAAAAAAGAATCCACATAAAAGAAAAGCGAGTAATGAAATAAAAATACTGCAGAAACAATTAGATATAGAAATGACTGAGGAAATAGAGAAAAAATTGAAGTTTACAAAAGAAAGATACTTTTTCAATGCAAATAAGCCAAATAAATGATTAGCATAGAAACTAAGAAAAGAAAAAGAAAAAAGATTGATTCAGGAGATAAAGGAAGGGCAAGAGATACATACTAACCAAGATAAAATTTAAAAAGCATTTATAAATTACTACAAACAAATCTTTTCCAAAAATTCTCTATTATATTTTGATCAATCGTATATAGCATATTTTGTAAGTAAATTTCAAGTGATTTATTGAATTCAATTTGTAGAATCGTACTTATTATTTTGTGTAGGTCGTCCCAGAACTTTTTGGCCTTATTGCAGGTCCACCATGAATGGTACGTTGTTTCAAGTTCCCTTTGGCATTTCCAGCAGATTCCTGTGCCTATATTATATATATATATATACATTTGTTTGGTGTCATGTAACATCTGTGGAAAATCTTGAAATAGTTTTCTTTTGGGTTCTGGGCAATTGTGAATTTCTGTGTGATTTTCCAACTATGTTCCCAATGTTCCAGTTGTATTGTATGTTCTATATTTTGGGGCCCAGGTGATCATTGTTGTTTTAATTGTTTTGTCTTCCTTCCCTTGCTTCAAAAGTTCATTATATATTTTGGCCAATAAATGGGGCAGATTTTCAAACATAAGTTTTATCAAGCCAACATTTTCTTTTATGTTGAAACCTGGTAGTTTTAAATCTATATAGAATCTTTCCACCAGCTGTCAGTATGGAAACCAATTAAGTACAATTCCTTCTTCTTCTAACTTCTCTCTAGTTTTAATTCTAAGCAGTCCTGATAATGATTTATCAATTATGTCCTCGTACCTTAACCAATCCAAGGTTCCATCCACTATAAAAGGCTTCTGGGGGGGGGATCCACATTGGTATTTGTCTAATAGTCTTCTTTTTATAGTTATTCCAAATTTGTAACAGTGATTTCCTGATATAATGTTGGAAGAAGTCTCTATCCACTTTAGTTTTGTCATAACAAATATAGGCATGCCAGCCCATTCTCAGATCTGCACCTTCCAATGCTAATATATGTTCATTTTGTAAAGTTATCCAGTCCTTAAGCCAGGTCATCGCAGCCACCTTGTAATATATATGGAGATCTGGGATGCCAGCACCGCCTCTGGTGTTCCAATCTGCAAGGATCTTCCACCTGGTCTGTGGTTTGCAGCCTTCCAAAATGTGTTTAGATAAGTCTTTTTGCCATTCTAAAAATGGTTTATTATTAATAATAATGGGTAAGTTTTGAAACAAAAAGACCATCTTCGGTAATACGTTCATTTTTATTGCTGCCAATCTGCTCATAAAAGAGATTCGTAGTTTAGTCCAGGTCTCTAAATCCTTCTTAAACTCTTTCCATTTCTTTTCATAATTGTTATTAAATAGTTCATTATTTCATCTGGAAATCCAAATGCCCAAATATTTAGTTTTCTTGATTATATTGAAACCTGACATTTCAGTTAAGGGCTTTTCTTTTGTCCACTTATATTTTTTTGTTAAGATTGTGGTCTTATCTTTGTTGACTTTAAAGCCAGAAAGTTCACCAAATTCATTCACAGTTTATATGAGATGTTTCAAGCTACTTGATGGATCATCGAGAAACAGGACAAGGTCATCAGCAAATGCTTTTAATTTAAATTGGTGTTTTTTCATCTGTATTCCCTTGATTGCTTCATCTTGACGTATAACATTGTTTAAGATTTCCATCGTGGTTATGAATAGTAGAGGTGATAAAGGACAACCTTGTCTTGTTCCTTTTTTTACAGTTATTGGTCTTGTTTTTTCACCATTTATCAGTAATTGCATCTCTTGTTGTTTGTAAATCACGTCAATCCAAGCCATGAATTTAGATCCAGCTTCTATTTTCTTCAATACCGCTTTTAGAAAAGTCCAGTTAAGCATATCGAAAGCCTTCTCTGCATCAATAAATATCATGACAAGCTTTCTTTCATTGTGTTTTTCATAGTGTTCTATAACATTTAAAACAGTTCTTATATTATCTGTCAGGGGCCCGGGCCCGGCTGGGCCTGTTGCTGCCCCTGAGGCCGCCGCTGAAGCGGCGGCGGACACCGCGGAGGCCGCCGCGGCCGACGGGGCCTACTCGGAGGACGCTGTGGCCGACGGGGCCTGTGCGGAGGCTGCTGCGGCTGATGGGCCTTGTCTGGAGGCTGCTGCGGCTGACGGCGCGGGCCTGCTGGCCGTGGGAGAGGCTGCCGGGCCTGGAGCCACTTACCTCGAGGCTGCAGGCTCAGATTCCTCGACGTCGGCCGGCCTGCTGGGATGGGCGGGACCTGGGCCTGCTCCCGGGGCTACACCCACCCGTGGCCCCGATCCGTGGGAGGCCTGGGAGTCTGCCTGCTTCCCCGATCCGGAGGAGGCTGATGCCTTCGCGTCTCCTCCTCCTTTCCAACAGCGGCAGCAGGCCAAGGAGGCGGTTTGCCGGTCTCGACGCCTGCTGGAGAGGAGACGACGGGCAGAGAGCTCGCACCTGTGAGACACAGCACAGCTGCGAGCCCTCAGCCACATGGCCACGCCTGATTGGCCGGCGCCTGGCTTGGAGGGCAGCCACATGGCCATGCCTGATTGGCCGGCGCCTGGCTTGGAGGGCAGCCACATGGCCACACCTGATTGGCTGGCGCCTGGCTTGGAGGGCAGCCACATGGCCACGCCTGATTGGCCGGTGCCTGGCTTGGAAGGCAGCCACATGGCCACGCCTGATTGGCCGGTGCCTGGCTTGGAGGGCTATTTGAGGCAGGCGCCGGGCTGGGGAAGGCATGGAGCAACAACCGTCGGTCAACTGTGGTCCTGCTGTCCGTGCCTTGTTCCTGACCGCGCTTGAGACCAGTCTTCCTGTTCGCCTTGTTGAAGTAACCTGCCTTACTTTAACAGCCTGTGTTTATTTCTGTTAAGACTGTGTAGAAGCCTGCTTGCTTTGTACTTTTGAGTTTTGACTGCATTAAAGCCCTGCACCTCTAACCAGCTCCCCTGCCTCTGCCTGACCACTGCCTGGCACTGACATTATCCTTTAATGTTCTATTTGGTAAGAAGCCATTTTGGTCTTTGTGAATTACATCTTGCAAGACTTTTTTTAATCTGTCAGCCAATATGGCAGTAAATATTTTGTAATCTATATTCAGTAGTGAAATTGGGTGATAGTTCTTAACATTTGTTGCATCTTTAACTTCTTTCAGAATTAACATTACATTAGCCTTGTTCCAAGTATCTGGTATGCCTGTAATCAGGATTTCATTTATTGTTTTTTGAAGAGGTAGAGAAAGTTCATGATCAAATGTTTTATAATAACATGCCGTGAATCCGTCTAGGCCTGGGGCTTTATCCAACTTCAATTTCCTTATTGTTTCAGAGATTTCTATCATAGATATTGATCTGTTCAAAATAGTTCTTTGTTCTTCTGAAAATCTGAATATATTACATTTTTCCAAATATGATTTGATCTTTTGTTCTTCAAGAGGAGTTGGAGCTGCATCTAAAAGTTTCTTATAATACTCAAAGAATGTTTGCTTGCTCTCTTCCTGTTTTGTCAGCCTAGAATTGCCTTTTTTAATCTCTGTAATTGTTTTATTCGCTTTTCTCTTCCAAATTTATTTGCTAACAACTTAGATGGTTTATTGGCTTGTTCAAAGAATCTATGTTTAGTTTGTCTAATTTGGTGTTCAATTCCAAACAGGTTTAGTTCATTTAATTGTAATTGTAAATTTTTCAGCTCTTTGACAATAATATTATTTACAAGATTTTTCCTCAGTTATTTGTCTAGTTCTTTCATCCGATCTATAATCTTTTGCTCTTCTCTCTTTTTCTTTCTTATTTCAAAGGTCCATTTAATAAAGTTGCCTCTCACAACAGCTTTACTGGCATCCCAAATCAATTTCATTTGGATATCGAGTGTTGAGTTTTCTCTAAAGTAGTTAGTAATTACCATTTTTACTTTTTGGATGTACTTCTCCTTCTGAAATATCTTTTTTTAATTATTTATTTGTATCCCGCCTCTCCATATGGATCGAGGCAGCAAACAACTTACAAATAGCATGTATTTCGAAACATTTCTATACATGCCCCCAACAAGCTTGGGTACTCATTTTACCGACCTGCGAAATGATGGAAGGCTGAGTCAACCTTGGAGCCGGGCAGGATCAAACTCACAACCTTGTGGCTTGCAGTACTGGCATTTAACCACTGCGTCACCAGGGCTCTCATCATTCAATCTCCAGGATCTTTCTTTGACTCTAGTTTTCAATTCTATTTGAATGGGATTGTGATCAGAACATAGTTTTGGTAGATCTACACAAAGATCTACCAAAATAGATCTACACAAAGGAAACTATTGAGAAATAATGGTAAACTGCCTAAGTCAATTCTTGACATTATTTTATGTTGATCAGAGAAGAAGGTATATCCTTGAGATTGACCATTCTTATATCTTCATGTATCAAACAGATCAAGATGGTCCATCATCTTGAAGAAACTCTTAGGCAGTTTACCATTATTTCTCAATAGTTTCCTTTGTGTAGATCTGTCTATACAAGGATTAATTACTTCATTCATGTCCCCTAAAAGGATGATGTTATGATGATTGGTTTCATGTACCGGTATATATTTTAGAATCTCATCATGTAGTTTAGCCCTGTTTGGTGAATATATTCCTACAATCAGTAATTTGCTTTGTGTGGTGTTTACTTCAACTCCTAGATATTGTCCTTTGTTGTCTTTGAAAGATCTCTTGTGTTGTGTATTTTTTATTTACATATATCAAAATTCCTCTTTTCTTTTTTTTTCTTTTTTTGGTTGAGGCAAAACATTTTCCTAATTTGGTATTTCAACCATATTTTAGATTTTGAGTCCTGAGACACACCTCTTGGAGACAGATAGTGTCCAATTTTTGTTTCTCTAGAAAATGAAATATTTGTCTTCTTTTACATACAGAATTCAGGCCTTTAGTATTCCAAGACTGTATTTTAATTGCCATCTTTGTTTAAGTTTTATACTACTATTTCTTTGATTTAAAATATACAGTTTTCAGATTTCTTCTTCATCAAATCCTTTTTCCTCTTCTTCAGATCCGTAGTTATCTAATCCACTTTCTCTAGCCATTTAATCTTCTAGTCTCCTCCCATTTCTTTTTGTTTCCATTGAATCAAAGTAATTGAATCTTCTGCTTGATGAGCTTGTTCTTTTAATGATTTAGTTTCATTTTGATTACGTCTTTTGTTATCATGTCCATTTTTCCCCCAACTTATCCAATTCTTTTTTCATATCTGTCCGCATTTTAAATCTAGTCTCTTTCAGTTCATGTCTAATTTCATCCCTAAAACTTTTGAATTCATCCATCATCTGTATCATCAAATCGTGGGATTTATGAATTGTGTCTACTGATGGTCTTCTGGCTGTATGTGTTGAAGGTGTAGCTGATGAGCTAGCACCTGCTGCTGCATTGGCTGCTGCTGTTCCTTTTCTCGTACGAGGATCCATTTTTCTGTTTCTTTTAATTTGATCTCAACTGTCTTATAGCTCTTATATACAGTCCCCTGTGTTTAATTCTTTCACAATGATTCCAATCAAAAGTTTTAACTATTTATAGTATCATAGTTATAATATAATATGATAAAATATATTAAATTCTTCAAATATTTAGATCTTTTTTCTATTAACTAAGAGGAGAATGAGAGAGGAGAAGAGAGAAATCTATAAATAAGTTTTTTGTCCAGAAGATGGCAGTATTGTATCTAGAAAGAAAGGTTTTCTCTCTCTCTCTCTTATTCTTTCCTTTCTCTTTGTTTCTTCTTTTTTCCCCTCCTCTTTCCTTTTTTTCCCCTCCTCCTCTCCTCTCTTTCCCTCCTTCTCCGTAAACACTTGATTGCATTATCTTTCAAGGTCATTTCTAACAGTTATCTTGTTCAACGATAAACAAAACCTGTTAGCTCTACAAAAGTCTGTGTAAACATTCACTTAAAGTATAATTAAAGACATTATAGTGTCCTTGCTTCAATCAGTCCATTATCTTCTCTAATATTACACAATCTAATGTTTCACTGTCTTCTCTAGAACTCTTGCACTGTTCATTTTAAAAAATTCAATTCATTCAGATTTGTATATCAACTAAAGTAGTTAAATACTAAAAATTCTATACTGTTGATACTTAATACAGAAATGAAATAATCACTGATTTAAATTGATATCCAAGCTATTGTAAATTTAAGGTATAACGTATTAAGGAGAGCATAGAATGTAAATTATGAATATATGAAAGTAACTTATTATATATATTTCATAGATATATTAAATGTAGATATATTAATATATCTTCGTATCCTAATATCGATAAATAATTGATCAATAAGAAAGCTGTAAGAAATTAGCTATAAATAGGTTATTTTATATTTCAGTCTGTGTAATCTAGGTATTTGATAGAATAGTCTGTTACATTGAAAAATCCAGCAGTCCACTCTCACTAATCCATTGGATCAAAGGGCAGTGTCTGAGTCCTTGAACAAAAGTTTATTTCTTGAAAACAGTTCCAGTTGTTGCTGTGTCAGCAAAAAAAGAAAAGGAAGAAAGGGGGAAAAAGTCCTTGTTTCACTATCTCTTAGTTCGAAGAGTCAACAAGTTCGGGGTTAGTCCAAAAAGACAGGATCCAAGTCATAACATAATTCAAGTTCCAACACAGAAGTTCAAATAGTCCAAGAGCCTAATTAAATATTTTTGGTTTCTGATTAAAAAAAAAAAATACCAAAGAAAAAGAAAAGTCCAGTAGGGTCTACAATCCAAAAAGTCCAGTTCAGTCCAAAATCCAATAAAGTCCACAATTCAAAAAAGAGAAAAGAGAAAAAAAGATGAAAGAAAAAAAAGTTTATATAATAAAGGTATTGTATTTGCTTGCACCAAGTCGAGACCTGGAAAAAAGAAATCCAGAAATCCACTGAAGCCTTCCAAAGTCAGCTGACATTTTGTTGTAGGGAATCTTGTATAGAGTCTTTCTCCTATTGATTTCTTATGGCAACAAATCTTTGTCACTCTAAAAATTTTTAAGCCCTTTCTTTGCTTTTACTTTTAATTTCGAAAGGTCAGAAAATTACCTTTCTGTAAATGATTCAGTTTGTGTATGGGCTTTTCCCCTTCTCTAACAGACCAAGAAGAAAAAGTTGGTGTTAAAAGAGTTTCCTTAAGATAACAATGTCCACTTCGCCAGACTTTACGCCTAGCAATGTAGGGAAGATTATCTACATTTCTTTAATGGATCAGATATTTTGTCTGATCTTGCGAGTTGTTTCAGAAACTGAAGAGTTTAAGTTTGTATTGCTATATGTTCTAGCTTGGCTCTTTTCAAGAAAGCTTACTGAAGTTTCAATTTAAAAGTTGGCGGTGGCACTTGTGCCGATCTAGCAGTGATGACGATGTGGCCGTGGACAATTCTTCAGTCCCTTCAACTCCCATCCGCTCCTTCAGATGCCTCTGGACCCCCTCTGAACCCCCTTTACCAGGAGGGTTTGGTGACCGGTCTAAGATGGACAAGTTACTGGCTGGTCCGCATCGGGTGACAACACAGGGCAGAGCAGTTACTCTGTGTTGCCTTTCACACCCTCTATGCTACTGGAAGCTCTGTTAGTTGGCTATTTATGAAGGAGGTATTCAATACCATAAATTTGGGAAGCAACTTCAATAGATGGATTCAATCTATATGTAAAAATCAGAAAGCTCAAGTAATACTAAATGGTGAAAAGATGCAATTTGTTACAATTGGAAAAGGGACTAGGCAAGGATGCCCTTTGTCTCCCCTATTATTTATTACAATATTAGAAGTACTCAACAGAAAAAATTTGACAAGATGAACAAATTCAAGGTGTTAGAATTAAAAACCAAAATTACAAGATTAGGGCATTTGCAGATGATTTGGCCATATCATTCAAAGACCCTTTACAAAATATTTGTATATTTTTAGATACCTTTCAGGAATTTGAGCTGTCTCAGGTTTTAAGATAAACAAAGAAAAAGCATATATAATCACAAAAAAATATGTCAAAGAATGAAGAAAATGAGTTGGAACAGAGAACAAAGTTCACAGTAGTGAAGAAGGCCAAGTATTTGGGGATTGTAATTTCAAAAAATAACTCAGAACTATTTGATAATAATTATAAAAGTATTTGGAAAGATATAAGAATAGAGATGGAAAAATGGGGTAGATTAGAGTTATCATTACTGGGTAGAGTGGCAGCTACAAAAATGAACATATTACCTAAAATGAATTTTTTTGTTCCAAAACTTGCCTATATTAACAAAAGAATAACCATTTGAAGAATGGAACCAGGATTTGTTAAAGTTTATTTGGCAAAAGAAAAAACCAAGAATAAAACAAAAATTTTTAACAGACATTAAGGAAAGAGCAGGATTCAGACTACCAAATTTAAAATTATATTATGATGCTAACTGTCTAGATTGGATAACAGAGTGGATCAACCTAAAGGATCAAAGACTGTTACAACTGGAAGGAAAGGGCATCTACTTTGGTGGGCATGCCTATCTGTGGCATGAGAAGGCCAAAGTAGACAAAGCATTCACCATTCATTGTATAAGAAAGGGCGTCTTAAGAGTATGGGCAAAATAAAGAAGGAAATTATATTTAAAAATCCCCTCTTGGATTTCAGCCCACGAGGCATTTTCTAAGAGGAAAATGCCAAGATTGGGTAAACAGATTACATATAGAGATCGCCTAAATTTCCAAAGGGGTAATGTACAATTTAAATCGGAGGGAGAATTAAAGGTGCAAGGTTTTACTACCCATTGGCTGTTATTAAAACAACTAAAAGAAAGGTTCAAGAAAGACAACAAGTTAGAAGGATTTGAAATTAAAGATAAAGAGATAAATAAACTTTTAAATTTGGAAGTAAGTCATAGAGTGTGGAAAACATACAGGATTTTATTAGCTATCATTGTGGAACAAGAAACAGTAACAGATAGCATGATAAAATGGGCAAGGAATATTGGTCAGTCTATTACACTGGAACAATGGGTAGGGTCATGGACTCAGTCATGGTCTCTACTACAATCAGTTAGTCTGAGAGAAAATCTTTATAAAATGATCCATAGATGGCACTTAGCTCCAAATAGGTTAGCTAAAATGAGAAAAGGTGGAAAGGACATGTGTTGGAAGTGTGAGTGTAAAGTCACCTTTTATCATGTATAGTGGAAGTGCCTGAAAGCAAAAAAATTCTGGAATGAGATCCACACAATAATTTCTGCAACATTTAAAACTAAATTCCTTCTAACACCAGAGCTATACCTATTAAATATGATCAATTGTCTCCCCAAACTTGATAAATTGGACAAAGCACAAAAAAGAATTTTATTATACATGGTAATGGCAGCAAGGTTATGCTTCACACAAAGATGGAAACAATTGGAGCCTCCAAGTATTGAAAACTGGGCACTGAAACTATATGAAATGTTAGGATATGATAAAATCCGGATATTGACGTCAGAAAAACTTACAACGCAGAACAGAAATGGATGGGAAATGGTAATGCCCATCTGGGAACATATATGGGGTAGGAAGGCGATCTTAAGAATAGAAAGTCTAAGTTAATTAGTCAGAAAAAATACAAGTATTAAAGGATGTGAAAAGGGGATGAAAATCTACATTTCCATTATAGAAAAATACAGAAACTAACCAAATTAATTACTAGTCCTTTGATAATCATCAAAAAAAGATAGATATGACTATGAAAATAAGCATGGATAGGTATTAGAAATTGGTAGTTTTATGTTTTATACTTTACAACTAAACTCTCTGTTAATATTTTTATTTTTGGCAATTAACAAGTAAAGGTTAGGTGATAGTAGACTTGTACATAAAATGAAATAAGTTAGGGAAAATATGGGACATTCAGAGTTATCAGATATAGAAAATGTTAGAGGGTAAGGAATAGATATCTGATCACTCACTTCTTGAGGTGGGTGGGAGGAAGGGGGGAGTGAGTAAGGAGGGAAATGTTAAACATTATTAGAATATATAAGCAAATACTATAAGAATATTTGTTAAAATTGTAGATCTATAACTATTGTTGCAATCTCTCCGCTCACTGGGTTCTTTTATATATTTCAATAAATTTAATAAAAAAGAAAAAAAAGGAAAAAAGAAGTGGTTTTGCCAATTCCTTTCTTTGGAATATAGCCTATAGTCCCCTAGTATGTGTTGTCAGCCTCCCATGTGAGTATTAACTAGAGCTGACCCTACTTAACCTCCAAGATCATACAGGATCTTGTGTCTTCAGGATATTTAGACTTTAGAATGTAATAGGATCCAGAAAGATGCAAATTGTGGCCCTGATCCTAAACCTTCAAAGGATTGTATGAGGTGATTGAGATCTTTCAGATCTTTATAGTGGGTAGTTAGTACTGACGTATGAAAGCAGTAAATCTATTTACCAGAAGTCAGTCGTCTTGACTTTAGGAAATTGGCTTGTGATGAGGAGGGTTTGCAGTGCCACTCCCAGTTTTCTTGCTGTCAGTTCAGCATCCTTTGTCTCTGACATTTGGTTCCTCTGCAGTACTCTCCATCCTGGCCACTTCTAACATCTAGCTCCTTCCCCAACAACACAAAATTTGTCTATTTGGAAGCTTTACTTATATACATTGTCAAAACCTATTAGTTAGACAGAAGAGTAACAGAGTTTTGGTAGGTTTCTGGTTTCAGGTAGTCATTTTTCAAGCAAAAGCAAAACCTGTCCCAGTCTTTGAACCTTACTCTGAAATGAGTCAGGGATAATGAATGTCTTGCATCTTGTAGTGGTAATCTGCTTTGAGAAGGGGTATGGATGTGGGTCTGCATAAATGTGGACAGAAAAACATGATTCCCCAATACTGTAGTTCCATGCTGTGTAGGACAGCATGCAAAAATGTGAAATGTAAAAGCAACATGAAGAAATGTACTGAAATACTTATCAGAAGTGGATAGATGTGTCACCTGCCTATGTACACTAACTGTTTACCCATGGATATGAAGCTTTCCATTTGTTTCATTTAATAAACTGATCTCAGTGTGCTGAAGTTGCTAAAGGACAACCCACATAGAATTCATTACTGTGATTCAAACTGAAAGTTCTAAGTATGTATGCTAGTAGCCAAAAACCCAACTCTTACTCCCAAAGAGATGGGAGATGGAACATCTCAATCTGGAACTATTATTATTACACCAAGACATGGTACTGGCCTAGGCATACAGGAGAAGCATACTACATGAAGTTATGTTTGGAGGGCTAAGTATATTGAGAAAACCACTACCATTTTGAGGTTTCCAGGGCATATGAATCTATATGCTATACATTCAAGTACACACACACACAAATATATATATATATATGCTGTACATTCAAGGACATATGAATGCACAGACTATACAAAATGGGAGAGCTATTGACAGTCTCTCTTCATTTCAGGAATTGTAGTCTCTCAAGCTGACTGCAATTACAATAGTGTTTTTCAGACAAACATTTAAAAAAAATAGCTTTGAGTCAATATAAAGCCTACCAGTATAAGAGGCATGCCCAAGGCAGATCTTTAATAGCCCTACATGTATGATTCATAAATTGTCAGCAATACAAATTTCATACTGATTTTTACCTGAAAATGTATCATCAAACAGAAAAAGCTTAGATATTGAATTTATGGTGTATGTGAGAAGGTTTAGGGCACCTTTTCTTTACTCCATAAATCATGAATCCTATTCTCTCCCAGTTTGGTATTTCTCTGAGGTTCCCATTTTTAGCAGCCACTTTGCTACCTTAATCAACCTAGGCAAGTTCATTTTCACAGCCTTACTCTCTGAGACTCTCTGACTGATTCACTGATTGTGAATCAGAGATACCAAATTAGAAATACCAATTAGAGATACCAAAAAATACGCAGTATATACTCTGCATACATTTTGCCATTGTACTATGGATCTCCCTTCCCAGTTTCAGGCTTGAGACTTGAACTTTACTTTTTTAAATTACATCCCCAAGAACCCCCATAGACAACATGGCCAGGAGTGTGAGCAAAAAACAGCACTCTGCTTCCATATACCTTCTGGGTATAATCTGTTAAGGCTGATATCTTACATTGTCCAGTAAAACAGAGTTCCACAGGTGGAACTCCATTAAAGCTCTCTACCCAATTCTTCCAACTCACTGTTTTGCTCTGATAGCCCCTTGAACAACCATTACTGTAAATAGCAGAGAACACAAAAGATCATAGAAACATCTAGCCATTCCACATAGCCAGATACAATCAATAGCACATTCTGCCAAGTTCCTCCAGCATCCTCTAGAGTTTTCAGCAGATGCTGTAGTCATTCTGCATCTAGATATAGAGAGATATCCAGATGCTTTTCTGAACTTCCAGACTTTCCACCAGAAAAGTGGCTGAGGGGGCTATAACAGCATGAATATTAGCCCATGTTGGGCTTGGTTATTGTACTGTGGTGATGTAATGGTTTAAGTATTGGACTATGACCATTGAGACCAGGGTTTTAATCCCACTCAGTCATTTAAGCCAACAGGGTGACTGGGGCAAATCACACTCTCTCAGCCTCAGAGTAAGGCAAAAGCAACCTCCTCTCCACGAACAAATCTTGCCCAGAAAACCTCATGATAGGTTTTCCTTAGGGTTTGTCTTACAGTTGTGTGCCTCCAAGGGTCGACTTGAAGGCACATAGCAATAACAAAACACAAAATAACAGCGAACACAAGGATAACAAGTGTGTGGAAGAATATGCCAACCTCTGCAACAATAAAAAAACAGCCATACCTAGGGATAAAGTGAACTTATATTTGTATATGTCACCAAGAGGATGGAAGTCTAAAAGTGAAGTCCCATTAGTTTCAAAGGAACTTAATATTTGAACAATTTTTTTCTACTGAAGAAGCAAAGTGAGCCGCTTCATATGATGTCTTGCAATTATGTTTGTAAAAACAACAAAAATGCTTTCTATAGATTATTTTATTTTATTATATTTTATTTGGTTAATAATTTTCCCTGAGAACTTTTCTGTAGACATTGCATATAAAGAAAAAAATAACTGATACCTTCCATTTCTGGCATGCTAGATACATGTTTAAAACTGCTGCCTAATTGATGACCTTAAAAATAGACTTAAAACCACTGCATAGTAGGAGGACATGGTTTGAAAGATCAAGACCATTAAGATATTTCTTCAAGTTAAAACATATAAAATTATGAAAACTATTCTCACTTTTATATATGATGAATGCAGTGAAAATCCAGAAAACTAGACCATTTCTACATGTTTGTAGAACATTTTTTTCATCTTTTAATTTGCTTTTAACATCTGTGTCTGTACTTCCTAGAACCTGAAATTTACTGGAATCATCTTTGCCTACTCCATCAAACATCTCATTGCAATTCAGATGCCATTCACTTATCCTTACTTTAATGAAAACTAAACAGTCAAATGAATTCTCACACTGACATCTGCTCATAAATATATAACTTGAATTTCTGTGAGGAAACATTAGATATATTTGGAAGATTTTTATAGACTTGAGATCAATCCTTCTTTCTATTGCATTTTATGTTGTCTACAGGAATGTCATACTCATTAAAAATAAATAAATAAATAAATGAAGGATCCACCAGCTCCCTACTTTTTCCTATATTGGGAAGCATAAGAGAAGATAGGTCAGAGTGGGGAACATGTCCTGTCAGCTGACAGCAGCTCCCACAGGCATATACAATAGGGTGAGGGATGATAAGAGTTGCATTCCAAGGACATCTGGAGCCCCACCTGTTCCTCATCCCAGAATACTGAAGTCCCACCAGGCCTAATTCCATATATGAAATATTAGATTCTGGATACATGTGCTCTCCACCTATTAGTGCACATAATCATGCCTGACTTAATTAGCAAACCTTGTCATCTCTTCCCTGTGTTTAAAATGCAGACTTTTCATTTCACCTGTTATCAGCAGGAGATCCAAGAAACAGGTATTTAAATTTGGCTCCTAAAGCTGGCATGTGCTGACTAGCTATTTATATTTTCCTCAATGTCAGGTCAAGTTACACTGATTCCAAAAAAGTGAAACAGGTGTTCAGTTTAGCCCCATTTAAATCACATCACTTTTCACTGAATATGTAGCTCAGTGCAATATATAGCACTTTATACCTTATATTTTCATGGAAATCTACCACACTTCCCAGCTTCTTGTGAAATGTGTAGTTGCATTTATTTCTAATAGTAGGGCATTTCTAGTTGTTTTTTTCCTCATTTTGATATTCTGTATTGTAACTGAGTTAAACTAATGTGTTGAGAAACAAAGTAGTTGATTTAAGGATTAATGCCCTGGATCCAGGACTTATCCCAGCTGACACAAAAGGTGGGCTGCAGAGATCTCTCCTTCTCCACAACCTGCCTTCTGCTAACCTACTGCAGCTGCAACCAACCAACAACACCAACCACCTGGTACTGCACATACTGGCCCACAAAGGCCACCCATGTAAATAGAGAAAAACATGGAGGAGAGTACCCTTCTCCAAGCTCTAAGTCTCACACGTCTGCACTGGTACATGGTGGCCTTGTCTATATTCACCAGCCAAAATGGCCCCATCCAGTTGCTCCTCTCCATTTTCTCCAAGGCTAAGCACTGACTGTCCCATGATCCAAGTTCTTCTGGCTACCCTCAGCATCCTCTTTCCTGTCTTGTTTCCAAGTAGGTTTTTACCACAGTGGGCCTCTCCAGATAGTTGGCACTGCCTACTTCTGCTGGGCACTAAATGCTCTTTCCCATCAAGAAAGCCAGCACAATCCCACTAGTGAAGAAGTGACTTCAGGTCCCTTTGTGACACTGCTCTTTCAGGACCTTATCTGACACCAATACCCAGTTCTGGCCACATGCACCAGGTATATGCCCTGAAATTCCATCTACCTAGCCTCTTAATAACCTCCACAAGAAGATTGCATTTTGAAGCTGCTGTAGCAGCCTCTATCCTGAAAGAGAGCCACAAATGTCCCACAGCTGATCTCAACACCACTATTAGCTGGAACAAAGTGAAAGGGTGAATTACACACATGAAAAAAAGAAGGCTGGATCCTTGGGACCACCTATTTATAAACCTGCATAAAGTTTTTGCAGAGCATGAACCTGCTCCCTTCAGGCCATGAAGCCACATAACTGCCCCATGATGTCACCTCACCTGAATTTTAACAGTATACCCATACGTGGCAAATTGCCTAAATTGTTAAATATAGTGTGTGTGTTTGTGTGTGAATGCATGTGTATTTGTGTACACACACACACGTGTGTGTGTTTGTATGTGCATATATGTATGTGTATACACACACACACACATTATGAAACCTGAAAACAGGACCACTAGAAGAGTCGCAGCATTTCTATTGAGAAGCCCAAGCAAATTGCTCAGATGAGGTGGAGTAGCAGGAAAAAAAGGATGCGGCAGCAAGTAGCTAAGCATCAGGAATCCCAATAAGGCAGGGTTGGAAATGCAACCCTGCACAGGCAGGCCCCTCAAAGGGAAAGAGATTAGAAACTTGGGCAGAGGGGAGCTCAATAGCTCCCAAGTCCTACTCCCCCCAGTGACCAACCAGCTAGAAACATCCAAAATAAAAACCTTAGGGGAATGCCCCTGATAAGCCCTGATAAGGCTATTGTGTAGTTCTTGCTTCACAAGAATGACTGGGGCTAGAAGGCCCCAAAGTCCATTGTTGTCAAACACTCCTCAATTGGACTGCCCATTGTCATCACTGCTTCTGCCACCTTGTCTTGTCCTGATGACTTTGCTGCTGTTGCTCACTCACTCTCCATCACTGTTTGCTCACTCGCTCTCTGCTGCCTCTCTGCTGATGTTACTCCAATGCTGCCACTTTCAGAGAAGATTCCCCCACCACCACCACCACTAATTAAATTAAGAAAAATAAATCAGGCCCATCTCTGGTCCTCTTCCTTCTTCACTGGCCACTGCCTGGCCAACTAAGGACAGGTCACAGCCTGATTTCTGAGCATTACAAACTGTCTCCTGACGCCCTTCCACAAGTAAGGAAAGGAACGGTTGTCCCCACTATGCCTCAGCCCCTTCCCACTTTTGCCTAAACCTAGCAAAGGAGGGCAGATGAAGTATTCTCTCAGACTCTCATTCCCATACTGTAATATTTCACAAAGAGGTGTCAGGCTTTATATGACTTTCAGGCTATCTAACAGAATGTATCTCCCCATATTAGCCTTCCTGGATCCTGAGATTTAAAGGGGACACCCTTCTTTCATCCCCATTACCCTCATAGGTACAGCTGGGGTAAGCATGAGAGAAGGCCTTCTCAGTTGCTGGCCATAGTCCTTTTTCTTTCTTTTCTTTTTTTAAAAAATTTAGACAGGCTTTTAGGACTTAAGAATTTTAAGGACTTAAGAATTTAAGGCAACTTTGTTTAAATTTGTGCTCTTTTAACCCTTTAAAGTTTATGTTTTGAATTGTTTTAATATGATTAACAGTTTAATTAACAGTTTAATTCTGTTTCAATGTTGACTTTTTGTATATTTTTAATTATATTGCAATTGTTTTAATTTGTAAGCCTTCTTGAGTCCCACAAATAAAGATGATAATGGTGATGACTATTTCTACTACTGCTACTACTACTCCACAGGCATTTCTATTGATGTTTGGAAATGGTATGGGTCTCTTCCTGTCGAGACAGAGGCATAGCTTAATGCCTGAGTGCAAGAAGCACAAATAAGCCTTGCCAGCTAATAGTAAGAAAAGGTTGGTTGCCTCTCATTTTTCACAAGAGGCAGAATCATGAGGAAGTCCAAAGGCAGCAGTGGTGCTGCTCATTCATGGCACACAGGCCAGATCAGGGCAGGATAAATGGAGACAGGAAGCCCCCATTTGTGCACCAGCCAGTGGCCCTTCCCCTCTCAATCCAATTAGCTATCCCAGTGGTTCTTGAGAACATCTATGGAAATTGCCTTAATATTCTCCATTTCTAGATGCAGAATGCTAACTGAAACCTGCTTCATTATTCAGGAACTCTTCTGAATGGCCTGAAGCTTACCAAACCTGAATTTAAGTCGAGCTTTTCAGTTTTACCGTCTCTGGAATGTTTGGATTAATATGGTAAAACTGTATACTTTTCCTTCTGAAGAATACTTTTGCTGGGAGCATAAAAACTGTGAAACAACCACTTATAAGTTGAATTGATGCTTCATTTCTTACTTTTCATGTTTTTCTGCAAAGAATGTGACAGTTTTCTTTTGCATCAGTGGGGACATGTTCTCTTATATTCCTCTAAATTTGTCCTTGTTTTTTTTTTAACATTTTACACAATACCCAATACTCCTGTCAGGTCTTCTGTTACAAGAGAGAAACGGAAATGACACATCAGGAAGAAAGTGAATTCAAAATGTGAACTAAAATACTGTCTCTGGGTCTCACTTGATTTCACACTGGAGACCAGGTTACTAAAATGAACATTTTCCCCTCCCAAGTACCTTTAGTATTGAACTACGGTATATTGTTTCCTATCAGTTTCTTGCTGTGAGGCAGTAAAAGCTTTTAGAAATATTTGATGTATATATATTTTAAAAAATCTTGCCTACATGAAGGCCATTACCATACATATCACCATTTTTTTTCCAGCAGGAGATGAGAAGGTTTTATGCATATGAAAAGACACTGCATTTTTAATGCACCAAAATCTTGTGGATGAATATTATTTGAAAATGAAAGCATCTTTTTTTAAAATGAATTGACAGCATATCTGATTAAAAGCAACACAGGTGATAAATAACTTCCTTTCATGTATGCAATGATGTTCATGCTCCCTCTTAAATGAGACCTCAGTAACCTTCAACAGGCATGCTCCCCAATTTTTTGAGCACCCAAAGGTAATTTTTCAGGTGAAAAACACTATCACCGCATGTGAATTTTAAGTATTTATTGTTTTTATGGCATTGTGTTTTATGCCACTCTGTTTTACACATTTCATATTTTATGTATTTTAAGACAAGATCTGTTATTTTTGCTCATCCTGGTTAATAATAATAATAATAATAATAATTATATTTTATTATTATATTTTATATTTATTATTATTATTATTATTATTATTATTATTATTATTATTATTATTATTATTATATATTATATATTATCATTATTAAAGACTGTAACATGCTGTTTCACGAGCAATCAACATTTTCCAGAAAACAGTTGGTAAAGTACAGATGCAAAATAGGAACTTTTTTTGTGCTTCTGAGTGTGGTTTGAGCATTGGATTACAACCCTGGAAACCAGGGCTTGATTCCCTGCTCAGCCATGAAAATCCACTGGGTGAGCTTGGGTGTATCACACACTCTCAACCCCAGAAAATCTCATGACAGGGTTGCCTTGGAGTCACCATAAGGTGAAAATAACTTGAAGGTGCACAATGACAACAGACTAATAAAAGTCAGCCACAAGCCAAATAAATAAATAAATAATCTCTAAACAAGCAATGATCCCTTCCAAACAGTGTATTTCAAAATAAGTTAGGGGTGAATTAGTGGTTAATCATCCCTTATTGACTGTGTCAATCAATTAATTAATCTTACACTGAGCCCAGAAAACTAATCTGAGCTATATCTTATTGACTTCTAGCATTTAAAGCTCTTGTACTGTCTGTTTTCTTTCTTCTTCTTTTTTAATGTGATGGGGAAGATTCATATTTACTTCTGATGAGATAGGCAGCAGCGTAGTTGAGAAGCAAGACTAACTCTTAATGTCATAAATTCATCACACAGTCTTTTATACTATAAGCAAAAGACACACATTTCTGCATTTTTTGTACTGAATGTGTAAATAAGAAGCCATGGAAATGAAATATCTGAAATCTTGTCAGTGCTTTTATTTAGCATGCAGAAGCTGTTTATGCTGGAATGCTATTCTTAGCCTCCTGGACCTGTAACTGCCACAGAAATTGAAGGTCACTGAATATTCAAACAGACTTGTGGTCAATCCTTCAAAAGTTTATAAAACTTTGTACAAAAAATGAAGTTCAGTATTTTCGGGAACATCATTGTAAAGTAGCTATGTTTCCATAGGCAGATAGATTTTAGTTGCAACTATAAATTAGCAGAAGTCTGCAACTATAAATTAGCAGAAGTTCATACACTTTGCCCAAATCTTTGATTTGCTGTTAACCTGATGGAACATGCAAAATGTGGACAAGAGAATCTGCACATTGAAAGTCAGTGCTTTCTACCATTTCACTGGACCACAATTTAAACTATGCCTTGTGCTTCAGAGGAACAACATGGGTACATTACATTTATAGCCCCAAAGGCTATGTGTTCTGTTGGCTGAGAAGGTCCACATATTCACTGTGCTACAATGTACACAAAAATACATGATCCATTTCTGCAATAAAGAACTTTTTCCAGATCTGGTCTAGCTGCATGATTCCAAGTTCAGTTATAAAATCTCATTTCTTACTGATAGGGTCTATCAACAGGAAAATCCCTCCCTCCTTCCCTACCCTAAATAGTATAAAAAATATCCCCCAAATCTGCTTCAGAATCTAAAAATCCTATGTGGTCGGATATGTTTGCTAGACACCAATAACCTTATTTCACAGGAGCTGTTGTCATTTGATCAAGGGAATTTTGATTAGCTATGAATTGAGGATAAAAGAAGGATATGCATTAACTGAATGTCAGTACAATTTCTTAGAATTATTACAGTAATATAATTTCAAGACCTTCCCATCCCTCCCATCACTCTGCTTCATCATATCCCACACACCTTTATTAAGAATGCATTTATAAATGCATTAGAACTTAGATAGAAGTTAGATAGAAATTAGATAGAAGCTACACAAGAGTCCTTTGCAACTACTATTACTTTTACAGTTCCCCCCCAAAATAGCTTCATATTGAGAATATGGATCTAATTTTTTCCCCTGTCAGTATATTCATAATACGCTTCACTGCGTATGACAGAAGTTTCATTCCTTGTCATACAGTTCTTATTCCAAACTCCAGCTGTATAAAACATAAATATTTTCTGTTTTCCTCAAGTAGGACTAGAGACTCAAGCAGAAATTTTCAAATCTCAATCCATTTTGTCTTTCAGATGACAGGTATTGCCAAGGAAACATCTGCTATAGGGCTTAACCTCTCTTAATGGAATTTGCTGAATTTGCTGAATTCCCAGGCAAAAAGTAAGAAAACAACAGAGGGAATATATTCCTGTGATAGTTAGCTGTGCGCAACCCAATATTTCTCAAAAAATGTTGGATAAAGTGGTTTGCAAGCTCCAGCAACTACTCAACCCAGTATTAAAGACAAAAACAAACAAACTGAACAGCACTGAAAGATGTGGAAAAGGACTAAAGAAGGCAAGTTGAAAAACGGACATCATATGTTTTTCCTATACAAATATATGGGCTAGCATGTTACACTGGAAATATTCCAACTTATTATTTTGAACATTTATGAGTTTTTGCTGTTAAACATTTTGGCTTGGATCCTATTGCCTGTTCAGGGGCAAGACCTGTTCCACTTAAATAACACACCAAACACCAATAAGAATTGGAAGAAGAAGGCCAAATTTTTATTGGTTACAGCTGCTTATAGGATTGGTATCTGCATCAACCAAACCATCGATGAGCCTGCCATCTGGACTTCTGCCAGGATGACAGGTTAGAGATCCACTGGGCAGATGACTTCTTCTGCCCCCACCCCACCCCACCTGCCATCAGAGTGCAGAAAAGGCAACCGGACATGGCCTTTATGCCTCATACCCCTTGAGTCCCATAAGGAAATCTCCATTTCTATCAATATCCAAAAACTGAGAGCTGATGTCCTGGATCCAGGACCCATGCCAAAAGCCTCCCAAAAGTTGTAAGAAGGTGACTGTCGAATTACATAGATGGCACACAGCTGAGTACAAAACAAACAGGCTAAACACATGCCAAATAAGAGGGTGGCTGGGTCAACATTTGTAGCATGAATGCTTTTGCTTGCAGGGAAGCTAGGAATATATACTAACCACTGGACCTGCATGAAAACCTGCATCTGGGTCACTCAGGCCCCTCTTGCCGGCCAATGAAGTCAACCCTTGGTTGAAACTCATTGGCTTAAACACTTCCACCCAAGTCTTTGTAAGCTGAGTAGGTCCTTGGATGAAAGAAGATGGCAAACTGCCATTATGGGTGAGTGCAGGCTCTCTGCTCCTGCCCTGAGGTCACAGATAATGCCACATGTATGAGTCACACAGCAGTCTTATAGTCCCACTGCAGCAAACCTTTTTGGATTAAATGCTGAATGGTGAGTCAACACTTATAAATCCAACTGATTCAATGGTTTTCTTCTAGGATTGTCTTTGGCTTTGTGAACAGAAGGTCATGTTCATATGTGAAAAAGCTTTTCCTGACAAAACACAAGATCTTTGTCATAGAAAGAGCACTGAAATCCAGGATGGTGCTTCCATTTGCACAAGACATGGCACAATCTTTTGCGCAAAGTCTTCAGGTATCATGTACATAGCAATGCATAGAATGGGATTGTGACCAGAATTTCTTCTCCTAAACCATTGTGCACGATCATTCAAAATCCCTTTGCCAACCATGTCCCTTTTATTTATACACATATATATCATTTCAGTTAAAAAAATGTTTATATGCAGTACACACATCCAACTGATCAGACCCCACCCCCAAAGTGAAAGCAAGACTTGTAGAACTTCCCTCACACAAATGTTCACTCTGGGGCAAACTCCAGAGTGAATATTTGGTTAAGGTTTAATCCTTAATCCATATTTATGGGATTATAAACTGTGGGTGAATAGAGGTGACCATCTACAGATTTGTAATTTACAGAATGTAGCTTCCTAACATGCTGCTTGTTTTTCCTGTGTTGAGAAGAATTTTACCACAAAACCACATAGGTCAGAGTGAATACTGGAATATATTTGTCAGAAAGATTTATGTGACTTTCTTTTCCCCCTAATGGAGCATGAAGCTTGGGTAGTACAGCGTGGACTCATTCTGGCTAGTCATACCACAGGCGTAGTCACAGATGTGATGGCATCGAGTCACCCTATGAACAGGATGCCGGGAACAAAAGAAAATGGAATTCCAAAGAATGTTACCAAGCAATTCCAAATGCATATCATGGTAAGTTACCTTTCAGAAAATGGTGGTCTGTATTTTTCATTCTTTTTTGCTGAAAACTTGATGTGTGAATAGAGTCATGCATCACTATGAAGGCAAAGACTTTCATATTTGTTTCAATAAAGCTTCATATATATAACCTGTTACCCTAAAACTGTGGTACATTGGCAATTAAGAACTGTGTCTAGGAGCTGCAATCCTGTTATATTCCCTTACCTAAGCATATAGAATATAGGATCAATTCAGTTTAGATACATAAGAATTGTATTCCCAAAGATTCTAGCCAACAAGTATGCTCTTCTGCTAGAGAAAGGCATGATTAAAACTTTTCACAACAATTTGTAGGTTATATCATCACCCTCTAGAACACATTGTTCTGTTTTTCCATTCTATCAATTAGGTATAATTTAGGAGTTTTGATGCCTCCCCCTGCCCTTGTTTTCATTCTCTAGTGGGACCTGGGTGCCTCTGTGACTTTTCAACATCAGCAAAACTGAAACATTTGACTTCCCTGTTAAAAGAAATAACGTCTCATACTCTATTAATATTTGATTCTACAATGAATAATTCCATATTGGATATATTGAACACCTGCCATGTTTCCATCTAGTCAGTCTTCCTCCTCCTCCCCCTCTTCTGCTTCTGTTTCTGTTTCTTCCTTTTAAAATAACACTAAGCAGAACATTGTCATAATACCTTTAGAGAGAAGAAAGACAAAAGGATTACAATGTATTCATTAACATAAAATTGCTAGGGTAAAGGTTGGCTATGTTTTGTCAGAAGAGGAAGAGAGAGAAGAGCTTGCTTGACGAAAAAAGAAGCTAAGCTTATCTAAACTGTTAAGTGGTAAAAAGCAAAGTACACTTATGAAATATTTCTGTATGTATTGAACATACATCTGAATCTGCTATATATGAACCCTTTATAAATATTCAGTATAGATGAAATTGAATAGAAGTGGGGAGAGAGGATGTATGGCAACCTTGAAGGAGTCTTTACCCTCAATTTATATGTTTTCATTATGTGGATTAATTTCCATACATATGCATAGAAAACACACACACACACACACACACAGATTTATACATACTTATTTATGCACACATATATTATAAAGATAAGAATAATAAGGTAAGAGAACATCAATTAAAAATAATAGGAAGGTGGTATAGAGTACCACTTCAACTATAAATATAAATAAGAATTTGTCCCCAGAATTTTGGCTCTACTGTGAGGGGAAAAGGGACTTATATCCATATGTGGTGGGATTGCACTAGAATATGAAGATTTTGGAAGAAAATAAAACAAGAAGTAAATAGAATATTGGGAGAGATTTTAGAATTGAATAAAGAAATATGTCTAACCTTAAATGTTAAAAATGTAGAACTAATTAAATATGAAGAATATTTAATAAAATAATTATTAAAAGTGGTGCAGGCTGTCACTGCATATGCCTGCAAGAAACAAGAACAAAATGGGACCTTAGTAAATGGAAATATTACATATCAGAACATATGATGTTTCATTATTTATTTGACAAAAGAGAGGTTTATATGGGGCAATTCAAGGAGGAGTCTTAGTTTAGGAATTGGAAAATATTCATTGAGAATGCAAAACAGAGGGAGAAGGGTACAACAATGTAAATAAGACAAGTAAGGTGATATTCCACATGAGAGGTTAATGAGAATAATAATAAATAATTAGACTGTTCCCTGGAGAGGATGAGAAGGAGAGGGCAATAAAAAAAGAAGGGGAAAATATTTGAGGAGTTACAGCTGAATTAAATAACTGATCATACCATGGAACATATTAAATATATTAGAAGATATAGTAACATTGTTATAATATCATTGTATTAGTGTTGTAACAGTTGTTATTTTTTTAAAAAAACACTTATTAATGCATACAGAGCCTTCCTATGATCAGGACTTTGGGTGGCTAGTAACACATGCTATGACAGGAAAGAGCCATGTGCCATAGTGCCATATTCCTTTTATCACTTTGAATCTCTGCAAAGGATTGATTGCAAGATTATTGGTCTTTCCAGCCCTAGTGTCAGCAGCCCACGGCCTGCAAGACACATGTCTTGGTCTTTTTAGAAGATGCACTAGGATTCACACTGCCCCTGTATGAAATACACCATGGTAAAACACATGTGTGAGAGTTGTATACCTTGTTTTTAATAAGAATCATGACCCTGGAAGCCAACAGAATGTGTGATTTCTTAAAAACAAGATGTATACATTAGGTATGCTTTTTATGTGGAAAAATACAGCAAATCAGAATCAAGAGCAAAAAAAACCTTCATTTTTGTAATCTTCTTTCTAAGCAGCATTATATTTTTTGGAGTCTAGATCTTAGTTTAACATAAACCCATTTTGCATGATCATTGTTATTAATGTGGATTAAGGAAGGCGTGGAGAATATGCTTGTCCCCCACCCTTCTTTGTCCAATCTGTTGCCCTGTATATGTGGAGGCTCTCAGTGCAATTTAGAATTCTAGTTTTCTGAAGTTCCAAATTCTATGAAGAACATCCCTGAGTAGAAAATGATTTCCTCTTCAAATTGCTTACAGAATCAATGATGGAAGAATCAGATTTCACTAGTCCCACTGTCTGTATGTTTACTTAATCCACATAGATAATGACCAAAGAAGAGCGCCGAGTAAGATTGAAGATGGGTATAACTAAGATGGATTATAGACAGATAGACAGACAGCTTCCAATATTACTTCTCTCAAGTTACCAAAAGGATGCAGTAAATTACTAAAGAACTAACTAAAGGACTGGCAAATAAAAAATGAACAAAATGTTTTGGCTTCTCACTTCTTCATTTGCTAAAGATGAAACTGAGCTGCATCCAAGATGGTAGTTGAGAACAATTGCTTTGTAACATTCTTCAGCTGATAATGACTTTATCCTCAAGATTGAGGATGTCTGGTGTTAAAGTTTTCATTCCATTAAACCAGAAATTCTCTTAAATGCCTTAAAGAGATAGAATATCAGTAACAAACAGGGACAAATCAGAAAGACTATGATGTTCAAAGCTGAAATGCCTGGCCACTGTCTACTTCAGCTCCCTGATCAGGATTGCAGACTTGCAGTGGTTTTTCCCATGTAGTGCAGATGGGATCCTCTATGTCTGTGTTCAATCACATAAATAATATTGAAGGACTGGCAAGCAATTTTTTGTTAAGTTATTGGGTCCTCTAGTCACTGTGGTTCTAAAAGTAACAGACTGCTTAAGATACTTACAGGTGATACAGTGCTTTGAATCACAAGGGTGTAATCCTGGATTGCTGACTTTTTCCCCCAGAACAGCTTTTACCAGAAATCTCTATAGAGTTATCAGCTGGTGGAAAGCTACAACTGCAAGAGCTATCTTTGCTATCTTTGTCAGGCAGTTTGGACAAAAGGGACAATTAGGTTTGTAGACCAAAACCCTAACAGTCCCCCAGGAGACCATAGAGGGCCACCTTGCACTGTACCCTCCATAAAACAAAACAAAACAAAAACTGTGCCTCCAAATGCTCTCTGGAGAGTGTGAGTAGCATTTTTACCATGTATTGCCCTGATGGACTTTTTCTACTCTTTCTTTCTTTCTTTCTTTCTTTCTTTCTTTCTTTCTTTCTTTCTTTCTTTCTTTCTTTCTTTTAAAGGCTTCTCGTGCAACACTTGCCAAAAATTACCCCCATGCCTCCTGCAGTACATTTGGTGGTATTTTGGGCCAAAACTTTTTTTGGTCCTGGGTATTGCATGAATTTCATGGGTTACACTTTACCCACCCCTACAGTAAACCCATAGACATGACTAGATAGCTCTGTAAGTCCGTGGACCTAAACCTGAGTTCAGTTTGATGCTGCATATAAATTGTAAAGCTGGGTCTTACCAAGGAATGAACAACCCATTTTAACATCCACTCTGCTATTAACATAAGTATTAATCCTAACTTATGGTAAAAAAAACAACAACCCTGAAATATATTCTGTATTTTATAAATATATATAATTAAGGCAGATCACAAAAGCCAACCTTATTTTTCATTATTATTAATACTGCCATTTGTATAGTGGAAAAAGTTGAACTTTTATAAATAGCCATATGACAACATAGAAGAAAGATTTATCTGAATCATTCATGAGTTACAACTTTATACTAAATTTAAATATGTAATATTACAAAGAGGTGTCTCCCTTGTGAATTGATAATGCACGATGCAATAGCTCTCCAGATTTCCAATATATTTTTATGATTCTTCCTACGTTTTTGATATGTGACTAACTTTAACCAAGTAAACCACTTCCCAAATTTATCCAGCCATTCTCTGTTTTCTTCCTGGCCCTATTTTAATTTACCCTTGTTTTGTGAATACAAACCATGCTGTTAATAATAAGTACAAGACTGGGGCCCTTTTCATACATTACCTTTTTGCAGCGCTGAGGTGTGGGAATCACACGAGCAGCCTCTTGTGAGAGACTCTTGCATCCTCACTGCTTCAGCTCTGCAGCCACTGCCTGCTAGTGAGCAGGCAGTGTGAGAGCTCCTCCTCTTCCTTCCACAGTGCAGCCTGGAATTTTCCCAGGCTGTGCTGGGGCAGGAAGTGCGAGCACCACAGCTCCGGAGGCTCCACACACACGGTAAGTGTGCACGGGGCCCTGGAGCAATATGCAATTGAGCATCATTTTAGGCTAGAAGCTGAAAATGAAATAGTGCACGATCGGCACCTGCTGGCCCTGGCAGTATCACAAAATTGCGAGGATGTCATGTGGATGGCTCCTCGCAATTGTGCGATACTCCAGAGGCCCTTTCACATGGCAAATGCTGTGTGAAAAGGGCCTGGCTCTTCCAGTTTTACCAAGATGATAGGTTTTATATAAATGAGCAAAAAAATAATAATACTGGGCCACATTATATGTGATTTTGACATTAGTAATGTGTTAATAACCATCCAAACTATACAAGGTCTGCTATACAGGAACCACATCTAGAAGAAACTTTTGCTATCAGTCTTTTGACCAGGTATCCTTAGTTGTAGACTGAGGTAGGAAAAGTGTGGCCCAGGGACCATAGGTACCCCAAGACAATTTTGAGCCTACCTTGGGCCTTGTCTGTGTCAAAAGCTAGACAATAGCTGTGGCTTTTCTTTGTATGTTTTCACTAAGTTCTTTTCACTAAGTTATTTATTGATTTTATGATTTAGTCAAGATTCTCTGTTTACTCCATATTTTATTATTGATGCCTGATGCATTTTTTTGTTGTAAAGGCATAAGACTGCTTTAATAAATAAATTAATAAAGAAAATTCTTGATCCAGTTGACAAATTTCACAACAGAATGTATACAAGCAAAAAGTCATATAAAACTGTTAAACTGCATAAACAACATTCATAAAAATGAAAAAATTCTCAATACACAAATCTAAAATTAATCTGGATAATGTTCAATGTTTTCAGCAAGAATGCAGTTGCTTATTCTGTTGTTCCTTTTTCATCAGGCAGAAGAAAAGAGGCACAACATTCTGGTGATCTTGCTGAATACAAAATAGTCAGTGGATTAACACAGATCTCAGTAAAAACGATAAGACAGAAAAATATCACTATCTATTTGAATTTCTTTTCAATAGAAAGACATGGACCTACATTTAATCATTAATCAATTCAAGTAATGACATTGAATGGGAACATGGTCAGCCAATACTTATGTAAGTTCAGTCAGCTGAATACAGTACACTTCTGAAGTTGATGCTAACAATTTGACATAGGCCATTAGTTGATCAGAATGGAGTATTGTCATGTTCTATAGGCTGCATAAAAAATGAAGTACCAGTAAAATATAATGTTCAGTTATGTAAGTGTTAATGTAAGTAAGGTAAGTAAGTAAGTAAGTAAAGTAAGTAAGTAAGGTAGTTTGAGCTATGTGGTCGGTTGTGGTGGAGAAAAGACTGTTCAGAGTGCTGGAGGTGATTCATGATTGGCTATAAGTTTGAAAGAGAATATTTTAAAATTGGGTAGTGACAGTTAACACTTGTAATTGAAATGGGAGTTGGATTGTGACTTTTATATGGTATGGGAACTAAAAAGAATAGGATCAGCATCCTTATTCTGTTTAGATGGTAAGAGGATTTAAAACAGGTAGACTTAACTGGATAGGTTAAGCAGGGCTTGTCTATATGAGCAACAGGAACTTATATAAAAGTGTTTATCTTGGGGTATAGCTATGGTGCTGCAGGAAAAAATAAGGGCATTGCCTCCCCAAATCATCATCATCATCATCATCATCATCATCATCATCATCATCATCCCGCTTTTCCCCAAAATTGGTAATCAGCAAAGCTTACAATGTAAAAGAACGATACAATTAAAAACATATTTTTTATATATTTATTTTTATTCAACAAGACAATGGAAAGGAAGGGGAAATAGGTAACAGAGATGAGACAAATAAGCAAGAGAAAGGTAAAGATGGAAAACATACATTTCACATAATAACATAGCATATAACATATATGCACTTTGAAACCTAAACAACAACATTTCAATGATGTACGCAAAACATCCATCTGCACTTTCAAATTTAGAATACAAGTATATTGCTCCATCCACCATACATTTCGAAACAGTGTCAACCTGTTACAGAACAGAGATAGAAACCCACGGATTAAGGAAAAACGTTTATTGTAGCCGGCACAATGTCTCAGTGGGATCGTTCCCAAAAATCTGAGCCCCACCTCTTCATCTGCACAACGATTTATACATTTTCCAGTACAGTCATCACATGTTCAAGGAAGGAAACTGATACGTACAAAGGTTCCCACCATTTTCTAGTGTAGTCTTACAAATGTTGCAAAGTAAAGGAAGCATAGCGAGCCACATTCCATCCTCCCTAACATTCTATCTTACAGAGTTCTATTGTATTCCTTTCAAACACAGAGGGACTTCAACTACAGAGAAAATTAACCGCTTTCCCCTCACACCTAGAGGTCATCTAGGCTGACCCACCACAAACCTAACAATGTCGCACATTTATAAAAGTCCATAGTACACTGGCCAACACGTTAATATAGTGACCTTCCCTAGCACGCCAAATCTTAATCAGTTCAACATTACAAGAACAAGTACTTTAAAAAACAATCAAGGGCTTAGGGCTACACAAAGAACAATTGACAATTGACAGATATTTATAAAGAGGGCCTCCCCCTCTGATGACAAAACAGTGTAGTGTTATTTTTTTATCAATCCCCCTCCGAACTTAAAAATGCGACTATATGTATAAATATACATGAATGTGCATATCTGTATACATTCATATATATACATACATACATATACATATTATATATATATATATATATATATATATATATATATTTACCTGTATACTGGTCAGTTTCACTTTCCATATATGTATATTTATTAGCCAAATTTATACAGAAAATTTCCTAGTCTCATAATCGCGGAGTAGCCACTTCCATGAATGGTTTTCTATAACCACCCTCTCTGAGCCCCTATTCCTAGACTTCCCACTTTAAATCTCCTAATAGGTGAGTTCTCAAACATATTTTCGTCTTGATCCATTAATCAATCCCAGTTTTGATATATAAATACTCCAACAATGGTTGCCAAGTTTCCACGAATTTACCATCTGGTTTGTTTTCTATCATACAGGTGAGTTTTTCTATCCCAGCAATTTCAGCCAGTTTCTCTAACCATTCTGTCTCGAGTGGTATCGACTCTTTTTTCCAATATCTGTCAAGGGTAATTCTTGCCGCTGTAACCATATGCCACATCAATCTGCCGTATTTTTGTTCTATTTTCTTATCCAGATGGAAAATACTCAACAAGAAAAATTCTGGTTTTAAGTCTATTTTGACTTGCAACATTTTTTGGGTTTTAGAACAAATCATCTTCCAAAATTTCTTAACCTTTTGGCACCCCCACCATTGGTGGAAAAAAGTACCAATCTCTTTGTCACATTTCCAGTACCTGTCCTTAGCACTTTTAAACATTTTGGCAATTCTCACAGGTGGGAGATACCACTTAAACCACATTTTCAGCACATTCTCCTGCAGTATATAAGATCGAGTGAATTTAAGACAGTTTTTCCACACCATTTGCCAATCATCTAAATATATATTATGGCCTAAATCATGTGCCCATTTAATCATGTATTCTTTGGTGGTTTCTCCTTCCAGATCAATCCCCAATATTATTTGTACATTTTCGACAGCAGGTGGGTATCCCCACCCTGCCACTGTTTTTCTAGAGAAGGAAGTTCCAAAGCTTTACCACCACTTTCCATATCCTTTTTGAACCTCTCTTTGATCTGGAAGTAGGGAAACCACTGTATAGCAATGCCCTCTTGTTGAAGCTGTTATTGGTCTTTCAGTTTGATTGCCCCACCTTCTAAATATGCTAGATCTTTATAAGTAAACTAGTGTCCCTCTCTCCTTAAGCCTTTTATCTGAAGTGCTTCTGCTGAACTGGGCATGACTGATTCCTCCCCACAGCCCCCAAGGCCCTTAAGGGGACCCCAAAATCTTACAAGTGCAAGGGAGATGTTGGTAACTGCTATCCCAAATACAGGACCCATGCCAACCATTCCGTACAGGTTGTGACATTTGGCAAATTAAAAAAAAGTACATTTACAGCAATATACACATACAGATAATACAATCTGATACCATAAAAACAGGAGCAAGTAGGAGGGATGATGTGCCAAAGAAACTGACTAAGAGTCCAGAAAGCAAGATAAGTTATATCCCTCTACACCCAACCAAAGCTTATACCTAGATCACTCTGGCCAGGCTCCAACAGCCAATAAATTCAAACCTCATCTCTGCAGAATCATGCCAAACCTCACAGGTCAGGTTCTTCTTCCCATCACTGGGAAGAAGAACGTGGCAGCCCATCATGAAGGAGGAGGCTGCTACCATGTCACTCCTACCCAACTCCACAATATTCCCACAAAGTAAGTTGTGGAGTTCCTTGTATGTACACATATAGGAAAAAGAATCTTCTCAGAAAGAGTTTTGAATAAGGAAAACTGACTTTTGGTAAGCAGGTTTATTGCTTTCATACATCAATTCTAACTGACCACTGTAAAGATCTGAAAGACCTGTATCTCCTCACCAAAGGACATGATTTGCATCTTTCTGGATCCTATTACATTCTATCCCACTGCCACAGCTGTATAAACATGCTTTATAATCTAAGGCTTTAATGTCACTCTATGCTGTATCTGAACAGGTGGGTTTATAACCACAAAACCTCATGTGAAAATAAAAATCAGTAACTCTTAAAGGTGCTGCCATATTCCATTCCCCTCTTTCTTCCTCCTTTTTATGTTGCAAGAGACTAAACATGGCCATTCCTTTGAAAACTTTCTCAACCCCAATTTATCTACTTCTGAACAGAGTTATTCCCAGGAAATGTAATTAGAATGGCAGACCAATGTCTAACCCAGAACTTTTATCCATTTGTTTATGAAAACTATTCTTCTCTTAGGCCATTTCCACATTATACTGTTTTAGTGTTATTATTCCACTTTCAACATCCAGTGGAATTATGGGGTTTGTAGTTTACTAAAGCCAAAGAGCTCTCCTAAATCCGAAATTCCCCTCCCTAAACTGCAAACCCCAGGATTCCATAGGATGTTGAAAGTGGAATAAAAATACTAAAACAGTGTAGTCTGGAGATGGCCTTAGAATGTTAGCAAATCTATTGAGTCTTCAGGTCGAATGCTCATGGACTCAAACGAGAATGTTTGAGGATTTTATATCTATTGTCCCAGTTTATTGAGGGTGTAACAAGCCCATCTGCACATTTTCAGTATGGTTCAGTGGCACCTGGGAAAGAAAAAAAAATGCAGATTAGGTGGACAGATATGTAGGAAGGACTAGCCAAAAAGCAATGAGGAGAAAATCACTGGAAGAATTTTCGACAGCTAAACATTTTTGTCACTTCATTCATATAAATACAAAAAAGGAAATAGAATGTGTAGGCAGCTGGAATGAACCAAAAGAAGCCCATGGGCAATGAAAGAAAAATCAATAGCTCAAATTACCTTCATTACAATAGTACACAGACACATGTAGCAATACTAAATATTAAATATTGACTGTGACATGCCTCAAAGGAAATATATCTACCTATTTGGGTGGAAAGCTAAGCATGCTCTAAGGACTTCCAAACCAATCCACCCCATGAGATTGCTCCTCCTTATGGCAATCATTGCACTACAGTCAAAGACCTGATATGTGAAATACCAGTTGCATATTTATGAAGTCCATCATTTCAGCTTCCCAGTGGATTCAGTGTCATTTCAATCATTAAATTGCCTCCAGAAAAATGCAGTAATAAATGGAAGACTTATTCTTCCAATGTGATGTTTCTGAATACTCAGAAAATGCCAAACATAATGAAACGCTTCCAAATGAAGTGTTGCATTGTCTCCAGTTTTACAGTAAAAAATGAATTTATGAAGACAAAGTAGACTTCTTACTGAATTTTACTGAAAACTAAATTTAAGTTGAATTTTTAGGATCCTGCACAGGTGAAAAACCTTTGGGATTATGTAAGAAGTTTGAAATAACCCTATTAACCTCAGAAATAATTTTCAAGTGGTTTTCACATACTGTACCTCTAAGTTGGTAGTAAATTCCACTTAACATGAAATGTGAAACAAATTTAAACATCTGAAAAAAGCTGAGAAGAGTCAGTGACACTTCCCAAGAAGCTTTTTAAAACATTTTTTACACAAAAGATGTTGTACTTTAAAAGTTTTACATCCTCACCAGTTGTATTTTATGCCAAGATGCCAGGAAGAATAACCCAGCTCCTCTATTCATGTTTCCCACTCCTGGAGAGGTTATATTGGTAAGTACAAGGGACAAAAAATTTTTTAATGGTCCCACATTTTTGGAGTTAGCTCCCATTTTGGAAATAGCAGAGCCCTCCTTCAACAGAAGGACACTTTATTTTGGCCATTGACTAATGAATAAATAATAAGTACCAACAAAATACAAGTAGCAAAATTAACTTCTAATATTTTAACATCAACAACTATTGTCTTATCTTGCATATAACACAGTAAAATTTTGCTACTTTAAATCTGACAGTTTAGTTCTGATTATCCAGCAAATAAGTAAAGCATCAGAAATGTCCCAGAAATTTAGTAAGAAGTTGGTGGCTAATGTCCTTATAAAATTGACAGTACAAAAGTACATGAGTTTTAGTTTTGAGTTTCATAGGGAATTTTTCCATATTTTCCTTCCAATACTGCTGTAGGGAGAACATTAAATTGAGCTAATGATAAAGCTGTCCTAAATTTAGGTACTGTAACATGATATAAGTATATGGTTGGTTTAGAAACCAACATTTGATTATTATGTCCTTCAGCCATCTTCAGGAAAGCACTGGAGATCCACTTATTTTCCCTGGTCTTCCCTTAGATTTGGAATTGCTGGTTTTATTGCTACCTGTGGTATTATGGACTGTCTACAGGGTGTTGTTGTGTTTATTGGGGGGAAAAGATGAAGAATGGTGATGAATGTGATATAGATTAAATGTAATAAGGATCTTTTGGAATGCTGAGAGTAACTGGCGATTGGAGGAGTGACAGAATGGGATGTTTAAAAAGTGTGATGAGGTCCAGTGATGGGATTATAAGAATAAATTCTCACAGAAGAACCACAGGAACATACCATGTATGGTGCCATAACAGTGGGATAGGTGACATTTGGTGGCATCATCATCATCATCATCGTCATCATCATCAATATCTCACTTTTTGCCCAACATTGGACTTCAAAGCAGGGTTTTCTGGGGCTGAGAATGTATGATATGACCAAGGTCACCCAGTGCATTTCTGTGGCCAACTGAGGAATCAAACCCTGGTCTCCAGGATCATAGCCCAGTGTTCAAACCACTGTACCATGCTGGCTCTCAGATAGCATCACAAGAGGTCAATAGTGTATAAAAACAAAAACAATACTTTATTTATGGAAGTTAAGCTAACAAAGCAGAATAATTATTTATATTTAAAACAGCACACGTGCACACATACACACTCCTTTCTAGCTGACTCAGATCCTTATAAACCACTCTTTTATTCCTAAATCTATACATCTTCCACACCCTTTCAACCAGGCCGACCAGGTCAACCTCTTTACTAATACCCACATTCAAACTAATACCAAAACCAAACTAATTGCCCTTTACCAACTGTCATTCACCAGCCTTATGAAGATTCCCTCAAACATTCCACCAGTCAACATTCACTCCAACATTTCATTCTTTCTCCTATCCCAATAGCTCCTTGTCTTAGACTCTATAGATTTAACAACATTTCCCAATACAAGCTCATGACAGCACAAGCAAAATTCACTTAATAGTAGCATTGTCTAGCCCACATTTTACCAGCTTGTCTGTGAGAATGTCATGGGGCATCTTGACAAAAACTAGGGATAAGATGAATCCAGAATTTTCCAAATCTGGATCTGAATTCCTGGAAGGTTCCTGGAATCCACGAAACTCATGGATCTGAATCTTTTGAACCTTTTTTTTTAAAAAAAAAAGGTTTAAAAAGCAACTTTTTAAAACAAATTTAAACTTTTTTAAACTTTTTTTAAACAGAACTTTGAAAAAAAAACAACTATATTTTTGGTTGGTGGATTTGAAAGATTCGGTCTACCTATTTTTGCACAGGGATTCAGATTCCCGAATCTTGAATCCTTGCTGAGGATTCGAGGATTTGAGGATTTGAGGATTCAGTTGGCCTATTCCTAACAAAAACCTTACTGAAATCAAGATATACTACATCCACAGAATTTCCATGATATACCATGTTTGTAAGTATATCAAAGAAAGAAATGAGTCTGGCACCACTTGTTTTTGAGAATCACGTTTTAGTTCTTATAGCAACCACAGCATTTTTAAGTGTTCACATGCCAACAGTTTAATGATCTGTTCTAGAATCTTTCCTGGTGTTGATTTCAAACAGATTGATTAGTAGTTGCTTGATTTTTTTTTTTTATAATTTTTAAATAAGGGAACAACATTTGCTCTCTCCAGTCTGCTGAGACCTCTTCTGTTGTCCAAGAACTCTCAAGGATTATCAATTGAACTTCTGATATAACATCTACAAGTTCTTTTAGTGCCTGGGGATACAATTTATCCAGTATTGGAGACCTGAATTCATTTAGAGGAGCTAGGTATTCCTTTACTACCTTTTCACCTATTCTGGTCTGTCTTCCCCTCTCTGAATCATTTGTTCTGTTTTCACCAGGTACATCATTATTTTTTCTTTTGGGAAACTGAGTTGTCTACCAAGTCTGCCTTCTCTCTGTCTTATGTTACCATTTCACTGTCTTCTCTACACAACAAATAATATATTCTTGGTTAGGAGAATGCACCACAGTAACAGCAGGAGATAAATGACTAGATTGTAGTGAGCATATTTAGCATAGAAGAGAAGACTTAATGGTGACATAATATCATTAACTATCTGAATGGTTGCCTTTTGGATGATGAGGCAAGTTTAGTTTCTGCTGTTCCAGAGACTAACATGAACCAGTGGATTCTAATTACAGGAGAAGAGATTCCACCTAAAAATTAGGAAGAACTTCTTTATTGTAGGAGCTGTTTGGTAGTGTAATGGGCTGCCTTGGATGCTGGTAGACTTCCCTGTTTTAGAGGTTTTTTTAAATGCAGGTTGGGCAGGCATCTTTTAGGAGTGCTTTAGTTATCTATCCCTGTATGGAGGCTGGTTAGCTTAGATGAAGCTTGTCCTTCCAACTCTATGGTTCCTTCCAACTCTATAATTCCATGGTTCTATGAAATCATTCTCTCTTGGTGAAAAATTGGAGTTATCTTAAGGAATTCATTGTCATCCACTCCCCATTTTCCCCCTCATTGTAAAAGGATGGAGCAATTAGCCATAACAGAGACTCATACACTCATACAGTGTGGTCCCAAATAAAAATGGCCATGCTTGAAATGATTCCAATACAATAGGGAAAATTTGTGGTTTTGCAGTCAATTTCCATATAGAACCAGTAAATCACTTGCTTTATTTGATCAATTGATTAATCCATTTTGACTGTAGCCTCAATTATTATACATGAAACATCCATTAGGTAAAAAAAAAATTATATTTTTTCACCAACTTTCATTAATTTTGAAACTATTACAGAGGAATAGACCACAAAGTACCAAAGTGCTTTCTTACTATTCCAGAAAGAAAGTATAGAACTTTTTACAATTGCTATTTGTGTAACAGGTGAGGAAAACACCTTCAATTTGGAAAGTTATGTTTTGCTGAAATTATTCTAATGTGAGAAAGAAAGGGAATAGGCTTGTGAAAGTCTAATGTCCAAAAGCTCAAAGACAACTAGAGGTTGGTAGAAAACATTGGACAAGTTCCATGGCTTTCATTATTGCACACTAATTTTCTCTGTCTTCCATTATTTGGCACTTATATGGCTTGTAAAGTCTAAACCATAGCACAGACATCTTTCACATTAGTCAACAAGGAAGAAATAAATGAAATGGATGGTTCTTTTGTGGTCAGATCATATTCATTTAAAACACTAGTTTTATTGTTTTTCATATATCTGCAGGAAAACAATGTACCTGTAGATCTTCCCAAACTACAGCAAATTTCTGATATTATGTGTATCTATGTGTGTATGTAATATCTTGTATAAGCTTTTCTTCTCAGTAGCCTCTGCCAAAGGCTAATAATGGGTAATAAAGCTCAAGCTCAACAATACATATAAAAAGCAAAGAGAATTATCAAAAGAACCATTTCACCATAGCAATTTTGTAAGGTTCTGATCTTTGAGAGTCATTGCATTGCCTGGAGATTTTACAGGCACTACATAGTTGAAGGAAAAACACTGTTGATAGTTTTGTTAGTATTATTCTCAAAGCCCTGTCATCATCAGTACCATCAACCACCATTTCTAACAGGTTTTATTGTATTTTTTCAGTGGAAAGTTTGCAAGATAGGAGAAAAATACAAAGTATTGAACAACTCCAAGAGTAGTATAACATCTGGAAAGCCACAGTTTTTTTAACCCCATCTTACATGCATTAGTTACAGCACTACTGAAGTACAGTCCTCCCTCCACATTCACAGGTTTGACCTTCACAAACTTGATTATTCATGAGGTGCCTGCTTGTCACCCCCCCCATTCTCTCCCTCACATTCCCCTGCCTTTTGTCCAGGTGTATGTGTCTTTCTTCCACAGACCTGGGCAAAAGACAAGCAAATGTCAGGGGGCAGCCCCACGGGCATAGAAGGTGGATCACAGTTCTCTCCCATTCACTTGCCTATTGTCCAGGTGCCTGGCCTTATGACAGGTTTTGCCTCTGTGAAAGACCAAAGTGCCAAGTGCCTTTTTTTCTTGTCTTTTCTACAAGTTGTGCAAAATGCCTCTGCATAAAACTAGTGCCTTTTTTTCCTTTGTGAAGAAGTCTAGTTGGTCAAAAATATCTGTCCACATCTACTACTTTTACCAGTCCATTCAAACATTCTAATTTTTCTACTATGCACATTTTATGAAATGTGAACAAAACGGTCTACAAAAATGTGAAGAAGACCAACAAAAAAACTCTTGTGATAAAGACATGAAGAAGAAGAAGAAGAAGAAGAAGAAGAAGAAGAAGAAGAAAGAAGAAGAAGAATCATCATCATCATCATCTCTCACTTAATAAGCAGGAATGAATCCAACTTCTTGAGAAGTTTGTTAATGCCACCTGGCTATACTTTACTATGTACATATAATATATACCAAAATATGAGCCTTGTCTTAAAAACCCATGAGCAAGTGGATCAAAGAGTCAAAGGGTTCTGCATAAGGAGAAAGGTGGGACCTCAAGCAAGCAGGCAGGCAGGTAGATACAATCAATCAATCAATAAGAAAGACAGACAGAATCAAGATTTTGGCCTTTTAGTAAGTCTCTCTTTCATGGTCTTTTGTTTGTGACCAGTGATAATTCGCATTGATTTACTAGCTACTCACTAATAATGTTAAAATTAGGCTTTATGGCCCTTAGTGATGTTCCTCATTTTTAGGAGAGAGTTTCTTGGAACACATTTCAATTTCATAAAAATACAAAGAAAAAAAGCTCGATGTACCAAAAATTAAACACAGCAACATTTTTGATGAAAGCAAACGATATGAGAACATAATGTTCTAAATACCACTGCTAGTCCCAACTAGAACAGACTTACTGATTCAATAGTTTTAAATAAGCCTTGACACACCATTTGATAATCAGTCTACTCTACTTAAGACTAACCAATAGAATTCAGACTGTAAGGCTGAAATGAAGAGATCCCTAAGGAATATTATCAAAGAATTCTTAACAGATTATCATATTAGTATCAACGAGAGAAGTAACAAGGAGTGGCTTTTCAGTTGTTTTTGGATCCCATCTTTCCACATCAAATTGAACTAGTTGGGGGGAGTTATATTTTGATCTCTAATATTGCAAAACATAGATAGTTTTTACAGTCTGGAATTCCACAGGATACTTCATAGTATCTTCATTGTTTTGCCTATGAGATAAAGAAACAACATGAACCCTCAAAAGTTTCTGAAGCAGAAAAAAAAATGCAACCATGAAGTGGTAAGTTTCCACCTCTTCAGTTTCTTGGCCTTTAACATACCACTTAGTTTTTTCGCAAGAACCACTACCTTGATTTAGCATAGTAGTTAACATTCATTACTACAAAATCCCCAGGAACAGTAAATAAACTTCTGAAGCCACTGTGAGCCTATGAAAACATAATCATGTAATCTGCACACAGCAACAATGAACATTTTCTTTTCCCCCAATAGCTACTAGGAAAAATATGTTATTCTGGTGTTCTGCAACACTCCTATTTGTATTCTAACACAATAATGGAGCCTATTCCCACCTCTCCTTCGTTGGATCTCTTTTAGTAACTGGCAGATCATTAGACAAGTTGCCTATAGAGCTCAGCCTGACTTTCAGGATTGTAGATAAGTAGAAATATATGAGTAAGGACTAAAATATATTGTCTCTATTAAAGTCATAAAACATCCCCTCAGAAGATTTCTACACTTCCTTTTATTCAAGGATTTTGCAGACACCATTTCCTACATACAGGCTCCCTGATATACATCTTTTTCTTAGTAGTATGGCATAAGAGGGTCCCGTAGCTCCCTTCCTCTGTCCTAGAATAGAGTCATTTCCACTCAACATAGATCAAATTTTTATTTTACTTATGTATTTATTATACTTCTATACCCAAAGGTCTCTACGTGGTTAAAAAATACAGCTTAAAAAAGCATTAATTATGAAACCAAGCCAGTAACATAGCTTGGAAAATTACTTTAAAGAAGAATTAGTAGAATAACATGTGGTAGAACTGGGCCCCTAAACAAATAATTCTACTTAAACTGTGCTATGGCTGACACTCGACATTCCCATAGCTGACAATGAAGTCCCTGAACTGGGGTGCACTCCTCCAGGTCAAGTACCATGGAGAATGAACTCTCAAAGTTTATTTAGTGCAGAACTGAACAAAGGAAATCCATCTACACAGGTATGATTGATCTCCCATCCTTATAGCTATGAGAACTGTACAAGCAAGTTGCTAACAGGAAGTTTTACTCCCCCATTTTCTTCCCAGCTGTTTATCCTTTCCCAGCCTTAAACTGTCAAGATAATGCTCATCTGGCCTGTGTGACCAGCATCACTGCTGGGGAAGGTAACCATTTGGTGATCTCCATGGAAGAGATCAGAATGTGGAGTGACTGACTGTGATTGACCTTGTGCCATGTCACTGCACATGATAGGGGCAGGACAGTAGGGAATTTCAGCCTGATCAGTCCTTTACATAACTTCTTTGACCTTTGCAGTATGAGAGAGGAGGAGAAGCCATCTGTCAGCTATTAAATGGCCTATTGAATTGATTGCTTTCAGTTTATTACTTGTGGTTGGAGTTACTAAGTAAGTTTGCTCTGAGTGTGTTTATGGTTCAGACCAGTTCAGCAGGTATTTAGTGAACATGGAATCATTATGAGACCTTGCTGCAGCATGTTGGGGGCCATTCCTGTGGGGATAAAAGGTTTTTCTAAAATGCAATCTTGATAAATTTGATTAACAGCACAGATTTGTTTAAATAAAGCTTTGTTTAGTGTGCCAATACTTATTTTTTTACCTAACTTTGATTTTCTAGCTATTGAAATTCCCCCCTACATACACACACCACCTCCTTTTCTTTTTCTGTTAAAAGTTGGCTCCCAGATTTGAAACTTGATTTGTGACTTGAAAGTATCTTGCAAGGACTTGAGAGTCGACTTGAGACTTGAAGGTAGAGACCTGAGACTTGACTTGAGACTAGGAATAAAAGACTTAAATACATCCCTGATGGCTTGTGCTGTGATTTGAGTTGGTTTACATGGTTATCAGTGACAAACTTTCCATTCCCCTCTGGGAATGGTAGTTTTCCCATATGTGCTAAATTTAAAGTTTACACTGTTTTTGGTGGTAGGCTATGCAGGGAGTTGGGGATTGAAGGTCCTTGTAACTGTTACCTTTGTAGGTTTTGGCATGAATGCTATATTTACAATGCAAATCACTCCTTTTGTAACTGCCTGAAAAGGTTCTGGTGGTACCAGGGAGCTGCAAGTTGGAAAAAGAAGTTCTGAAGATTCCACAACATGTTCAAAAGGGATTAAGCTCAATTAATGTGGGCAGGCTTCAATTTTTGTGATGTGTTTATACTGATAGACAAACAACTCTTTATTTATTTAAGAGTTTTAGGGAAAGCTTCTGGATACCATGTCAGGGGTTTTGGAAGCCTTATTTTGCTAGAAATGTACATACTGTTGTTGGTTTGGAGCAGGTGGTTAGGAACAAGATTGCTAAGGAGGCAGAAGAAGGCAGGGTGGTTGGACCCTTTTCTTCTCCTCCAGTTAGCAATTTGAAGGTGTGTCCCTTGGGTGTGGGTTCCAAGAAGGCACTTGGTTAATTTAGATTGATTCACCATTTGTCTTTTCCAGAGGAGGACTCAGTTAACAATGCCATTCCCTTTGCATTGTGTACTGTTAAATGCTCATCTTTTGATGCTGCTGTTATGGTTGTTTGTGGGAATGGTGTAGGAACAGAGTGGGCAAAATGTGACATTAAGTCAACATTTCACCTTTTCCTCTAGGATTTTGAACTTTAAGGTCTTCTTTTGAGTGTCTTTTTTACATAGATTGGGCCCCCCCAATGGGATGTTTAGTGTTTTGCAGTGCATTTGAAAATTTAGCACCTTTCTTAAGTGATTTGGGCTGAGGATTTGTCTCACTCTTTTAGGAAGTTTTGCTGTAATAATATGGTGGCTGTCCATGTTATTAACACCATGTCTTCTAAATCACCAAGGACTATGCACTTGGTTAGAGCTTTTGCCTTGCAGTGTTTGAGGTACAACATTTTGTTTATAGTGCTCCATGTGGCTGCTTGGATAGTGGGATTACTAATGCCATTTACTGCCATCAGATGGAGAACTTAAGACAGCTGGCTCAGAAAGCAGAATCCAGACATGTTCCCATACCTCCTCTGGGGCCTTGGTAGGGTGACATTGTATGAGCCATCAGTCTCTCATTAACCTAGATGAGGTTACCAGAAAGCTGGAAGAGATCTTGAGCAGTTTAGAATAGACATGGGTTTGGAGGCTGATTGGCCTATTCCAGTAGATCATGTTTTGCAGTATTGCATGTTTCTTAGGAATGAGGAGCTACCTCCTCATTTTTATTAGGTCCCAGTTATCTGTGATGGCATTTGATGCTAATGCTCAGGAGATTAGAAGACTCTCATATGATTTTAGGGTCTACAAGGCTTTGGAAAGGTGGTCTAGAGGATGGGGTCAAGTGGCTGATAAGTGGCCTTTGTCTTCAGAGATTTTGCAAGGTTTATGAACTACTTGGTCTGGGATCTGTAGTTCTGTTTTTGAGGCTGTACTATTTCATGCAGTGGTTTGGACTGCATTTTGGGGGGCTTTGTGTATTATTTGTGCATTTGTGAATTAGCACTAGCCACTAAATCTGACATTTCAGGTAAGGCTTTGGCTCTTGCTGTTTTGAAATTTATTGACAATGGTGTGGCTTTGTGAGTTTGGTGCTCCAAGACAGATCAGCAAGGGGTTGGGGTGACATTGCAGTTGGGTTTCCTTTCTGATCTGGTACTATGTCCAGTGCAGCATTGCAGCGTTATGTGTGGCTGAGAGGATGTAGACCACATAGGTTGCTTTGCGATGTTGATTTTTCACCATTCACCAGGTACCAGTTTGGGATGGTCACCTGAAAGGCCTTACAGTGTTTGGACCCTCATAGTGTGAAGTTTGGCACCCATTCTTTTCAAACTGAGACTGCTTCAGCAATGGCCTTTGGCCCACAGGACATCCAGTGAATTGGGCATTGGAAATCTGCTGCTGCAAATAAGTATGTGCTTCCTCTTAAGTACTGAAATGGTGTTGCCTAACTTTTTTTCCTTTTCTCTGTATGTTGTTAGATTCTAGGTGGCGTGTGGCAAGAAGGCAGGTCCTGATATGCAGCCACAGCATGGTGTTCTGGGTGGTGTGCCAGGCCCAAAATTCTGGGTTTGAGTGACGTTGCCACTGTGGAGTGGCTGGGAAGAAGAAGACTTCAGTGGAGTGGTTTGGTGCCTCTTCTGACTGAGGATTATTCCTACTGTATTAGTCATTCACCTTGATGAGAATGACCTTGGCTTGCTGTAAGGTCTAGTTTTGAAAGAATTAAAGGATTTTCAAACTATAGAAAGTTGTTGGCTTGGAATTACCCTGTTTTTTTCCTGCCATTTGGCCCTTTCAAGTTTGGGGGGGGCAGATGATCCTACATTCATTGATTAAGCCTGTAGGAGGGCTAATGCTGAACTTCACACTGCCCTGGTAGAGGGTTGGGTCACCTTATTTCTCACCCTGGCATTATTTTCTGATGGTTGGAGCTCTACAGGGATGGTGACATTCATTTGTCAGATGAGGGGAATATGTTGTTCCTGGGGAAGCTGCAACAGGGAGTGAAGGCCATCTCATCCCAGATGTTTGTCCCTTGTCCATGGCAGATATTGTATGTGGGGGGAGGGGGAGAGAATTTAAAACTTTGGTGACCACCTTTTGGCACCCTTTTGGTGTCAGGTAGGTCTTTGGAGCCCATTTTAGGGCATTGTATCCCAGAGGCTAGGGAAGGAGTCTGTCCTTGAGGCTGACTTGGGATTTAGGCTCTCACTTAGATGGCTCTGCAACTTCGGTGGGAGTCCTTGGGTTACCTTCTAATTATGCCGGACCAGGAAGCAACCCATATTATTTGGGCTGTCATCAGGGCTTACTTAGGTGCTTTGCCTAAGGAAAGGATGAGGAGGTTGTCATAAGGGTTGACACCTGGGCCTCAGCTGAACTCACATCAGGATGCTGCCCCGTTGATCCATTTCTAGGCCAACACAGGTCCTTTCCACACAGGGGTATTAAAACGGTGTAGCGCGACCTCTGACGGAGGTTGTCTACACCGTAAAATAGATTGGGGCGGATTACTTTTGTGTAATTCCACACCCCAATCTGTGCTAGGGTGCCTGGAAGTGGCGGCGCAGTGTGCTTTTTGAAAACCACTTTTCAAGTGGTTTCTAAAAAGCATGACCATGCAACCGCGTGCAGCCCTGTCGCAGCGCCTGGTGTGGATTTGCAGGCGTGTGCAAGGGCGTGCCTGCAGATCTGCTGGGGGCGGGCTTTCTGGCTGACGAGCTTCTCCGGTTGGTGGAGAGCCTCCGCCAGTCGTAAGCCACAATTTTGGGCCACGCAGGATGCCGCAGGATGCCGATGAGTGTGGAGCAGCAAAAACGTGCTGCTCCACGTGGCAATGGACTAAGGTAAGCTCTGTTTCAGGACGTCTCAGGATGTTTTTCCCTTCCCGTGTGGAAAGGGCCACAATTTAAATAGGTTAGGTCAAATAAAGTGGCTGTTATTTAACCCAAATTTCTGTTTTTGGTATCACTATTTCATAGTTGATCACCAAAATAAAACTATATAGAAGCAATCAATCAAACTTTATTTTACGGTCCATAGACCCAACATAGCAAACCATCCAATGCTACTGTATAGAGAAAATGCACCAACTAAAAATAGGAGATAAATATATAAGTAGGACAGATGATAAACAGGATATAAATGCATAAAATAGGATATAAATGCATGAAATGGTATAAAATAAATGAAGTAAACTAAAATCATAGACAATATGGATTATTGGGTAAAATACAAATATATTCTATATACTATATAGAAGTGCTTATTAGATACAATATAACCATTTCTATACCACTGGACAGCTGTTAACATTTAGCCATGATTCTAATAAGGATTCTAAAATGCACCTGTCTGATGGCAGAAGTCATATTCAGTACCTGGGAACAACATTGTCTCCATTCTGAAAGCCAGAGGCACAATTTATGTTCATGCTTTCTAAAGGTAACTTTGAAAAAAGTGCCTTAAAGACTTAACATACAAGCACTTCTAGACTAGAAACCCTGTTATTAGATCCATGAAGTGCTATCCTAAGCTGACAGGTATATCTACATATGGTTGTAGAAGACAGAAAAATTAAGAACAGTGAAGAGATAGGCAAGTGAAATGCAAAAGTATAAACTCTAACAATTAAAAATCGAAATATGTGATAATATAACAGTGGATATTGACATTGTAGTACAATACTATCCTAAACATCCTAACATTGGTAAACTAACTAAAATTAAGATAAATTTAGTATTTCAGTTCAGATGACAGAATTGATATTTTAGATAAGTTGTTATTTAATGGTGTCAAGTTTTCTGTTGAAGAGGAAGTGGTCATTTCTAGTCAAAAACAGTGTTCAGGAAAGCTGGCATTGAGTGTGCTTCTTGATGCTTCATGCTTCTTAACTCTTTGGTAAATGATTGAATTGGTTCAACTGATTGATTTGCTTTCCCTGGGAAAAGGCACATCCCTTGATTCCTACAAGAAGCAACAGGAAGCTGTTAAAGCACCAACACACTTAACTAGAAGGAAGCAATATTAACAGAAATGAGAAAAACGGATATGTTCATTGCAAAATAACTGTATTGCATTGCATATTGTGAATAATCTGAATCAAGGTCATTAGATATCTAGGAAAGCTATTATAAACACACTGTCCCAGGCTCTGTTGATTTAAATAAAGTGGAAAAGCTTTCAGGAACATGTTTTGGGGCAAGAGTTCTTCTGACCTTTGATCAGTTAATAACCACCCAGATGTTAAGAAGATTGAGGAGGTTTCTCTCTCTCTTTTCTCCCCCTGGAGTCTTTTGATATGAATTCATCAGACCTCCTCTTGTAAAAAGTATAGACAATGCAGCCCATATAAGCTCTGAAACAACAGATCTTACTGGTACTGTCACCCAAATTCCAGCACTATATCAACAAATTGATAAAAGAGCAGCAGAATTTCCAAATGTCCTTGGCAAGAAGAAGGCTCTGTCTATATCAACACTATGAAGTTCTTTTAATCCTTTAAAGGCATTTCTTTAAAAAAAAAAACAGGTGAGTATTTCATCTACACTGAAAGAGCTTAAGAATTCACTTCAAAGTTTACATGCAAGGCTGAACCTCTCAACCTCTTCCTCTTTCAGAAAAGAATGCCAACTGTTTCACCTGAGAAAGAATGGAACTTAAAAGCTTTCAAAGTCAGTTATAATTATCCATCAGGATCTACATGGAGACAGTCTAAACAACTGACAAAGTTCATTGTGGAATCCACCAGACCAGAAATCTCTATATTAGGTCAGACCTTGACCTGTTTTGATGAAACTGCTTTATTGAAGAAAGGAGTCTCACTCCAAATTAAAAATGTTCAGTGGAGAATGATGAGATAAAACAGGGTGATGTTACAAATGTTCACATAAGGAACCAGTGTCAGCAAGTCTTGGTGCTAACTAACAAACTAATGAACTAGCTAACTCTTTATCCAATTAAGAAGATGAAATTGTTCCAAAAGGAAAGATGTTCATCCAGGGGAAAAAAAATGATTGTGAGCTTATAAATTCCAATGATCTCCCAGTGGAATCAAACTGTTCTCTCAAGATTGGTATGACAGACCATCTTAAATCTGCAGATGACCACCACTGTCCAACTCTGCATTCTTCCCAAGGGCAAAAGGATCAAACACATACTCTTTAGCTACCAATCATGTCATGGTCAGTTTAAAGATAGGGTGTGGGTGTTTTCACATAATATTGGTGGCTAAACACAGTAACTAAGCATTGTACGTTACTTAACATATTGCAAAAACTGAAGCCAGACATAACCTTTGTTCAAGAGACCTACATAAGCAGAAATGTTACAACAGTTCCTCAACGGCCCATGACTGAGGAACACTATTGTGCAGGCAACTCGCCTACAAGCAAAGATGTAGCTACATTATTACCTAAAAATTGTTTATTTGATATTTCTATGATTCATAAAGACAGTGGGAGCATTTTGGCTTTGCTAAAAGTTTCCTTGAAGGGCAAAGAAAAGTTCTTTTGGGTAGTTATCATGGATTATCATCACCAATTATCATCAAGTATATATTCTATAGGAATTGAGCAAATATTTAACAATGAATATGCATCATTCATATTGACATGGAAATTGGACAGAACATTGGTTTTTAATCCCTTTCCTTCAGTAAAGACAAATAGTCCATCCTTGTGACAGGTATGGATAATGTGGAGCTTGTTTGAATGCCATTGTATCAGCATAAAATCCATTTGTTAATCTCAACTAAGGTAGATCAGTTGAATCAATGGATTTACAAAAGTATTGACTTATCATTGAGGAACTGATGAGTCTACTCTAATTGATACTAGAAGCTGGATTTAGAAGCATCACTAGCAGTATTTTTGAGACCCATGGATCTCTCTCTCAATCATGGCTTAGTGTTGATTCATTCATTAGTTACATTCATGTCCTAGCTTTCCTCCAATGAATCAGACAGTGTATGAGGCCCTCTATTCCTCCTCACAATAATCTTGTTAGGTAGGTTAGGCTGAAAAAGTGGCCAACCAAAGTCATTCAGTGCATTTCAGGGGCCATTGTAGGTTTAAACCTCGATTTGCCAAATTCCGGTGCGAAACTGGGACCACTATGCAACCACACTGGCTATTAATAACCATCCCCCACCAAACCCCAAACACAGAGATGTATTTCTAAGATGTAAGTGTTACCCTGATTTCTGGGGTCCCTTGAGGGACACCTCAATGTGCTCCACATGGGGGGAATGGAAACTAGCTAGAGCACAAGCAACAGCAATGCGAGAGTTAGGGTAACCTAGCAGGGTCTTTTTACCCAGTTTTTATGGGGTCAGACCAAGTCAAAAACCAAATGAAGATGTCCAATAAAATGATTTTATTGCATGAAAGTCTCACGTGGCAACGCAATCACTCACACACTCACGCGAGACCTATTAAGAAGGAAAACAGAGGAAACTGGATAGGGGGAATATTGAAGGGATTGTAACTGGAGTAATACTGCACCTTTTCCTGAAGTCCTTGGTCCAGGAAAAACAACAGAGGAGTGGAGCTCAGCATGGAGAGGGCTGAGGGGATTACTTAATGGATGGAGAAACGGTCTGCTGGGGTGACCAGGAATGATCCAAAGAACCACTCAAAAACTTGGACTATTTGTAAGGGAAAAAGCACTTGGAGGGCTAATCCTTTCCCAGGGAGAACAATGAGTGTCACATCAAGAAAGAAGCTCCACAATGGTAACTTCATTTGCATGATGAGATTACAAGATGTTGACAAAGTCTCAGGATCTTCAGTTGCATTGGGTTGTGGTGTGACTTTATGTAAATAGTCCTTGCCTGATAGGATTTTATTGCTATCAGTGCTCAACTTAGGGCAAACATGCTAATCCGCTCAAGTCGGCTTCTCAAGGGCTGAGGACCCTTTGTCTACTGTGGGTTTGCATAGCTTGAGGTCTCCTGGGGCTATATGATGGGGGATTTTACTGGCCTGACCTGGTTTTCGATCTTTCGACCATTGCTACCTACATGCTCATCCAGGCAACCTCTCAAGCACATGGAATCATATTTTAATACTAAAATTGTAGACCCTGGGACAGGATTTTCCAGTAGGATAACATAAGAGAACTTGTTTGCAAAATGAGGAACCTATAAAGGTTTTGTAAACATTCCTGTTAAGTGCTTTCAAAATCTCTTAAAGATTTGAATACAGTCACAAAGAATGTTTGCAAAATTCAGATAATTTTTAGAATGAGAATGAACTGGAGATATTCACTCATATTTAAGGCATGCTGTGTTTGAAGAAAGATTGGATATTGTCTTTTTCCTGTAAGGTGACAAATCTAGCTTGTAACCATGGCATCCTGTGGTCACTTTATTTGGTTGATACAGCCATCTCTCTGAAAATTGGTGGATCCCAGAAGGGATTATTTCCACTCTCCTTCCTCTGTTATTGTGTCCTGAGTTTTGCCCGAAGCATTTTTCTCATATTGGTGGAATGATATAGCTGCCTGGGTGCTGAAAGCAGAATGAAGAACCTCTACTTTTTAAAAATTGGTATCTGTTAATTAAAATCTTTAATTTGCCTCACTAATTTGTTGTTGAGAAATATTAGAAAAAAAGAATCCTATAAACCAAATATGAATAAGTGAAATTATGCCAAATCTTCCATTCTTTATATGAAGACCTCACTGGGAGAATTTATTGAGAAATAAAAACATGTAAATATTTAACTAAACTTCTCATTTGACCTTTTTTGGTCTTTAAAAGAACCAAGTAAAAATTATTCCTACTCAAAAGAGAGTGGAAAATAGCGGCTAAGAATCTTTCACTACTTGCCATAATCAAGCAACCAAACTGCAGGGGAACAAATGCCAAAAGGTTCTCCATGAGAACAAGAAAACTAGACAATACGCTGAGCAGAAAGCAATCTTAAAAGTTTATCAGGCCAACTTATTTATTGTAAAACCATCTTCATCTTTAACACAGCCATGACTCAGTGTATAGTGCATACTTAGGGGAAAGATGAGAATCTCTTGGAGAAATTACCTCTTTGGACCACACCTCCCAGAACCACCCACCCAGCATGGCCAATAGGAGAAGAAATTCTGGAAGTTGGCTTCCAAATATCCATTTTTCCAAGCTGTGGCATAATACAACATTTGAACCAAGAAAGTGTGAAATTTCTGCAACTGATAGAAATATGTACAGATTTAAAGATTTCCTTTTCTTCTGCAAGCTTTATGGTTTTGATTGGTTGATTCCAATGTTTGCAACTATATAAGAAGGGCCAGCAGCTGTGTAAGATACTGAAGTCACTGTTCAGCCATGGGAGTGTGATGCCATCCCAAAATTAATGTATGGACATAGGTACATCTCCCAAGAGTACCAGTGATACTTACTTACTTACTTACTTTCCTTCTTTCTTTCTTTCTTTCGAACATTTGTGTGTCCAAAACAGTAAATCCACAAATGGGTCCAGCATTTTTGCAAAATCTGAATCCTAGTTCAGATTATTCCAGCAGTTGTTATTCCCTCCAGTTTTTAACTTCTGGGACTGTTCAAATATTTTGGTAATTCACTAGGAATTAAAACTAATGGAAACCTTCCTTGTCTTCTTTTATGCCAATGGGCATCACTACAGAAGGGGAGGAGACAAAATTAGGACATTGCCAAATTAGGCTTTTTTTTTTTCCAGTGAACTTCCCAAATTTCTAGCATTCCAGTAATTTAAAATTTCATTTGAGTATTTAGAAATAGAGTTTAAACATCAAAGAAAAGGGGCAGGCAAAGTAACTTAGGGGATACTAGCATAGCAAATGCAAGAGTGCTAAGTATGAACAATTTTCAGTGTTTTGCTTTCTTCAGTGCTAGAAATTTGAGGACTGAGGGAAAATTTCACTTGGGAAATCAGAATTCTCATTTGGAGGAGCACTGCCTCATTTTGCTTTCTTATAGCCAAACCCGTGACTTGCAATAAATATCACACACACATTTTGTGTCAGAGAGAATGTGGCTATATAGTAAATATGTGTGTCGGACACAGAATATGATGCCTGACATAATAGCGTATTTTATATGTGGCAATGCCCTAAAATTTGTATTGATTCTGGTAATCTGTATGAACTCACAGGTGAAAAATATGTATTTTGTGGTCACCCATGATATCAAAATGGATAGAAAAAAAATCACTGCAGGCCTTTCCCCCATGCTTTAGAACAATGGAAAGTCCATTCTTTTTTTCATGTGAAAGAAAACTCCTATTGACAAAGGCTGAAGAGATTTCTTGCTCTCAGGAAACTGGATCACCTAACTTCGAGTAGCCCTCAAATCTGACTGGAGTGGTTCAAGAGAATTCCAACAGCTTAAAACAGTAAAATGAAACACCCAAACGACAATGAAAATGACAACACTGTTATTGCTCTTACGCAACTGTGAAGTCCAGAAAGGATATAACATTCTTAGTCTCAGAGGTTTGGGTCCAAACATGCTGGGGGCTGTGAATGTTCTGATAGCTCCAATAATATTATTAACTCAGAAAATAAAGTTCTTAAATTGAAAAGTCAAATATTCCTGGAATGGAAAGGTATGAGATAATGGATAGTCCTTTTTTTCAAGGTTACATACGCAAGAAGAAACTCAGTTCTTCAGGTAAAATGAGTTCTGTACAGAAAGAAAAATAATAAGATAATGAACTAGGTATGAGTCTCCATGCTGCTTCCTCTAATATACGAAGGAAATAATATCCTTAAAAATGGGAAGGCAAAAGCAAAACCTGGGGGAAAGCAAAACAAAAAGAAAAAAAAAATAAGAAAGATTCTGTACCTAAACTTTCACAAAATATATTCCTTTGTCCCAATACAGAAGTTCTGACTAGTGTTAGTCGTGAGGTTATCATTTTTCTTAGTTATAATCATAAGTCTTTGAATAAGTGACACAAATAATTCACGATCACTATGAACAGTTTGGTGAATCAAGGAAGAAAGTCTCTCAGATAAATAATCTCTAGCTTCTTAATTGAAAGGATTCCTTATCTGGAGTCAACTTAAAGCCCATGATAAAAATTCATACTAAAAACAGGAAATATGAGTATGTTTAGTCTGCAGAAGAGAAGGTTAATAGAGGACATGATAGCCATGTTTAAATATTCGAAGAGATGTTATGTTGAAGAGAGAGCAGGCTTGTTTTCCGCTGCCACAAAGACTTGGACAAGGAGCAACGGATTCAAGTTGCAGGAAAGGAAATTCCACTTGAACCTCAGGAAGAACTTCCTGATGGTCAGAGCTGTTTGGTAGTGGAATATGCTGCCTCAGAGTGTGATGGAGTCTCCTTCTTTGGAGGTTTTAAAACAGAGTCTGGATGGCCATCTGTTGGGAGTACTTTGATGTGTGTTCCTGCATAGCAGGGGGTTGGACTGGATGGCCCCTCTAGTCTCTCTTACAACTCTACGATTCTATGAAATAATACTTCCTGAACTAAGCATTCCAATTCAATAATGCAGATTTCACAATGTACTGTGAATAACCATGGTACCTTTGACCATTGGTCATGCTATTCATGTGTCATGAAATTGGTTCTGAAATACCTTAACCAGATTCCTGGTACTGATTTTAATATGTGACTGTATTTGCAAGGTTAGTTCAACATCCAAAAAATGTTTTTAAAAAGTCAAAAATTGTTTCTTGAGTGCTGAAAAACTCTTAATGTGGAAAATTCTGGACTGATGAGGATCTTCCCAGTTGAAGACAATCTGTACAAAATTGGTACTTTTTGTTCAGAAAATATTATTTTCTGCAGTAAAATTGCTGTTATTTTCTGTACCCAAAAACAAAACAAAACAACATACCCAAGTTTTGCACAGAATAAGTCTTGAATCAAAGCATTTTCTGCATGGAATCAACATTTTATTGCCAAAAAACAATATGTAGAAATAATATGTCTATATATTATTTCCCTAGAAATATTTCTGTGCAGAAAATGATGCTTGCTCAGCAAACAAAATGTGATTTTTTTCCCACCCAGAATAAGTCTTTTGCTGCAAATAGTCTCTGAAAACTATAGTATTTGAAGACTTTCTCACAGCGGGAAGAACATTGCTAAACTTACTCATTACTTCCTCTAAAATCAGCAAAGAATTGCATCTCTTTATCAGTCTCTGCACTATTTGTCCCCAACACAGGATAGATGGCAATGTGTTAAGGAGCTCCTACTCCTGCTGCACCCCTCTAGTATCCCAAGCACAGCCTTGGAGGTTGCTTCAAAATAAAACAAAACAAATAAGGAAATAAGGAAGGAAGGGAAAAAGTTTCATGCAGCTGCATGTACTACGTTTTTGTGTGCCTCTGTAGTGTGTACATGCACATATGTGCACATCTGCAAGTCGTCTGTCAATTTACAGTGACCCCATTAATTTCATAAGGTTTTCTTAGGCAAGGAATACTCAGAGGTGGTTCTGCCAGTTCTTTCTAGTAGTCGTATACTAATTCTCATTTGATAAAACCATTATGGCAATAGGACTCACAATAATAATGATCAGACGAGAGATATGCCGAAAACTGAAATTTCTACTTCAGAGAATAGATTTGCCCAATATTGCTTTTCTATAATGTTTATCACAATTCAACTTAAGTTATAATATCAGATAGTTTGCACTCACTACCAGCTCTTTGCCTGACCTGGCAGATGTATGTGATGGTGCTGGAGATCTCAGGACTGTGGGTCTGGGGGATTTCTGTGCTTAAACTGACCTCATGGGCTTGGTCATGACTTCATGGCTGCTCTGACAATCAAGAGGCAGTCTCAGTTCATCATTGGGCAGGTATATGTGGCAGGACACACATTGGACTTGTTTTTTTTTCTGTTGGGAAGATAGAAGATAATCTAAGAAGGTGTATGTTAAGATAACTTTCTTTTAAAGTTTGGTTTGGTACTAGTACACCTTCTCTCCAAGAGACTAATTAAGATGGCAGTGTTCTGAAGAGTTATGGAAATCATTTTTTCTCCAAAATCATCGCATTTTGGAGAAGTGAGGGAATTGCCAGTTGATATAAGGGAGAATATTATTCTCACTGACATTCAGGGTCAGGGGCTTAACAGGAGAGGTAACAGAAACAGTTTTTTTCCTTTTCTATTTTCTCTTTAATGTTTTAAAAAAGTGGTTTTGCTGCTTCTAATGAGCCCTGCTACAGAGACCCGATTAAAATAGACTGACTTTCTTCACTGAGGCTAGCTGACAATATTTTTGATGTAGGGGTGGCACTCACAGATTTCTTATAGGACAAGAAAACTGTTCTCTGTGCACAGATTGCTAGTTCTGGATTGTGACCCTCCTCTTTTTCAATAATATCATAACTTTGTCCTAAGAAACCGTAGTAATGTCTTTTGGTTTCTGTAAAGACCCTTTTTCTGTGACAGCTACCTCAAAGGCTGCCTGTAGAAAGGTGTTGGTGGGGGAGTGGGAGGACATAAATTGGATCTGCGAGCACATCTAAACACACAGCTATATGACATCAAATACAAAGTTACTGCCCACAGCCTTCTAATACAGGGCATTGTGTAATGGAGAGTCACTTTCACAGGAATGAAAACAAAATGTTAAGCTTCACTGATTTTAGCAGTTCAAAAATAAAAATAAAGAATTGCCCAGCCTCTCATTCAATAACACCATAATTCAAATTCTTAAGCCAGAGGTTTGTTGAAGGCTTGATTAATGTTGATAGAACTCTTTACTTCTCATACATTTACTGCTTTTTCAGACAGCAACTGGAATAGATTTCAGACAACAGGGATCAGAATTATGTGTTATCTGTCCATGAAACACAAATCGAATGTGGCAGTCGCACATTGATGTACAAGCCCGAGTGTCCTTCGCAGCTTGTCCTATAATATTGAGAGAAAGATATATGTTGCCTATTACTTGGAGAGATCGGTTCTGAGGAATGAACTATAATGGTGTCCATTGAAAAGTATAAGAAAAATGCTTTGCTGTGCTTGTCAGAGTAAAACAGATGATTGTATGAGCTGATTGTATCCTACTCTAATAATGCTAATTGTTTTATCAGTTCTTCTGAGTCCTCCTTGCAGGTGCTGATGTATTTATTTTTTCCCCTTCAAATTTAACTTATCTTCTGAAATCCTTTGATATAAAAATAAATGGTTAAGTGTTCATCTTTGAATGATGGCTTGTTTTCAAACGTTGCCACCTTTCCTGCTGAAAAGAACTGGGGATATCTTTAATCAAGACTGAAATGCCTGCTTTAATCTTTTAATCTTGATTAATGAAGAAATAGATTACTACCTGCCCACCAATATGACCAAGGAGAAAGGTACTCCGTGAGAAATAATAAGAATGGTAAGATAAGATGCAAAAGGAGATGCAGTATTGATGGACAAGTGTGCTGCTGGATAGACTGGTAGAAAGGAAGTCAACAACCAGTACGTATGTGAGAGAAAAAGGGGAAGAGACTCAAGGCTACCTTACTAGCAATACAGTAGCTTAAAGAGAGCTAGAACAAATTAATTGCATGCCACTAGACAGCACCTTTCCCATCTCTTCCTAAATAGTTACTCCCTATGCCCAGTGCAAGGATAATTCTGACATCAACCTGAAGGAAAGGGAGTGAGTGATGTGTTGAAAGAGGTGGTAGTTAAAAAAATAATGCATCCAAGTGCCTAAGATATTTATGGAAGTTTGTTTTTGTTTAAGCCATAATGAGATCCATGCACTAGCTAGTTAGAGGTTAATAAACCTCATCATAAGATCATGGAAAAGCAGCTTGTTTGGTCATGTTGACTGGAAGATTCTGTGAGCTGTAGTGTAAACAAGTAACTTTCCTTCTTCTGGTTAAATAGGATTGTGGCCAGAAGACCTAGCTTTATGATTTATTACATTATACCAACACAGTATAATACTTACCTAGTAAGCTCCTTGGCATTTATGGAGGCCAGAAGGTTTGAGGTGTTCCTTTTGTTAAGTTCCTTTCATCTGTATAAAGCATTTCATCTGTATAAACTTCAAGAAAAACTTTGACATGTCCTTGTAATTAACTTAATATATAAATGGATTGAGATGGTTTCATATCCATGGATAGTCAAGCACCCAAAACAAAGAAAAATCAATCTGTTTCTGTCAGTTTCTAATTTTTCTATTTGTATGTTCTGTTTGATATTTTTTTCCCCTCTGAATTGTCATTAGTAATGTCTGCCATCAGTAATGGATGAGATAAGGATGAACAAGTTGAAAGTTAATCCAAACAATACAGAAGTGCTCCTGGATAGTCAAAAGGCAGATCAGAGAACATATTCAACCTATGCTGGATAGGTTACACTCCATCTGAAGGTTTGCAGCTAGGGTATACTCCTGGAATCAATATTGAGGCTCAGAGATCAGGTTTGGCCATGGTTAAGAGTGCACTTGTACATTTAAGCTTGTGTCTGTTCCTCAAAATGTTACTTAACTCATGTTTTGATTACATTTGCATTCTTGTGGGGCTGCCTTTAAGAGTATTCAAAACCTTAGTTGGTCCAAACTGCTGCAGTCAGATTGCTAACAGGGAACACACAACTTCCTTGTTGCAACAGTTCTACTGGCTGCTTGGTCATTTCCAGCCACAATTCAAAGACCTGGTTTTGACTTATAAGAACCTATACGGCTTTGGTCTAAGTTACAGTGTTCTCCTATGTGTAGTAAATGTCCTCTTTGGATATTCACAAAAGCTAAAAACTTTTGAAAATGTTCAGCTCGACTCCTTTCAAAATATGTCAGGTCACTCTCAGAAGGTCTGTCCTTTCCAGATGCCCTACTCTTCCTCTTTCTGCCTCTCTCATGTCCAAGACAGGGTAGGCAACGGAGGATCCGTAACCCCATCAAAGCATCCATTCCAACCCAGAATGGGACTGGTAATACAAGTCCCAACATTCCTGGCAGGAAAATGACACTTTTCAAATTAATTATTACCAGAAATAAAACTGTCTTCTAACATCTTTACTGGGCTCTCATTATAAATAGTGCAGGATTTTAAACTGCAGGAAGGCATAGGCATTTTTTTAAGAAAAGTTCTTTCAGCGTTTAGTAACTTCTTAGGCTAGGCTAGTTGCTGATTCAAAATAATTATAATAACTATATCAGGTGGGCTTTAAAAAGGAAGAAAGCGATGCTTGGAGAAAAGAATTCTTTCTTCTTATCATGTCTCTGATCCAACTCTCCCTAAGCCTCTTTTAATTTTGAAGGGGAAACATTTTCTGTTACAAGCAATGAGATTTAGAGGTGCTTAATTTTAGCTAAATTATATCTTATTAAATCCTCAAGACATTTTACAAATAAACATATAATGCTTTGAGAAAATAAGTTTTAGGGTGTTTTTTTTTTGTGTGTGTTCTTTTTATAAAATTCAAGCTCTTTATTCAAAGGAGTGTTTCATGAAAAAGTAACACAAAGAAACGTTTGACCATTCTAGAAAGACAATGCTTTTACATCGTAAATGGTAGGCACATAAAGAAATCTCAATTGCTAAAATTTTGTGCAGAAAATGTACTTGCAGAGATTTGACTTAAAGTGCTTTCAGGATATTGCCACCCTACCCACGAAATAACGAGACCACAGACAGAGCTTGGGTTGAACTAGGGCAATTTATTAATATGCCTAATTAACATGGGGTGAAATCCAACTTGAACTTGAACTTGACCATAACTTTGAACTTGACCTTGCATTTCTGAACCTGAGGGGAAGAAAAGGGGGGGATCCCCAACATCATCGGACTAGGGTCAAGAGGCAGCTCCCTACCATCTCCCCTAGCCCGTTGAACGAGATACCAGACCCCAAAGTCAACCGCTGAAGGTGCATGATGGCCTTTGGCCAGCCCTTTTCTGGAAGACGAGCCCCAAGGCCCACCCCCCGCTGCGCAGCAAGTGGGGTGATCCTAGGGCCCTCCCCAAGGATAGGATTTATCCTCCACCCTAAAAGGGGGTGCCATAGGTACACGCCGAACCTTAATCCCCCCCTTGCCGGCCACGGACAGGGACAAGCATCCGCTTAGTCCCCGTCCCCCCATCCCCTCAGGATCAAATCCAACCCCTTCTGCAAATCCTGTAGGAAAATCAGATTGCCCTCTGGTAACAAGTGTACACCATCATGCCAATAAAGTTCCGGTTTACTAAAAACAATATCAGTGTGAGGAATGTAGTGACCCAAGCCCTGTCGTAATGCACAACAAATCTCCCTATTTGCCAGTTGGCGTGCGCGTTCTATGCGCCGTGGATCAGCACCCCCTCCCCAGGTCCGTCTTTGTACCAATGCAGACCACACAATCGTGGTGTGAGGCCAGGTGCCTTGGATAAACCGCATATCATGAATGGCCTGTATCACCAAGGCCTTCCCTTTCAGCAGTCCGAGGTCGTTCCCACCCAGGTGAATGACCAGCACGTCAGAAGGAGGTTCACTGCACTCCTTGAACAGCAAGGGCAGCAGGCCATGCCATCGTAAGCCTCTTTTCCCAAGCCAACGAATGGATGCCCGATCTCCCAATCCCAAGATCGGGCCCATATGCCCAGTGCGAGCCTGCCGCTCGGCCCAATAGATGAAACTGTGGCCACAGATCAACACTCTCTTCCGCCCTTCTGCAGCAGGCCGATCTGGAAATAAACCAAAAGGTTAAGGCAGATCAATAGGCCTGACATAGCGCCGAAAGGCTGAGGACTTCCACCTACCAATCCTCTTGATGTCCTCTGACTTCATGCCAATCCACGCTGCAGTGGAGGCTGCCCCTATGCAAAATAAATGCGTGCCAAAATTGACTCCCTGCAAGCCAAGCTGCAGCAAGGCTTTCTTAGTGATGGTCCAGAATTGATACTTGGTGAGAGGAGAAGTGTCAGCATGACAAAAAAGGGGGCCTGCCTGTGTTCCCCTATTAGCCATGTATGCTCAAAGTGCTCTCACTGGGCAAAGGGTTTTATCAGCACATTCCTGCAAAGTCACCACAGCACCCTTCCTGGCCTGATCCGTCTTAGAACCCCTTATGGCCAGACAGAAGTGATGCTCACCCCAGGACAGGTCCCAGAGTTCAAGAGCACTGTCCGTCCTATCTTTCCTGCTCTGAACTACCAATTCGCTCACTCTTAATGCCCCAAAGAATGCAATGAGAGCCGCTGCGTGAAACAAAAGAGCCTCGTATGGTGATGAACAAACCCCCTTCCACACCTCGCCCAGACCCCGCAAAATACTCGGCGAGAGTGGTTGCCTGCCATCCCGGGCCTTTCCCTGTTGCCTGACACATCCCTCAATAAACTTACGTATCCTGAAATCGCCCATGGGGTCCGCCAAGCCTCTTGTTTTGGACCAAAAGGCCAAGGCCGCCATTTTGGACCTGATGTAGTGAGGAGAGAGGCCCGCCTGCCTGAGGGCTACACAAAACTGCAGGACATGGTCCACCGGGAGTGGCCAAGCCTCGCGCAACCCCTTGGACTTACGGAAGCTGTTGAATTCCTCGGCCGCTCTACTGTAACTCCTCATGGTACTGGGTGCAATAGACATACCTATCATCTTCATTACCTCACCCTGCCAAGATTCCACAGACCCTCGGGCATCGGTTCTGGGAGGGGCGCAGCATCTGGAACCAGTTCCCTGAAGCGATCCATCTGCATGCGGGAAAGAGAGTCAGCCAAGGAATTGTCAACTCCTGCCGCATGAACAGCCTTGAAGAGGCACATAAAGAAATCTCAATTGCTAAAATTTTGTGCAGAAAATGTACTTGCAGAGATTTGACTTAAAGTGCTTTCAGGATATTCTCTTAATAATAAAATTTAGTTCATATTTACTTTTCAGTACTTCTATTTATAGCAATCTATCTGTGCCAGAAACCAAGCAGAAAGTAAAACTAGTTATTCTATATTTACAGGCTAATATATCTTTGTACCCTGAAGTGCTGATAAAACTGATTTCCTCCGAAATATTTCTATTATCTAGCCATTTAGAAAAACTTGTATGCTCTTCATTAAATTGTATTTCTCCTCAATAGAAAATCTATCATCTTTCTGTAACAATAAAAGAAAAACTATCTATATGCATGAATATCTCTCTGTCTACAAAATAGTTCCAAGACCGTGAAACCTATGTACTTGAAACATAGGCCATAAACTGCAAACCCAGGATTCCATAGGATGTTGAAACTGGAATAATACCACTATAAAAGTCTAGTGCGGAAATGGCCCCAGTTTGTAAACTAAGGATGAAGCCCAGAGTTATTTGGCTTTTAAAAAATGAATATTGAAGTTTAATATACATTAATTAATTGCAATTAATTTAATGTGTCTGTAATCTGCCATACCAGGCAGCTGAATAACTAGGTGGCAAACATAAGGCCCTGTAACAGTAAGAGGGCTAACCGCAAAGTGAGCAAGATTTGGTTCAGATACTTGTAGCTGGTTTCAAGGAGGGCTCAGGAGGACCAAAGTGTTTAACAATCAATTCTGGCCTTTCTTTGAATAACATGAATTTCACTTCCATAGGAAAACAAAGCCCTCCAGTGCACCTTCCATGTCCCCAACTCCAAGTATAAGTGCATATAACTAGTTGTGCATATAGAGAGTGTATTTGTGCATTTTATCTCAAGCTACAGAACCTAAAGAAGACCCTGCAAGCAAGGTCTCTAGATAGCAGCAACAACAACCTTTTGAAGCTGGAGGCAATCATGGCCCTACTCACTCAAACCAATGGCAATAGGTAAGACTATGTTCTGAAGGCTACATATACTATTTCCCAATGTTTTAACCTCCACTGTTTTCATTTCAACTTGCTTTTGGCCTTGTTCTCTTTCCCCTGCTGCTTTAGCTGCCTTGGATCCCAACCTGGGAAAAACATGGGATTAAATCAAATAAATAACTTAATAAGCAAACAATCTGTTAATTCCTTTCCAGTCTTCATGTTTCCCTTTCTCATTTCATTTTTGTCAATTATCTAAATATTTCTTGCTATAAAACCAGGAGCCAATTTTTATCCCTAGATCTGCCCCCACGGACTGCACTCCACCCATAAAAGCTGAAATACCTTCACTTTTCTTTGCTGTCCTTCTCAAAAAGGAGACAGGAAGTGATGTAATGGCACTTCCTATCACAATTTTGAATGGAAATTCAATTAAAAACAGGGGTACTTAGAAGGGCATGATTTGGGGGCCAAAAATGCCTGAAAATTACAATTCTTTATATGATGTGTGTGTGTGTGTGTGTGTGTGTGTATGTAAATAAATACATACTTTTGGGATGCTTGTGTTATGTCCCAAGCATATATGAAAAATGGATTTTTAAAATGAGGAAAAATTGTCTCCATAAAATTCAGACAGTACTGAATGTTTCCATTTGCTTTAGATTTACTGTATATTTGAAAGAATTTTTGCACAGGAACTATTCTGATCGTATTTTACTTTCAACTGCTTTAGGGATTGCACAGCTCTCTAGATGTTATTGCTGCAGGAGAAATGATATTCTATGTTATTTTGCATTAAAACAAACATTAGTATAGGATTCTCCTGTGTTATTCCAACTCCCCTTTGCGATGCTAATAATGGGTTTTACACTTCCAGTCACAAGCAATGATATGTTACTAAAACATTGTGGAAACAGGTAAAACAGTATATTTAGATACAAACCAGACAGGATAAAAGGAAGTTTCACTCTAGAGTCATCTGGCATTGTTCTCCCACTATCTGTTAACATGGAAAAATCATTTTGGTTCTATACTACACTTAATCCACATGTTACCACAACATCTGCAGGATGTGCTATTTTAATAATTGGACATATTTATGACTGGAACACGTGTTTCAAAGTTTACTGGCTGTAGGCATATGCCAGCCCAGGATGACCTCAAACACAATCATGTCATAAGTTCATAGAAAATTGGACAGGGAAACATGATGCTGATAGGCTTGTGAAAATCCTTTCAAAAAAGGTAAGCTATGAGCACTCCTGAAAACAATAGAAGACAAAACTGCCCAGGTGAAGCAATCAGGGACTCTACTGTGAGCATATCCTACAGAGACCTTCCCTATTCACACTACCTGATCAAAATAACAAGATATTGTCAGGATTCCCATCAATGTTTTGTCAACTAGAGTAAAGACAATCAGCCCATTCCTGATTCCTTTGTCAACCCTAAGAGAAAGACATTACAGTTTTGTCCACATACACCCTTCTTCAGAGCAGGTATAAAAACTCTAACTCTAATCCTAGTAAATTGTAGAATATTGGATGTGTTACACTGCACATGGTATCCCGGATTCCTGTTTCTTCATGCTGTCTTCAGATGCACTGTCCGAGCCACCTCGCTTCAACTTTCTGCTTGAGGACTGGTAACTATCTGCCTTTCCACCCAATCTTTCTCTATCCATCCTTTATTGATTCATTTCCAACAGCCTTGCGTGGTTCTGGAGCATATCCTGTATGATTGTTAATTTCCCAGTAAAATATCCTGTTATACCTGGGGTCCTTTCTACAGTTTTAACTGGGGTCCTTTCTACAGTTAGTACTGGTATACACAGGTGAAAAGAGCCTGTCATTACCCTCCTCTCACTGGCATTATGGGTGTACCTCAGAGTCCTCCACATCTTAGAGTAACCCACATCTAGGAAGATTAAAAAGAAAAACTTCCCCTGAGTGCCCTAATCAGAGGTCCTATTTGATTCCAACAAAAATTCCAATAAATTGTGAAGTTTTAAAAAGTCTGACATCCACAGGAGATTACATGGCTGCAGACTGAAGAATATCCCCCAATATTTAAAACTGCAGAGCCAGAAATGGACATGATGTGGGGCATATCATGAGTAGCTCTTGGTCCTCCAGGCCTGCAAGGAATATATTCTTTTGTTTAGGAAGGAAGGAAGGAAGGAAGGAAGGAAGGAAGGAAGGAAGGAAGGAAGGAAGGAAGGGAAAAAAGTAACACACTCTCAATTTTTGATTCAACCATTTTTGGTCTATAAACAAACCTGTACATGGGAAGTACCTAAAATTTGGAGATATGCACAAGAATCTTGTTGAGGCCTTACCTTTCCATAAGTTGACTTATGTCTGTACAAATTATAGTTGCAGAGTTGCATAATGTCCATATCCAGTAGAGTCCTGTTGTTACATTACTATGCAGCAGCACATTAGTGCACAATGCTCATTGGTGTCCAATAGACATCTCTGTGCAATGCACACCAATATACATCACACATTGATGTGCATTGCAGACCAAGGTGTATGATGTACTGATGCACTTTGAGCATCAATGCCCATCACACACTGATGTTTATTGGAAACTGCTGGGCATCACACACCAACACACATGGCTTTTGATACATGTCAGGTAGTCTTGCCAGTGTCCTGGCACACACCTTCACAATTCAATAAAGGTGTTTCTCAGAGCATCAGCTATGTAGCTTAGTATATACAAAGTTACATAACGTAACAGGTCATATAGGATTCCAGCAAGGATTAACGACTCTTTAGACAGCATTGCTGTAAAATGCCTACTTTGTAGGTCTACTTCTGTTTAAATGTTGAAATAAAACATGATTCTGGGAACTAAAATTTTCTATGTGCATAAGGATTAGTAAAGTTCTATTACCATGTTAACCACCTGTAATGTTTGCCCAGCCCCACCCCCTGGCAGAAGCATACAGTCCAACATTTCACAGACAAAAACTGGGAAAAGTGTGGACCAAGCAACATAACAGTGTGGTCAAAATGGGGAAAGTCATTTATAGGGAAGGATATAAGTTATGACAAGCTAGGGAGTTTGTTTTTCCCCGAACCTACTGGAAAGGGCAGTATTTTTCCTCATCCTCCCTCACCCCTGCTGAGTGAATTAAGTGCAAACTACTTCTGCACTTTGAATTCAGTTTGCAACAACTGAAATAAGGGGGAAAGTGGGAGTAGGAGAGAGAGAATCCAGGACATTTTAAAAGTAGATGGCAGGACTCTTTCTATTAAAGCAGAAAAGGTTGAGGGTATGCAGAAGCAAAAGTACAGCCTTACTGAAGAACCTAAGAATGTTTGTTCAGGCCATTTACCTCAAAAGTTGACAGTTATCTGCTGAAATGTATAGAAAGATCACTGTCTTCAACATATGACTCTATAGCTGTTCTGCTAAAAAGCAAGGAACTTGGACTGGGGCAGCCTAAAATGGTCTAGGGGAGGAAACATAGCAAAATTGTCCCTGCTCCTCTAGAGGATGTGTGGGAGCATTTTCCCCCCTCTTATTATTTTATTGAGCCCTTGAGGGCCATGGGAGCCACCAAACAGCTGAGGGGTTGTATGTGGCCCATTGACCGCACTTTGCTCATCCCTGCTGTTTGTGTTAGTTAGCAATCTTTGCATGCTTATACTCACTAATTGCTAGTCTATACATTGCTCTATAGGAGTTAAGACTCAGCATCTATTTATAGTAACTATGTGTTTGTCCTGCAAACAATTTCCAGCTGTTTCATATGCATCGTTTCTCCCAGACCATCTATTTGATCATGAAAAAAAAAAATGACCTTTATATTTTCATGTATTTGTACAAAGAAGACTGCTAAACTCTTAGGCCATTTCCACATGTTACCTTATGCCATCATCCTCCAGTCGATCCTGGCAATGCCTTTGGCAGAAAGGGAGAACAACAGGAAAGCTCCCCTCCACACCCGATCAGCTCCCTGTGGAAGGGAGCACAAGGGGCATGTCTTTTTCTTCTGCAGTGCAGCTGGGCTCTTTCCCAGGATGTGTTGGGGCAGGAAGTGCTTCCATTATGTTTCTCGCCCTCCCACATGCCTGGGAAGTACATCATGCAATTGGGGATCATTGATGGAGAAACTCCAGCAATGATTTAGCCTGTGATCACACCAGCTAGTGATGGGAGAAAGGTGGGACCATGACAACATCATGCAGAAGCATCAAAGTGGTCTCATTCCTCTCGCATCCCCATGCTGGGACACAGTTGTCATGCAGAAAGAGCCTTAGAGTTTATGGGGGTGGGTCATTGCCCGATCATTCAGCTTCTGTTTCCCACTTGATTATTCTGCTTGAGAGATTCAGTACCATCTCTCACATTTCCCAACACTACCCATCCTCTGAAATCTAGACTTTTGTACCACAGTAATGCAGATTCTGTCCTAAGAACCTATCTTCTATAACCTGTATAAACTAGCAAGGGAATTTTGCAGCCTAACATTCATTTTGTACTTTTTTGTTTTGTTTTGTTATCGTGAGTTCTTCACAGACAATTATATCTTCCAAATTCTGTTACCCAACATAAATCTTTCTTCAACCTGTTTTTTGCCCAAAATAAATAGTCAGTGTATTTCAAGGTACACCTAGCAAGAAGGCCTATTGAACAGTGTTTGTGTGTGTGTGTGTGTGTGTGTGTGTGTGTGAGAGAGAGAGAGAGAGAGAGAGAGAGAGAGATGGAAGTAATATGAGCAGGTCAGTTATATGGAACTTTTGCAGCTGGTGGATATAGTTCCTTCGAAAAGGGGGGAAAAGGAAAGAAAAAAATTCTTCCTACCAAGTGCTCATTGAGTAACAGACATACTGCAGCTTCTGAAACAGCTTCCATATGGCTTTGTGTGTATCTGCCAGCTAGCTCGTGTACTTATTGTCTGTTTCTGTTGTGATTCTGTTACCTGAACATGTATATTTCTTGCCGGTAAATTATAGCCTCAGTCAAATTTCTTTCTCTTCTAAGAGTATAATCTTGGCCTTGCTCAGATCGTATTTTATTGATTGGGAACTCTCTGCTATGCTCTTTCTCCAGCATTCACAGAAGCTTTCATCTTCTTCCTTGCCTTAGGATGGTTGTACTTATTACCCCATGGGTTCTATGTGCTTTTAGTGATTTTGGATTATTGATTACTTTGTAGTTATAAAACCATACCTAGACATGTGTTATTTAGATAAACCCACTGCTACAACTGCATTGCTCTAAAAGTAAGTGAATGGCAATAAAAGACTATGAAGTTATTTGCTAAATATGGGTCCACTTTTTAAAAGCTTAACTTTATGTGGATATTTTCTTTTATTCATTACACATATAAAGACTGAAGTACTTTTGATCTATTGAGAGATATAAATACTCTGGATATTTGGTCAGAGTTTTAACACCTTAAGGAGTAAAAGCTACTTAGATCTTTTGACATCCTATAGAATGAAGTCTCTTTGGAACAGATCCAGACTTAGACCCTTTCCACACAGACTCCATTAGCACATTCTTCTGTTACAATCCTGGCATTGCCATTCACATGATGGTAGCAGGTTAGAAACTCTCTCTTAAACACCTTTCCACCTTAAGCCACCCATGTTCCTTCTACATTACAGTGTCTTTGGCCATTTGCTTTTCTCTCCTTCACCCTGCCCCACCACCCCAATTGGGCAGGGTGGTTTTTGGAAGCCATATTAGAGCAACAATGTTGTAATGACATGACACTCTTGTATACTACTACACTTTTGAGCTATAATGCTTAAAAAATGTATTTAAAAAATTAAAAAGCTTTAACTCAAAGGAGAAATTTACAATAAACATGCCATGGGAGTAGCTGAGGGAGGGACAAACTGGGCATACCCACACCCCACACACTCCTGGACTTGTAACAACAGGAAGTGCTATCAAGCTCTATTACAGTACCAACTGAGCCAGTGATGGAATTAAAGTGATGGAGGAGACTCTTGACGGATTTTTATGGAAATGGCATAAGGTGGGTTTGCAATTCTTGGGAATGGGATAGCAGCTGGATAGTCATGATGTCATGTGGTAGAATGACTCCTGAACCAGAAAAAAACAACCGAACTGCTGTTGCAGGATAGTGACATCATGCAGAAATGGCCTTAGTAATGTTTGCAGCTATTTCAGTTTCAAGCAGTCTGCTCTAAGGATGAATCTAGATCAGAAGTGGGACATGTGTGGCCTCTTGGGCCATTTTTGTAGCCCCACAGTCTCCTAGGAGGTCAAGAAATGCATTTTTTTAAATAAAAAAACAACTTTTTTTTTCTTTGTCCAAAATGCCCCAAGTGAAATTTAAGGGATGTGGATGGCATTTCCACTATGTTTTCAGGTCCACTAAGTTTCCATGGAGTCAAACAATATTTTTTACAACTTTTTTGATTCTTTTTCCTTTGAGTTTCCCCAATTTGCCCTCTAGGAGGTGTAAGGACATTTCCAGCACATTTTGCTTTGAGCCACATCAGGTCCAGGTGAACAGATAGCAACTTTTCCTCACTACCTTTTGTAAAAAAAGGGTCTACTCTGGGTTTAATATGGCCTGAGAAGGACTCCAATATGTTGAAAATGCCCCTTTTGTCCTCCAGAGGGCATTTGGGAGCAAAAAGGATGATTTTCTTTTTGCAGTAGTGGCTGTGATGGGAATGTGCCCCCTTCAAGTTCTCCTGGGGGGTACTAATCTGTTCTCTAGTCTTCCACAGTTATCTACCCCTGATCTAGATCGAATCCTAATCTCTTAATCCCTATTAAAAATATAGAGAAAGCATATCCCTTCAGATTTTGTTAAATTGCAGCTTCCATCTTCTTTCATCCTTGACTATTATGGCTAGTGAGGGGCACACTTTCCCCAGTCCTGTGCTATAACAATCTAACCAAGAAAGATGAGATATGCATTAGCAAAGGACTTGGTACTCTCATTAATTTTGAGGGCTGTATTTTGACTTCACAGTATATTTATCACTTGGTCTGCTTTGGATCATATCTGAAGTAACAGCTATTCTGTTTCAAATATAAATCTTCCACCACTATCAGATGCCTGGCCATCCCTTTGATTCATATGCTCTTGCAATTTTCCAATATATTCTTAAAAATGAACAATGTAAACATCAGGTAGACGAGAGATCAGCGTGGCCCACTGAGACTGTCTTCATCTTCTCTTTCCTTTATCTTTTTCTCACCAAACCCAAAACTTAACTGAAGAGTCGAAAGATTAAACTTGAAGCTGTGGGGCAATGCATTCAATTCTGCATCCATGACAGAGAAAGCATTCTTCTGATGCGTTACTCATCTTAAATCAGCTCAGAAATAAATCATGTGGTTTTGATTTAAAAAGAAAAATAATAGCTCTTGCTAAGGAAATGGTTGAAAAATAATAAGGGCTGGGAAGAGCAGTAGGGAACCTATGTAAGCTTCCCGCTTACCCTCTCATGTGTACTACTGGTATTCCTGTTGTTTCTACAGGTTCCTGTTAGTGGAAGGATGAAAGGAATTTGAAGGATAGGGAAAATTGACAGGAAGATATTTGGAGGCTCTGGGAGACAGGTTTAGAGGCTCATATGTTAATTCAAGATGGAGAATTTGTGGTTTGTAAAGTGTGTATCTTCTATAAACCTCTGGAGATTATATCCCATATCCCTTCGGTTTCACTAGCATCTCTAATCCTGGATCCAAACACTATCATAAGAAAGGCAGAACTGCAGGAAATATGTTCCCCTGAATAACACATAGACAATTAGCCTTTACCAATAATGAAATGATATCTATTAGGGAAAATGGGAGATGGAATTCTCCCCTCATCTTTTACTCCTTTGCATTTTCTCAGAGAGTGCCTCTCAGGGCTTGGTCTTTCTTTTCAGAGTGGGTGGGGGACTCTCAGGCTAAGAGCACTACCTTGAAAATTGTATGTGTATATATTGTCTTCATTCTTAGATTTTTTTTAAAAAATTTAAGTGGCATACTTTAACTGCGGTTGATGCTTAATGTGTCATGCCTAATGACATTAACAGGACCTATATGCTATGTCATCACCAGGGTCTGTCCCTTGGTCTGAGGTTTTGGCCCTGAAATCTCAGCGCCTGGATTGGCACTAACCGGGAAGCCTAATTAGGGACTCTCTGGAGCAAAGTTTTGGGGAGTAGCAGACTTCGGGAAGGGTATACAGAATAGACAGAAATTCCATTATATTAGCCCGTTCATGTTCTGCTTGATTCCACTCAGGATATTTATTCATTACATTTCTATTGCATCTTTTTTCATCGACTTCAAGGCAACATATATGATTTTCTCTCTTCTACCCACTCAGTTTTATCTTTACAACAACTCTGTGAAGTAAGTTAGACTAAGAGATACTGAATGACTCAAGGTCCATCAACTGACTGGCTTAGTTGGATCACTTTTCCTGGAGCCCATTCACAAATGTGATGCTATCATTCCACTTTCACTGTCATGGTTTCATCCTATGGAATCCTGTATTTTGAAGTTTAAAGAGGAGTATTTAGAATTCTCAGTCAGAGAGCTCCTCTAGTGCCTCTGACCAAACAAACTTCAGGATTCCATGATGGAACCATGATAGTTAAAGTAGAATAATAACACTATAACTGAAAGCCAATGTAGTATAGTAGTTTGAATGCTGGACTAGGACTCTAGTGGACAAGGGTTCAAATCTCTGCTTGGCTATATACATCCATTGAGTAATCTTGGGTAAGTCACATTCTATCAGCCTCAAAGAATGCAATGGAAAACCTTCTCTGAACAAATATTGCCAGGAAACCCCTTAATAGGTTCATCACAGGGTCCACACAAGTCAACAATCACTTGAAGGCACACAGTAACTGTGTAGGATGGCCCCTATTCTGGAAATATACAATATAATTTGAACCTATACCAAACATAACAATGATAAATTCTTTTAAAAAAAAAAACTTTGAGGATAGAAATTTTTTGGTATGAGTTTCCATTTTTTTAAAAAATACTGTGCCACAGATTGAATATCTCAAACTACAGAAATACTGGCCTACCAAAAACATTTAGCAAAACTGTATGAAACCAAGAACACCTCAATATAATATTTCAGAATGTACAACTTAGAAAACTTTACACTTGGAACTATTCTACTGTTAATATCATAAGGCACTTTTAGCAAGCATAATCTGGCAATGTTTAGATGCCAAGTGAATTTAATGAGCACCATCTAGAGGATGCTATAATAATTCATTTAGCAATCAAACAAGCATTTGAGTGTTCAGTCATACCTGATTAGTCTGCTGCAGCATTTGGCCAATAATGTGAACCACGCTGAATTTTATAGTTATGAATAAAGTCACAAAGGACTAAATGTGTTTGAAAAAGATGCACATTATGCTAAAAGATTTATTGAGTATACATACATATTACACAAATAGTGTAAATATAGCTTAAAGAAAATGGCTTTTAATCCATACAAATTGATGAGTCTATTTACAGAATATTTCACACATACAAAATCTGAAAAAGATAATACAATTACTTATGGGGGTCATGAGATGAGGCAAAAGCATAGGTTAAACGAGCTCTGTGAATAAGTGATATAATTTTTACTATCTAAAAAAACATTTGTGCTATGAACAGAAAAATTGGGAGAGGAGGCTTTTATCTTTTATAACGTTTCTTATGTGCCATTACATTTCTTTTCATTTGTTTATTTTCCTCATCATTATTTAGTAACATAGCTTTTATAAAAGAGGAATTAAAGTATCATAGACTATTAGTTTTTTTCTTTCTATGCGTCTTGAAGAATAGTGGCACTATAGACTAGAAAGGTACCCTGTACTCTCTAGCTAATAGGACTGACTGACATAAGACATGTTGCTGTCTGAAGCAAAGCAGTGAAAGCATGTCCACAAATCAAAGTACTGGGTGTACAAGGCAGGTCAAGTTAATTTGGCTTCTGAGTTACCGAATCTCACCAATGCCTCTCCCTGTCACAGGGAGATAATAATAATAAATTAAATGTCTGGCCTTTCATAAGATTGAAAATCAACCACCTGAGGCAACTTTCTCAGTTTGCCTAATGGTAGGAACAGCTGTGCCAGCTGTGATTACCTATCATTCACAATCCTTTGCCCAAGAATCAGTGACTGCAACCAGTAGCAGTTATGTATCCCTGCAGCAGGAGTGGTCAAAGTGTGGCCACCAAACTTAAGAATTAAGGAGACCATTTTGATGCCCCAAAGAGCCTTCCGATCCCCTGTTGAGTTTTCAACTTTTAACAAAATGTCAACTTCTGATTACTTCCTGGTTTAACAAAGTTCTGTCCTAGGCCAGAAACATATGTTGGGAAAATAAGCTATAATTGTCTCTACATCACGAAGGGCCATTTTTTTAATAAGAAAAAAATGAAATAAGTGGATTTTCTTTTTTAAAAAAGAGGGAGGATAGGAAAATGGAATGGCAGGGATAAGGGACAGAGTGCAAGGCCCTTTCTGCAACTCACCTTTTTGCGGAGCTGAGGTGCAGGCATCATGCAAGAAGCCTCTAGTGAGAGGCTCTTGCTTCCCAGTTCCTTCAGCTCCGCAGCTGCTGCCAGCTCACACAAGAGCCCCTCCTCTTCCTTCCACAGTGCAGCCTGGGAGTTTCCCAGGCTGTGCTGGGGCAGGAAGTGTGAGCACCATGGCTCCGGAGCTCCACATGCACGGTAAGTGCGCGAGGGGCCTTGGGGTGATGCACTATCATGCACCATTTTTGGCTCACAGCCAAAAATGAAAAAGTGCGCGATTGGCACCTGCCAGACCCTGGAGTATCATGTGATTGTAAATGCATCATGTGGAGCACTCCTCGCAGTTGTGCAATGCTCAAGGGACCCTTTTGCACAGCAAATGCCACGTGAAAAGGGTCCAGGTGTAGCTTTGTGAGGTCCTAGAGGAAGTAAAGCAGCCCCGAAATCATAGTGTTTCCCTGCTCTCACAAACCCTGCATCTGAGGGCAACATTGTCCATCTGCATGGCTTACCATACAGTCTTCTCAACATTTTGAAAGTCTTTGGAAGCATTTCATACAACTATTATAAAAATATTTTGAATAAAGCAGATTTATATTTCCATATATACTCACAGGGGGAAGAGAAAAGGCAGAGCTACTTAACACCTTCTTTGCCTCAGTTTTTTCCCAGAGGGATACAAGCACTCAACCTGGTGGTTGGGGAGCAGGGGAGGAAGCAGGAGAAATGAGGCACATAATAGGTAGAGAGATGGTACAGGAATACCTGGCCACACTGGATGAATTCAAGTCTCCAGGGCCAGATGAATTGCATCCTAGGATATTAAAAGAGCTGGCAGAGGTCATTTCGGAACCGCTTGCTATAATCTTTGAGGAATCTTGGAGGACAGGAGAAGTTCCAGCAGACTGGAAGAGGGCAAATGTTGTCCCCATCTTCAAGAAGGGGAAAAAAGAGGACCCAAATAATTATCGCCCAGTCAGCCTGACATCAGTACCCGGAAAGATCCTAGAGCAGATCATTAAGCAGTCAGTTTCTAATCACTTAGAAAGGAACGCAGTAATCACGAGAAGTCAACATGGATTTCTCAAAAATAAGTCATGCCAGACTAATCTTACCTCTTTTTATGATAGAGTTACTAGCTTGATAGATGAAGGGAATGCTGTGGATGTAGCATATCTCGATTTCAGTAAGGCCTTCGACATAGTTCCCCATGATATTCTTGCAATGAAGCTAGTAAAATGTGGGTTGGACAGGGCTACTGTTAGTTGGATTTGTAATTGGTTGACCGACCGAACCCGAAGGGTGATCACGAATGGCTGCTTTTCATCCTGGAGAGAAGTGACTAGTGGGGTGCCATAGGGTTCTGTCCTGGGCCCAGTGCTGTTCAATATTTTTATCAACGACTTGGATGAAGGAATAGAGGGCATGCTCATCAAATTTGCAGATGATACCAAATTGGGAGGGGTTGCTAATACGCCAGAGGACAGGATCAAAATTCAAAATGACCTGGATAGATTGGAGAGCTGGGTTGAGGCAAACAAAATGAAATTCAACAGAGAGAAGTGTAAGGTCCTACACTTAGGTAGGAAAAATGGAATGCAGAAATATAGGATGGGGGACACGTGGCTGGATAGCAGTACATGTGAAAAGGATCTAGGAGTCTTCATAGATCACAAGCTGAACATGAGTCAGCAGTGTGATGCGGCAGCCAAGAAAGCCAATGCAATTCTTGTCTGCATCAATAGGAGTATGGTGTCTGGATCAAGAGAGGTACTGGTACCACTCTACTCTGCTTTGGTGAGACCCCATCTTGAATACTGTGTCCAGTTCTGGGTACCCCAATTCAAGAAGGATATTGACAAGCTGGAGCAAGTCCAGAGGAGGGCGACCAAAATGGTGAGAGGCCTGGAAACAATGCCCTATGAGGATAGACTTAGAGAGCTGGGTATGTTTAGTCTACAGAAGAGAAGGTTAAGAGGGGACATGATAGCCATGTTTAAATATTTGAAGGGATGCCACGTAGAGGAGGGAGAGGGCTTGTTTTCTGCTGCTCCAGAGACCAGGACAAGGAGCAATGGATTCAAGCTGCAGGAAAGGAGATTCCATCTGAACCTCAGGAAGAACTTCCTGACAGTCAGGGCTGTCCAGCAGTGGAATCTGCTGCCTCGGAGTGTAGTGGAGTCTCCTTCCTTGGAGGTTTTTAAGCAGAGGCTTGATGGCCATCTGTCGGGAATGCTTTGAGGGTGTTCCTGCATGGCAGGGGGTTGGACTTGATGGCCCCTGGGTCTCTTCCAACCCCACATTTCTATGATTCTATGATTCTATATACATCTCTGTGGTCTGCATTACAGGATATAAGGAAGCTATTGCTACATGAATTGAATATTACTGACCATTCCTGGCTAATTTGCTCATATCCATCTCAGCAAATGCTTTGAGTTTCTTTGAGGAAATACGCTTTATCAATGTTGGAAAAAGTAGAACACAGTACAGAGCTTTCTCACTTTTCCTCTAGCCATAACCACAGATCTGGAATGGAAAATAGAAACAGTGAAAGTTCCTTGTGCCTGGTATTCAAGTTCTTCTGCTTGAAATGTCAGCACCGCTGGTCTGTATCAAGCACTGAGCTGATGCAATGAATAAATTGTAGGTTGGCTGGAAAAATGTGAATGTCATGTACCCCTAAATATAATACAAGACTATTTCTAAAAATGTCAAAAGGTTACACTTCAGCCAACATGATCATTCTCAATTTCCATTAATCTCAATTTAATGATATAATTTTATGACCAACAGTTCTCTTAAAATTTAATGTTTTAATAATGCTACCTGGTAAAAAAATGTTAAAAAAAAAAAAAAGAAACAGGTGTGTGTGTTTTTGGTCTGGTCCATTTGCCAAAGTGTTATTTCTATAATAGTAATGCCTAATATGACTCATGCAAAGCCTCAGTTGACAGTTTTGAAGAAGAAAAAAACTGCAGGGGATTCATGAGTGGGCGGTCTCATGTGAACTGAGTATATCGATTATTTATAAAGTCCATTATAACTTTCCTTTCACACACTCTACTCCATGTTTTTTATTCAATGCCAAAATATGAAATCTCTCTCTCTCTCTCTCTCTCTCTCTCTCTCTCTCTCACACACACACACACACACACAAACACACACACATTCTTCCTCCCCTACCCTTCCTCAGATTTCATTCTGACTTTATTTACTCAGAGAATGTTCTACCCTACTATCCAGGATTGCTGCTTCCAGAATGGTTAAGAATGTATAAAAACAACTTTAAAAATGAAGTCCAGTGATATTAATAAAATAAATCAGCAGGAGAAGAAATCAAGGTTTTAAGAAGCATAGAAGAGTAAGATAAAATGAGCCTTCATTTCACACTAAAAAACATGAAGCACACTTATTTATTTATTTATTTATTATTTGTATCCCGCCTCTCCATATGGATCAAGGCGGCGAACAACTTACAAATAGCATGTATTTCTATACATGCCCCCAACAAGCTGGGTACTCATTTTACTGACCTGCAGAAGGATGGAAGGCTGAGTCAACCTTGGAGCCCGGCAGGATCGAACTCACAACCTTGTGGCTTGCAGTACCACTATTGAGATGGCTCTTTTTCCCAAAAAGTTACCCACCCTGTACTGGAAACTGGAAGCAATATGATGCAGGCCCTCAAAGATTATTTTAAAACCCAATCCTGGGCATGTCTACTAATATGCAAGCCCTACTGAATTTGATGGGACTTATTTACAATTAGTGGGGACAGAATTGTGGCCTTACATAAATTGAAGGGTATAGAAAACATGTCTTTGCTCCCATACCCCACTGGTCATTTAGTTTTCATCCTGAGGGATTATGATAACTTGCCCTTTCAACTTGATCACATTAATGGGTAAAGATGAAATTATGTTACAAAATGTCACGGTTCTTGTGCTCAACCTTACATCATATAAATACAATGTATCTAACTATAAATCTTATGTTGTCTTTACCATAAAAAAGTAAACAGTAGTGTTTCTAACAGGGGAGATCATGCAATCAAGGCTAGGTAGAAAAGTGTTTAATAACGTATGCAGTTTTGATCTGACCTCCAGATATAAACCTCATGTTTGACCATGGACTTGCAAAAGTTTTTTGTTTCTATACCAGACAGGCACAACATGATGGAAATGGGTGTTTCTTTTGAATTTGGCTAATTCAGGTTATTGAGGATTTTAGTTTCAGTTTATCTTTTAAAGACTATGAATATAAGTTTTACTACAGACACTATAGATTTTTTGGGGGGGAGAGAATTTAAGGTTTTTAAAAATGAAAGTAAAAGTGAACTATGTTCCCAACTCTAATGCCAAATAAAAAAGAATTGTGATTTTTTAAGAAGCAAACCCTCATGTGTATACCTGCAGCTCTAGTCCCTAGAGCACAGCTAACAGGAGCTCAGCTAACAGGCAAAACCCCCTGCTAAATAATGGGGGTATTTAGCAGGGAGTTTTGAGGGGGATGCCTGGAGTTCTTCTCCAGTGTGTCCCCGGGACTTCTAAATATGGATGTTGAGGGAGCTGCTGTAGTCACTTGCAACAACAGTGGCATGTTTGTGTTCTTGCCAGAGAATGTGGGCAGCTACACCTGAAGCAAGTGCAAACTGGTTGCCCTGTTGGAGGAGAAGGTCTAGCAACTTGAGGCCCATGTATTCAACCTATTAGGGAACATGAGGACAGAGCAGAGCAAACTGTACTGGAAGATGAACACACCAGAAATGTCTCTGAGGAGGTCAGTCCCCAAACACAAAAGATAGACATTTAGAGGAATGTGGCACATAGAAATAGAAGGTCCAAGCATCTATCTGTTAGTTTGGAACAGGAGAATTGATTTGAAGCTCTCTCCCTTATCAGTAAGGATGAGGGACAAGAGCAGGAGCAACAGTGTGAGTCCTCAGAGAATGTGCAGGGGATCTTGGAACAATTGGTACAAAGATTGGCTCCTGCCAATCCCCAAAGAAGGGATGGGGTAGTGAAGGGAAATCTCTGCTGAAGGGGACAAAAGTAGTGGTTTGTGGGCCTGATAGGATGTCTCATGAGGTATCCCTTGGGCAAGGACTGTGATGTAACACAACAGCTGACAAAGCTGGTCATAATCACTTACCATTGCCTTTTCTTTTGGTTCTTGTGGGAACCAATGACACTGCACAGCACAGCCTTCAGGATATCATAAGGGATTACAAGATACTGACGAGGAAGCTGAAAGACCTTAATGCAAAGTGTGTTATTTCATCTCTTCTCTCAGTTGAAGGATACCAGGAAGGGAAAGAAAAACAATGGAGGTGAACAACTGGCTACATGGATTGTGATGCCGGGACAGTTTGTCTTTTTGGACCATGGTCTGTGGTTTCATGACAATGGACTTCTGGGGAAGTGATAGGTAGTACCTCACAGCAGTTGGCAGTAATGTTTTTGCTAAGAGTCTCAGAAATCTAATCAGGAGAACTTTAAACTGAATTATAGGTGGGGAGGGGGACAATATTTTTGAGGGCAGGAGCTCATCAAGAGAACTCCTGCCCTAGAGATAATAGTTTGCATCTTACAGGGAGAACTGGGCAAACAGTACAGAAACTCAACAATGGGAGGGAAAGAAACTTAAATAAGTAGCTACACAGAGTGATCCATGGTCTCAGATGCATCTATATTAAACAAGATGAACCTGAACTTGTAGCACAGCAAAGTAAATATAATAGGCATCACTGAAATCTGGTGTATTGAATGTCATGACTGAATGTAGCAACAGAGGGGTATAAACTATTTCAGCAATATAGGCCTCTAACAGAAAAGGAGGAGGAGTAGCACTATATGTCAGGAACACTGACATCTGTAAAGAGATCAATGACTTAAATCCTGGAAGCTAAGTTGAGAGCATCTGGGTAAAAATTAAGAGGGAAAGAAACAACAGTGATGTCATTGTGGGGGTCTGCTATAGACCTCCAAGCCAAACTGAGGCCTTGGATGATGCATTTCTAGAAGAGATGACTAAACATTCACAAAGGAAAGATATAGTGGTAAAGGCATCTTTCAACTATCCTAATATTTACTGGCAGTCAAACGATGCCAAGAGTATCAAGTCCAACAAATTTCTTGCTTACAGACAATGTCATAGTTCAGAAGGTAGAGGAGGAAACAAGGGGGAAGCTATTTTAGATCTGATCCTAACCAACAATGATGACCTGGTGGGGTGGAGGTGGTGGAATCCATAGGTGGAAGTGACCATGTTATCCTGCAGTTTATTATACAGTGGAAAGGAGAAGCCAAACATAATCAGATATCCATTTAGATTTGAAGAAATCTGACCTCAGTAAAGAAATACTGGGACTGATCCCATGGTCAGGAATACTAAAAGAGAAAGGAGTTAATGATGGATGGGAGTTTCTTGAAAGTGTGATATTGAAGGTACAAACACTTCCAATGAAGAGGAACAATGGGAGGTGTCTAACAAACCTGGAATGGATCTATAAAGAACTTTTAACAAAGTTAAGATTTAAAAGGGACCTGTAGAAGAAATGGAAAAAGGGGGAAATTACCAAAGAGGAATTCAAACAAATAACCAGCAAGTGTAAGAAGAAAGTCAGAAAAGCTTAATCACAGAATGAGTTCAGGTTTGCTAGAGAGATTAAAAACAATTAAGAAGGGCTTTTTTTTGTTGTTGTTATGTCTGTAGCAAAAGGAAGAACTAATGAATACCTTCTTTGCCCCAGTCTTCTCCTAAAAAGAAAACAATGCTCTATGTGGGGGAAGCAGAGTAGATGATGTGGTAGTGGAAATTCATCACAGCATAAGTAAAGAGTAGAACAGGAATAACTAGATAAATTCAAGTCTTGAGACTAGATGAACCACATCCAAGGGTATTAAAAAAACTAGCAGAAGTAATCTCAGAGGTTCTGTGTACAGTACGATTGGCTATAAATATTGTTTAATTACCATGAAGCAAATATAAACCTTACACTTATGGCTGAAAGCTTTGTGGAAATTAAAAAGACTCTGACTGGAAGCTTCCTGAAGTTAAGATAAAGCATGACCAAGTCATAAGTTTAGGAAGATCAATTGGAAAACTTAACCTAATGTGTTTTAAATGGTTTTCTAAAGTACCCAAGCCTAAGAGACAATAGTAAATGAACCTGCTAGAAAAAGCATCCAAAAGCTGACAACCTGTTACCTCTTTCTCATGGAAACTATCCTTTTATCCCCTCATCTCTCCAGTCATTAAGAGGATATTGTGATTTTCTTCTATGCTTTGTCACCTGCCGCAAAGACAATCAGAACCTTCCAGATCACTTTGTCAGCTCAACTGGAGAACAATTCAAACCATTCCCTCAGGGAAGAAAAATAGTATTTAAACCCTGGCTGAGGTCCTAGCTGCTTGCTGGTACCTTAAACACATGTGGTATGTTACACTGTGTGAGGACCCCAGATTCCAGTTCATTGTATTATCCTCAGGCTCCCCCAGTCTAAGACACCTCACTTCAATCCTCTGCTGCTTCAGGAATGGTAACTATCACCCACTTCACTCCAAACTCTTGCTATCCAACCTTTCTCTCCTTTACTTTCTTTAGCCAGTATGGTTCGTGAGACTGTTCATGTGTTCATGAATCTCCCCCAATAAAGACATTCTTTTTGATCTCCAACTGGTATGCTACAGTTAGTACCGGTATACAAAGGTGAAAAAAATCCCATAAGGTTATCCCACCTCTCGCACACCTTTTTAGCTAATAATTCTCCAACTTTTCATGGAGGCATGGGTGCTGCTGGAGGACCTCAAGGTCCCCCACTTTTTGAGGTAACAAAAATCTCTGGCAAAAAATCTTTGAGAATTCCTGGAGAACAAGAGAAGTCCCAGCAAACTGGGGGAGAGTAAATATTGTCCCCTATACTCAAAAAAAAAAAAAAAGGAGGAAAAAGAGGACCCAGACAATTACTGCCCAGTCAGCCTGACATCAATACCAGGAAAGATTCTAGTGCAGATCATTGTTACCCGGTTTACTGGGAGTCCTGGGAGGGACACCTAAATAACCTTACAATTACACAAGATGGGGAAATTAGTCAAGAGCACTGATTGGCACTATGAGAGGCAGGGTAACGCAGCAGGATCTTGTAACCCAATGTTTACGGGGTCAGGCCAAGTCAAGAAGCAAACCGTGTTGGAAATAATGAATGATCTTTATTAAATACAGGAACACAATGTAAGCAACACACACACACAGATAACTAAGGAAAATAAAGGTGGGAATATGATAGCAGGATTTTCAGAGGTTGATTTGGGTTATATGAAACCTGTTCCTGAAGCCCGGAAAGAATAGAGAGCGATGTTGGGGTTCGATGTATCTCAGCACGTGGAGCTGAGGGGAAGCTCACCAAGCAAAGCAGCAGCAAGGCGGTGTGGAACTCGGGAGCGATCCGAGGAAGGTCTCAGAATCAGGGGTTTTTATAGAGGGAAATGTGACTGCAGGCTATGCCTTACTCGGTGAGAACAATGAGTTTCGGGCACGGGACAAAGTTTTGGAAAGGTCAAAATTTAGCATGATTGAGTTAAGTCCGAATTGACAAAGAGTTGGCTGGTATGCAAACACAGAGTGCTTGGCATTTGAGTATTCAGCTTGCCAAGTTGTCTGCTCGGGGCAGGGAGTCCTTTGTAAACAGCATGCATACATAATGAGGGTGTTTGCAGAGAGGTCTCCTAAAGCAGTGATCTGGCTATTTCAGGCCTGCCTGGGTGGAGAATGGAATGTCCAGCAATTAGTGGCTGAGCCTAGTTCTGTGCTTGTCCGGGGGCCTCACAAACACATGGAGAGGGGTGGTGGAAGAGAGCCAAATTATTGATATCAAAATGATATCTAGGGGTATCTCCAAGGAGGCCTAAACTGCAGTAACATCGTTACACAGACAATTTGTAAACACTTAGAAAGGAATGTTGTGATCACTAAAAGTCAACATGAGTTTTCAAAAACAAGTCATGCCAGATTCATCTTATCTTTTTTTATAGAGTTGCTAGTTTGATAAATGAAGGGAATGCTGTGGATGTAACATATCCTGACTGCAGCAAGGCCTCTGACAAGTTCCATGATGTGGTTGCAAACAAGTTAGTAAAATGAGGGCTAGACAATGCACCTATTAGCTAGATGTGTAACTGATTGACTGGCTGAACCCAATGGCTCCTCTTCATCCTGGAAAAAAGTGACTAGTGGGGTGCCACAGGGTTCTGTCTTGGACCCCCTGCTATTCAACATCTTTATCGATGATTTGGATGAGAGAATAGAGGGCATTCTTATCAAATTTTCAGATGACACCAGATTAGGATGAGTAACTAACACCCCAGAGGACAGGATCAGAATTCAAAATGATTTTAAGAGATTAGAGAGGTGGGCCAAAACTAACAAAATGAACACCAACAGGGAGAACTGTAAGGTACGACACTTGGGCAGAGAAAAATGAAATGTACAGATATAGGATGAAGGATATCTTGCTTGACCACAGCACATGTGAATGAGCTCTAGCAGTCTTAGTAGACTACAAGCTGAACATGAGTCTGCAGCGTGATACCACAGCTAAAAAAAATTCTGATGAGAACCTTAGTTGTACCAATAGGAGTATAATGTTTAGATCAAGAGAAGTAATAGTGCCACTCTATACTGCTTTGGTCAGACCCCACCTGGAATATTGTTGTCCCATTGTGGGCACCACAGCTCAGGAAGGATATTGTCAAGCTGAAAGAGATCCAGAAGAGGATGATCAAAGTGGTCAAAGGCATGGAAACCATCCCCTATGAGGAGTGGCTTAGACAGCTGGGTATATTAAGCATCGAGAAGAGAAAGTTAAGATATTTATTTAACTGATAATCTATTTCTCATAGGTATTCATGTTTTTAACAAGGTCTGAATACCCCAAAAGGACCAAATCTCATCTGACCTTAGAAGCTAAGCAGGGTCAGCCTGGTTAATACTTGGGTGGAAATCTGACAATGAATACCAGCTGCTATAGGCTTTATTTCAGAAGAAGAAACTAGCAAAACCACTTCTGATTATTTGTTGTCTAAGAAAACCCCATGAAATGCATGAGGTCACCAGAAGTTGACAGGCAACTTGAAGGCATGTACACATAAAATAAACAAATGAGTAAACAAGTGACATGTTTTCAATTCAAACACTTGCTTATGAAAGTATCTCTGCCAATCTACACAGCAATAAATTTTGGTGCGTCTAAAAGGGATTTCATATAATTCACTGTTGGGGAAAAATGACTTCACTGTTCAAACTTTTACAGACTGTATACAATTATATGTAAGGGTGTGTGTGTATATATTTACTCCAAAATCTTTGAAAACAGAAGCTAATGAAAGCCAAAAAGAGGTCACAAATGTGTTAATTCAGAGAAAAGCAAAAAAGAGGGAACAGAAACAATTCAGATATGTATGATTTAAGGTCAGTTTCACACAAAGCAAAGCAAAAGGGAAAAAAAGGAGAAAGCGGAATCCAGTAAATCATTATCCAGCACAAGTGAAAGATTAGGATCACTCAACAGCCTTCAACTGCTGTGCAGCTTTAGGCTTCAGCCTGTCTCTCCCTGGCCTCAAAACTGCTGTTGGATAAATATTATATGAGGGGATTTGGCTACAGTTCTCTTCTCCATGGTCTTCTCTAGCTGTTGCTTTTTATTCACACTTTCTCCCTGTGGTATCTTTGCTCTCTCAGAGCTTCTACTCTCCATCAGAAATACCTCACAATAAACCCTTTCGCAGAATATCCTATGACAGCTCCTCAAGGGGAAAAATAATTGCAATAGAGGTATCCTGTTAGTTTCAAGAAGGATACAAAGACTTAAAGTTCCCCTGATGCCCCATGCTAAAGTGCTGAGGTGTGTGATTAAGGTATAGTTTGGCTTTGTGACAGTGGCACATAATTAAAGGAACAGGTATTGCACAAAGAATATACTTGATTTTCTTTGCCCCATACAATCCCTCTGCAAACAGTGGTGTACCATGAGCATTCTAGCTTCATAAAGTGTGACTGAATTGGTATGCTTGCACCCCAAAGCTGTGCAAGGTAGGATTAGCTGCAAGATAACCTTTGCCCATACTCCAAGCCTAGCAACATGACCCTCACCACATATGTGTTATTAGCAAAAACTCTTTTCCTGCACATATGAGACTACAGGGGTATATCTTTAAGGAACAGGATAGACCTTTTTCCACAGCCTCTTTTAGGCACCATACTTCAAATAGTGCATTGTTCCTTTTCAGTCCCAGCATTGCCATTTCTGTGATTGTATTGGGTTAAGAACACTCTGTATCGCACCGTTTCGAATTAAGTGGATGAGTAGCATTATTGCTACCAGTGTTCCCACTGCATTACAGCATCATTGGTGAGTTCTTTCTCTGCCTTTTTGCCACCCCACAGCTCATGATTGTGTTTTTTAAAGCCGTACTAGCATAGTTACGTTGTAATGTCATGACAGACCAGTATGCTACTGTATTTTTGCACTATAATGCTAAAAATGTATTTTAAAAAATCCTCAAACCCAGCTGATGAGACTGTGGTGGGAAAGGAGGCTATTTTTTCCATTTTTTTCCAGCAGTGAAAAAGGGTTGATTTGCAGTGCATAGGAACAGGAAAGCTGGTTAGCAATGACATCATGTGATAGCGTTGCTTTGGCAGGATGACAATTTCGTGTGGTAAGGACCTTAAACTCCCTGACAGTTGAGGTATCGTGTTTGCCAAGCAACGTAGAGCACAAAATGAAACTGACTGCCAGTCTAGGTAAAGTCAACTCCAGTTTCCAGTTCAGTATATTAAATAAAGAACGCAGCAGAGACAAGTTCAGAAATAGCCCCTATGAACACAAAATTAGCTACCTGGACATTGATATCGGGACCCTAAATCCTTATTAAGAATAACACCATAGCATAACTTAAGACATTCTTACAGATTTGCCAGTTACACAAAGACAAAAGTTTCCTTCAAAATCAAATTTATTCTTACAGGGTCTGGATTGGGCCCAGACACAGAAATTCAAAGTAACTAGTTAGCAGACTAAATGGTCCTGATCATATGTCTGTCATGGGATTTTTGCAGGTGCCTAGTTGCCACAAGGCTAGACTCAGATGTGGGTAAAGTAAAGGGTGAGAATCAGCCTGGAATGTGTATAAACCTAGATTTTGGTGTCCTGTTCTTTGTTTAGACACATCCTAGCAATCTGAGGGTGTGGAGAGCAAGAAGTTGGATTAATCCCAGAGGGAAAGTGAGTATGTATAAAACAACTTCACTAGCAGTTACTGCTATAGACACTAATGGGACAGGAAAATCTTACAAATTTGTGAACTGCTGCTTAGAACTTCATCATACCAAGGGAGTACATTGCACCCTCAGCATTAGGTACTTCATGCACAAACCTGAGGTTGGACAGAGTGTCATGTCCATTATCATCAATGGATATGATGGGCAGATGTCCACGCTGCCACAAGTGCATGCACATTGTGTGCATTGAAGATAATGGAACACAAACATTCACTTTGTTTGTTTTACATGGAGATTCCTGGAATGGAAACCCACAAATATGGAGGGTGCACTATATTTCTTTTTTCAAGTAGTCTGAATAATGTAGATGAGTAACATTCATCAAAATTTGGCACAAATGTAGACTAGAAAATTGGATTTAAAAGGCACTGTAAGTGTATATGCACCTTCAACTAATCTGTTGACTTATGGAGGCCCCTTGAATTTCAAAGGGTTCATGTGATATGTCATTGTCTCCCTCTAAAATATAGCCCACAGCACCTGGTATTCCCTGGCAGTACTAACCAGACTTGATCCTGCTTAACTTCAATGATCAGATGGGATCTTGTACCTTCATGGATTTTAAGTTTCTTAAAAGGGATTAAAGCATCAATTTTCAACGTACTTAAGTTTGCTGTGTCAGTGGCAGGTTGTAATGAAACCATCAGAAAGTTTGGCACAGTTGTAGAATTGAGTAAGTAAGTAAATCATTGAAGTAAGGTTTTGCATTACAGGTATCATTTTATAGTCAAAATAATGTTGAGGCTTACAATGGCAAGCAAAGAACTTCTTTTCCCTAAATTGTCTAAAATAAAGGTGTGTTTTATTTACAGCTATTACCCTGTACTAAATCCTCGTTATGGGGAAAATTGTTACTGGACTAACAGTATGGACCAACAGAGCACCCTATATACATTTTTTTTTACATTGAGCAGATAGTATGACATACATGAACGGATAATATCCATAGTATGTAAAGAAACATCAGTCAATCACACTTTTATATATCTACTATACTCTTTTTTCTGTGATCTTGAGACACAAGATCAATTCATACAATTCATACTAATTTTCTATGATACTGTGTATGTGGGTACTTCATTACTTAGAATAAAATTATGCATTACTTTGGGGTGACACCTCACCTCAGAATGGCATTTTTAAAGTAATACAGTTGGACCTAAGAGAAAAATCAGTGTAGACCAGATGACACCCTTGGTGAGACCACAATGTTCTCTGTCATTATGATATTGGAAGCCTTCATCATGGAGATGCAGTCATGTCATTCTCATACTAATTCTAACTTATCTACATTCATAGTTATTTGGATCTGGGAAAGCTCTCTTTTTTCAGTTTTGCAATATGATAATATCTCCTTAGGTACAGGCACCAACTACTACCATTTTCTCATGGTGAGAAAACAGGGCCAGAAAGGCTGATCTTGAGTATACAAAGAATGTTTCGGGACTCACTCTCATGAACAAAGGATAGTTATTCTCTAGTAACTTATGTGTGATTTAAAATATCAAGAAATTATGCACATTTTTTAACATTTCTGCCAAAAAGTTAAAGATGTGTGACTTTGGGGGGATATTTTATTGCCTCATGAAGGCACAAAATGCACCAGTGGTGACAACAGCAACAATAACAATCAAATCTATACGATAAATGGATTTTCAACTAGCTGAACATTTAAAGTAAAAAAATGAATAAAATGAAAACTTTTAGATACTTTAGATAAAAACGTTTAGATACTTTGTATGTTAAAAGGCTGTATCAGTCTCTGTAAGAAGAGGCAAGAATGAATATAGCTTATGAATCTGCTGCATTCCAATATATGTTAATATAATTGCTAGGTCTTTGATAAGCTAGCCTCCAACTTTGGCTGTTTCTACATGAGGTTGATTCTTACCCTCCTGTCTGCATGTTGTAGCATTTTAGCATCATAGGGCCTTTCTGCACTACACTGTTTTAGTGCTATCATTCCACTTTCAACATCCTATGGAATCCTGGGGCTTGCAGTTTACACAAGGGCCTTTAGACTTCTCAGTCAGAGAGCTCTTTGGCCTCAGGAAACTACAAACCCCAGAATTCCACAGGATGTTGAAAGTGCAATAGTAACACTATAACAATGTAGTGCGGAAACACCCATAGTTTTCCTCTTGGTTCTTCACGTTTTCAGCTCCTAGCATGGTTCACTGCAACAAGAAACCGCTGTATCTGAAAACCAGAAAAACTCCGATGTAAACCTCCCAAACCAGTTCTGCTTCGTTTTTCACCTTCATGCAGAAGCGGAACATCAATTCACAATGCAGAAATAGACAGTTATGGGCATTCCCAGGCTGTCCTTCTGTCATTTCCATCCCTATCTCTCTCCGCCCATCAAAGGACAGGCTCCTGTCATTATTGTCTTCATGCATTAAACAGACAGCAGGAAGAGAGTGGATCTGGTAATGAACCATTAAGATGTGTTTCTTTCACATATCAACGAACATACATACCTATGCATAAACGTAGCAATGCAGACATGTGTTTAAAATGTGTTTTTAAAAAGAAAAAACAACAGACCAGTCAGTGATGGTGAGGCAGGGTGAGGGAAGGGAATGGGAGTGGCCAGGGACCATGGTAGAATGATGTAAATGGAGGGGGGGGTAGACAACACAGTTTCTGAATTGGAATATAAAAACACTGCTCTTGATACATGGTGAACTACTCCTCCCCTCTTGTGTGGAAATGGCCTTAGTTTCAGCTCTCCTTAATGTCAGAGATGAACATTAACCATCCAGTGTTCCCTATTGTGACTTCATTTATTTTTAAATGTAAAATCTCTCATCCCTGCATGGGAGGGTAAATGAGCAGTTTAAAAAAATAATAATCAGGGACTGTACAGGAGTGATCTGGAGACTTATGATAGCCCAGGACATAAACTAGAGTCCATCCAGTGTATTATCTTTATGATGATTATGATTATTATTGTTATTGTTGTTATTGTTATTATTTTGGAGAAAACATTGATTCCATGTAGGTGGTATAGACAAGGCTATCAAAATACTTATAGTAATTATGACATTGTTCATAATTTACAAGTGTTATAAATTGGAACATTGGCTCTATATTTCTATTATATCCAAGCTACAGGTTACTGCTAAGCCACTGGACCCAAAGTATACATCTCTCCATGTTTGTTTGAGGTTTCCCTATTAGAACTATGTGCTATGTGTTGCTGATGACAAATCTTGGGTACTTGCCTTCTACTGCTACAATAAAAATTGCAGAATTTAAAAATTGTTGAGCAGTAAATTGTGAAACTAAAAAACAAAATGCAGGGGCATTTGACAGTCAAGTAATATAAGCAATGCAATCCTATACATGCCTACTCAACAGTCTGTTCTAATTAATTTACTTGAAATTAATTTAATGGAATTTCTTACCTAAATATTGAGAATATATTTACTGTCGAAATTATACATTTTTTCTAAGATCGGTACTCTATTGTGGGAGACAGAGGCCTCAGGGATCATTCTAGAGAACCCTGGGACTGGGACTTTTGGAAGCTTCACCATTTATTATAAGGTGGTATGGAGGGCACCAGCTCGGAACTCATGGCAACCATCAGACTGTCTCAGTATATCATTAGTCTGATGAATGTAGTTAAGATATACGTGGGACCTATTTTGTGGTTGGATGAGTGGATAATGATCTAATCTGGGGTGAGGATAGGTTCATCAACTATGCTTTTGTGGTCTCATCACTTCCATAGGAAGCCTACCTTGGTAGTGTTAGACACTCTCTGCGGGAGTAAAGGGTTGGTTAAGATGATCCACCATCAAAGTATTTCTGAATATTCTGAGTGATCTTCTGGCTGCTAGGACTGGTGATTTGGTCAAGGTCTTGCTTTCACTATGGAATGGGGAGATGGAAAGGGCTATTTATATAATTGGTCTTGAGAGTCCAGTGTGGTGTCATGAAGCCTGTGACTTATATTTGTCTACAGGAGAACTATGGACTATGAACTAGGGTAGATGACAGCTATAGTGCAAGTGGCATAGGTCACAGGGAGGATTGGAAATTATTCTGAGCAAGGGTTTTTCTGTTATAGCACATTAGCTATGCTTATAAGTTTGATGAGTGCCAAATTTGGCTTCATTTTGACCCAAGGTAAAACATATAGTCTAATTATGTTATCCACTTTAGATTTGTATATGGTGTTAACTGTTTCAGTGTGTTCTAAATTACTATATATTTACTATGTTTTAAACTCTAATGTATACTTTACAGTCCTAACGTGTGTTTTTTAGGAAAAAAATGAATTTGACCTATATTGTGTCTTACTTTTGCTCTGAGATCTTTGTGTATAGGACAAGATCTAAATATTCTAAGAAACAATTGTATAAATAATGTGAAGTCCATATCTGAGCTTTGAGAAAGAAGAATTGGTGTTCTGGGCTTCCCCAGCATTCCCATCTTGACCAATACCAATCTAAGAGCGGAAACCTAAACATGCCTCACTATATTCATAGGTTTTTACTCCTTTGTACAGTTGGCCCTCCACATGTGTGGGTTTCACTTGTACATATTTACTCATTCATGAATGATTTTCTGTCACCTCCACTGCTGCCCTATGCCATTTTTTTTAATAAAATGTACTAAATATTTTACAACATGAGAACAAAAAGCAAACTAGAAAGGAAACAACAAATGTGTCAAGAATGAAAATCCACTCAGTCAGTCACATCTACAGGCATCCAGACTACCCAGGAAATCACTCAGCCAGAGTCCTGAATGGATGTTGGAGGCTCAGAACAGAATAGCCACATATGGAGGCAGGTGCCCTTGGAGCTACAGCCCCTCCTATGCCATTTTTAATAGGGACTGGAAGGTTCACGAGACTGAGAGACTGCAAATGAGGCCTGTAAGTCTCTATTAAAAATGATGTAGGGCAGCAGTGGAAGCAGCAGCAAACCCCACTGGCTGCCCACTTCTGCCTGTCAAAGAAGCCCTGTTGCTTTGAAGGCATCTGCAATGAGTTGAATACACAGTTCATACTTTTTGTGAGTTACATACACTTTGGGGGGCCTAGAGTTATTCACAATTTTTACAATTTCATAGGGGTCTTGTACCCTAGCAAATGTGGAGAGATCACTGTACATTTTGTTGGTATTGTAGTTTGAAGTTTAAGTGAATACAACTTCTCTGTCTTGCTTTCTTTCGCTTGAAATATTTTCTATAAACAATCTTACCCTCCCTTTTTTAGAAGCACTCTCCAAGTTTTTTTTTCAAGTGTATTTATAATTGAACATTAAAAAATGCTGTGTGGCTTTGGGAAGCGTAAAATTTGTCCTTTTACAAACAGATTCAAAACTGGAATGCCACTATTGACAATATTTTGGTGTTTTTACAATGCTAAATATGGATACTTGGATTAAAGCTTCCATTACCATGTCCTTTGCCATTAAAGCAATTCCCCTCTTCTTCATATCATAACAGCTAATGTTCAACTCCATTGTCAATATGAGCCACTTATGAGCTGTGAGCTGTTGTCTGTTATTAACTCATCTGGGATTCTGTAGTGAACAAACTGTGATTTACAATGTGTTATTACATTGCTACTTGATGTCTTCTGCAAGGGTTCAATTTCAAAATAATTTGAGTAGTGGCTCACCAGTAAGAGGTAATCTTTCACATTCAATTCAAATAGATCTGCCACCAACCTTGAATCAAGGGCGCTTAAAAATAGCATGCTGTTTAAGTGGCTGTTTTGTAATATGTCCTCAAGATTATTTGCAAAATTTCCTCCTTGGCATTATTTCCATCTTAACTTTTCATATTTTGCTTGAGCAGAGTTGAATATCATAGTTATGTGTGCGTACACACACACACACACACAAGCCAGTACAATGTAGAAACGTCTGTATTTTCCCCTCCAGCACTCTGTCCAAAATGAACTGATAAGTACAGGGAAACCTCCATATATATTCTGAAATAATCTCCACTGAGTTCAATATGCCTTATTCCTGGATGTGCATAGGATTGCAGCCTTAGGAGTTTCTCATAAAAACCAGAACTGTAGAGAATTCTCCTGCTGATACATTGCTAAGAGTCACCTCTAGAATGACCACAACATTGCTTTGTCTCTGGTCTGAACCTCACCATGGCCAGAGAGGCACCCAGCTGGACTGCTGGTCAGCAACCACTATTCATATTTTAACCTTGCCACCTCTTCACACATATCAGTTGGAACTGAGACCATAGGAACTAAAGATCCTGTGCCATTCTGCTGATATGATCTACTTCATACCCTCTGATATTTCCAAAATATGTGTGGCCAAGCAACATCAGAGTGTGGTCAAAATGGCAAAAGTTATTAATAAAGAAGAACATTAAAGCTAAGAGAGCAGCCTGTCTTTCAACCTTTGTCTGAGAATCCAGGGAAGGGGGTTTGCTCCCTTCTCTTCACACGCCCTTGTTGAGTTAATTGAGTGCAAACTACTTTTGTACTTTTCACTGAGATGCAGCAATTGAAGTAGGGTTAGAAAAAAGGGGGAAGTGGGACAACGAGAGAAACACTGGGCAATTTTCTTAGCAGCTTATAAAGTAAGACAACAGAGACCTAGGCATTTTCTGCACTACATTGTTATTGTGCTATTATTCCACTTTCAATGTCCTGTGGAATTCTGGAGTTTATAGCTTACTGAGGCCAAAGAGCTCTCCAGCTGAAAATTCTAAATTTCCCTCCGTAAACTGCAAATCCCAGGATACCATAGGATGCCGAAAGTAGAAAAATAGCACTATAACAGTGTAGTGTAGAAAGGTCCTGTTAAACTTTTTAAATTGTGTTTCCAACATTCATTTATATTGGAATCTTAGAACCCAAGGAAATGGTGTATGTGCACAGGGTTTCATCCTTCAAGTTGTATTTCAGCCTTAAAGCTAAAAGAAAGTCTTTTTCTTTTTTTGCATGCATTATCAGATATGTTCCATTTCCGTCTTTTTTAAATAATATGAGCTATGGTATTTGTCCTAGAATTTATGCCTTTCTTTTACTGGTTTATTTGTCTCTGATGGGTAATTTGAAGTGCTGAAGCAGTTCAAGAAGCACACCCTGTGGCTTGTTTAGACCAGCTGCTGAGTAATTTGTGGAAAAATCAATACAGGATTGCTTCAGGTGTCCAGATTGTAAGCACAAAATTGGGGAGTAGCACTTTAATTTGCAAGCCGACCTTTTGCATTGATGTGTTTAAGGGCAGTAGAAAGGGAGCACTGTCTCTTCAGTCAATAAGAGCAATGTCAAGACATAGGGAACTTCTAATGGCTTACAAATGCTAGAGAACTGGGCAGCATTAACAATATAGAAAGGAAATGTTGGCACAACTTCTTCTGGACTCTTTCTTTATTACACCCAAGCATCCAATTTGGAATTTTAATCAATGGTTGCTCTGCATGCATTGCCCATTAAAAAAGCAAATATAAACTTGGCTATATAAAAATGGTAAAGTAATATGGTCATAGCTCCCCCCACCAATGTTACTTCTTGTTTCTTTTTAAGACACCCAGATTTCCTATATACATTTTTAATGGATGCCTACCATGTGTACCATTAAAGGATCCCAAGCAATTAGAAAATCTATAAAAGAACCCAGGGTGTCATAAAATGATGGAATATGTCACTGAAAATAGTGTACAACACCATTACCGTATGCTTTCTTAGTCAGTTAGATTTTATGTGTGCAGCATGACTTCAGTAGGTTGTGTATTTTTCTTAAGTACTTCTCTACACAGCAAGCATAACTAAGACAGAAATTTTCTGGGATAATGCTAAAGGGAGGGTAGAGTCATTCCTGGACCATCTGATGACACTCTACACAATGCCACAAATTATTTTTTGCCCCATGGAGTTGTCGTTTGGCCACATAGCAAAGCACTCAGAATAGCTTTCTTCTAGTATGCTGCAAGGTGTGTCTTGATCATACATGGGGTGGGAGGTAGGATAAAGAATACCATTCATTCTTCTTGTTCTTGATAAGAAAAACTGTCTTAATACAGCACAACATCTGATTTTCCACACTTCTGTGCCTCTGCAAAAAATTCACCTGCAGAGAAAAATTGAGCAAACCCCAACATTTCTATTTTATTTACTTTATTTATTTATTTACTTACTTACTTACTTAATCTGTATACTACTTTTCTCTCATATAGGACACAAAGCAGCTTCCACTGTATGGTAAAATAATCTGTAATACAAAAATTAAAAAGCATTAAATGACAATCCACTTAAGAACAATGGCCCTTTTCACATAGGGCAAAAAAATGGTGTAGAGCGACATCTAACGGAGGTTGTCTACACTATAGCGTGGATTGGGGCGGACAACTTTTGTGTAGTTCCACACCCCAATCCACGCCAGGGCGACTGGAAGTGCCGGCGCCGCGTGCTTTTTGAAAACCACTTTTCAAGTGGTTTTCAAAAAGCGCGGGATGTGCAGCCCCATCCAGCCCCATTGCAGCGCCCGTGTGGATTTGCGGATGCACAAAAGTGCATCCCTGCAAATCAGGCAGGGGGCGGGATTTCCGGCTGGTGAGCTTCTCCAATTGGTGGAGAGGCTCTGCCAGTCAAAATCCGCCATTTTGGGCACTGCTGAGCGCTGCTGATGCCACCGGACGCTGCAAATGTGTGGAGCAGCGAAACACGATGCTCTGTGCGGCAACAGAACAAGGTAAGCCCCGTTTTGGCATGGCTTGCCCCCTTCCTCCGCCCGCTTATGAAAAGGGCCAATAATTCGGGACAGTTTAAAACACATTAAAACTTCTTACACATTAAGAACCAGCACATCTGTTGCACTACTCCAGCCAGCTGAAAGCTGAAATCCTGTTTAAATAAGAAAGTCTGTGCTTCCTGTGCCAACCAAGCCTCCCTTAGCCTAGGAGCAGCCACCAAGAAAGCTGTCCTGAATCCTTAACAGAGGTACTGTGGTGGTGATGAGACTTATACTTGAGTATGCTGTATAGGCCTTTATAGGTTATAATGAGCACTTTGAATTCTGTTCAGAAATGAACCAGTAGCCAGTAAAGCTGTTTCAGCAAAGGAGTTATATTTTCCCTGTTACCAGCCTTGGTCAGCAGTCTAGCCATTGCATTTTGAACCTGCTGAAGGTTCCAAACAGTTTCCAAACTGCTTCCAATGGCAGATCCACACAGAGTGTATTACAGTATTCCAAAAAGGTGTCATCAAAATGGGAAGTAATCAAGATTGTGCAGAAAACAGCCTCTTTCCTTTGTGAAGTATAAAAATCATTTTTAAAAAAACTGTTTACAAATCTCATAATCTTTCCTAATGGGGAAAAATGTTTGAAATTATCCATTCCTGCAAAAAGAAATAAATTTGGTAAGTAAAGTTTTAGATGCCTGATAAGCAGCCCAGAGTTTCTTGTAGTATGAACATATTTGGTGTACATGTTGTATTTGCATTCATTTTACTGCATTCAGTTGTATTCACTTGCTGAGTATAAGTTACATGTCTCCACAAACTAGTATGGTCCAATTAACTGCCATTAAAGCATCTAACATCTTGCTCTTGTGGAGTAAATGAAGTGGTAGAGAACTATCTTCAGCACTGTTTGCTTGTGTGCCCTTGGCATCCCAGGAGTGTTTCACACTTGCATCAGAATATCTCCATTTTCATATGTGAGATCATATGACTTTGGGGGTGGCCAGCCCTTATTATGGGCTGCTCCATCCAAATAGCTTATCTTATAGATAGGGTTCCACGGATACAAACTCAAATGACATCTGTGTGGCAGCAACCAATCTATGCTACTATATCATTTGAGTGGTCTCTGCAGATGAATAGAGGCAGTTGCGGGCACAGGGCTGAAGAAAGAGCCTTCTTCAAGGGTCACTGGAAGGTGATGAGGTATGCTGAATATGACTGATGAAGCAGGGCAGCAGAATGGTAGTATGCTGGAGTGATTTTCATTTCAGAAATCGGTCATGTTTACTCTGATAAGTTATAGAAAGTCTTGCAGAGTTTGGTGTGGAAAGTAAAGGATTTGAAGCCAAGTTTGGCTTTGGAACCTGAGGTAGCTAAATTTTGAATGCTCAGACTGATTTCTTCTTCTTTTATCAGGCCTGTTTATTCCTCTTATTCCTTTTTAACTTATGCCAAAGTCTCTGGAGGAAGGAATTTAAAATGCTTTTTGTTCTTTGGAATGTAACTTCAAACCTTTTCATTGGATTTTAGGATCAGGGCATCAAGGCAAAACACTCATACCTATGACATCAGTGAACAATGAACTAAATATGGTTTAGAATCAGTTCCTAACCTGTTTCTATTGCAAACTTTGATATTATTTTCCTGAATAACATTTGTGCTTATGCAAGCTAAGATAAGGGTAATCAAAATGTTATGCTTCAAGAACACTGATTAAGAGCGAGGAAGGGGGAAAAATCCATCTTAACAAACAGCTTTGTGAAATTTGTGAAGTACTTTCAGATTTATGTATTTGTTTGTTTGCAGAAGGGGATGCTGATAATAGCTAATAGAAAGGAATAGACCAATTGAATTTAAAGGCAGATCAATTTTTGCATATTTCACAGCTTTATATACAAATCAGGAACCTTGTTAAAAGGACCTTTTCTGTAAACTGCTATATTCAAGAGCATAAAATGCCTCAATCTGTTTTATTTTCATGGTCATAAAACAATTTGTTGTTAATGCATTTAGCAAAAGACATGAGATTATATCTGTATTTATTGAAAAACAAACTTTTTTCATACAGAGAAAATTTCATATGCTTTTTAAAGGAATATTTTCCTATCTCAAGCCTTAAATCTAATATACAGAAGAAATCATCAGCAAAGACCTGTTTTCATAGCCCATCAAAGTCAAGCTTATTAAGCACTCCTCACTTGGACCTGAAACCTTAAAGATCATTTAAAGCAAGATTTAGGTATGTATGGCCCTTCAGATGATGGTGGACCATGACACCCATGATCCTACAGCATTGGCTACGCTGGCTAGTGCTGATGGGAATTGTGTTCCAAGAAGTTTGGATGACCACACATGTTAAAAAGAATGTGTTAAAGGATGATCCTTGTCTGAAATAATTATTAAAGGACTGTTTTCAGAGTGCTGTTTTCCTAAAAAATATTTGCTGTCCAGTGTGCCCTGTTTTGCTTTGCATCATTATGCTGTTTCGCAGAAATCTGTAATGCACTGATGCTTGGCTTGAGGACCACTTTACTTAACTGTATGGATTGGACTGGAATGGGTACAGTCCTGACCCAAAGTAGGATACTGTGTTCTATGCTCTGATGGCTCTTTTAAGTTTCAAGACAGATAACTGTTGATCAGATGCATAAAATGCCAGCAGACCTGACTCATGTAATGCTGCAGTGTGTCCCAGGCATCTTATAGCTTGCACCAACAGTTAATAGGTTAAAAAAAATCTTGCTTTCTCCTACATGCACTGACAATAGCTTTCAGCCTTGACTGATCCAGATAGCAAACAAGTACATGTTTGATTTTATATAATTGCAGCCTCAGGTCAGCCTGAGCAACCTGATGACTAACTAGTAATCTTATGACTCCTGAAGCCTACCTACTCTTGTTTTTCTTCTGGACTATAGTCTTAAGGAATCTAGGCACCTGCCTTCTCTATGAGACTACAGGCTACATCATCTTCCTCTAACCCTTCAGTGCTTTGTTTGCTACCTTTTGATTTTGACCTCTTGATTCCCTCAAGTCCCTTTGACCTTTGTCTGATGTCTCTGAAACATAACTAGTCCCAGCATTGGAATATGTTATTTGCATCTAGCTCTCAGACCTGAAAACGTCAATGGTTAGGGATTTGTCTCCAGTTAACTCTGGCAAATATTTCTTTACCATGGTATAAATAGTACGCCACTGCAACTGAAACCATGGTTAAGTACAGCTAGTAAATATTCAAGGGCTAGCACTCATATGACAGTCTTCCCCATGGAGGGTCTCAAAATACAGGAAGTGATATTGATCTATATCAACAAACCAGCTGTAGCCATGAGTAGATCCAAACAGTTATAGTGTTGTTGGTAATACAATGACAATACTTCTTTGCTGGAAAATTATCTCCCCCACCAAGTATATTGAAAATTGAAGCTAAGCTGCAGAGGAGTTAGAAATGCTAAGGGTTACAGTGGCATATTACATCAGCATCAATAAAAAAATAATAATAATAATAATAATAATAATAATAATAATAATACCCCTGTGAACTCTGAATTCACTACACTGCTGATCAAATGTATCAGGACTGCATGTCATTTTGTCACATATTGAGGAGTGTTTGCCATGGACACGGTACAGAGCTATGACCAAATGTATCCATTCCTTCAGTGTTAGATAGTCCCACAGGATAACAGGTTTTCCATTTTGAAAATCTAATATCAGGGGATGGAGTATATTTATAGACAGAGAAGAAGTAAATATCACCCTCCCTTACACATGCATACACACCAAAGGCTAAAATTTGAATGAGATCTTTGACTTGTGAACCATAAGATGACATGAAACAAAGCAAAGAGAAATGTGCCTAATCAATTTGCATAGGAACCTAAGCAATCTCTCAGAAAAAATGTACCCAAAGACACTTTCAGAGAATGAGAGGCAATTTCTAAGTCTTTGAAAAACACAAGAGATTTCCAAAGTGGGACAGAAAGAAAGCATCAAAGTAGCAGAGTTAAAAGCCCATAAAATCCATTTGCTTTCAAATACAAGAAGCATTTAAAAGTTGCTGTGGATAATATTGTCTTCAGGAGCAGAGAAATTGGGCCACCACCCAGTTATTGCCAGCTGCAGAACTCACAGTGGCAAACACATTACAGTCTATTATAGTATTTCTGACTGCTGCAAGAGGCGGGCAGCTTCCTAATCCTATAAATCTCAATGATCAGATTGAAGATCACCTCCTGTCTTGGATTTCCAGTGGTGAAATTAGTAATATAAACGGTATTGATTTTGGAGTGTGAGGTGGAGTGAGAACCACTACAAACAATTTGTGGATTTACACAGTAGACTGCCATGTCCTATGTTGCAACCTAAAATAATCTCGGGGCACCTGCTTTTCTCACAAGGATCCATTCACTGATTTGTGAAATGTAATGTTTATCAGTGATTAGTGAAGCTATACACAACTGATTAGTGAGAGTGAATTAAAGATCTGAAAACCACCAAGCCAAATCCTGTGATCACCTATGAATGATTTGCAGTTTCCTGAGAAAACAAATACTGATATTTCAAATCCACATTGTTTGAGAATGGTACCTACAACTCCTATTCATGATTTTCTCAGGTCTGTCCTAGAATGCAAATAGTGTTTAACTCTCCTATAAGATCAGACCACCTAATCAGTGGCACCCAGAGGGATGGAAATTCAGCTTAAAATGCAAATTGTAACATTAAAACAATATACCCATCACCTACTGCCAGATGACACAGTGGTCACGACTGGAAATAAATATATTGAAGGACCAAATAACTATATTGAAGGACCATTGTTCAGTGCATATGCAAAGATCCAATTGTGCAGAAATTTCTTGTTAGTTTCTGTCTGCAAGGAAATGTTTTGAGTACCCAATGGAAATTGAGTATGAACTGTCTTTCAGATTTCAGTACTCTGGATTCCATTGGATTCAAAATAGCAAGCCAGTGTTGTTTTTCATCAAAGAAGAAGGTTGATGTGATAGGCTCTTATTTCTCACTAGACTGTTTCATATGTACAGTCTAAAAAGGTCCCCTGATATTTATACTTAGCTCTAACTCCATCCTTTAAACACTACTTTTATGTAAAAATGTTAGGGGCTCAAGTGTTCTCATAGAACCAAATAGTCATCTATGATAGCATGTTCTTCTTTATTAGCACTGACTTTAGACAACTCAGGCCAACTCAGTAGTTATAAAGCAAACTCTATACTTTACCATAGTAACATTAGAAATAAAGTACCTTGTTAAGGTCCGTATAAAGTACATTAACCAGTTATATTAACCAGTTTGTTACATTAACCAGTTTCTTCAGGAGCAGAGAAATTGGGCCACCATCCAGTAACATAATGTAACATTTTGTTACATTAACCAGTTTCAACTTCTGGCAATCTATGGCCATTTCTGCACTACACTGTTAAAGTGTTATTATTCCACTTTCAACATCCTGCGGAATTCTTGAGTTTGTAGTTTACTGAGGCCAAAGATCTCTCTGGCTAAGAATTCTAAATGCCCCACCCTAAACTACAAGTCCCAGGATTCCATAGGATGTTGAAAGTGGAATAATAGTACTATAACAGTGTAGCATGGACATGGTCTTTGCCAGTAACACTCAGCCTTAGACACTTAGTCTATGTGGTTTTTCCTCAGCTGCTTAAACACAACTCAGCCATCCTCTCTGGCCAAAATCTCACTGAAGGCTGTCCTTTTAAATGGAATCGTGTGTGTATATCTTATATATAATTCCTTTCATCCATAAGCCCCTCTCATGCATACCACAATGCTGAGTTTCACTCTAAAGGTACTACTGCTGTTGCCTGACAATCTGCCATCAAGTTGCACTTGCATTCCAAATAGCTGACACCCAAAGGAACTTTGTCACAGTTGGGAAGACTACCCCATACTTGTTTCCTAAATAGGAAACAAAATTGCATAATTATGAAAGGGGAATATTTACTTGATGAACTTTATTAATGACCCTAATAAAACCTCTTCATTTAGAGTTAACACTTATTTGTTTTTAATTTACTAGATGAAAACAGATTCTCTAAGTCAATGTGCCTTCCCCAAAACATTAAGTTCTGGTTTTTAAATTGCTAAGTATTTTGAAATATCACATTAATCAAATGTATTGGGGTGTGGTGAAATGGAGCAAAGAGACTTACTTGGAAAGGGAATAAGATTAATTAACTGGTTAAAAGGAACTGCAAAATTATTCCGTGTCAGAAAGGTGCTATCAGTTTCTTTTAAGGTAAACCGTAACTTAGGTCAAGCTACACAAAATCTGCTTTTCTGCAAAACAGTATTAGGAAGACATATGTTTTTAACAAAGAAATGCTCAGTAAGGATTACTTAACCCTTTCCCTTCTATTGTCCTTAGTCTTTCCAATGTCAGAGATAAATCTGTTTCTTGAAGTCATAAGAGGAAACCAATGTGGGATGGAAGTTGCAATAGAAAAGGTGCAGGCAGGGAAAGGGTTACGGAGCTTCTTCTCAGCACCCTCAATTCTATAATGAAAAGTAAGCACTCAAAATGCTGCTTTGTATCAAGCAAAGGCAGGCTGTCATAATGTTTTCTTCCACAAATGTATGTGATATAAACTTCAACCCTAATGCAGAAAAGTTGATGTTAATAGTTGGATGTTTTGTCTTACTTGGAGAACATTTTAGCTTGTAAAAGGAATAGTTAGATTAGTAAAAGGCCAAAATGAACTTTGTATATTCAAAAAATAGATTCAGGGAGACACATATTTTGAAAATCTTTATGAGGAAATGTAGGTAGAGCAATGGAATATTTAGGTACCAGATATTGATTACTGACAGTTCTTCGTGCTAAAGATGTGCTTGAAGAATATTCTCCTCTTCAATGAAAAAGGATTTCTCAACAGGTCAAAAGTCAATTGCTTCCTGATTTTTCACCTCGCATGATTTTAAAGAAGAAACTCCGCATTTTAAAAAATGTGAGGATTGGGGGCTGCTCAAAATAGAATGCTTTTGAGGATTAACAAACTTTTAAAAAATGGCAAATATATTCCAATTGTGGAAAATCACTGAAAATGAAGAACTCTCACAATCCTATTCAGTAGGTGTTGAAAGTGTTGAATTTTTTTCCATTTTCACAAGCAAAATTTAAATAACCAAAGATTTGCACCCACACTTTGTGTGGGGTGGGGGTAGGAAGCATTCAGAAAGCTTCATGGAAATAAGCAGAGAAGACTAGGCCAAACTTTGAGAGTAAGGAAAGAAGAAACATAACTAAATGAAAATGAAAAAGAATTGTTTACTTGCATTAAGGTTTTAACAAAATCCAGTAACATAGAGTTTATATTATCCTTTGATTTTGTTTTATTATGGAAAAACTATGGGAGTTTTCAGAGAACAACAAAGCAAAATTATTTAAGCTCCAATTCATTATTTTGTAGAGTACTAACAATTATCTGAAAATATGTAGGTTCATAAAAAAAGCTTATCTATGCTGTTCCCATTATTCCTTTTCCACTGCAAATGATTTGTCATTGTGTTTTGTTCAGATATGCACGGGTTTTGTTGTGTAAATAGGGGGAAATTGTTAACATGTTTTCCTTCAGACTGGATTTAAAAAGGCATTTTCCATTTCCTAATTGAATTTTAAATGATCAAATATACGAGTGCATTTAATGACAGACAGAAACAGATTGTATAATCTCAATCTATAAAGAAGTCCAAACTGTGAGACTTTTTAGGTAGCTAGACTTCTGCTTCAGAACCAAAGGTTCCCCCCCCCATAAAATAGTTTGCCATCTTTCTCAAGGAGTTTTAAACCAAAGGGTTTAAAACACACACACACACACACAAAAGCTGCACTTCCCACAGTGCAAACACCTTTGTGTTAAACAAAAGTTTAAAAAATAACTATCTGAAGCTGCCACCTATTTTAGGTTGCTGTCATGCAAATGTGAAGGATAAAAGACCACAAAAAAGAGAAAAAAAGAAAAGAGTAGGCTTATAAGAATAAAAACTGGAGAGGGTTCATTTACCTTTAATGGTTGTATAGAAAAGGCAGGGATGTACTTCTTCACTAAGCTATTCTCTGAAGGTAGCAATGAGTAATTCTAGCAATTTTCTTCCTACTGCAAGAAAATATTTGAAAACCACACGGCTTTCGAAGGCTATTCGCAATTCAGGACTTATTCTGTGCAAAATTCACATTTGGCTGTTTTGCACAGAAAAATGCTGTTTTCTGTGAAGCAAACAGCATTTTTCCACCTAGAAAATAATATTTCAACATATAAATATTAATTCCTGTGCAGAAAACACTGTTACCTGTGCAAAAACAACCCCATGTGGATAAGTCCTGAATTTTGTGCAGGATAAGTCCAAAGATTCTTGTCAGTCCAGGATTGGACTTTCAGGGTTTCTCAACATCCAGAAGAAGAGAAAAAATCATCATATATTTCTTGTTATCTGGTTGAGTGACAAGCAGCATCTGCTGGAATTTCTCTCTTCTACATAACCATGAAAGATACAAAAATCATCTCCAGTTTTCAAGCTGGCAACCCTAGAACTGGGAAGGGGGGAGTAGTTCCAGTGTCAGTGGGTTGAAGAAGCTTTTGTGTGTTTTAGTCTGAGTTTTAAAGGGGTTTTCCAAGATGTTGAAGGAGCCACGAAGCTGTTGATCAATCCTATATGAACTGATCCCAGAACTGAATCACTGAAATGGCCTCCAAGCCAAATTGTGGAGCCTGTGTAGAAACCTAACACTTACTCTTCCAGTGATAATTAAGGCTTTTAAAATACAGTTGGTTTTCCTTTTCCACTCCTGTCTATTTCTAAGCAACACTGCAATCAACAAAAGTTATGCTGGTACATTTGCAGTTTCTAAAGCTATTGCATTTTTGAAATACTCTTCATCATCAGTTAGTAGGGCAACATGTGATATTGTGTGGACATTATAGTGGCTGTTACATTCCATTCAGTTAATTTATTGTTCCAAACAGGGATAAAATAAAAACTTATTTATCCAATGGGCAAATTCCAAGCTGACAAAGGTATCAAAAGCTGCAGTCCCTCTGCGAGAAAAGCCAAAAGTAGAGTTGGTGGAGTCAAAGTGTTATTCTTATTTATCTTAAACTCACTCAGAAATAAGTAAGATTGAGCATAGATTATTTTTAACTATTTTTAACTCCTTCCTCATTTAAAGAAAAAGTATTGTATTATATAGTGAAGCATAGCATTATTCTTGACTTCTTAAAAGAGTAATATGTTAAAAACATGTCACTGTCATGTTGCATTTTAGTTATTTCTAAATATATACTTTAAAAATACAGATTCAGTCATAAAATCTTCCTCCAGACAATAGTAATGTTTTAGGAGTAATGAAGAAACCTCATTTGTTACAGTAGAAAAGCTAATGACATTTTTAATAACTGCATTCCTTTGGAGGGGGACATTCTCAGATCCATGTTACATTCAAATGAACACCTCACAAGTTGACCCTGTCATTTATTGCATGCTGGTACCAGCTTCTAGACTGAATCCCATTTCGCAGGATTCTTCATGTCTGCTGGGAAGTAGACATAAGGTGTATATCTACTCAGAATTTGAAGTTGTTCCACATCTGCCCAGAAAGAAGAGCTGACATTGTCCAGCAGCTCTTTTGGAAAACTTCCCAAATATAAGCATGGTAAATTTAAATAAGCAGGACAGGTCTCAGAAATAAGCAGGAGTGAAACACTTCAGATCTTCTTCCCCAGAAGATGAAAGCTGTTATCTCAAATCAGCAATTGTTTTGTAATAAGAGTTTTCTCATGTTAAGCACTAAAAAAGAAAACCTTTTTGGCACTTCTCAGATAAAAGCTCCTAGTCCACTAGTGGTTGGGGATCTGACTTGTTCCTTTGCAGGAGAAGGGATGAGAAGAAGTTCATGGTCTAGAGAGACAACTATATACAAACCACATAGTAAAGGTTTCCTGTATATGGGCTAAAGCAATGTCTTATAAATTTGGAGCTATACACATATTAGCCAAAGCAGTTTAAAGGAAGACTAAAATTAATTAAACTGTATTTATTTATGCATGCCTTTTTGGTTTGCTTGCTTGCTTGCTTGCTTGCTTGCTTGTTTTATATGCTACCATTCTTCCAGCATGGGACCCAAAGTAGCCAAAAAAAAGTAACAATAAGATAAATTAAAAGCTTGATAATGAAAAAATTAAAATGACATGCAATCATCACATCACTTTAAGACACATTTTTGAAAGTATAAATATAAAATAATTTAAAAAAACACCTAACTATAAAATTAAATATAGAACGAAATAGCATATACAACCAATTAAACAGTCCCTGCTAAGTAATTTTTAAATAAAATCATTTGTCAATGCATATATCATTTATCACCATTTATCAGTTCATTTGAGAGTACTTCCTGCAGAGCTCCAAACTTAACCCAGAGATATTCAAAAATAAACCAGTTGGAAACTATCATTAAGACTGAAATCTATAAGGTGCTTATTTTGCAATACAGTCCATAAATACAATGGAAATATTTAGAAAATTTCTGAAACTTCACAAACTTTTATTTGTTAACACTTTTTTTGTACCAAATGAGCAACCTCTATTCCCTTTGTCCCAAACTGGCTAAGGAGAATTTAGTGTGCTTGTGGCTCTAAGTATAGATAGGAATATCTGTATGCCTCTTGCTATCCATCTATAAAGTAGATATTTTCAAGCAAGGACAGACTGAAGGGCAAAATAGGCTCATCATTAAAGAAAATGCCAGAAAAATTGCTAAATCTATATTTTCAAAAGGGTAGAAGATCCAGCAATTTTGACTGCTGTTGGTAATGGATATTATTGACAACAGTTTCTACTCTGTAATGGGCACCCATGTAATCATTTTTGTTTTGTTGAGGGTTTTCTGAATTTGGGATATTTAGTGGATGATGATGGCATCACCATGTATGTCTATTACCACTTTTATAACTTCTTCTGAAGGCTCTTACTATCAATTTAGGTTCCACTTGAATGTGCTCCATTCATCAAGCCCAATTCATCAAGCTTCAAACTCAATACCAATCAGTGATCTTAACTGGCACAAACTGCCAAAGTGAAGCACTCTTAAGTCACACTGATTTCCACTCATGTTTTGAACATGCATATTGGGGCATGGTTAGAATCACTAACCAGTATCTGCATTATTTGGGAAAAGTCAACCATTAATATATGGTTTATAATAGTGACCATATGCTTCCAAAACAATTTCATGTGTCACTATTTGTACTCTAAAACAATGGGATGAATTCTGTTTTTGACACTAGTGGTCATTATGTTGGAATCTGGAGAAACTTAAGGCACATAGTTTACTAGTCTATCTTCAGATATGTATGCCATCTTCAGGCATAAGAAGGAATGGGGTTGTGGATTTGTCTCTATTACTAATTTGAGCAATCTGAGCTTGAAAACATACTCTCAAATTCTGAAACGGGTATTTTGGGTCATGGAATCAACTATATCCTTACCAGTAGGTCACAAATGTAGCATTCTATGAAGTAAAGTGTCACTTAGAAGTCCTTGCAAAATCCACATTTTGGTGGAGTTTGTGTTTGCTGTTCAGTTGGTTGGTTCCATGATAGACCAGTTATTTTTCAAGTGAAAAACTATGCAGGTGTTATAGTCACTTTTCATAGCAGTGTTGGATCTCTCTATGGACTTTAATATCTTTCTTTGTTTTGATCCTGTTCTGTTTGTCTGAATCCTACCTGGATGTTCTTCTTGTCTTTGTCAGGCTGTAAAACTTGGTGAGGTTTTTTTTTGCATGCGTAATCACACACATGTTTACATATTTCCCTTAAAGTGAACATATATTTTCAGATTTTATCATGTGTACACATTTGTCCCAAAGACTAAAGCAAACCACTGTATTTTCCCATTTTTACCCATTCACATTTAAGAAACACATGAGTAAGATCTATTGATTGATTTGTGGCATTTGTTTGTCATCTCTCAGCCCACTAATGTTCCTGGGATGATATGCAATGAATGGAAATATTTAAAACCTAACTAAAAACACTCCCAAACAAATAGTTCTAGAACCTCAAAACAATTAAAAACAGTTTAAAATAGCTGAGCAGCCATCTTTGATTTTAGGAACCAAAGGCCTAGTGAAATAGCAGTCTTTGCTGCCCATCAAAGAAGAGCAGGAGACAAACTAACCTTCATTTGGAGGAAGGTCCACAGTTGGGGTGCTGCTACAGATAAAGCCCTATCATGTGTACCCACCAGCATAGCTTCACAGGTAGGTGGGAAATGCAACAGGGACTCCTCAAGGATCTTTAATTTTGGGAGGTTCACCTGGGAGGAAGCCATTTAGAACTCTGTAGATCAAGAATAACACCTTGAATTGAGCTTAGAAACAAACTGGAAAAACAGTACAGTTTTTGTAAGGCTTACCTTATGTGCTTCTAAAATCCACACTTGAGAACATTATGGCCATTACAGTTCGCACTAGGTGATAAGATGACTGATAACACTCACAGATGTGTGAATGCTTGAGACAATATGCATTTGTTCTTAAAAGTTATCTTGGGAGATGCTAAGAAAACACTTTTGCTTAAACTATTGGGTCCAAAGACTTCTTCTCCCTCTCTAGATCTCTCTGATGTCTACCAGTACTGAGAGAATGAGTAACTAGACAACCTAGCTGCCCTATAGGCTCCATATTTTGCATAATGTGGGCCATTTCCACACTACACTGTTATAGTGCTATTATTCCACTTTCCACATCCTGTGGAATTCTGAAGTTTGTAGTTTACTGAGGCCAAAGAGCTCTCTAGCTGAGAATTCTAAATGCCCCTTCCTAATCTGCAAACTCCAGGAAATGGCCTAACTTTAAAGTTCAGAATCAGTCTTACTTTACCAAATGAGAACACCAAGCATAGAACACAGACCATTTCCACACAGGGTTTTTAAAATGGGGCAGAGCATCCTCCAGGGAGGATGTCTGCACCTGGGAGCAGACTGGGTTGGATCTACTTAATGTAGATCCACACCTCAGCCTGCTCTGGAATGACACCAAGTGGTCGTCCAGCACGCTTTTGAAAGACCACTAAAAACAGGTCTTTCAAAAGCACAGAGCGTGCCAGTGTGAGCTTGCGATCTGCTGGGGGTTGGCTTTAGGCCGGTGAGACCCTCAACCAACCAGAAGCCACCATTTGGGATGCCAGAACAGTGCGTATCGATGAGCACGCACTGCTCTGGAGCGGCATGGACCGGACCAGGGAGCCAAGAAGTCCGGTAAGTAGCGTCACGGGGCGATCCCCTCACCCCATGCGGAAATGGCCACAGTTAATCTAAGATTCAATCCCTTTAGCCACACAACACAAATGATACCCATCACATTCAAGCCACATGGATGGACAAAAAACACTGAAATAATATTAGCTACCAACCGCAATACCTGTGATTTCCATTGTTGTCTACAGCTAAATCTTTACAAGTTGCATCCCTTTCATATTAGTAAACATAGTACCAAAAATAGCCACAAAAATGGGACCATGGAATGGTAAGTCTGACAGAAGATACATAAACAGAACATGGGAAAGAAATTGTAGGGAGGTTTTGTAACAGCTAGCAACTTTTCTTTGTGGAGGACAAATATTAGCTGGATATTCATCACTGTAATTTATTCAACATGAACTAAAAGACATTGAACCTTGTATAAATGACTTGGTGTTTAAGTATTATTTAATAGGCACTTAAAGTTACATTTATATCACTTTAAGGAAATGCAGAGACCTTTGGGATTATTCAAGAGAGTTTAAGTAATGATGAATGAAATATATACTCTATTTTATATACTCTGTTTTAGTCCCTGTTCTCTAATTATGATGAGTTGGGCAGTCATACTCAGAGGAATACCATTGAAATCAATGGAGCAAGTTAGCAATGATAAATATTATCCTATTAATTTTAGTGGCTAAGCATGAATATGTCTAGATCAAATATAATAACTGTATCATGTTGCACATTGTGTGTAGAATATCGTATGATGTTAAACAGTTTAAAAAGAAGACAAAGGGCCCCTTTAATCCAGTGGCAAACAAATCAAATGCTACCATATAGTTGTTTACAGGGTCTGTGAACTACAGCATGCTGCAAATGACCTTGGAATCTGAAAACATAATCCAGTCACACAAGCAATATTGGATTTGTGTCAGGAGTGTAAAATATTTAAAGAAAAATAATAGGGGATCATGAGCAATTCCAGCACACAGTGTGTGATCATTTTGTCACCTCTTAGATTTACTGTGCTGCTGTGCTATCTGCGTGGACATAAAACAGCCAAGTACTTCTCCAGCAGGTACCATAATCATTTTACAGGGCATTTAAAAAAGGAATATGCAACAAGGACACATTTTCCTCCAGGAAAGACATAAATAACAACAAAGGAGAATTTTGGATGGGAAAGAGTAAAGATCATTTAGCCTGCCAAAATGCATTGTTTCTTCTGTATTTCTCCCCCCGCCCCCGCTTAAAGTATGCCAAATGATTGTTCGCCAATGTTTCTATTTTTCAGAATAATCTTTCCTAACAGACCTCTAGGCATATTTATTGTGTTTCAAAAATGCAATAGTTTTCTAATGTTTAGAGTAGCAGAATTTGTTTAACAATGTGTTGCAGTGAGCTCATCTTTTTGTCAGCAAGATAAGTTATTAAAAAGGAATTTTTAATGATCCAATTGAAAGAGGAATTTTCATGGGTTTTTTTGGGAGGGTGATAAATACATGGGCACACACACATGCACACACATGGAGTGATTGCACTGATTCTTATTCAGGAGTGGCCTAAGTGAGAGATCAGGCTTCTGACAGAACTTTACCTCTCCTCAAAACACACACACCGAAGAAGTCCTTGTGAATGTGAACTAGAATGTGGAAGAGGAACTTTGTACCATGTACCCCTCCATGCCTATCAAACTCTTCCTGCTAACTTTACTTTACATCCTATAACTCTATACCAGCTTTTATTTTTTATTTTATGAATTTGTTTGAGGGAGGCAAAAGCCACACCACAGCTCACTAGTGAGAGAGGAATTGACATGTCATTCTTCACCACTCACCAACACCATAGATTCATGTTGAAAACTGGTGCTGTGTTTGGCTTTTAAGATGAGTTTGGAGGGGCAGGATCAGGAGACAAATCATTGCTACATAATCACAGCTATTTATCCCATGCAGGATCTCAGCCAATATTCCATGCAGAAAATGAGCAAACCCCACCCCCAAGTGTTTTTGCATAAAATCAACTCAAAAGGAAAAATCATCTAAAAAGTACTCTTCTTTCAAAGAACAAAAATCATCAGGAATTGACTTCTTGGTAGGATGGTGGACTAATGTTTCTTGCTGATTAACTGCGATGAGGAGAGTTTTCATAGTGAATGCACTTGGCCAGAGGGATCTCCAACTGATGAGACTCTCCCTGGATTAAAGGGACAGTGAGGAGATTACCCACAAGGGTCCAGAATACTTGTTACTCATGTTTACTTGTGAGTAAGCACAGAATTAATGAGGAGGGATGGAGGGAGTTGCTTCTTTGCCTGAGACCTGGGATGCAACTATTGAGATGTGAGAGATCTGACTATTAAATAAAACCTTGAGATCACTGAAGTGAAGAATTCTTCTGATTAAGATGGTTGAATGGAGCTTTTTAAGGTCACCTTTTTGCAACTAAGAACTGAGCGTGTTTAATCTATAAGATCAGGACTTAAACAAAAGCACTGTAATGACAAACGATTTAAGAGCATTTATTATTGTGGACCATCTGTAACCAGGTGGTGATAAAAGAATAGTCTGACTGTTAGCTGCTTGAGTGCTGGATTGAAGGAAGATGAAACTCCAATATTTTTTAGAACAACTCTTATTTGAGATTTGTTCTTTAAAAAATCAGGAATTTCCAAATACAGTGAAGAGACTAGGAGCAGATTTGACAGAAAACCTGAGACAGGAGATTATTGGATTTAAGACAGAACTATTGAGGGACAAAACACAAGCAGGAGAGTTGTGGGGCTAATTGGAAATGATGGATAGTGAAAACTGTCTAGATAAACAAATTCAAGTTGATTCAATGGATGGATTAGCCCATAAAACTGAGAAGAACCAAGTAGTATTGGACTGTAAAATGGGACCTACAGTGCAAGGGAGAGAAGAGGAAGCTAATATGGAACTGATGTGTAGGGATTCCATACTGACAAATTCATGGGGGTTTAACAAAAGATTGGCTTGTAAAATTAAGGAAGTGGGCAACAGTAAGATAAAAAAGGAAAGTATTGTGTCACAAAATAATTATTTTAAAGCAGAAAATTGGATGGAGATAGAAATAAGACATAAAGAAGAGAAGCTGAAGAGAAGGGGTGATAATTACAGTTAGAATGGTGAAAGAAGAAAGCAGGAGTTAAATTTGAAATTTAAAAACAGAAGAAATAATGGTTGAAATAAAGTTATGAGATTTGGGTATAGATATAAGACAATGAGAATGGGACGTGGATATGATTTTGAAAAAACTTTATATAATTCTATGAAGGTTGATGGAAACGTTGTTAAAGTACAATGGATATGCTAGACTTGTTAGAGTTTAAAAACAGAATGTATTTAGTGATGCTATATAACATGGAAGAGATTTATAGTTATATTTAGTAAGGAATGTATTATGTAATTTGGTTATTAAGTTATTATCAAAATTGATAAAATAGAATACATGTTGGCCTTCCACTTTCACAGGTTTCCTTTCTGCAAATTTGATTATTTACATGTTTGTATCCTGTCCTCATAGGATGTGAAGTAAGAGAAGGCAGAGAAGGTGCTGTTGATGGAAGGGAGATAGGAGAAAAGATGGGAAGTGGAGCTTAGAGGTGAACTGTGAGGTGGGAAGAGAAAGCAAAACTGTGAGGTAGGAAGAGAAAGCAGAAGGCATGCTGACAGTGGAGGGGAGACAGAAGAAAATATGAGAAGTGGGACTTAGAGGTGGATCTTGTGGTAGGAAGTAAGAGAAGGTAGAGGAGATGCTGTAGGTAGATAGGAAAAAGGGGGAAAGATGGGAACTGGGGATTATTGCTAGATCGTGGGGTAGGAAGTAAGAGAAGGCAGAGGAAGTGCTGTTGATGGAGGAGAGCAAAAGAAGGAGAAGAAGGGGGTCAAGGAGCTGGATAAACCACCATTGTGACCAGTGGCTTCTTGGTGGTAGGAGGGAGCATCGTGAGCCCCTAACTCTCACAAAAGTGGAGGTCCAAATGTAGTATTTATTATGGTGTAATATGAAGTAATGTCTTAGATGTTTGACGGGTCAATAGAAAGATACTGATTGATGTTTTGATGCTAGATATGTCAACCTTGGGAAGAAGGAAAATCTTTTTGGCTGTGAAGAAACGATGAAAAAAGGAATGGAAAAAAAGAGAATTGTTTGGTCTTTATTAAGAGAGGTTTGGAATAATTTGAATGTTATATAATGTTGAAAGGAAGAATGGAAATTTGTGATAACTGAAGCCCCTGTCAGAGCTGCTGCTGATGAGCAGCAGCTGTTGGTCCCTGTTGCTCTGGCTAGAGATGAGTCCTGCAGCTCAAGAGCTCCCCTTCTGCCATGGATCAAGCAGGCGCAGACGGTTCCTCTGCCTGCTCCTTTGGAGCAACAGGGATCTGATTCTGAAGAGGCTCTGGAGCCTGGTTCAACAAGCCCCCAATCAAGGTGGAGACTCAAGAGGGCTGTGCAAAGGGAGGCTTCCTTGGCTAAGTTTAAGAAGCAGTGACCGGATACACCTGTGCTTGGGGCTATATAGCTGCCTGCCTGGAAGCTTCCCTTTGCTTGTGGCAAACTTCTTACAAGCCCTCCTCCTGCCTGTATCTTGCTCCCAGCACCCAGTTCCTGATACCTTGAATTGATCTCTGGACCCTTGACCTTTGGCTTTGGAGCTCTGACTACGGCTTTGCTTGGTGCTCTGGTAAATGAACTTCCTTGAGTAAATGCTTGCTTGTCTCTTCCTGGCTGGACTTTGCTGGCTCTCCCACTCTCTTCTCCGGGGTGGCTTGCCGCCCAGGTCTCTGAACTTGACAGAAATCATCTTATCTTTATTCTTTAATCTTTTGCTTTCCTTTTTCCCCCTTTCCCCCTGTCTTTCTTTTTTCCTCTTTTTGTGTATTTGTAGAAATTTAGTATACTTAAAATTTTCAATAAAAATATTTGAAAAAAAGAACAAAAGGTCTTAATTGTTTCTACCATGGGGTTTTCCAACATGTTTCCAACTATGAATGAGAATATTTCTAAAAATTGCAATGCTGATATGCCAGCATCTCAGCTAGGAAACACTATTTTCAATCAATAGCCATTGCCCAAGCCATCATTCTTCCCTTAATTTCTGTTAACAAATAATGAAGATGCATGTTTCTGAGGGGTACATTCTGTGTATTATAGTAATGTTATCTTTACATGTTGCCTTACAACAGAGTTTTCCACACTTTTCATGTTGACGACACACTTTTTAGACATCCATCATTTTGTGACACAGTAATTCTGTTTTACTACCAAACAGGACATGAAACTAACCCCTTATAAGAGATACAGATGTATACATAAATTGTAATAATGAAATGTATGGGGACACAACATATCTCATGAAAACCTTTCATATATTTTTTTAAACTATATGATTTCTAAATAATAAAATACATTTTCAAGATTGTAGGCAACACACCTACATACTTCAGGTGACACACTAACGTGTCATGGCACACCGTTTGGAAAGTCCTGTATTACAGTTTTACAAGTTCAATTTGGAGCTGTTTCGGCATTGAAGTATATATAATGATACTGTTGAGGGAAACAGTATAGAATGATGCATTTATAGTGATATTGCTGAGAGAGATGCCGTTTGAGAATCTTGAAACTTGACCAGATCATAGCCATATCTAAGTCCAAAGACAATTTAGACCTAGTAACAGCTATGACAGAGCCAGCATGGTGTAGTGATTTGATCTTTGGACTACAACTTTGGAAACCAAGGCTCAAATCCCAGATTGGCCATAGAAACCCCCTGGATGACTTTGGGCAAGTTACATTCTCTCAGCATCGGAGGAAAACAAAGGCAACTCCCCCCTCCGAACAAATCTTGTCAAGAAAACTCTGTGATAGGTCTGCCTTATGGTTACCATAGATCAAAAACAACTTGAAGACACAGAACAACAGCAGCAACAGCCACAACAATAATTTAATCAGTTTTCCCTCTGGAAGAAGAGTATATGAATGGGAGATCTATATCACAAGGGCAATCAATAGAAAAATTTGCAAGAATATAAAGCTCATTAGCTGAACAAGCTGCAAATTCTCACATTTTCCTCTAGATTATATAAAGTTATGGCACAACTTTCTTCCTTACAGTTTTTGATACACTAGTAAGATTAAGGTACTGGATTCTGATATCTATAGAATGATTATCAAAGTTACATGTTAGCCTATCAGACATTCTAAGGGGGCTGAGAATGCTGAGTTTGGAATATAAAGAACAATTGGGACAGAATGTGGAAATCCCTCTCGTACAAACTGTTGTCCAGAACAGGAAAGGAATTCACTATTAAAGTGATACATTATTGGTATGTAAGTCCTTTAAGACAACACAGAATTAGGAATTTGATCCTTACATTATCAGAGAAACTGACCTTTAAACTTCCCCCTCCTAGAGGCAAAATAGTCAAATGTACTTTGGAAGCCACCTGGTACCCCTTTATAACATTAATGTCACATGTAAATTCTGCACATGGTCCTCCATCAAAACCTGTTTGGTCCTGCATGCAATCATGGATATAGACTACGGCTTCTTAACTGTTTTTGCCTGGGACTGGCTCATTTTATTTGGAATTCAAGAAATGTCTTCAGGAGAGGAAGGAAGGGGAGCAAAAGGGATAATTTACTATTGGTCAAAGTATTTTTGTAAAAAAAGACTTTTTACATGTGGGCAAATGTGAGACAGATATAAACAGTAAGAAGACCAAAATTTGAACTTACAAAGATTACCAGGGGTGGGGAGAGAGTATCAATTAATTACTATAGGAGAAAGCAAAGGGTCATTATCCAGGTCACTAGTTTCCCCCATCAACTGCCTTGAGAAAATCTAAGATTTACAAGCTACAGGGCTATGTTGCATACAGTGAGATTTCAGACCAACTTCTAGGGCCAATTTCTATCTGGCACATTGACACAATAAGAGGAGGGCAGGATGGTGACTAGTAGATGAACGATTGGTAATGTTTATTGTGGTCTTTATCAGGGAGAATGTAGAGTATTTACTTGTTCCCTAGCTATGGCACCCAACCCTTCTGACCCAAGGTGACACATTTATAGCCCTTGCATAGATGGAATTTGGGTAGGAAATGAGGTACAATTGGCTCCTCCTCTGATAACCCATTGTTTGTTCCACAAGCTACAATGGATATCAGCCATCACTGGGTGGGATATGGATGTAAAAATACAGTTTAATTATTGATTTGATATCTTCGTGGTCAGGTTTAGACTTGCTGAGACTCACAGGCTCTGCAGGGGTGGGGGGACCATTAAGATGGTCCTCCTGCAGGAGTCTTATAGATACAGATGGACTCCTGATGGCTGTTGGGGGCTTTCCTGCTGCCTTGATAGGTGATCCTATTGAAGCTCTGGTTGATCTTTGGAATAGAGAAATAACCAGGGTGGTAGATATAATCTCTTATGAGTGTCTGTCCCTTCTTATGAAGTGGGGCTAAACCAGTCCCCTGGTTTTCTAAGGAGATGGCAGCAATGAAACAAGCAAGATAGAGACTATAGCAGCAGTGGCAGAAAAATAAGTACATTCAACTGAAAACTAGCTAAAATCTATGGCCATTTCCACCTTACACTGTTATAGTGCTATTATTCCACTTTCAAAATCCTGTGGAATCCTGGGGTTGTAGTTTACTGAGGCCAAAGAGTTCTCTGGCTGAGAATTCTAAATGCCCCTCCCTGTGCACTATTTAATCTTCAGAAAACTGTCCAGTGGAGCTGGTTTGAGTGGTCAGGTATCTGTTATGATCTGGCCCAAAAGAGAGCATAAACCGCTCAATAGCCAACTGCGAAGAATTTGCCCATCAGTTCATAGAATAAAATGCTCAGATTTGCTCTGACTTAGATGCCAGAGTTGATACAGTTCTGGTGGATGTAATCTTGACCCCTGCTTGTCCGGTATTGATGGATACTTTTTAATATATGCAGCCTAAGGATGTAGACAGAATCCTTGGAGAAGTGAGAGTCAGCACATGTATATTAGATCCTTGCTCTTCCTGGCTAATTAAACAGGCCAGAGGAGGATTTGCTGAGTGGGTAGGGGACATGATTAATGCCTCTTTACAAGAAGGCAGGGTCCCAACACACCTGAAGAAAGCTGTAGAAAGACCTCTTTTGGAAAAAAAAGTTCCCTGGATCCTATTATACTAGGTAGCTATAGACCTTTAAAAAGGTCTGTAACCTTCCCATTTAGGCTAGATACTTGATCATGTGGTGCCTTCCCAACTCCATTTCAATCTGGTTTCAGACCTGGTTATGTGACAGAGAACACTTTGGTCACCTTGGTGGATGACCTACCCAGGGAACTAGACAGGGGAAACATGTCACTGTTGGTTCTGCCTGACATCTCATTAGCTTTCAATACCATCATCCATGGTGTCTTTTTGAGTTGCCCTGCTGGGATGGGTCTTGGAGGTCCTGTTCTATATTGGTTCTACTCTTTCTTGCAGGGAGTGATCTTAGACTCTGGTGCTGGAGGATTCCTGCTCAACTCCTTGGCCATTGGCCCATGGAGTCCCTCAGTGATCAGTCTTATCCCCTATGCTATTTAACATCTACATGAAATTGCTGAGAGAGATTGTTCAGAGTTTTGGGGTCAGGTGTCACCAGTATGCTGATGATATCTAACTCTATTACTCTTTTTCACCTTATTCCAAAGAAGTTGTTTCTGTGCTCAACTGGTGCCTGGCAGCAGTAATAGACTGGTTGAGACCACACAACTGAAGTTTCTAGAAAATCAGAGTTGCTCGTGATCAATCAAAAGATATATCTGGGAATAAGGGTTCAGCTTGTATTAGGTGGGGTTATGCTCCACTAAAAATTTAGGTTCACAGTTTGGGGACACACCTGGATTCAGCTCAAAGCCTGGAGCCCCAGGTTTCAGCATTGACCAAAAGTGCTTCTGTACTGTTAAAGCTTGCACACCAATTGTACCCATTCCTGGAGAAGTCAGACCTCGCCACAGTGGTACATGTCTTGGCTATACCCCACTTGGATTACTGTAATGCACTTTATGTTGTGCTGCCTTTGAAAAGTACTCAGAAACTTCAGTTGGCCTAAAGAGCTAGGGACTGTCTATAGGGAGAACACAATTCTCTTGCTCTGTCAGCTCCACTGGCTGTCACTCTGTTTCTGGACATGATTCAAAGTGCTGGTTTTGACCTATAAAACCATATACAGCTTGGGCCCAGTTCATTTGAAGGACCATAATTCCTTTTATTAGTCCATAGAGCTATAAGATCATTTGGAGAGGCCATTCTCTCTGTCCCACCACCTACATAGATTTGTTTGGTGGGAACAAGTGAGAGGATCTTCTCACTGGCTGCTCCTATACTTTAGAACTCCCTCCTCACACTTGCTGTCTTCCTGTTGGAGGTCAACACATTTTTTGTGCCAGTAGGTATTTACAGACTGTCTATGCTGGGCATTTCATGCTGTGACGTTCTGTTTTTAAAGTTTGTATAGTCTTTCAATGCATTTTAATATTTTAATGTGTAATGTTTTCCCCTTCCTAAATTGTTCATTGTTTTTTAAATGTTATTTTTTCTGTTTTTATGAATACTTCGTATTTTTTAAAATTTGTATTGGTTTAAATATGTTGTTAGCTGCTTTGAGTCCCATTATCAGGCTGGTTTACTGTTGTTCTTGTTGTTGTTGTTGTTGTTTTCTTTTTGTATAATAACATCATCATCATCATCATCATCATCATCATCATCATGTGTGCCACATTGTACCAGTCCCCATATTAGTCCTCACCATCTGGAAAACATAGTGGCTAAGTTCACAGCCATAGAGAAATTAGTCACTGTTTTCTTTTTTAAAAATGTTGCTTTCCTATACATCCTGCAATTATTTTCAAAACATGTAATGAATGAAGAGCTCTTTAAAAATGGCTGAGTTGCTAGATATCAGATGTAAAGGATGGAAGACTGAGAACTTAAGCCAGCTCTCCTGCATGTCAGACAGCAACCTGGAAATCTTGAAACTTGTTTTTAAAGTGATGCACATAGAGCCAATCTGGGTTCATAAAGGAGAACTGTCAACTTTGCACACATAATTCCCTAACCAGCTGGTCAAACATGTGGAGAAGTATGCACAAGTCACACTTTCTTTGTCAATGTTGTTATGGAATCTGCAAATTATCTCCCTGCACTTTTTTGTTTAATCTACAAATGAGAGCCTTGCACCAATCCACTGGCCTTAAACCATGAAAATAAATTACCAGTTGTATGTTTTATAAAATGCAGTTGTCAGATGGCAGAATAGTAGTATCACTGAATATTAGAAATAAATTGTTCTATTTATTGAATTTATAGTAGCAGAATAATACTGATATTCTACTATCTTAATGTACCAGAATATCAGAGTTCCTAATCCATAAATAACCATTGGCCTTAATACTAAGAAATCATATTTTCCACATTTCTGAATATGTCTCACACTGTTCCAGCTATGACTAAGGAAGAAAATAGATGAAAAATTCATTTTAGAAAACTACTATTCATATATTTCATATCATTCAACATGATTCATTGATAGGTCCACAAAATGGTGTAATGACACAGTATAGGTAAATGAAAGAGTAAATAAAGTGTTGCAGTGATGGACTGAAGAAAGCTAGGGTTCAGTTGGCTGTTCAACAATGAACTTCATTGGATAACCTTGGATCAGCTATTCCTTCTGCCTGGCCTCCCTCACAACAGTGTAGAATGGGTAACAGGTGAAGTTCTCTACACACTGTACATTATTTGAAGAAAAGAAAAGACACAAATATGAAGTAAATATGCAAGGCTTCTGATGCTTCTAGGTCTCTTCTCTGTTATACTGCATTATTTGATAACTATAACAGGACAGCATGTGCCATCAGTCCGCCAATAAGGAACTCAGTGTTAAGAACAACAAATTGTAATTTGCCTCATTTTGGACAGATTAATGTATAAATATGAAAAGTAATTAAGGGTGTCCCCTGCTCTGTGATACAGGAAAAGACAGCTGTGATTTTATGCTATTTGTATCAAAGAACGCAAAAGAAAGCACATTTGGTTGTTCAAGAGTCTGAGATTAATCTCTACCATCTGCTTAAAAATGACTTCCAGTTGGTAAAGAGATAAATTGACATTCGCTTGGGATAACATATTTTACTCACACATAGTTTTTCTGTTGCTTATGTATGGACTGAAGATAGGTATGGTCCAACATTCTGGGGTAATGCTCACATCATGCACCTGTCTATTTCCACTTCAGCATATTTCTGTGGTATTAATAGCAGCAGTACTGCTGCAGGGACATCCATATTGAGTGACAATAATGCCTTCCTGGGATAGACAGCATCTGCATGTAAGTGCACAAAGTGTGATATTATGTAGATGCTGTGATGATGGTGGTCACATTTCATCCAATCTATATCTTGGCTAAAGAAATGCTCCATAGCATTCGGCATTAGATAAACAGGTTTGAAAGGAGATATTTCAAATGTCATGTCCCCATGGTAATGTCACATATACAAACATGTTTCTGCTTCCTCTGCTCTGTACGGATGCCCTCTGAATTCAAACTGTGTGAGGGTTTTTTCCCGGTCTCAGACCTTTGGATAAAAGACATAGTCTTCATATTTTGGGTGGTCTTATCTCTGTCTAATGCATGCACACACACACTCCTCTGGATAGGTTGTTGTCATTGCCTTCCTCTTTGTCAGTGGTATTTCATTTTATTTATTTTTTATTGAATTTATATTGTACCTTTCTCCCAAGATGGGATTAAAGGAAGCTTACAATAATTTTAAAAAGTAAGCTAAAAAATTCATTTACAAAAGTTTTAAAAGAATTAAACATTATTATTAAAAGCATGATCACAAATAATTAAAACACTTAAAACCTATTTAAAAGATAGAGCCATTCTGCACTACATTGCTATAATTCTATTATTCCATGTTCAACATCCTGTGGAATTCTGGGGTTTAGTTTATTGAGGCCAAAGAGCTGAGAATTCTAAATGTCCCTCCCTAAACTACAAACCCCAGGATTCCATAAGATCTTGAAAAAGGAATAACAGCACCATAACAGTGTAATGCAGAAAGGCCCATAGTTTCTAATACAGATTTAAAGATACAGCACTTCACTTTACAAATTCACTACTGCTCCATAATGAAAACTCAAAAGGCTAAACTGAATAAAAATGTCTTTATCTGCTGGCAGAAAGAAAGAAAAGAAGGGGCCAACAGAACCTCCTATGGAAGGGAGTTCCATAGCTTGAGAGCCAGAGAAGGCCAGAGAATGGTCTGTCCTGAGGCCTCACCAATCATACCTCTGAAGATGATGGAACTGGGAGGAATTCATCCCTAAACATCTTAAAGCAAACACTGGCTTATATAAGGAAATATGGTCTTTCAGTACTTGGGCACTTTTAAAACTAAGCAGTTTATTTCAATATAAGCTTTCATAGAGTATAGCCCACTTTCCTCATCTGAAGAAGTGAACTAAAACCTATAGAAAACTATGAACTAGTAATGTGGGTGAAAAGATCCTATCTGTATAGTTTTCACTGTTTTTCTCAGAATTCCACGGGCATTCTCATCCTGTCTCAGTTATCTTTCAGGTTTGAAGACTTTTTTCCCCCTCCCTACCCACATGGAAATTTTAGTGTCCCTTGTTTTAAAATAAAGAATTTCTCCCATTTACTAAACTATGTTCGTACAAGTTGTTCAAATACACGTTGGCCATACTTCTTGATCCATGATTGGCAATCATCCAAAGAGATTTCCATGTACGTAAAGATGCATTAGGAATAAGCTTTCTCCATTGGATACAACACTTATTGATAGAGTTTGAATCCACAGGGAGGGAAACTTGCATGAAGATGGACCCTACAGCAACTGAAGGGATATGACTGATATGCATCTCAGCGCCTTAGCATGGAACTTGCTCCTGAAAAGCCATTGACTGGAGAGTCCTGGACAGGTCTTAAGTTGCTAGTCAACTAGACAAGGTTGTGTTATTCTTATTCACCTTTAAATTATTTCTGATTTATGGCAACCCTAAGCTGAACACATCACAGTATTTTCTTGGCAAGGTTTGTTCAGGGAGGCTTGTCTTTGCCTTCCTCTGAGACTGAGAGAGTGTGACTTGCCAAAGGTCACCCAATGGGTCTCCATAGCCAAGCAGGGATTCAAATCCTGATCCCTGGAGTTGTAGTCCAATGCTCAAATCACTGCACCACATTGGCTCCAGACAATGCTTATGCTAAATGATGGTGGAAGTAGTAGGAAATAAAGGAGAAGTAACCTATAGAATCCATATGAAATGTTCTCTGTGTTACTGAAGCAGTTAGTATAGTGTCTATGGCCATTTCTGCACGGGCTTAAAGAAACAGTACAGAGTGTCCTCCAGGGAGGATGTCTGCACCTGGGAGCGGACTGGGTCGGACCTACTTAGTATAGTTCCACACCTCAGCCCACTCCGGAATGACCCAAAATGGTCATCCAGCGTGCTTTTGAAAGACCGCTTGAAACAAGTCTTTCAAAAGCATGGAGCATCCTGTGCTCCGGTGCAGATTTGCAGGCTTGCACCAGTGCGAGCCTGCGATCTGCCGGGGGCGGGCTTTAGGCTGGCAAGCTTCAGTGGTTGGTGGAGAGCCTCGACCAACTGGAAGCCACCATTTTCATCCCCGGAGCAGTGCGGAGCAGCAGCCACGGACTGCTCTGGACCAGCCTGGACCCAAGCGTGGAGCCAAGAAGTCCAGGAAGTACTGGCACGGGGCGATTCCCTCACCCTGTGCTGAAATGGCCTATGTTTACTTTTCCTGTATCTCAAGAAATAAAAACAACAACAGGTTACAGTAGAGATAGGTACTCTGAACTCAATTCCAAAGGGCCTGAAAAAGCATCTGACTGTAATCAACATAGATAGTATCACCATAGCACAATTACAAAAAGTGATACTGCTTTGAACATGCCACATTGCCTGATGATACCTTACTGATTCCTAGGTTATTGGACAGAGTCTGAATCACTGAAGGTCTAAATCTCCAGTTTGTAATACCTGTTGGACTGAGAAACCAATGATAATAAAATTTTCAATTTTAAGTAGAACTGACAATAATCAGAACAAGTTAAAATTATATCAGGAAATGAAACCCGTATTGATTTCACATCAGGATGTGCAGTGTGTTTCTCTGTGTGTTTTAATGGAATCCAGGATCCAGCTTTAAAGAGTTTTCTTTATAAACATGCAGGGCATTTTGGTATTGGATCAATACCTTGGAATTTAAGTTGTAAAACAATGGAACACAGGAATAGCTCGACAGGATCAGATAAAAAAAAGTCTGCAAATAAAATGTGATCTTTAGCTGAAGAAAATGCAAGGCTAACACCATTTGAAATAGCAGTTGGAATTCTGGAGGTGAAGCAGGCACTGGTTAGGCAAACTGTCAACGTGATAAACAGTCCGCTTAATACACATGACTAAGAGAAGGTTCATTATTCACCACTCTTATTCTGGATCCTGCCCTCTGACTGTCTTAAAACCCATCAACTGTAATACAAGATTCTCTCTGAATTAGGCCCATTGCATATGTGTGTCAATGCATCTATATTTTGATTACAATGAACCATGTTGCATGTATAATGCTTCTTAAAATTTTACTTGATGTGTGGATTTAATAAACATATGTTTTGTCTGTTTGGCTGTAAGATTGGCTAGGACTGGGTCTACTTTTTATTAGTCAAGTTGAGAAGTAGATGAAGTTGAGAAGCAGCAAACTAATTGGGAAATAGAGAAGAAAAATCCACCTCCTCCCTCATTCTACTCTTAGTTCACATACTACAGGCTTTTGTCTTCCCTTCCTCCACCACCTCTCAGCTGTAACAATGGAAGTTTAAAAAAAAATAGATTTGAAGAATCCTATCCCATTTTGGAGTTGATGTGTTTGTGGTAGCGGGGAGTGCTAATAATGTCTGTATTGAAATTGTGGCATATTTTTTTAAAAGTAAACATGGAAACTGTTTTTCATTCTTATATCTGAAGTTATGATTAACCCTCCAAGTGAACTGGACATCCTCAAAAGAGCTGAACATGTATTTCCCCATGATTCAGACACTGCTCTGCACATACTCAGCGACCTCACCCAGAGGCAAAAAGCAGTCCAATTTCAGGATAGGTAATTCTAATAACAAAGAATGTAAAAATATTGCAAAATATGCCCAAAGGGAAGCAAGGCCAGAAGAATGGGTCCTTGCACAAAGACAACAGGTAATCTATTCTCTGGATAGGTGCTTTCAGGTTACAAAAGCCATTTAATTACTCAGCCTTTTTCTTATAGTTCTTTCATAGGTCATTTCCGCACTAGCCTGTTATAGTGCGATGATTCCACTTTCAGCATCCCCTCCTGAAACTGCAAACCCCAGGATTCCAGAGGATATTGAAAGTGGAATCATCATGCTACAACAGGCTAGTGCAGAAATGGCCATAGTTGCACTGTATGGCAGGGGTTCTCAGAATGCATTCCAGTAATTGCTGGAATAAATAACATAGTAAAATTCTAAATTGAATCATGTAACACGAATATCAGTATAACGTCAAATGTCTGCAGCTTTCAACTGCATGTGTAGCAAACACTGACAACATACATCTGTGTTACTTTTATTGCTGCCTACCTTTGGGGAAAGGTAGACACATGATGACTTGGCAGCAGCTCTGTTTTGGGCATTTCTACTAGTTAAGGGATCAGTGTTATAATCAGTGGATTAATTCCCATATTCACAAGGTTCTAGTACATTTCAGTGCCTTGCTAGCCAGACGAAGAAATTACCCTGTGACTTTTGTAAATGACAGTGCCAACTGTACCACTTTCAGTCCAGAGAGAAAATAAATGACAAGCTAAAGAAAAATCAGCTTGTGCACTCACAGACATAATGATCCTGCAATTTTATATTTTATATGGGACAAATAAATTCAAAGAAGACTCAAGGGTAAGAGAGGGACCCAATGGAATTCCTGGAGTGCATTCCAGATAACTGCTTCTCCTTTTTATCATCATTAACATTTCATAAAAACATATGAAAGTATAGCAGTATCGTTTTAGGAAAACAGTTATAGCTGTTATCTACTCAATGCATCTTTGCTACATTAGTACTGCTCTTTTTCATTGGCCTCTGTATGAATTGTTTAAAGTAGTTATTATCACCAAAAGGTCCCATTCAAGAATGCTAGGTTCATTCAGTATCTTGTCATCTTATTCAGTGGGCAGTGAGTACCACTGGTTGTTACAACACTTCTGAACAGAAGCACAATAGAGTCTGAGTCCTATTGGTGGCTTCAGTGTTGAATGCCTAACTGATTACTTTTGTGTAAGTCTGTATGCTGTGGAAACGACCATCATAAGCACCACATTGGATATTTTCCCTGTCATCATTATTGAAAATGCAGAGAATCAAGCTGTTAAGTCTCATCCAAGTTGCAGGCCTAAAATGAGTCGTCATATGGAGATTTCTATGCTACAGTCTATTGTACTATTAATTCTTATGCCACTGCTCCCAAAATAGCTCATACTGGAGATGAAGAGAATGTTTAACCTTATTCATTTCCTGGACACACACACACACAGAGAGAGAGAGAGAGAGAGAGAGAGAGAGAGAGAGAGAGAGAGAGAGAGAGAGAGAGGAAGAATAATACGGAGTGCAAGAGATTTGAACGCAATACTCTCATATTCTTTTTTTTTTAACCAGTATTTTTATTGGAAAAAAATAATAAAAATTAATGAATTATTTACACAGATATTAAAGTACATATTATATTCAAAAATTTGTAAAAAGAAAAAATACAAAAATCTTCACATATTCAGAAGTGTTTGGGAAAACTACTTGTACAAAATCATGTGTAAAGAATAAAAAAAAAAAAACCCCTCTTTTTGTGCAAAAATAATGTTTCCAGAAACAAGAATGAGAGTTTGTGACACAAAATTGATGATTTTTGCACAACAATACACACACACATATAATGCTGCACAAAATAATTTACCAAAATGTTTCAGGGTGTGTGAAAACTACATGGGAATGTTCACTTTCTCCTGCAGTAGGGAAAAAAACTATTTTTTCACCCTCACATTGTTGTTCCTTGCCATCAAGTTGACTTCAACTTATGGAGAACCTATGAAGGAGAGATTTTCAAAGCACCCTGCTATCAACAGCCCTGCTCAAGTATAGCACACTCTAAGCCATGACTTCCTTGGTTGAATCTATCCATCTGTAATTCAGCCTTCTTGTTTTCCTACAGCCTTCTACCTTACCAAGCATTACTGTCTTTTCTAGCAAGCCATGTTTTCTCATTATGTGTCTGAAGACAGTCTCAGGCCATTTCCACACTACACTCTTATAGCGTGATCATTCCACTTTCAACATCCTAGGGAATCCTGGGGTTTGCAGTTTTGGGAGGGGCCAGTCAGCCCCTCCCTAACTGCAAACCCCAGGATTCCATAGGATGTTGCAAGTGGAATAATCACACTATAAGAGTGTAGTGCAGAAATGGCCTCAGTTTAGTCAAGTTGGTTTCTAGCTGAGTTCAAGTTTTATCTGTTCTGGCACTTATTATTTCTCTTTTTAGCAGTCCATGACAGCCACAGAACTCATCTGCAGTACCACATTTCAAATGAGTTGATTTTCTTCCTACCAGCTTTCTTCAATGTCCAACTTTGACAACCATACAGAGAAATTGGAAACACAACGGCATGGACAATCCTAACTTTAGTATTCAACAATATATCTTGAAACTCAGAGATTTTGTTCCTTTAGAGCTGCCTTTCCAACTCTTCTTCTGATTTCTTGACTGCACTCTCCGTTCTGATTAAACACTGAGCCAAGGAATGGAAAATCTTGAACAATATCAATGTCTCTGCTTTAAAGTTATATAAATCATACATGGTCATTATTTTCTTTTCTTTGTGTTCAACTGTAAACCTGACTTTGCTCTTCTTTCCTTGACTTTCTTCAGTGATCATTCCAAGTCTTAGTTATTTTCTGCTAGTATTACAATGCTGTCTGCCTATCTTAAATTGTTGATCTTCGTTCCTCTAATTTTCACAATTGTTTCCTTTGAGTCTTAGCTTGATAATCTATAGTTTTTCATGATATCCAGTTAAAGGCTTTGCTATAATCTATAAAGCACAGACTGATCCCCCCCCCCGAAAATCTTTGGTGCAGTCTATTATCCAACATATGTTTGCAATATGATCCCTAGTGCCTCTTACTTTTATGAACCCAGTTTGGACATCTGGCATTTCTTTCTCCAGTAATAGTCTTTGTTCTAGAATTTTGAGCGTCAATTTGCTTGCATGGGAAATTAAGGTAGAATCTGGCTCTGTAGTCTAAAGCAGCTGTGTTGGTATGTCATCTGTTCCTGGTGGTTATTTCTTCCAAGTGTTCTGAGTGCAGCTTCCACTTCACTTTATAAAATTGTAGGTTCATCTTCCAATGGTTCTTCCTTGAATTAATCTATCATCCTTTCATTTATTTTATATAATTTTAAGTGTATTGTTTCCATCATTTTTATTTGTACTTGGTCATGTAATGTGTTCCCCTGCTGGTCATAGAATATCTCCACTCTAAGTTTAAATTTCCCTTTGATTGATCCAATCTTGTGGCAGTGTTCTCTTGTTCCTCCTTTTTGTGGTTGTCTTCTCCCACTCTGCATTGACTATTATAGTAGTTCTCCTTGTCCCAGCACACAAGTCACTGAACAATTACATTTGGAATTAGGATTCTATTTCTGCCACATTTTACCTTTGCTTTTCCTCAGCATCACATTCAAGGATGTAATAGTACAAGATTTTCATGTGCAGTTCACATGTGGACAGAAGGGACTGTCTTTTGGGGAACTGCTCCATAGCCCCAACCACCTTAAATCCAGCCTTGGTTAAAGGTACAGTAAGTAGCTCACATTCATTCATTCATTTGCAAATACATGTTCAGGATGTGGACCTGGATCCCAGCATCCATAATTACATGTAAGTATAGATGCAAACTTTTTGGAAATTTTCTATCCATAGGGGGAAACAGGGGTCTTTGGAGGGAGTGTAAAAAAAAAAATGTAATATGAAATATGAGCACTCTTTATAAAGGGAATATCACTTTGCTATTTTAAAAACATAAAGTGCCAACTTTAATGTAATGCCAACTTGGTCTGGCATTACATTAATATGTTTGATATAATAAAACATAAAACACTTTTATTATCGCAAACAATACTTATTTTAAAAATGTTTACTTTATATACAAACAGAGCTACGAGACACTGAACTGTAAAGAACAGCTGAATTATAAGGAGATTCTATAGTTTTGCCAATTTGGGGTACAGGCAAAAAATTCCAATAAAAACAAGAAAACATTGATAAAATAAAGAGAATTATTTTGTCTGCACTAGTTCTTATAGTGGTATGCATTTGTAACAGAGTCATTTCCATAAAAAAGAATTCGGAAAGGATAACAGGACTAGGAAAAGTAATGATTTCATACTGACCTAAAAGTCTTCCTCTTACAAGTTTAAAAAAAAAAGATTGGAGGCAGTAAAGATGTAAATAACTTTTCTTAAACATTTCATTCATCATTCTAAAGAAAATATTCCATAATCCATCCTTTTTTTATTTTTCCAGAAAAAAAGATTTAAAAAACAGGGAAAAGTTAATATCATTTTTTCCCCTTCCTGGGCTTTCACATCTTTACAGGTAATTAAAAAGACATGGACATCTTAGCTGCATGCAACATATTTAACATAGTAATTTAGCCTTTAATGTGACCCACAGATTAGAATTACTCTACAACGGATTTTAAATGTCTGAATTATAGAGGCAATTTGACTCAGCATGTTTTTCATTTCACCATGTCATAAAGAAAGATAAACATCGATTTCTGTGAAATTGCTTTTATTCTTATTATTTTTCACTCACGTGGAATGATAACATTACTGAGGTTTTTTATGTATCAATTGGAAACTCTGTTAATACCTCACTGAATTTTGTAATAGTGGTCTAAGAGGGTGAAAATGCTTGCTTAGTTGATGTAAGACTGCTGCAGGATTTGGCTTTGAAAAACAGTTTATGGGGTGAAACACATTCCGTTAAGTATAAACAAGTGGCCTTTGTGGTAGCCAGAAAGCCTTTGACCATATGTGAGACTTCTGCAGGTGCCAGTAACTGCTGTTGAGTCAGTGGAATTAATAGCTTGTGAAAAAATAACATTGGAGATAATTAAGTACTTAGAATAGCTTGCATTTTATATATTTAAATATTCATATTATTCTATTTGTCAAAATGAATCAAGAAATTTCTCAGTATTTGAGTGATTGAGAGAATTAATGAACAGGATTCAAAGATCTGAATAATAGGAAAAGACGTATCAAACTTCATGCCAGTCCCCCAGTCTCTGTCATGGAGACCATCAAATAGTTATCTTTCCCAGCAGCATCTTTTGCTGTGAAGGTCCAGGTAAGCATTTTCCTTCATTTCATATGAATAATGTATATCTTGCCCTATAGAAAGATATGCTATCAGAGTAATTCAGAATCATCTATAACAAAACAAAACAATAATAGATTATAATAAGCAACCAACAAAATGAACTGCACATAGGCCACAATTAGGAGATAAAATATATGTCCTTGCAGTACAATCTTATATATTTATTTAGACATAAGTTCCACTGATTTCAGTCAAGTTTTTGCCCAGATTATGGAACTATGAAGATCTAGAATTGTGTAGTGGCCTGAGCATTGGACTGCAACCCTGGAAACCAGGGTTTGATTCCTCACTCTGCCATGGAAACCCACTGGGGGACCTTGGGCACATCACACACTCTCAGGCTCAGAAACCGTCATGATAAGATTCACTTTAGGGTTGCCATATGTTGGAAATGACTTGAAGGCACACAATAATGACAACAATAACAACAGGGCTATAGCCTTAATTAGTCTATTAAACCGTACAAACAACTACTAATGAGGCACTCTAGGAAGTTGTACCAATGTACAGTTGTGACTCCTGAAAATGCCATGCACTTTTACATTATCTGTCTGCATCAGCAGAATCCAATTTCCTCAGCACGGCCACACTATTGACTTGCTTAGGGAATGACCCAGTTGATGGGGAGATAATCAATCATCTGGGAATAATTAATATCCTTAATTACATCTACTTCTTCTTGTCATTGGTGGTGTCTGGAGCTCTGCAGGTAATGGAACTGTGCCCGGATCTTCTAATAATGGTCTGGATGAGAGCCAATATAATGAAGCTGAATCCCAGTAGAACAGGTTCCGTGAACTGTTGGTTATTCCATCTAGGAACTGGGATATAATCAGCCCTTCTGAAGGAGTAGGTGCATAGCCTGTAAGTACTCCTAAATATCTCTCTCACACTGGAGTCCCAAGTAGAGTACATGATCAACTGGCAAATGAAAGCTGGATTGCTGACCTGAAATATATAATACTGGAATTGTACTGGATCCCAATCTGCTTCTGGTCTGAATTCAAAGTGCTGATAAGAACATTTAAAGTTTGGTAGCTTGATTCCAGATGGAGCACCTCTTACCTTAGATCACTTTCTCTTTTTAATTTTTGGGATGATTTTGCAAGGCTTTTTAATGCTCAAAACTAGCTCCAAACAGAAAAAAACTGGAAATCCATCAGTTTCACTTCTCTGCTCCTGAAATCCCCATGCCTAAGCTTTTCCTTTATCTGAAAACTAATTAAGAAGGCAAAAGTAACACAATGAAACTTTTGGTGCACCTGATTATACTGGTGAAGCCTGCAGGAGTAACATGGGGTCAAAACAGGCACTGCACCCATGCACTTTTGCTAACCTCTGGTGTATTCTCAGGTAGATATAGTTGTTTGGGTCTAATTTGTAGATAGTGGTCCAAACAAAAAGTCCAAATGTTTCAGAGAGTAGATAAGTCACACAAGAAGATCAGGAAATGAGTTTCCTTTTCATTTAACCAGAGCTTAGAACATTAACTTTTAAAATTAATTTCACAATGGTAAACATTAGAAATCTAGAAATCAATTAATTGTCACCAATACTATTAATACTGCTAATCCTACTAATTCATTCAATTTATTGAGTTGTTGTTACTTACTGCATTACAGGAAAATATTGTCTCCCAAACCATGGGATTTACAGATAAGGACTTGCAGATGCATTTCAAAAGTGCTCTTTTTCTTATGTAAAGCTGCCTTTACATACTTTTTATTCCAATGGAGTACAAAGCCCATAATGCAATTGCTTCATGAGTCTTCAATACATCTGAAAACTGTAAGATTGGAAATAGCTGAACTAAAGGATGGTGTTTCTTCGTACAACCTGTTCAACCTATGTTCAGCTTAACATGTATACTGCTTCCTTGCCACTCTAATGCCTTCATTAATCAAACTTAATGAGGATTTAGTTTGAAGCAATGATGAGAATTGTACAGGTGCTGAACGGCAACCTCCAGCATTCCTCATCATTGACTATGATGGCCAGGACTCCTTGGAGATGTGATCTAACTATGTCTCTAGTTCCAAATTCATCAAAACCTTCAAAGTTTTACCCATTGAATGTGGGGGGGGGAGTGGACAGCAGAATAATCGCATAGAAAAGGAGGAAGAGAGGCCAAGAATTGCCATTCTTCTTTAATTTCTCCCCAATTCCAGTTTGCAATTGCTTTCCATCTATTTTCTGCTAGTTCCTGCTTCCTAACAATAAAGCCACATGGTTCATTTCTTCTAGCCTGATCCTTAGGCTTTACTCTTTTACTGAACATCCCAGTCTATTTTTAAAAGAAAAGAAAAGAAATCAATTCACTAAAGTATGGGATTAACTTTGACACTGATAAGGAAAACTATTGCTAGAAAAACCTGATGAGTCAATAACACAAGTGAATTGTCTAGTTATTTCCAAATTCTGTGTTTACTCTATGAATTGTCCCATTCCCAAGAAAGTACTAACTGATTAATAAAGGAAACTGGATATAGATTAATTATTTTCTTCAAGTCATATCTCAGTCTTAGTCTGAGCAACACACAAGAAATTAGAAAAAGGCCCATGGTTTCCCATCACCACCACCCTGATTCTGTTGCGTCTTAGTGATCTTATTGGATTCTTCTTCAGCAAATTCTTCAGTAAGATTAATCCCATCTGGTTCTACCATTTACATTCACGGAATGCATAGCCAAATGGGATAATAGCATTAATAACTGTGTTGTGGTCCTCTAAAACAGAGATTTTCAAAGCCTTTTTACAGAACATTCACAGAATTCATGAATCATGGGAACGATCCTGGGGAAAAGGTTTTGGGTAGGCTGAATATGCAGCCTAGAATATGCTTAGCACTTCATGAACTACAGTGAAAGATTAGTAAATGAATAAGACTGCAATACTATAGACACTTACTTTGGAGTATGTCCCACTGAATGCAATGAGTCTATTTTTGAATAACGGAGACATAGAAGATTGCACAACACACCAGATTAAATGGGAGCTTATATTCTGTTACTAATCTGTTTAATGAAGACACACCCTTCAACTGTCCTGATTTGACAGAGACAGTTTTGTTTAATCCTCTATGGTCCCACTTTTTCATCTGCTTTTAACATGTTCCAGTTTCTCTCTTCTTCTCCCACTTTGTCCCTCTGTCCTCAGCTTACTTCTGTTCATGCAACTGAGTTCAAAATGCAAGAGTAGTTTGTACTCCATTAACTTCACTGGAGGAAAGGGAAAGGCAGGGAAAGAATCATGTCCTTCTCAGTAGACTCAGGCAAAAGCAAACTGCTGTAGCTTATTCTAGCTTGTGTATTCTTCCTCATTAGTAACTTTTGCATTCTTGACCATACTCTGATGTTCCTTGGCCACACTTCTCCCAGTTTTCATCTGTGAAGTGTTGGGAAGTATGTGGAAAATCTCTTGAGGAACCTCAAGGTCTGAATATCTAGAGTTAAACTGTACCACATATAATTGTCTCTATTGAATAACAAATATCGGTCTTTTAAAGCTTGCTGAATATCCATGAAAGTAAAATAAAATACCGAATATTGTTTTTAAAAGGCATTTGCCAGCATTAAATCAGGAGTTAAATTACCAATAGTTCTGAATTACAGGTATATTGCTACTTTTATATGTAAGTGTAATACATAAAGGTAAAGGAAATGACTTGACATTTATGTACTTTGACATTTTCCACTGCTATTAATAGCACCATAAAACTGTCATTTGGGGTGCTATTTACAAATGAACGGATGCTTATTAATTACAGATTATATCTAATCTATTTTAGATATAAAAGGTTAGGCATTATATTTGCTTCCGTTGTTGAGGAAATCTAAAGCCAGCAGACAACCCAAACCTTTTGAAAAATAAAACATGAACTTTAAACAGGATTTTTAATCTCCCAGGGACTTTCAGATAGCAAAATCCTGCTGCCAAAGACTCCAGAAACATTTTTCTGCAACCATTCCCTTTTAAAAAAAAAAAAAATTGTAGGCATATTTCCAGTGCATGTTCAGTTCTTTGTTACAGAAAGTTTGTAATTCATGTTTTGTTAATTACATGCAAATAGAAAATGCTTTCCTACAGGGCAAGGTTATGAATGTTAATGAGCTGTTTTTCAACATGATCTATTCGGATGCAGTCAGAGAGAGAAAGAAAGGGAGAATTTTTTAGTTGACTAAAATGATAATATTTATATAGAGATTGGAAAGTTACTTTCAAGGAGAATTGATGAAATGGCATGCTGAAACCATCTATAACTGAGCAGTGGTAAAAAGAAAGCACATATTCAAAACACACTGTCTAAGAAATGACGTGATAAGGTGATCTGTTTTTGAAATCACTGATGATCTTCACATCTTCTTCTCATTGAACTGTGATTTGAATCCTGTACATTCATACCACTGCACAGCAATAACCAGCCTAAAACACAATGTTCGTTCACTAAGACATTAAGTCTCAATGTCTATAATAGCAAATCTGATCATAACTTACACAGTCTATAACAACAAATAGAATAATAATTATAGCACATGGAAGTCGTCAAGTCAATAAGTCTGCTTCATGAGATGCAACAATCATTCTGGATTTCACAGAGTGGTGTATACCTTGGCTTTCAAAAAGGAGACTTAGAGCCTTTCCACATTACACTGTTATAGAGCTATTATTCCACTTTCAACATCCTGTGGAACTCTGGGGTTTGTGGTTTACTGAGGCCAAAGAGCTCTCTGGGTGAGAATTCTAAATGCCTCTCCCTGAACTGCAAACCCCAGGATTCCATAAAAGGTTGAAAGTGGAATAACAGCACTGTAACAGTGTAGGGTGAAAAGGTCCTCAAAGGTGCTACAAGATCCCTATGCATACTGATCCATAGCTGGCCATACTGGATGAATTCAAGTCTCCAGGGACAGATGAATTGCATCCTAGGATATTAAAAGAACAGGTAGAGGTCATTTCAGAACCGCTTGCTATAATCTTTGAGAAATCTTGGAAGACAGGAGAAGTTCCAGCAGACTGGAGGAGGGCAAATGTTGTCCCCATCTTCAGGAAGGGAAAAAAAGATAATTTTTTTTTAATTATCGCCCAGTCAGCCTGACATCAGTGTCCAGAATGATCCTGGAGCACATCATTAAGCAGTCAATTTCTAATCACTTTGAAAGCAATGCGGTAATCACGAGAAGTCAACGTGGATTTCTCAAAAATAAGTCATGCCAGACTAATCTTATCTCTTTTTATGATATAGTTACTAGCTTGATAGATGAAGGGAATGTTGTGGATGTAGCATATCTCGATTTCAGTAAGGCCTTTGACAAATTTCCCCATGCCATTCTTGCAAGGAAGCTAGTAAAATGTGGGCTGGACAGGGCTACTGTCAGGTGGATGTGTAACTGGTTGACTGACCATTCCCAAAGGGTGCTCACCAATGACTGCTTTTCATCCTGGAGAGAAGTGACTAGTGCGGTGCCACAGAGTTCTGTCCTGGGCCCAGTGCTGTTCAATATCTTCATCAATGACTTGGATGAAGGAATAGAGGGCATGCTCATCAAATTTGTAGATGACACCAGATTGGGAGGGGTTGCTAATATGCCAGAGGACAGGATCAAAATTCAAAATGACCTGGATAGATTGGAGAGCTGGGCCAAGGCTAACAAAATGAAATTCAACAGAGAGAAATATAAGGTCCTACACTTAGGTAGAAAAAATGGAGGGAGTGGGCTTGTTTTCTGCTGCTCCAGAGACCAGGACAAGAAGCAATGGATTCAAGCTGCAGGAAAGGAGATTCAACCTGAACTTCAGGAAGAACTTCCTGATGGTCAGGGCTGTCTGGTAGTGGAATATGCTGCCTCGGAGTATAGTGGAGTTTCCTTCTTTGGAGGTTTTTAAGCAGAGGCTGGATGACCATCTGTCAGGAGTGCTTTGAGGGTGTTCCTGCATGGCAGGGGGATGAACTGGATGGCCCCTGTGGTCTCTTCCAACTCTACATTTCTATGATTCTAATATTATAAAAAAGAAATTCTTAAGATCAATTATTCAAAAACCAAGGTTACAGTCTGCAGAAAAGGGGAAAAGAAACAGAAATTCTGATTGCCAATGGATGAGAAACGAGTAGACCAATGTTGCAAATATACATGTGTAAGAATTAATTACAAGATATAGCCCAGTATTCTGTATCAGCAACTTAGTTAAGTTTGTTTAACTGAGTAATCTCTCCTGGCCTCAACCCTCCTGCCCCATAAACCTTATGGAAACATCATTTTCTTATGTTCCAATTACCAGAAGAATGGACCTCCTTCTGCCCATGCAGCTGATTCCCAATAAAGTAGACAGGATGCAGGGGGATTTACAATCATAGCAATAGTATGAGAGGTTATTGTGAATACATAAAAGTTACCAAGATTTACTTGTGTGTAACTGTTCTGTATGTATGATCACCACTTAGGCATGATTGTGACACTGGCCATTTTTGCACTACACTGTTATAGTGCTATTTTCCCATGTTTACCATCTTGTGGAATTCTGGGGTTTGTTGTTTACTGAGGCCAAAGAGCTTTTTGGCTAAAAATTCTAAATGCCCCTCCCTAAACTGCAAATCCCAGAATTCCACAGGAGGTTGAAAGTAACAGATATGACCCTTATTACCGTAATATCACACATTTTTAATTTATCGGGTATCAGCAGCATGAGCATAAGGAGGTCCATTCTGCCAGTGATCACAGCATGGGTGAATGACATTTCTATCCATTCTGTTGGTGACTGAAATACAGCTGAATAACAAATCCATCAGGTTTGGGTGGGAGACTGAGCTAGAAGAGGTTTCTTAGTAGCTGATTACAGAATCCTGGCCATACTTCCTTAGAAGATTCATATAAATGCCATAAAGTATTCAACATACAGAACATAGGGAGGCATAGTAAACTTTTTTTATGATGGAAAGGCAGTTTTTCTAATTGAACAGTGTTTACAAGAACATTATGCATGGAGCAGATGTTTGAAGTTTTAGAATGATTTTGCAATTGTGAAACTGGAATCTCTAAAGAGTGGTTTTGTGGAAACAATGATACTTCTGCTCCCGTGGTATTCCATCACATCTGATTCATGCAGATGTTAGACCTCCTTCAATTGTGACCCCATGTGTAATGTTATAATAAACTATCTGTTTACCATTACAAATGTCTTCAGATGGTCGTCTTTCCAAACTATTAACCTTGAGTTTCCTGACGAAGAACTGGGCTTCTGGAATCCACAAATTTCTTGGTTTCTATTCTACAGTATTTCTTTGCTTCATCCTTTCCATAAATTTTATATTCAGAGAGAGGATTTTTGAAGAATGTCCTCTAATAGAGGAATAATGTTTAATTCAAACATTTCTAGGTGGTCTTATAGGCAGGTCTCATTGTTCTCTGTTTTCAAATTACTCCAATGGCCCACTTCTTTGTTCTCCTTTAATACAGCATAAATGCCTTCACAGAAATTTCTGAGATAGAAGATCTCTCACATTACATTTTATTTTGCCCTATATACTCGGGAGATCCAGTTTACATTATTAGATACTGTTTTATTGGGTATACAATCATAAACTCTCATAGGATAGATATGTAATTTATTGCCAGATGCCGATTCGTTTGGTGACTTAAATAGCATATCTTTTTTGAATTGGATAAAGCAAAGATCCATACAAAAATGCTTTCAGAGATTGTTTTAAATTTTTTATGATAATGCACTAATCTGGTCTTGATTTCATGATATTGTTTTATTTTATTGTTTATTTTGTTGCTTGTTTGGACTTTTAAACAAACCAGACTTCCCTTTAGCACATTTTATAAGCCATAACATTTCTACTACTTGTCTTTGTAATTTCAAATGTGATAGCTCACCTTTTTTGAATGTGTCCAAATTTTGGCAATGAGCTCTGTCCATAAGCAATGAAACTGACCAGTTATCTGAATGATTGATACAAAATCAAAATTACAGTTACAAACTATGCCACAGCAGCTATTAAACAGTCTGAACATAGCCATCTATTAAGCACTGGACAAATAAATATTTGAAAATACACTTAAATTTTAGAAGGGAAGGAGCTATTGGACCTCACTGAAAAGAAAATTTCCAAATTTTAATGCCACAGCTAAATAGATCCTTTCTATAATTCCATATTAACTTCCCTGGCAACATCCTATGTGGTCCTGGGGCTGTAATTTGGTGAAACACTGTAGTTCTCTGGCTGAGAATTCTAAATAACCCTCTTTAAACTTTAAATCCAGAATTCCATAGGATACAACCAAGACAGCTTAAGCAGAACCACAGTGCCATAATTTTGTAGTGTGAAAGAGCCCTTATAAAGCTGCACATCAACTTTATGCCACCAATGGAAACAGGGCTTCTGAAACATATATGAGAGTCTGGATAAGTTAACATGGGAGCATTTCCTAAGACACTCTGATTCTAGACCATTGAACGCTTTAAAGCTTAACACCAGTCTTTACACTGCGCAGGAAAATTAAATTATTTCAATCAGTGTAGTTGGTAAAAGATCAAAGCTACATATGCCAATATGCCAAGTCCTGAACATCAGCAATATTCTTCTAGGTATATTTTGAATCAACTGCAGGTGTTTTTTAAAAAATAAAAAATTATTAAAACTGATCTCATCTCATCAGTCTCCATATGAAAAGCTGAATTATCTAGGCTAGATATTAATAGGGCATTAGTGACCAAAACCACTGCCTCCAGGAGAGTTTATTGTTGTTGAATTACCCAAAGTGTTTAAAATTCCAGACTACAAAACTGACAAGACACAGAGAGAGAGAAAGAGAGAGGGAGTAGAAGCACATTTCAGATTTCCAGATCCAGGAACAAATCAGCAAATCAGCAACAAGTCTGTCTTATCTGGTCTGTGTATCAGCCTATTCACATGCACCCATTCCTGCACTGACATTAGTAACTGATATGTATCATACTGTTTCTATGATATACATAGCTTGGGTATTGGTGAGCATCCAAAATAAATATTATTGATCCATCTGACTGAGTTATTGTTTGAATGAAAATTCATAAGGATTCTGTACCCTCAGTATGCTATCAAAAAGCTTCATTATAGCTTTACAAATCAACAGCGGTGAAATCAATAGTAAGCTTTTTCCTCTGAGCTATTTTTTTTCAGTCTCAGTATTAAAAACCCAAAGTTTATTGAGAAAGATTTAGGATGTGATCTGAAATGCCCTGCCTTAAATTATGTTAATCGGATCTGAAAACAAAAGCACAATTTTTCATGTAATAAAGTTGCTGATGAAACATATAACTCAACAGGGAAAGTGCTTACCCTAGTAACTTCTTCCACAATAGCTCTTGTTGAAAATGAAAAGAAATAAATCTAGCCATATAAGTAACATTATCACATTCTTCTTCAAATGTTCTGAATGCATTAATGGAGTAAGGTCTTTGGCTGTCATTGTCCCTTTCCGTAACTTTCCCTAATCTTAACACACACAAAAAAAAAGGGGGGAGGAGGTTTTGCTAAAAGTAATAAAGACCAAAACCAAAAATGCTGAATATTGGATGGTTCTCTATGTTGGGTCTATGGATCATAAAATAAAGTTTGATTTGATTTGAAAAATGCTGAATGCTGATGACCAACTGGCAGACTGAGGTGAGTGCTCCAGCTAACAAATCTGGGATAGCACATTAGGACAGCAAATTGTGAATTGTTCAAATTACAGTTCTATTTCACAACTGGAAAATTCAACAAGTACTTTTCCAGCATAGCTATATATCCCCAGTGAAATATGGGACACACTTGATGATCCTCTTCTTGAATTATTTTGTTATAAACTGTGGACAGTGGAAGTGTGCCTTTCATCCCCAGCCATGGTTCCATCACCAGTGTCTGGAGTGTACAAATAGGACCTATGCATAAAAATCAATGCACATGGAGCAAGATCAAATGGGTGAAATTCTATAAAATATCTTTTTAATTACATGTATTACCTAGATCCATATACCCCATCGGAATGTTGTACTGACATAATCATTTCAGAATGAGATAGTGGAGGCAGGAACAGCATATAATCTTTTACACACATACACAGACAGATACACACACACACACACACGGAACATAAATGGAAAGTTGCTGTTGTGTTCAAGACTTTGGTGGGAGTTTTCCAGAACACATCTAACTGACCAGTGTGGTAGCCAGTAGATTGGACTAGATGGGTCTTTGGTCTGATCCAGCAGTGCTCTTATATTCTTATGTTCTTTTGATATCTTCTCTTTCCTATACTAGTTATTATTCAATTTTTAACAGGGCATTTCTTTAAAAACATATCAGCAAAAGGGAAAATTCTTGGAACTGGCAAGCATGAAAACATTACTGGCATGCTTAGATTTTTTTTTTCTCATAAATCTCTATAATTGTGTGTGATTTCAAGTCCACCCAAGTCTCTCAAAAGAATCCCAATGACTTCTGAAGAGGAGCTTTTCAACCCAGTGAATTGTTTATTTGATTTATGCTTGAACAGAAAAAACATTTGGTTTCTCAGCATTGTAATGTTGCCTGGATGATGGCATGTCAGTTTGAATGATTTTACTCAAATTGCGATAACATTATACGGTGCCCATCTCTTGGGATTATGCTATTGTTTCACATTTAATTACCAAATTATCACATTTTACCCAAGCCTATGTTCATAAATTGAATCTCTTGTCAGTCATGTGACTCCTCCTGAACAGCAGAAAGGTGTCTGCTCCATCTACTGTCAATTAGTGCTGGTCTCCTTTTTCTATGCAACCGTCCCTGGAATTGCAAACATGGTTATTTCTTTCTTTGCAAGCACCATTTAAAATCTCTTTTGTTTTTGTTTGTCACCTACAGAGACATTTCCTTTTAGGTTTGCTAGCTTTCAATATATGGATGAGTCTTTCAAATTATTCAGGAAAGGTCAGAGAAGAACTTACATTATGACAGTATGTAGAGTTGAAAATGAGCTTTGAGTTGCAGCCCACTGAACACAGACAGTTAAATCGTACCCCCACCTGCTCTTATCATATAAAGAACAATTCTACATAATATCATATCCAGAAAAGAAACTTCTTGCATATTTAAAAAAAATGACCAAAATAATCTAAGAGGAGAATTCTTGTTAATCAAATCTCTGCTGGATACACAAGTGGGGAGAAGATTGCCTGTTTCATCTTTTGGTAATGGACTGTGTTTTTCTTCTGTGTGATAACCCCCACAATTGGGAAGCACAGATACAGTGCATCTCTGATCATGATTGGAGATAACAGTTGGATTGCCTTGCATGTTTCTTACTCTCCTAATTAAGAAAGCCAGTAGCATGAGGTGAAATAGCCCTCAGAGGGGCAGCAGAAGACCCTCATAAGGGTTTGGGCTTCCCCAGGACCTACCATAAACTAGAGACAATTCTGCACTAGCCCCTTACAGTGCTATTATTCTACTTTCAACATTTTGTGGAATCCTAGGGTTTGCAGTTTAGGGAAGGACCTAAAGCCCTTCCTTAAAATGCAAACCCCAGGATTCCATAGGATACTGAAAGTAGAATAAGAGCACTATAACTGGCTAGTGCAGAAATGGCTTAGATGAGGAACCTCCATGGGCAAAATTAGGTCCCAGAACTAGAGGTATCTCTCATCTGCTTTAAAAGTCAGGATGGAAAGAATATTAAAAAAATATTTGGAAAAATGGTTTTAAAATGTGTCTTTCAAATGTTGGAAACACCTGACATGGAGACTCTAGACTGGCAACAATCTTTGCAGTTCATAATTCAAACATGATGTTTTTGCACCATAACAGCATTTTTTGTGAAGGAAATATCTTTGGAAAGGCATTGTAATATACAGGATGACAGCAGGCTCCTTCATAGGAGCTTCATAGTAGATAATATGGAGACATTGTGCAGTACAAACTCCAGACCTGTAGAAGCTAATTGAAAGTGTTTCTTGTCAAAGTGTAATGCAATATTATCCAATTAGGAACCAGGAACCAAAATGGCATTTCATTATGGCTCATTTAGGTTCATTGTGAATTTTCTCCATGTATATAACAGGCTGACATAACGTGGCCTTTTACTAAATAGAAAACACACAGCTTTTCTAAGGGAACAATTTAAAACTCATTTCTCAACTACCATCTTCATTTATGATGAGAAGTCATGTAGCCCTCTTAGTTCATTTAAAATTGAAAAGGGTAAAGAAAGACTTTATTGGATCACCAATTTTCTCACAGTTGTGCACAAATTTCTGAATTGCAAAGTACTTTCCTTGAGCTGGGTAACATAAGAGGGGAACAGGCAAGATGGCTTTTTTTTTTCTAAGTCACAGGAAGTTTGTGGAGGAATTTCTGCAGGCTTACTGTGAAAAAATATGTTTTATGTAGACATTCTTATGATGCAGAGCAGGTCAGGTTCAAATATCTTGCTGTCTAAGCCAGAAAAGGATATGGCATTTATCATTCATTAAAGTCAAGATGCATGGAAATCAAACCCAGTGATATTATTTTAGTATGTAAGGCCCTTTCCACACCATCCTTCCAACCCATCACGGGGATGGGAGAAGGATGGGACCACAATGACGTTTCTGCATGATGTCATTGCAGTCTTATCCTTCTCCTGTCCCCAGGTGGTGTAATCACTGATTAAATCATGGAAAAGGTGTCACCATCACAGATTTGCCTGTCCTAGTAAGTGCAATGGCTACATTTCAGCCTAGTAAGTGCAATGGCTACATTTCCTGCCCCAATGCAGCCTGGAAAGGTACCTGGCTGCACTGTGGAAGAAAAAGGCACAGCCATCATGCTCCCTTCTGCGGGGATCCAGCTGGTGTGGAGGGGAGCACTCCTGTCATGTTCCCTCTTGACAGAGCCACTGACAGAGCCCCACCCAATGTCCTTGCAAAAAGTAGGGTGCAGAAAGGGTCAAAATCAAAACATTCCACAGATAACTTTTTTTTCATCTCTGGAGCTAAAAATACAGTAATAACAAACAAATAGGAAAAAGAACAAATGCAAAAGAACTTAATACACACAGGGAAGCAGTTTCAATGGGTGCAATGGCTATATGTGTAAATTGTTTTTAACATTTCCCTTATCTATGTTATTCTGCTCTGGAGAGCATAAATTCAAAAGAGGAAAATAGGGAGCTTAAAGAGTTCAGCAAGGACCAACTAACTCTTTTCATTAATTAAAGAACTGAATCACTCCTCCCTTTTGGGATGTCTGATGAGTCACTATAAAAATTAAAAGAGGTGTGCAATGTGTTTCCCTCCAGATGTTGCCAGACTGCAGTTCCCATCAGCTTTAGTCAGTAGAGCAAATAATGAGGAAGGATAGGAATTGCAGTTCATTGGGTCAGACTTTTATTTGGAAATATTGGTCTGCTGGTCTGTGTTAAATTTTGCCCAAAGATAACTTTTCTAAATGAAGAACTGTGCAAAGAATTTTAGGCTAGGACATTGCATGTCATTCTTATTGCAGCTTCCCTTCTGTTTTTCTCCCTGCCACCTGTCTCTTACCTTGGCTCGCCTCCAACAATAGTCCACCACCTGATTTCATCAATAATGAAGTCTCCTGTTAGACTACCAATGTCACCTGGAAAGGAGAATTTCTGAGCAAACTGAGCAGCTGCTGCCTAGCAGGGAGGGAAACTGGCAGCTTGGCACTTAGCAACTGTACATTTCTATAAAGTTTAATAGTTGAAAAGGGTCTGGCAGGAACAGCCAGAAAGGAAAGGCTCCTTATGTGGTGTTTAAAAAAAAAAAGGAAAGAAAAGAAAGAAAAAGAAAAGAGAAATTCTGTCCAAGCATTCTAGCATTGTTTAAACGTGTCAATGCCATTTTGTTTCTTTAGTAAGTGCTAACTCTTTGAAAGTATGATTATTCCTGGTTGTAATAAAAATGTCTAGATTGTCTATACAGTCTTTGTATGAGAGCAGTTAGCTGAAAGGGCTGAGGGTGCAAAAATTTTTTTCCAGATAACACTATCAGCCACAATTTGTCTTATAGTAGGGATGTAAATATTCAATTATTTCATCCTTGGATGTAAGGACAAATAATTTACACGGTTCTCCCCAGCAGCCACTGGTCAGCAACTAAACAGATGCAAGAGGATAGACTTAGGATCTTTTTGCACTACCCTGGGATCTAGTGTGGAAGAGGAAAGACTTAGGATCCTTCCACACTACACAGGTTACACCCTGAAATTTTATTTGGTTTTATTGCTTCTCCAGTTCCTATAGGATACAGAAAATTCACATCAGGAACAGACATTTGCAGTTGAACCTATGTGGAAGAAAGTTCCTGAACAATTCTTAACCCTTCTTTCGTTCATGCTCATCTATAATGCAATTCTAGCTCAGCAGGAGGACCCACACTCAACTAAGGCAACATTTGGGTGGCTGAAGCTGCATTGAATTCAAACCTCAGCTTTCCAGGAAAAGTGTGGCTCTGGCCAACAAATTGGGATCCAGGAATTTTATTTTGAAAGATCTCCCATTGGCCACCATGTGTTGGAAATATGTTAATTCAACCCTAACTTCAGCTTAACTTTGTTCTCACACAAGAACTGTGTCTCTGGCATCAATATGGTTTGAATGTGACATAACTCAACCTGATCAATCTTGGGATGCTTGTTTCCTCACCTCATTGACCCCCTTTTGGTCCTTCAATTGGCTAATCTCAGCCCTTGTGCCTGCTCTGGGATCAGCCAGCACAAGGGGATTATGAGGGCATAAGGGGAGTTCAACTGACTTTGGCTATTTCTGCACTACACTGCTATAGTGCTATTATTCCACTTTCAAGATCCTGCGAAATTCTGGAGTTTGTAGTTTACTGAGGCCAAAGAGCTCGCTGGCTGAGAATTCTAAATACTGCACCTTAAACTGCAAATCCCAGGAATAATAGCACTATAACAGTTAGTGCAGAAAGGCCCTTAGAAATCTGCCAGTGAAAATCACAATATATGTATTTGCTGTTATGAATGTTATTATTTTATTTTATGAGTAAGACTTCTAACTTACTTTTCTGCTAATGAATTCAAGTCAACATATATTGGTCTCTTGCCTTCCACTTTATCCTTGCAGAAAGCGTATGATATAAGCCAGGTTGAATGTGTGTGTATGTGTCGTTCAAGGTTAGAATGTGACTTTCATGGCTCAATGACGAGTTAAACCTGGTTTTTCCTAGTCTCATTGAAAAACATTTTAACACATTGGGTCTCTTTTACAAATGAGTCATTTATCCTCTCTGTTTCCCATTCTTGAAAACATCCACTGCACCCTTGAACCCCCTAAAACTTATGTTTTTATTGATAGTACCATATTAATAGCACTATGAAGCAAAAAAGGAAACCTGATGGGACTCAGAAGAGTTGAGATACTCCAAAAGAGTGAAAGGTGGAGAGATAAGACTTCATGTAGCTAAAACCCAACAGAAAGGGACAGATTGTAACAGCACCTATAAAATCTTATCTTCCTTATACCAGAAGTAAGAGAAAATTTAGGTTAGATAAATGTGTGTAATTCATTTTTTAACACATGATTGCCCAAAGGGTACCTTACTCAGTTGCCATGTGAATGAGGGGGAGGGGACTTCTATGTATAGAATTACTAGGTTTCAGAGTTTCATTTTGTGGTAAGTTGTATTCAATAGTTTGGTAGAAAATTGAGACTGAAGATTTAGGAAGGGACATGTATTTGCATAACAGACTGCCAGTGAATACCAGGTGCTGTGGGCTATACTCATTATTATTTATTATCTTTGCCTTTTTTTCATAGGTTGCTTTTTTCCTGTAAGGACTCAAAGAGGCTTACAGAAATTTTAAAAAAACATAGTTAAAAATAGTGAAATATGAAAGTTAAAACACAAATTAAAAAATCAGATAGTATTTTAAAAAGTTAAAATACATAAATAAAACACAAACATTCACAAACATAACATAGGTAAGGATAGGTAAGAATAGACAGTATCTTTCATCAGTCAGGTCAAAATATTTTGGAGGAAGGAACTGGCAAAACTATCTCTGAGTCTTCCTTGCCTAGGAAAATCCCGTGAAATTCTTGCAATCATCATAAGTCAACAGGCAAATTGAACACACACACACACACACCTGCTTCCTAGGGCAGTAAGGGCAAAAGAAGCCTCTATTGTTTGTTCTTATCAAAATAGCTGGTTCAAGTTACAGCCTCACTGTGTTTCATGCTGAATAAAGGAGTTTCACATTACCCCTCCCCCACAACACAATGTACCATAAGGCCAAATTTGGAAGGGATGAAATTTGGTTTTCCCCATATTGGCTAACATTTTTATTTTATTTCATTTACATCCTTTTCCCCCCAATAATGGGACTCAATCCAGTTAATAATATATTTAAACCATTCAAAATAAAAATACAAAAAAATTAATAAAAGTATAACAAGATTTTAAAATAAACAATTAACAACCAAAATAATTTACAATAGAACTTTGAAGGGTTCCAGAAACTACTTTTAGGCATTTTGCTACAGCTATAGGCATTTTCATGAAGGTTCGTCTTTTTTAAGTTCTGTACAGACCTTTCTTAAAAAACAAAAGTGGTGAGACTGTCACTTATGGTCTCTAATAGACTACAATTCAGAGGCCTGAACAAGTTCTTCTTCCTTCATGGAAACGAGGCATGGAACCTGCACAATAAGTTCTGTTCCTACAATTATTTGTTTCTACCTTGAGTAGCCAGGTTAGACTGTCTGGTCTCCATCAAATCAAGTTCCATCGCCTTCCTTAAAAGGGATCTCACTTAGGACCTATAAGACACAGGTCCTTACTTCCTGGAATATATTTCACTGTCTTGAGGTAGGCGCTAGCATCAGGAACCTAGAATCGCTATATGGCTATAGATAGGAACATGTCTACACTCCTGTGGCTGGGTTCTGGATATTTACATTTGGGTGGCTTTTGTTTATTTGCTTTGTAGCTTTTGGAATTACCTGTCAAAACATTTACACTGCTTGTGTCATTTTACTAACTCATAATTACGTTTAGGCATAGAGCAAATTTATATAACTCTTTGGAAGAACTGTGCTGTAGTCCAAGTGCACATGCACAGCAGCCAGAATGTGGATAAGTGCTCACTTGAAAATTTCAGTTAGGGCATAAAATGATTGATTGACTGAGCTCACCAGGATATTAATCTATGTGGTCAACTTTGCATGTGACAAAAGAATCCTATTTATGTATGTATAAATGCATAAAGGAACGGTTGAGTGAGCCGTTCCTTATTCTCTTCTGATATCTCCATGTAGCCAAACTTTACTTTGAATTATACAGATGCTCCTAACAGCAAGTTGGGGAAAAAAAGATAAAGAAATAGATGAGGAGGGACAACAGAAAGAAAGGAACAGTACTCATCTCCAAAGAAATAAAGCTATAGCAAATTTATATTTATAATTACCTATAAAATGAAATGGCAGGGGTTAAAGGCCGTCAAGGGTAAAGGAGGTTTCTTTGTCTGCCATCCTCTACTATCAAAGATAAGAAGTTGCAACCTTAGTTATGATGGACATACTTTAATCTGCAAGTCATAAATACTATTAATTAGAGACCAAGCAGCTCTTGTTTTCAAGACATTTCCAGGAAAACAAGTCATAGTATACCTGTACAAAGGCCATTGTAAAGATGGTACATAACAACTTCTGTTCTCTCATCACACCATTTCCGCACTACAGTGTTAAAGTGCTGCTATTCCACTATCAACCTCCTGTGGAATTCTGGGGTTTGTAGTTTAGGGAAGGGCACTTTGAATTCTCAGCCAAAGAGCTCTTTGGTCTTAGTAAACTACAAACCCCAGAATTCCACAGGGCGTTGAAAGTGGAATAGCAGCACTTTAACACTGTAGTGCTGAAACGGCCTCGGTGACCTAAATGCATATTTATACGATATGGAATATGTTTGATAATGAAGAGTGGCAAATGTTCTTCTATGTGGAACAAAAGTCATAATATAAAGATCCAGTTGAGATATCACCTTATTTTAAAATACTGAACCATGGTGAAAATGCTTGAATTTTACTGGTGCCAAAATTTTTATAATAGCCTACCTCAAATATTTCCAGCTCTGATGTAAATGTGTCTTTAAAAGCTGTGGTTTAAATTTCTTCAAAACAAAATGGTGACAATCCTAGCCAGTAGTAAACCCATCCATCTTTGGCAAGTTGGTCAGTAAAGTATTGTTTTCTAATGTCCTCTTCTTTGGCATTCAGTACTATTTTGCCATAGAAAACAATTGCCTTAAATGTTCTTGCTTTAATGGGTGCAGTGCTCTTACAATGTGATCCTAACTTAAAGACAGGCTGGCTAGAGTGTGTTAGGATGAGGCATAAGACACTTACGCTGGCTGATTTGACCCAGGTCAGCTGAACTCCCCTTATGCCCTCATAATCCCCTTGTGCTGGCTGTTCCCAGAGCTGGCACAAGGGCTGAGAGCAGCGAACTGAAGGATCAAAAGGGGGTCAGAGGAGGTGAGAAGCCAAACATCCAAACATTGATCAGGTTGAGTTACATCACACCCAAACCTCACTCAGGCCAGAGACAGAGTTCCTATGCGAGCACAAAGCTAAGCTGAAGTAAGGGTTGACTTAATATATTTCCAACACATGGTAACCAATGGGAAATCCTTCAAAATAAATTTCCTGGATCTCGATCTGTTGGCCAGAGCCACACCTATCCTGGAAGGCTGAGGTTTGGATTCAGTGCAGCTTCAGTCATCTTAATCTTGCCTCAACCGGCTGTGGGTCCTCTCACTGAGTTAGAATTGCATTGTAGATGAGCATAAAATCATACCTGAAGGTAGGATTAAAAGTTGTTCAGGAACTTTCTTCCACATGGGTTCATCTGTTCCTGATGTGAGTTTTCTGTTACTCATAGGAGCTGGGGAAGCAATAAAACCAAATAAATTTTCAGAGTGTAGCCTGCTGAGGAGCCCAGCTTTATCTTCCCAAAGATTCCTCTTTCAGATCTGCAGACTGAAAGTCTGAATGTGAAAATGTGAGCTAACTGTTATAATAAAAGTGTTCCCCCAAATATTTGAAGCTAAAACATTGATCTATCATGTCTTCTCCTGTACAAAACATTTATAGAGACATTTATAATGACATTGTTTAATGCTGTTCTCACAGCAGTTCTCACTTCTAGGGAGGTAATGTAGACTTTATTTAAAATAAGAAAAGAAACAACTTATCTTTTTAGTACTGACGTTTATTTAGTAGTATTGGATATCCAGTTCCCCCAACATTTTAATTATTCTTATAAAAACTTTTTCGACTAACCTTGAAATGACTATAGATGTGTTATCTAAGTAGCCTTCAAATTCACATCTAAATTCACAGTGCAAAATTGGAAGAAAATTTGACACCTGTAGTACTGATGAGCAGATCTCATCAATTATTTCCACTCAGGCAAGTTTTGACAGAGCCAGACATGAATTCATTTGGCTCCATGGAAACTCTGAAGTTTATTATGGAATCCAATCAATGTGTTGAGGGCTTAGACAACATGCACTGAAGTCTCTGGTACTGTCAGATGTTAGTCATATCATTTTATCTGGATCTTTCGTAGGAGGTAACTGTTTACACATCACCGGGAGAGGGAGAGGGAGAGAGAGAGAGAGATAACAAATATTTGCATAAAATCTGCAGTATAAGTAAAAATTTAGATTAAACATTCAAAACATTCAATACAGAAAAATATTATTATAATGTAGCACACAGTGGGGGAAAATTTGACCAAATGGCCCATGTGTCTGCTTGTGTTGTTAACTGAGAACTTCAAGGCCCTTGCTCTTTCTTTTTAATGCCCTTTATCTTTAAATGGGACTTTGCCTGAACAGCCCTTGCAATAGAGGGCATGTTCAACTGAGGGCTGTGCAGTATGATAAACAGGCTTAATCCCATAAAGAGTAGACATGTTCAATCAACTGAACTTAGATAAGTATTAAGTTACTAAGTTGACATTAATTTAGTGATTATAGTCCAGTTGAGACTGATCACTGATACGAACTCTGTTTGTAGAAGCCCTCTGTCACATAAGGCATGGCAGTTTGTAGCTGCTTAAGACTGATTTGAACTCATTAGGTCAGAGCTGTCACTATTGTAAAGTTATATGCACTTTTTTTTTCAAGGTTTACAGTCAGTGAAAGATGCTGGCTCTCATTTACACCCTCTAATTCATTCCATTAATATTTTGTTGAGCAGTACAGAAAATTGCCAAGTATAACATCAAAAATATCTTCTGTTCCACTGCTGCTTTACAAGGTTAAGAAGAAACTAAGTTGGATTATGCTTAGTGGCTTTTTTGTGCACTGTGAATTGTATTGCGTTACTGCTAGCAGCTGTCTCACTTTCAGATGTATCCCTAAGGCCAGTTTAGCTAAAAGATTAATAATAATTAATGGCTTCACTTTAGCTTCTTTGTGCTCTTGACCTGTAAATTGGAATAGAGGGTATGAGAGCCCTCATCTACTGCAGCAAGGCTTTCTCCTGCAGAACAAGGAGTTTGAAAGTGCTGACCATTTGGGAAGATAGTAAATTCAGAAAAGTGTGCCGATAGATGAGATGTCTGTACTGACCTATCCATACAGACAATTAAAGGAGCAAATACTGACAATGTTGGCCATTTCTGAAGCATGTGCAATAGCACTATCCATATAGCCAAAAAACTAAAACAGGGATGACTACAAAAGCTCCCTTACAGTACACCAAAGGTGTCCAATCACATAGACCTTCATTGCTCCACACTGTTACAGCACTACATTCCACTTTAATTGCCATGGCAACATCCTGTGGAATGCTGTAGTTTGTGGTTAACTGAGGCCAAAGAGCTCTCTGGCTGAGAATTCAAAATGCCCCTCCTTAAATTTCACATGAGAGCCACTATTGTGTAATGGTTTGAGCATGGCACTACAACCCTAGAGACCAGGACTCAGTTCCCCACTCAATCATGGAAACCCACTGAGTGTTTGTTTGTTTGTTTGTTTGTTTCTCAAGGAAAGAAATGGGAAGAATAGAAGTGTTGATGGAAGAAGCTGGGGGAGAGTGAGAGTGCGAGATGGACCAGAGAAGCATGACTGCAGTAAATCTCCAATCAGCAATCTTATTTGTATCATCAGCTCATTAGATAAGCTACTACCTCAGTGTTGATCCCCTGTAAAACAAAGGTGCAAAAACAAATGTTAAGGATGAATAATGTAGTGTACTCAGATTATGAAATTTTATTAGCAAACTCTAAAATTGACCGAATGAGCCACACTCACTCAAGCTGGTCTTTTGGACCTCCTCCAAGAGGGCACCATCACTGTAAACTGTGCTGTTCTGTAATAAGGCTAAGAATATTTAACATGTGAACCAACTATTCTGAAATGTGTGATACAATTTTGCCCTTTTCTGGGTTCTGGACTTGATGGCACTTCTTATGTAAATATCAGACTCCAAAGGGGTGGAAGACCTATAGCTCTCATACAAAGATTTGTGTCTCCAAAATGTGCTTTCATTCACTGTTGATATTGTCAAGCTGCTCAAACAAATCACCTATTGTAACTTATCTCCAGCTGTTACCAGCAATTGCCATTTAAATTCAAGTCAATAACACTGGCACTGTTGTAAGAAAAGCTCGAGGACATGTGATGTTTCAGATTGATAAAGCCTTCATTTAAAAGTCTCTTTGAAATGCATTGAACGTACTTGAAGGTAGATGACATGATATACAGCCTGTAGTTGGGGTGTTATGTCTTCTGAACCAAAGAATCACACTTCCCAGTCCTGCTATTCTGTCAAGGCTCCGATAATTAAACAATACTAGTGTCAGATAATGATGCTTGGTTAAGTCACATTGGCAGCAACACAGAGAGAAAATAAAATCTTTCTCAAGTATCCTGTTTGAGGGAAACAGAGTGCTGATTTAACCAAACTAAGAGCTTCAGGTATTAGCTCCAACATTAATACCCATCGTACCATTTTAATTGTGTGGCCTTGCATATAAAGAGTCTCTGGACTGGATCTTGAACTTTTCCCTGCAGGTTTCACTTCATGTTCAGGAGACCTGTAGGTAACATAAGGAAAGCCATGTTGTGCAAGCCAACACTTTGCAAATTCCAGACATCATATTCTATAAATCTCAACATTACTAAGGTATGTTATAGGTCACAAGTAGATAGATACTCTTGGCTTACCCCAGAGGAAAGAGGTCTTATCAGGCAGGACATGTAAGAAGGAATGTTAGATTCTTCTCTGACTTTTTGATGTGTTTTTGACTTCTTCAGAAATCACATATTACTATCATGTGGGGCTTGCCTTATTTCTGATGGTCCTCCCCCATAACATACAACTGTTTTGAATCTGTCTCCTTCTCTCTTATCCATCCAATCAATCAACTATCCTGTGTTTTCTTGATCTAACAATGGCTCTTCTCAGCATGTATATATGAAATATCAATTACTTGAATTAAAGACAATTACATATAAAGGATCTTTTTGCACTACATTGTTATAGTGCTATTATTCCACTTTCAACATTCTATGGAACCCTGGGGTTTCCAGTTTAGGGAGGGACCTTTAGAATTCTCAGCCAGAGAGCTCTTTGGCCTCAATGAACTACAAACCCCCCAGAATTCCACAGGATGTTGAAAGTGGAATAATAGCACTATAACAATGTAGTGCAGAAAGGCCTTCAAACTACATATCTGAATATTCTCCTGTGATAAACAACAGCAAAAAGTCTTACACTCGGAAAAGTAGCAGACGAAAAGATGGATGTTGGAAGATTAGCCTTCTACCCAGTGGGTTAATTTTCTAAATGCAGAACACTTTTTACATGGGAGGACCACGTAATTCACATAGGTGTCTGCTATTTGAAATGACATAGCTTCTATTGGAGTGTACTACACAATTCTTCTAAATCAAAATAATTTGGAAATAAAATGCAGAAGTTACTGTACCCACGATTATCTATCTCACAAGTGCTAATTTGTCATAATTACATTGTTTTCTAAGGGGTTCAGTTTCTTTACCGTATTCGCAAAGAATATTCCCCCTTCTGGCAAGCAACAATTTTGATGAATAGATTACGGTCTGGCTCACTGGTTATTTAACCCATCCAGCATTTAAATTATCCCTAATTGAACTAAAGGCAAAATATTTTACATAACTGTGATAGTATTAATAATGGTAATATAACAAACAAATAAAATATTATTTGTTGTATTATGTGTTTTGCTTTTTGAAGTGCATTAATAGAATGATCCATAGTCAAAGAACTCTTAATTCAGGTTAAACAAAAGATTGAAAATTAAGACTTTCCAGCTAATTAAATGCAACATACATTATATTAGCTTTGTGAGCAATGACAGGTTCAAGCTTCTTTGAATCTCTGAAAGACAATTTATCTTAGTTACATTTTTTTTTCCTAAGGAACAGCAATTACACTAATTGGGAAACAAGAGTACAGTCTGTTGTTCTCTTTATTTTAGTAATCACTACAAATCTCAAGCATTAATTAAGACAGTTCAAGGATACTGTGGAAGCTCAACATTTTACAGGATTACAAATCTCCTACAAGAAAACTTAATGTTAACCCATGGATGAGTTATTCATATTGTGCAGCCAAAATCAGGTTCTTCTAAGTACCACTGATGTGATAGAGTGTGATTAAAAGTCCATGTTTAATTTTTCCACTAAAATCGTTGAATTTGAAAATATTTTATTTTTGAAATTACAGTGTTGATATTAGTTTTGTGATCAGATGTGTTTGATAACAAGAACAGCAACAACTACAAAATGATAACAACAAGATACATCACTCATTTGAGGTGCTGCTTTGGATGTCAGTGGCATGATCGAGGCTTGTGCATAATGAGAAAAAATTCTAGGTAGAATTATTTAATTCTCCTGCTGGCGCTTAGTTATATGCATGTGTGGTGGTCATGCATTGCAAATCCCTTAATTATTTTCAGTAGAAAGCTTCTTTCACTAGGAAACCTTTCCATAATAAAACTGAGCATGAAGAGGCTTTGCATGAGAACTTAGTAGCAAACAGCTATGAGACTAGGGGTGTACAGAACCTAGACAAATTCAAACAAATGCCAGCCATGGCATTGTCGTATTTTAAAAAAGTAATATTTACATTTCTGTTTTCCACAGATTGCAATGGCACATGAACCCAGCATGGTGCAGTTCCCTGAGAGAACTTCAGAAACAAATTTTAAAGCACATGTAGGACAGTTCCAACAGCTCATTTAAGGAAACCATTTTGATACAGAAGGAAAAAAGAGAATTTTTAAAAAGACAGGAGTTTGAAGTTTTAGAATTGAAAACTATTTCAATAATTTTCAATGTTAGAAATTGAGGAAATCATTCTTTACCACTAAAACTACAAACTGTATTCATTTGATTAAATTATTGTCCATTAGCTTGTTTTTTTTCTCAAGTGTTCACTTTGGAAATGGCATGGAGGTTTTCACTGTTGACCCTAGGGTTACATTTTGGGTTTGGTATCTTCAGAAATGTTTTTTTCCCCTTATTTTGAAGTTGCTTTCCCAGATGGAACACAAAATCCATTATGTTTCCCCACAACTTCCAGCATTCCTCACCATTGACTATGCTGGCTAGGAATGCTGGGAATTGCAGTTTAACAACATATCCAGGGCCACTTGATTCCCATCCCTGTAGTAAACGTTAATTAGAACAGATGGGTTAATTTTTGCTAGAGGATACTGGTGCAAGGCAAGTGCATCAATAAAAGCCTGGTTACAAAGATCAGCCAGTAAAAATGAACTGTAATGCGTCTGAGTATGTACAAAACATTTTGCTGTGCAATTGCTCTTTGCCTCCCTACATCCTATCAAGAAATGTGATCTGCAAAGCATGGTTTTGTTCATTTAACTGCATGGGACTTATTGCCGAGTAGATTTTTTTTAATGAAATATATAAGAAGGGCAAGAGAGAGATAATTTACCTAACTATATATTTTGGCTCCAGCTTCACCAAACCCCTCAGAAAGTGTATGATCCACTGAAAAGTGGGGAGGGTGAAAAAGCAGAATGGAGAAGGAAGGAAAAGAGAAAAGCACAGTGGAAGGAAAAGCCAAGAGGGTTTGTTGAGGCTGGCACTATTATTCCAAAATAATTGTTTATCTAAACCCTTCATGTTTACTCATAAAAAGGTAAGATATATGAAAACTTTCCACTTAATTATCCAGGTGAACAGCATTGTGTGAGCATCAATGTCAACATTGAAGGATCATAAAGAAATATAATGGAATTTACTTATGAATAGAGATGAGGATCTCTGAGCATTCCTTACCTAAGAAAACCCTATGAAATCCACCATAAATCAGGAGGCAACTTGAAGACCCATACTAACAGGGAGACAAGAGAATGGTGTAGATTTGGTAAATGCATCTTTTGGCTCCAGAATCATAGTTCTGTCCTACCAAACTCCTCAAATGGCATGACCCCACTGAGTTAGCACATAGGCAGAAAGCAGAAAGGGGAGGAAAAGAGAGGAAGAGAAACCAAAAGGGCCATTCTTCTTCAGTTTTTCATTAAATCCCAGCTCTTCAATTGGTTCCTGGCTATTCTTGTGTTGATCTCTGCTGTCTAGCAAAAGAGATACATGATGCATTACCTCAAATCCTAATCCTTCTTCTTAGGGCTTCCTGATTTACTGAACCTGCCAGCCACTCATTCTAATGAACTCTGTTTTAAAATTAAGCAGCACAGTAAAGGATGGGATTAAGTTTGACTTTAATCATGAAACCTAGTGAGTTAGACCACTTTACTGGGGGGGGGGAAGAGATGAATCAATAATTTAATGAGTTAATTAGCCAGTTGCTTCTAAGCTCTGGAAACATTAAATTCTTACACAATATTTTGTCTAATTTGTCTTCTTAAAGCTTTACAATTTTTAAAGAATTTCCGACTCTGATTTTTAGCACAAGCAATTTAGATACAGATGGGCGTTCTTATCTTAGATCTGTGATCTTTAGAAAGGGTCATACATTTAGATGCACAAGAAAGTCGCCTATTTTGAAGAAAATATTTTAACATTAATGTAAATTGGTAAAACAGATAGGGTTGTCATCAATGGTTTATTATATCTATGATGTGGGTTTCTGAGGTTGAATAATGATTTTTACCCCTCATATTGGCTTGTCAATTGGCTAGGATAAAAATCTTTTAGATATGTTTTAATATTTTTATATGTTTTTGTTTGCTGGCTTTTGACTTACCCTGTCTGAAGTTAAATTTTTGAAACCTTTTAGTAAAAATGTTAGATAGATAGATAGATAGATAGATAGATAGATAGATAGATAGATAGACAGACAGACAGACAGCAGAAAGTGAATAGACACAAAGGAAGCAGAGAATATTCACAAATTCGTTGTGTTAACAAGAAAGGCTATCTTGACATGTCAAGACAATGTGTCCATAAAACTGTCACATGTCAATTTTTTCCCTTGCAGAACAAAAAAATCAGTTTTTCCCAAAATGGAAAAATGTAGGGACAGTGAACAAAAATTTATTTCACACAAGAAAAGCTACATTGTGAAAAAATGTATTTTGTGCAAAGACAAACTTTTTATAGAAAGAAAACGTTGCAAAAACTTTCTTCTCAAATCTCTTAATGTGGAGAACTATTGATTTTTATTTTTATTATTTAAAAAATAAAGTAAATTGTAGTCTTACCCAGCAGGGCAAAACCTTGAAATTTTTTATTCTTACACATTCTTACACATTCTTGCACATGGATTACATGAAGCTTTCCATCCTTGGTAGGGCCCATACATATCTGATGTACAGAGAATGAGTACAGAGAATGTTTTATTTGAAATTAATTAAAACAGATGTTTTATCTGAAATTAATTCCAAGGCATCCAGGTGTCATCAGTTATTGTAAAGAGTTTTCAGGTATGGGAGAACAGCAGCATTCATAGAAAGGATCAAAGACCTGTTTTTCATTATAGTGAAGATTAAGTTGTTAAAAAGTATATGTTATTTAGATTTTACTTTTTTCTTCCTTAATAAATGTCCCTAGAAAATAATCACAGGTGATCAGAAAGGGGAGGCTACTACACACCCTCTAAATGGCAGCCCTGAATAATATATTTGCTTAATTAAAAGTGGAAAGAAAATAGAAAGCGTAATTCTTGAAGTGTTTTGAAAGGTCAAAACTATAATATTTCAGTGCTCTTCTTCCATTTTTTAAAAAAGTGCATACTTATTCTTAAATCCTGTGTAATGGCCCAAAAGACTCTAAAACTGAGAAAATTTAATAATCATGCAATGACCTTTTCATTTTTCTGTTGAAAAAAAGTGTATAGCCCATTAATTAATATTATTAGTGTGAGAGAGGAGCCAGTTGGACACCCCACTCACTGACTTCTCTTTTTAGTTCTGAAATGAAACTAGAATCTTGTGTGTTAGTCCAGACTGGAACAGACCTAGTCAGCCGATTGTCGAATTATGACTCAACACATAGGAAAAACCCATTGATTCAGTGGCTCTGCTCCAGTCAAATCTCGCAATAGGATTTAGGCCAGAGCCTTTTGTAATTCCTACCCTGCTATTGCTGGGGATCCCTGGACTTTTTCTAGGTCTTTTTTTTTTAACATTTGTTCAGGCTGTTTGTCACTCATTTGATCCCTTATTTTATCTTATTTGTTTATTGTAAGTTTTTATTGCCTATTTTTATTTTATTGATCCACCAGGGCAGCATTCACTTGTCTCATCTTACTGAAGAATTCTCAAAGTGTGTTCTGTCTTTATCTTGTTGCCTCTTTGGCAGCCTAACTGATTCAAAGAAAGAATAGAGAAAGGGACTGCAAAAACTACTCAGGCACATAGATAGTGGCAGGGATCTCACAGAGCTGACTGTTCAACTCTACATGTGGAGATTTGTGCTACATCACAACATTGGAGGAATTCCGCCCAAGTCTTCTTAACACCAGGAGCAATATGAGATGGGAGAATGTGGGCAGAAAGATTTCAGCAATGAGAGAATAGGTTCTCACCAAGGTTTAAAGGTCAGTTATAGAATATACTTAAAAGTTAAATTTAGGTAAACAATGAATGCTAAAAGTATGTATTGTGATTGCTCATTAATATCAACAAATATAAATTAGTATACTTTGCTATAAAAAAGTCTAAGGGTGAGCAGACCTAAGTCCAATCCCATGGACTTCCTTCTTTTCCTGGCTCCATTCCATTCCATTCCATACTATGCCATACCAATACCATACTGATTTTTCTTAACAGGAAAAAATGGTACATTTTTATGCTCATTTTTCAGAGATGCATTAAAGAATTCTCCATTGACTAAACCATGTTTGTATCCAGTTTAGAAATATACACAAATATACACAAAATGTGTTCTGCATTTTTTTTAAAAAAATCAAACATATTTTTTTCTATTCAGAGAACACATCATAAGCCCAGATATGTACCAATTTCTAACTGCCAGTTGCATCTGTCTCCATGTTCAGTACAAGTGTGAAATCAGGGGCCCTTTCATGCTACACATTTATGGCATTATTCCACTTTAATTCCCAGGGCAACAGCCCATGGAATCCTGGGATTGTCAGTTTAGGAAAGAGTATTTAGAATGCTCAGCCGGAGAGCTCCTCTAGTGCCTCCTCAAACTACAAACCCCAGAATCCTCTTGGATGCAGCCTTGGTAGTTAAAGAAGGACCATAGCACTATAACTGTATAATGTGAATTCATTTTCCTTTAAAAAAATACTGACCAAAATTTCTCATACACCGTAATCCTGATAATCCACTGCTTGAATCCTGTTTTCATTCTGTGAAAGAAAGGAGCTCTCATACACAAGAATATTTCATGTATGAAAAATGTGTGTTTTCAATCTTTACTGGTTTAAATGATTTGCAAGATGCCTTGAGTTCCATTGCTGGGAATAAGGCAGGATATAAATGAATATAACAACAACAGCAACAACAACAAGGAGTCAGAAGGATGCCTTCCATGAATTAACTTCTGTGAATGGAAATTTCGTCCACACACTGAAGGAAAGTTTAGAATCTAAAGCAACATTTTATCCTGTTCTTAATATTTTGCTTTCTTCTCCCCAACTAAGGACGGTCTGTATTTGGCAAGCATAGCCAAAAAATAGTTTGTAACAATAGCCTCTAACTAGTATCTGCAAAGATACTATCTGTTTTTCCACTTTGCTGAATGTCACATGGAGAAGGAATACATCAAATCCAAGAGGATGTATTTGGCATTTTAAGAGGGGTGTGCCTCATCGTTAGAATATTTCTCACAGTTCAGGTATCCAATTTTTTTCTCAGAAAGAGAGGAGAAACAACTGAGATAATAAAGAAGGGAAAAGCAATTGAATAGGGAACTGAGAAAACAAGATGAAAATAAAAAACAGAGAGAGATAAAAACTATGGTTGGCATCCTATTCATGAATTACAATGGTCTAGCTCCGACTCACTCCATCACAACTCCCTTTTGTGGTTGTTAGAAGTCTCTTTTGACCATGCAGCAACTAAAATCCCCCCCACAAAACATCCCTTTTAAGCCATACTGACTCCTTCAACATGGCCATTTCTGTCTTTCCAGACAGCAAGATAGAAATGATAAGCAGCTCTTTTCCTGTAGCTTGACACACTGTGACAGACATCAACAGAAGAAGCCCTTTGCATTTACCCTTCTATCATCCAGAGCAACCTTTTCCCTATGACAGTAATATTCAATATGCACATAGAACAACCAACTTTTTCAATATACAAGTTCTGGAAAAGAACTAGAACATGGAATTTTATGTTGAAAATTGTTGGATGGATGGGGTGGAATATGTTTTTGCTGGACTGATCACTTCATTATCACTGAGATCAGGACTGCTGGCAAGTAAATTTGCAGAATTCACCAAAGCTCTCTGAGGATGATCAGAGAAGTTCAAGGAAGTGATAATGTCATAAAAGCCAAGTTAAGAAAATTTTGCAGGGCTGTGCAAAAGGTCATGATTATATCTAAAGGAATTAACTTGACTTCCCTTTGTAGAGAAAAGAATGAATCATATGTGACGATCAGATCTCACAACTCCCCAATCAAAGTGCAAATGGCTTGGCTGTCAACTGCTTGATAATATGAAGAAAACTACAGTTTATCAGAAGGTGAATTTGCTAGACAGTGTGCAATATTAGCTTTATGCAGTGCTGGAAGCAAAAGAATCATTCATGGTTTAAGATTTTGTTCTGTTTCATTTCAATCTGAGGGGTGGGCACTGCTGGGGGTAGTCTGAAAGTAAGGATCCTTTCACACTACACAGTTATAGCATTATGATTCCACTTTCACTGCCACAGCAATATTCTATAGAATCTTGGGGCTTATAGTCAGGTGAGACACTAGAGGAACTCTCTGGCTGAGCAGTCTAAATGCCACTCCCTAGACTGTCAATCCCTGGAATCACTATAGTTGTATGGTGCGAATGGGCCTATGATCAGTGGGTCAGGGAGGGCACTGTGGGAACCAGATAAAGGAAAGGAGACACTACAACTGGACAATGCTGTAAGGCAGATGGTATTATAAGTTGTCATATTATATATTCACCATAGTTGCAGAAATATTGTTTCATTTAATTTTGTCACATTATATACATCAAGAGTGTGGAACCTGTGGTTTCTGGACTATAAGACCACCCATAGTCATCTAATTGGATATGCTATCTGTGGCAGATAGATATCTTATGTGTGTTTATTAGGATCCAGTGAAGAACCTCAAGTTACCTACTGTGGAGTTGTACTTGAAGTAACACGTTCAAAATACTGAAGAATTAGCAACTGAGAGGAAAAAAAGTCCCCAGATATAATAGTTTTTGAAAAGAAAGAATTCTTGGGATACAGTGCTATTTTTCCCCTGGAAAGGAGACACCCTTCTTGAAAATCTCAATTACATTATTTTAATATGAAAATGAGTAGAGATGCACAAGGTTAAAGATATGCAAGCTCAAAGAAGGTTCCTATAAACTGTGAGTTTTTTCCAATGATGACCAGACCTTGTAATATTACAGGGAAATTAATTGAGTTACTCATTATTTATACTAACAAGTTATCCATTACTGTTACTAAAAAGACAACAGTGATCCATTATGCTATCCAGTACTAACCAATTTTGGCCATTCATTTTTTTTCCTTTTAATATTATGTTTATGCTTTAGGAAATTTTTAAAAGTACCATTCACATACACGCACAAACATTTGCTCATAGCGATGCTACCACATTGCTTCTGCCCAGAACTGACCTTGGTGAAAACTCTCTCACTTTTTTCTTCTTTTAACACTTTCTTTTCTTCTTTCTTAAACCATTCAAGACACTTAGGACTCCAATGAGTGCTCCAGGAACCCTTCTATAACTGAAAGCATTAATACACATGTAAAAAGGCGCTTGGATGATCTCTAGTTGCTTGTACAAAAAAAATCCAGGATGGAAGCAATTACAAGGTACACAAGTGCCTTGTTTACACTTCTACCGATGCTTCCATTTCTGGGAGGTATGTTGAAGAACCGATCTGAAATGTTAAGGGACCTACCTGCATGCTCTAAGAAAGAAAAACATTTAGAGAAAGAAAGAAAAAGTGGGTGAATTTTTTAATGAGTGCAGTTACATATTGGCACTGCAGGATATGTTTTTGTTATGTTAGTGGAAGGAAATCTTTGTAGGGGTTACATACTAATGTTAAAAAAAACAAAAAGAGAAAAATTGTATAAAATATTCAAAAAAACTTTTCATCAAAACCAATTTGAAGGATAATTAGTGTAACACCTGTGCATTGCCAGTGCCAGTACTCAGACCACTACATCACACTGGCTCTCATTTACAGGTGTCCTTAACACAAAATATGTTAACAGTAATGTTAATTTTAACACAATATTCTAAGCCTTGGAGCCCTACTTGGGACCCTGTGCATTTTTACACATGTACTCTGTGGGCCAGATGTATGGTCACTGGTCACCAGTGCATAATATTAAGGATTAAATGATGTCTATGGTTGCAACCTTTAAAGCTGCAGGTGGATAAATGAGCATAATGATATGCTCTGGATTGGGCTGAAGTCTGTGTGGAAGGGTACACCTTCAAACAATTTTGGTGATTTATGAAGTTAAATGGATTCCCTCCAAACGTAACAGAATTGAAGTTGGACCCTAATTAAAGCTTCATTCAGGTAACGGTGCTTAGTAACTCAGACAACTTGTCACCAAATTAATGTCTTTTCTGTGGAAAATCTCCAAGTTTGGGTAGGAGTAGGAGGGCCAACTGACTGGTAGGACCATCTTTTGATCCTAAGGAATGTTTTAAAAGAGCTTCACCAACTGGTGAGTTTTAGGGGTAGGATTATGCCTTCAACCAGTGCTGCCTCCTTCTTTTAGCATCATTAGACTTCATTATTGTTTTAATAATATAAACCCCTTTGAAAACAACGTAACTCCCTAGCCCCTGTGCTTATCCTTTTGAACCTTTCTGGCCTGGAAATTTTTATATGATGTGAGTGTTTTCATATAATTTGCTGAAGAGAGAAAGAGAGGAATGGATAGTCCATCTTAATCTCTCTACAAAAAAAATAGGATTCTCATGTGAACTGTTATACCTCTCTTGCTGAAACTTCACAGATCTGCTACTTAAGGTCACTTCTATGCTGTTTCTCATTTGCAAAGCAATGGATCAAGAGGAACATACTTACCTCAATGATTGAATTTGCTTACTCCAGAAGGGGCTTTCAACTGGTTGGCTGTTGTATTTTTATTTCAATGATATATTTTTTAAAGTCTCTGTTTATGTTATTATTCATTTTACATAGTAATTGCATTACTTTATTGTATCCTACTTTGAGTCTCATTCAAAGAGAAAAGTAGGATATAAATTAAAAAAGTAGAAATTGATTTTTTTCTGTCTTTCCATCTTTTTGCTGGAAATGCCATTCTCACAAAAAAATTCCTACACTTACTTATCTTTTTTCCCCACAAATATTTGATCATTTCAACATTTGTTTAGATCCTTAACTATGCATTATACTTTTGATACTTTATATACAACATAAAAATGAAACCGATCTCGATAGTATTACTATGCCAACCTAACAAAAAACAAAACAAAAAAAAAACAGAAAGAAAAAAAATAGTAGGAATAAGAAAAGAAGAAAAGAGAAGGGGGGAAAGGAAAAAGTCCTCGTTCAATATACTCATTTAGGCTCTTAATGTCTCATTCCTTATTAGATACTGATTAACAGAAAAAATTGTTATTACATATGTAAATAATCTGATTATTTACTTATCTGAAACATCCATCTTGATGCCCTCAGATGAGTCAACTATACAGCCAAGACATTTTAAATAATTATTACCTGTGCCTTGAAGAGATTAAGGCCCTTTTCACATGGCATTTCCAATGTGAAAGGGCCCCTTGAGCATCGCGTAAATGTGAGGAGCGGTCCACACGACGCACTCACATTTGCACGATGCTCAAGGGCCTGACGCGGACCATGCACGCATTTTTTTCATTTTCGGCTTGAAGCCAAAAATGCTGCATGGTCGCACATCGCTCCAGGGCCCCACGTGCACTTAGCGTGCAGAGCCTCGGGAGCTGGGCCGGTCGCACTTCCTGTCCAGTGCAGGCTGGGAAAGGTCCCAGGCTGCACTGCAAAAGGAAGAGGCGGGGCACTCGCATGACCAGGAAGCAGCTGCAGAGCTGATGGGACTGAGATACAAGAGCCTCTCGCTGGACGCTGCTCACATAAGCCCCGCACTCCAGCTCTGCGAAAGGGTAAGGTGTGAAAGGGATCAAAAACTTTGTGACAGCATGAGAAGTGGCCCCAGTATGAGAATTGGAATCCACTCTTAAGGAACTATTAAAACTATACATTTCATTCAGTTCTGACACACAATACAAAAGTTAAAGCTATTTCTTTGTTCTCCTTGATAGTCACTAGGAGACAGAAACTTCCCGTTCTTGAATCTTGACTTTGGTTGGAGACCTGAGTTGGAGCAGACTGGCTCCAGATTTGTCTGAGCTGAAGCAAACTATTAGCTCAAACAGTGAATCAAAGCCCAAACCAAATCTTGGAGCCTGTTCACATGCTTAATGAGTCCCTTTTAATAACCCTTCAGTTATTCAGTGCAATAATCTTCCAATGTTAATGGGAAATCCATAAAAATGATCTAATCTAGGCATCGACAAAGAATTACAAAATAATCCAAACAATGTGACCAATGCAATAAGCAAAGTATTGAACAATTTTGAGGCATTTTTTGCCAGTCATTTCATATCATTATCGCATTGACTATCAATTAATCAAGAAAAGAATGAAGTCAAATAAAAAGGGGGCAAAACAAATTTTTAATGTGGGGACTCAAAGTTTCACAATGTATCCTTCTAGCAATGTTCACACTACTTTCTGTTTTTTTATGAGAGCTCTGGGGATAAAGTATAGATTTAATTAATATATCCCTTTAAGACTTTTCAGTTGCCATTCTGCATAGGAGGCGATTAAAAAGAAAGAGACAGAAAGAAAGCCTTTTTATGAGAAAATCTGCTAGAGGTGTTGAATTCTCTTAGACTTTCAGCACTTGTCCTCCAATAAACTGTAAGATAATGAGACATTTCATTTATACCCAAGTGGCAGGTCTCAAACGGTATTGGAGATATTGTCCTCCTAATTTTAGATACCAAGTTCACAGCAAAGTTTAGTTTTGGGGGAAGTAGCAGGGAGGAAGGCTGTTTTCGTTTTTAAGATGTGCCACTAATGATTAGAATAGGGTTATTAATGATATCCCTTGACACACCATAGTGGTGTGTGAAATTAAAATGACTGCCTTCTGGAAATTGGTCTCCTTGTCTTTCAAACTGTCAGTAGCTTCAGTCCAACTGTCACCAGACTGACAAGAGGTGGACTTTACTCACTAAGTTACAGATATGACTGATTAATGAACTCAGAGCCTCCTGGGGGCAATGGCGGGCATTTTAATGCCAGTCTTCATGGATGTATGCTGTGAGGTGCCAATCAGATAGAGTTACTGATACTTTAGCACCTCTTTTTAAAAAGCAGAAATAAAGATGCACGCTTCAAGTATTTTTTTTGAATGTGTTACTAATGTGCTCCACTTCTCAAATTGAGGCTTCTACAAGCAAGACAGGGATGGGCAAGAGGCAGCCTTCCCAATCCTGTTAGGCTGCCATCCCTATCAGCCCTGATCAGCAGAGCCAATCTTGAAAGAAGATGGATGTTACAGTCTGACAATATCTAGAAGGATGTAACTGGTTGCCCTTTCCGGCAGTAGAGGCGGAATACATGTAGGGCAACTGTAATAAACCCATCTGGTCTTTCATTTCCGATTCATCATTCATCTTCTCCACCAGCTTTAGAATGTAATGAAGTTTAACAGGTAATAAAAGCGGAGGGTACAAAATTGTGAACATTACTAATTAAAAGAAGAATATATGTTTTTAAGCATATTTTTATCTAGTATTTGATCCTAATATTAATCATGAAGACTGGTTACTGACAACATTTTTATCTTTGGGAATACCAATATATAAGGATTTATTTTTCAGAAGCACTTTCCCCTTCACCTCAGAGCCAAACACTACAAACCATTATTCTCATTTTAAATCTTAGTATGTTGTTGTTGTTGTATGCCTCAAATCACTTCCAACTTATGGTGATTCTAAGGTGAATCTATCATGGGGTTTTCTGAGGTTGAGAGTGTGTGATGTGCTCAAAGTCACCCAGTGGGTTTCCATGGCCAAGCAGGGAATCAAATCCTAATCTAATGCTCAATCCACTATACCATTCTGGCTTGGTGAGCTGGATTGGAACAGTGGCCTGCATCAAGAAGGCTTTTAACCTTTTCCTTAATTCCCTAATTTCCCAAATTGTACCCCCATGCCTGCTATCCTTCCACTTTGTGAATAGCAGATGGTAGAGATGGGGGAGATTCCTTGTGGTATTCACACTTTTTAAAAAAATGAATGTACTTCATAGTACTTAGTTAATCTTTACCAGTGCACCATTAGGCATATCTTTTCAAACCACGCCTTTGGTGTACCTTGAGGATAATTTCAAAATCTGTGTGGAGCAGGGCCTTTATCCTTGAAGAGAGAGAGAAGTGGAGAATATTAAACCTTATGTCATACACTACCCTTTTTAGGAAGTAATAAGAGAGCCGGATTTTTTAAAAAAAAAATGCACAAGCTGAAGGCATTCACTATTTGCTGGGGGATGTATTTCTCTACATCAGTTAGTAAATGGCCATTTCTATGTTTCTACCATTTCAAATTAGAAAGAGATTTTAAACTAAACCTGTTAAACTGCTGGCTAAACTGGCTAGTTCTGAAATTAGCCTTGGACTCTGGATCACTTTTATTAGAGTTACAACAGCCACAGTATATTTTGGATTTTATAATTTTGTTTGTATTTCACTGTTTAGCGATTCCCCTCCCCCTTTCTTACCCTGTATGTTGGGGGTCCTGGGAGGGGCACCCAAATAACCAAACAACAACACAAGTTGGGGGAATTTAACTCGAGCACTCTCTCAGCTAAACAAGAGGCAGGGTAACTTTAGCAAGGATCTTTAACCCAATGTATACAGCATCAGGTCAGAGAGTGGCTAGACAAGGTTTTCAAAGTAACAAATAATATTTTATTAAAGACAAGAAACACGCAAGACAAGACATAAACTAACTAACTGAGAAATAGAAACGGAGAGCTATTCGGGAAAGGCAATACGACACCTGGTCTCGTAGTCCAGGAGAGAAGTGGGGTTCCAGGGAGGAAAGCTCAGCGCAGCTCACTGAGGGGAGTTCCTTCAGACTATCGACAGCAAGGCAGGATGGAAGTCCAAAGTAGTCTGAGGAAGTCCCAAAAGTGGGGACCTTTTATAGGGTGGATTTTACCTACAGGCTATGTCATGCTCGGTGAGAACAAAGGAAATTTGCAGTTGGACAAAGGAGTTGGAAAAGGTCAAGTTTTGCATGATTGGTTTAGCTTTGACTGACAATAGCGTGGCCAGTTTGTTAATAGCCCAACATAAAAAAATGGTTTGGCTCTTGGCTGCATGGCTTTGTGTAGATCTGAACTGAGCAGAGCTGGTTTGCAGGGAGGTTTTTCCCTAAAGCAACGGAGAAGCTTAAATTGCCTGCCTGAATGGGGTTTTGGAATATACAACCATTAACAGCCGCACCCGTACGTGCTTGTCCAGGAGACCTCTGCAAACACGTGGAGTAGGGTGGCAGAGAAAGGTCAAGCAAAGGCTGAATTATTTGATATCAAAAGGATATCTAGTGCTCTCACCAGACATATCATAACCATGATAACACCTTCCTATTAGATGCATTATGTGTTTATGAATATGTTTGGATTTGCTGTATTATGTTCTGGGAGGAGGAAGAGGAGGACATCTATGTTACCTAAATAGATTTACTGATGGTTTAAATGTTTAAATGTCAGAACCTTGAACAGTTACAGTTTTGCTCCAGAATCACCCAGCCAATATGGCTGCTGGCAATTTTGTTGAATATATATGTATCATACAATCAGAATGAAACAAGTGAATGCTCCAGAGATCATGTTCTATTTAATCTATAAGAATCAGGATTTCTTCTTATGGCAGGCTTGGCCTGCATGAAGTACTTGAGAAAAATAATCTTGCATTTCTAATTGTGAACACATAGATGCACAACCCAGTGATTGTTGATGAAAAAAACACAACCCTGTGAAATATACTGGGTGTTTCTTCTTTCTCTTGGTACTTTAATAAATATTTGCTTTTTAAAATTGCCCACAGGAAGAAAGCATTGTCAGTGATACATCTAATAGATTTCTCTGCCAAATATAATCTGAAATGTTGTGAAAGAAATCCCTGGCTGTGAAACACATCTGCCACAGGGATATTACAGCTTAGTTTCACAGCTTTTCAAAGCAAATTTGAATAGGAGGTGAAAGTTGCAAAAAAGCATCCTGCTGAAGGGGTACTGTTATGTATATGAGGTTTCATATATGTTGTAGTTAATATGTGATGCATGCAGAGTGTGCACATTCATGTGAAATCAGACAGCAGTGCTGGGAAAGCTTTGGTCTTTCCGAAGGCATTGGACTGCAAGGCCCATTGGCATTAGCCTTTATAATTAATGCTGAGATGGTGCTGGGAGTTTCATTCCAAGAATCTCTGGAGTATTACAAATTGTTCTTCCTTGTTGTAGAGAGTACAAACAAACAACCTTTATGAACAGTGGATTTTGAATATTGGCTGACCAATAATCTGTTAGGATGGGAGAGCTTCCTCTTGTTTATCTTTTTATTTCCTGAGAAATCTGAAGAATAAAAATGTTTTGTGGCATAAACTTTTGTGAGCTAATAACCACATTGTGGTATGTATATATCGTGATAAAGTGGGCCATAACCCACAAAAGCCCATGTTAGAATATATTTCTCAGTCTTTAATGTGTTGTAATACTCTTTGTATGTCTTCCTGAATTAGTCTATTATAGCTACTGCCTTTGAAATAGGATTACCTTAAAAGAAGTTCAAAACAACAGCAGCCGCATCCACAACAAAAACACAGGTGCCCAGATGAGGGTGACCAAAATGGTGAAGGATCTGGAAGCCGTGACCTATGAGGAACAGCTTAGGAAGCTGGGTATGTTTAGTCTGCAGAGGTTAAGAGGGGACATGATAGCTATTGTAAGCCCCCTAACACACCTAAAAACTATGTCCTGAGGATCCTAATTATTTTATATCAAACATAGTGAGCCATAGAGATATACTGGACGGGCACGTAGGCAGTAGAGCTATGGAGATAGATCAAAAGAGTAGCTGGTTTTCTGTCACACATCCTGGGTAATCTTGTAAATGGCTCACAGGCCATTGGAATGGATTTTCAGCAGCGATCAGGAGACAATAACTCTCTGGGAACAAATAAACAATGCAAATAGCCTGGAATTTGACACCTTGAGGTATGCATCCCCGAATGAGATACTCATCTTCCAGGAAACTACAAGGATGTTTGGCTGTATTTTCTTTGAACTACAAAAGCTGAAATCCATCTTAATAAAACTGCAGCCATCTGTTTCCCAGGACATGGGTCAGCTCTATAACTAGGCCCTTTTCCTTCTCCTTTTCGGAGTTTTGAGTTTTGGGAGTTTGGAGTTTGGAGTTTTTGGAGTTCAGAGTTTGGAGTTCTCTCAGATCTGCAAACCATGAAGCTGGTAAGCTCCCCTCAGCCTCTAAAGACATGGCTGCGATCATTTTCTCCCAGCTGAAGACTTCTGGATTGGTACAGTATTAAATCAAACCCTTATGTCTCTCTCTCTCTCTCTCCTAATTTTCACTTCTTTCTAACTTTCTATAGTCTTGTATGCTTGTTGGAGTGAGTGCAGCTGAGTGATTATATGGATTTTTAACATCTATGTCAATAAAATACTTAAATACGAACAGTTTGTGTGATTTCTGACTGGGCCTGACCCCGTAAATATTGGGCTAAAGATCCTTAATTACCCTGTCCTCTTTGCATCGCTAAAGCAGTGCTCAGAACTAATCTTCTCTACAAGAGATGATTTTGACAGCTTTTGGGAATCCCCTTAAGGGAGCCCTCAGCAAGCAGGGTAACACCATAGCCCTTTTTGCACCTTACCTTGTCGCGGCAGTGGGGAGCGGCGCTTGCGCAAGCTGCTCATGACAGCCCTTCTTGCCTCCCACATCGGCTTCCTAGTAGTGTGACCGTCACACTTGCGCCCCGCCCCTTACTTCCACAGCGCAGTCTGGGAGCTGTAGGCTGCGCTGGGGGAAGGAAGCGCGACTGCCCCGGCTCACTGAAGCACGACACGCAGGTAAACGTGCGAGGGCGCCGCAAGCATTCCGCGAGCGCACAGTATTTTCGGCTTACAGCCAAAAATAAAAAAATGTGTGCTCGCCCCGCTTCAGCCTCGTAAGCGTTGCGCGAGTGGGAGTGCGTCATACGGAGCGACGCTCCCACTCATGCAACACTCAAGGGGCGCTCGTGCAAAAAAAAAAGCATGCGAAAAGAGCCCATGTTTAAACATTTGAAGGGATATCATGTTGAGGAGGGAGCAGGCTTGTTTTCCACTGCTCCAGAGACTAGGACAAGTAGCAATGGATTCAAACTGCAGGAAAAGAGATTCCACTTAAACCTCAGGAAGAACTTCCTAATGGTCAGAGCTGTTTGGCAGTGGAATACGCTGCCTCAGAGTGTGGTGGGGTCTCCTTTTTTGGAGGTTTTTAAGCAGAGGCTGAATGGTCCTATGTTGGGAATACTTTGATGTGTGTTCCTACATGGCAGGGGGTTGGACTGGATGGCCCCTGTGGTCTTTTCCAGCTCTATGACTCTATGACACTAGATGGAATGCTGTGAATATAGCTGCCATTTTTCAACAGCTGTTTTTTGAACTCTCCGTTTCAGGAATTAGCCCTGGTTCAAATCTGCTGAAGACAAAAAAAGGAATACAAGGACCAAAAGTCTTTCCAGCTACATGTGACTATCAGCTAGAATAGTATCTATCCACTTGGACAGAAGCTGTTTTCTGAAGCGGTATTCACAAGAGCATCTACTGAAATTGGTACAGGAAGGCAGAAACCCTTTCTCACATCCCTCCTTCCTGGACAAAGTATGTGACTTTATCTGTGTTGTTCAGATATTCTTATGAATGTCAAAATCATATTTTGTCACACTATGTGGGAAAGCCGTTTCTACACCACTATGGATAGAATTGAAGGGATCCAATGATAAATCAGGGAAAATGGTAACACTTTTTGAAACTTCCTCAGATCAACCATTATGAACAACGGCATTTTCCAACTTATGCTATGCAATTTAAGGCATGTTTACAAAGAAAAAAGTGTATAAGGGTTCTTTGGAGGAATATATACTTAAGATACAACCTTAATTTGTCATAGTTTAACCCATATGAAGTTATCTTCCTGGCCAGAGCACCAAGACTTTGCCTTGTCAGGTCTCAAAGCAGGAAAAAGAACTGTGATAGAAGTTTAGAAGTCAGCTGACCATGTCCAGAGACTGCCCAGTATTAGAACTCTGGGCATAGGGGGGGGGGGTGTGGGTGGGTGAGAGAGAGAGAGAGAGAGATTCTGCTACTCAGCGAATGGACTAAAGCATGAAAGTGTATTGCATTAGAATATTATCCAGAAAAATATACCAATTCCTTATAAAACTATTCTGCCTTCATTTCACTTTCTGGCTTAACTTTTGGTATTGCCATGAAAACTCAATGTTGTAAAATCTCCTCTTTCTATCTTTCTTTAAAATATGCTCTTCCTTGTTTATGTCAATATGCTTTCATATTTCCTGCCAATCTATTTCACATATTCATGTTGCACATGACATGCTTCATTTTTGCTGAGATGCATATAAGGAGGATTAATACCCTTCCGTATTCAAGATTAATACAGCCTTGCACAAGAAAACTGGACAGAATAGCAAGTCAGCTTTTCAGACACCACTTATCATTGCCTGTGGACAACACAATATTCACATAAATTTTACCAAGTAAGATAGTACCCATGGGTGCTCATGAATTTACAATCTCCTCCACTATAATCATATGTATCCTCCTTTAAGTAACTGGTTCTTTCCATTTATCACTGAGCCTCCCCTAATAGTCATATTTCTCTGCTGACACCAAAGCCTTGCTGCTAAATCAGCTAAAAAACTTTCCTTATGGAATACATTCAGGGCCTTCTTCCCCCTCCCTCACCAAAAAAGATATTTTCAACCTCAGTGTAACTTCTGGTTTTGACAGTAAACAAAGAATCAGATGCACTGCTACACCTGTTGTTTACCATTGGAAAAGGAAGTCGTGTGTGCTTCCCTAAAGGCAATGTTTCAAAGAAGGAGAATTGTTGTAGTCTACCATCTAGTGGTTGTTGTTGTTGTGTGCCTTCAAGTTGTTTATGACTAATGGTGACCTTAAGGCAAACCTATCATGGGTTTGATAAGCCCAAGCTCACCCCATGGTTTTCCATGACCAAGTGGGGAAACAAACCCCAGGCCCTTTCCTCACCTTACCTTCTTCCGGTGCTGGGGTGCGGGGATCACGCAAGCAGCCTCTGCTGAAAGGCTCTCCCTTCCCTGCTGCTTCAGCTCTGCACAAGCTGCCTGCTCGCGTGAGAGCCCTGCCTCTTCCTTCCGCAGTGCAGCCTGGGACCTTCCCTGGCTGCACTGGGGCAGGAAGCGCGACCAGCCTGGTTCCAGAGGCTCTCTATGCCAGGTAAGTATGCGTGGGGCCCAGGAGCAATGCACGATCACGCACCATTTTCGGCTTCAAGTCGAAAATGAAAAGGTGCGCGATTGGCCCCTGCTGGGCCCTGGAGTGTTGCGCGATTGTGAATGTGTCATGCAGATCGCTCCTTGCAATCGCATGATGCTCCAGGCACTCTTTCACATAGCAAATGATGTGTGAAAAGGGCCCTAGTCTGCAGGATCATAATTGAATGTTCCAGTCACTATACGATGCTGGCTGTGGTGGTAGGAAACCTGAAATACCTCCTTCAAATAAATAAATAAATAAATAAATAAATAAATAAATAAATAAATAAATAAGTAAGAGTCACCTTTGTAATGTTTTCACAGTTATATGGGAGCAGATGGGTGCAATTTGCAGGTCCTTCCCTGCAGTACAGCTTTTTCACAGTAGCTGCAAGTAGAACAAACATGGGCTGTTTTTTTTTCTTCATCATCCTCCATATTCTACTCTGGCACTAGGACAATAATCAAACATGGAAATGACAAGTCACCCAGCCCAGTGTACTTTGGGGTATAAATAATATTCACACACTTTTTAAACAAGTTGTCTTAACATATCAGGGCAAAAAAAAATCAACTGATGTGAACTTTTTACTCCTGTGTGAGCAAGAAAAGGTCAGTACTTTTTAGATTTTTTTAACATTTTCATTGGTTTATCTGCAAATACATTTTTATTCATGGAAAAATATACTATACTACACACTTTTTTAAACTATAAAATATAATGTTTTGCGCAGAACAGAATGTTTTCAGAACAACAACAACAACAACAACAACAAAACTTAGCAAAATTTTTGCAGAAGCTTCCCAAAATATAACAATGCACAAAAAATTCTTACAATCTTGTCCAGTAGAGAGAAGAAGTCCCCCACTGGACATATTTTTGCAAGAATTCTCCCCACTAAACAAGTTTTTACAAGTGAGAGTAAAATAAATGACAATCTATAGCCCTAGCATAATTTAGAGAGAACAGCTGACTGGATGCTACAATATTGGATTTACATATTTCTCTGGATGTACATTGCCCTGGGGTCTCTTTTGAAGACTGAATAATGGATTAGAAGTCACTTTAGACACACACACACACACACACACACATGAATCCAGACTCGATACTGCATGGACAGAGATCAAGTTGTGGCCATGATTGTTGGAGAAGAAGGAAGTAAACACGGATCTGCTCCTCTACTACAAGTTCAATGGTAGAGACTTTTGAAAATAAGATACAGATTATTACTTTATTACAATATTAAGACCATTTCTGCACTACACTGTTAGAGTGCTATTATTCCACTTTCAACATCCTGTGGAATTTTGTGGTTTGTAGTTTACTGAGGCCAAAGAGCTCTCTGGTTGAGAATTTTAAAGACTCCTCCCTAAACTGCAACCCTAGGATTCCATAAGATGTTGAAAGTGGAATAATAGCATTATAACAGTGTAGTACAGAAATGACCTTATATTCTGTCTATTTCATTAGAGTTCAGGATGGTATACAAGTAAAAAAAAATCAGTGTAAACAGTTTAAAACAATTTAAAACAAAGATAATTTAAGCAGGCTAAAGCAAAGTAAGTTTAAAGGAGTAAAAAAAAGAAACAGGTTTTAAAGGTTAATACAGTTTAAAGACATGTACATTTCTGAAGTTATCAGGCTTCAAAGGTATTGATACAAATCCATGTTTTTAATTGGTATCAGAATGACACCAGGTTTGATGCCATTCAGGCCTCCAAAGGGAGTGCATTCAATAACCAGAAGCCAACAACACAGAAGGAACTCTCCCAGGTTCTCCCATAGTGTATTTCTTCTCCTGGTGAGACCTAAATGAGGGCCCCTCTGACAGACCTCAGAAAGCCATGTATAGAGAGAGGCACGTCATTTTGTATCTAGATCCCAAGCTAGTTGGGACATAGAATGTCATTGCTAACACTTTGAATTCAGACAAGAAGCATATTAGCAGCCAGCAAATTTAATAGTATGATATACCTGCTGGGATTTTGTCGAGTTGATATTTTGCTGATATGTCTTCTTTTCCTGATAACAAAATTCCACAGTACCTTGTAATGCTGTCTTTACCCTACAAAAATATGAATACAATGCAAGTAACAACATAGTATTCAGAAATGTTATCTTCAAATGCATTCACAAATGTGTCTGTTGAGCCTTCCTATGGTTAGATAAGCTACGTAGCTACAGGGTATGTTTAGCATGGAGATGTTTGATACATACAAGTAATTACAAATGCTTCTCTTGAGACAGCACAACCTAGGGAAATTTGGGGGAATGACATTTTGCTGTTAATCACCGGAGAAAAAAAGTCCCTGTGTCTCAATGTTCTCTGTGTATTAAGGGAAGCAGAATGAATCATTCTAATTTATTCATTGAATTTCCTCCCTTCCTGCTCATGAATTCTGTGTGATCAGATTACAACAGCCTCAGATTTATTTGTTATTTGATAGTATTCATGAAATGATGTTAATGTGAATCTTTCCTTGCCTTCAGATTATTTGTAAGCAATCTTGATTGAAAACATTTGATCCATGAATTTAAAATGGAAAAGAAAAACTATTAGTGTTCATTAGATTTCATTCAAAACACCAGTTCTTTTGTTCCCAAATTAGATATTCAGAACTTTCATGGACCATACTGTTGTATTAAAACTTCATGACTTAAAACCATATTCTCTGTGTGAATATTCAAAGATATTCATTAGCACATGCCAACAAAGCTTAATCATAATTGGAAGCCTATCATTACTTAGGAAGTGAGCTAATGACTCTTGGTATTTCTTTTATTAACAGAGACAGAGTTTGCTAACATTTTTTGCTAAGTGTCAAACAATACATAAATTAAAGAAAATGGGATTTAAGCAGCTTAGTCAAGTGCAAAAACACTATAGGCAAAGGCTAAAGTCTGCAGCAGAGTGTCTAGGCTGGTGGTCCCAGGCAAGCTCTGCTCACAATGGGAAGCCAGACCAACCTCAGGAGCATTAAGCAGTTCAGATGAAACTCACCAGACCTTCTATGTCACCTGGAACTGTTATCCTACTTGCTGGGGGTCCCTTAGGGAATTCCCAACACCTGTCAAAATTATCACTTGTGGGGAAAATTAGCTGTGAACACTGCTCTAGCAATGCAAAGAGGGCAGGGTAATTAAGGATCTTGAGCTCAGCTTTACGGAGTTGGATCACAAAGAATCAGGCTAACTGTTCAAATTTAAGTATTTTATTGAAATAGATGTTAAAATCCATACAGTCACTCTTGTTGCACTCACTCACACAATCACACAAGATGGTATAAAAATTAGAAAGAAGTGAAAATTAAGAGAGAGAGAGAGAGACATAGGGGTTTGGGTAATACTGTACCAATCCAGAAGTCTTCAGCTGGGAAAAGACAAGCGAAGAGCCCAACTCAGCCTAAGGGAGGGGCTGAGGGGAGCTTTCCACTGGCAAAGTGACTGCTTGCAATTCTGGGAGAACTCCGAAATGGAGGAGAAAAAGGGGTTCTAGTTATAGGGCTGAACATGTCCTGGGGACCAGATGGCTACTTTTTTATGAAGATGGATCTCAGCTTTTTAGTTCAAAGAAAATACAGCCAGGCATCCTTGTAGTTCCCCGCAAGTTGACTATCTCATCCAAGGATACATACCTCCAAGGTATCACATTCTTGGCTGTTTGAAATGTTAATTTGATCCCAGAGACCTCTTGTCCTGTTGGTGCTATTATTGTTGAAAATCCATTCCAAGGGTCTGTTTGAACCATTTCCGAGATTCACCTAGGATACATAACAGAAAACAGTGCTACTCTTTGATCTATATCCATAGCTCTGCTTGCCTATGTGTCCTTCCAGTAGATCTCTATGGCTCACTATGTTTGATATAAAATAATTATGCTCCTCAGGACATAGTATATAGGTGTGGTAACAGAACCAGCTATATTAAAGTCTGTGGTAGGAATGGATTACTGTGTCGATTTTCTTTTCTCCCATGTTTAATTTTTTTTCTACCATTTGCACAAGTCAAATTCAGTAGGTAAATCAAGTACCCACATGAAGAGGGCAATGTTGTACTTGTCTGCCATTCAGGTGGTGGACGTGTCTGTCTGTCTGTCTATAATCCTTCTACATAAGCCAAATTTGCAATAGCAATATATCAATCAATATATTGGACTATAATGATTATAAGCTCCGCATTATTTTTAAAGGCCAACAACCCTAATTTAGCACTAATATGGTTGAATATTCAGGAAGGATCCAATGGTGTACTTCTGCTAGGGAAATGTCAGAAAACAGTGTCCTCCTCCCTGTCCCCAGATGCCTTTCTGGAAGTCTAGAAAACATTTGAATCCATTTTTGTCAGCATAGGATACAGAGAGAGAAGATGGGCTGGAATGTTCCAAAAGTTCAACCAGCTAAACAGTGGATTTCATTCGGTGATTCAGCTACTTAAAAATTAAGTTCTAAGAGTCCTGAGCCTGAAAGGACAAACATGCCCAATTTGCCAACATTTCATTTGTTTAACTCTCCAGTTTTTCCCCATCCCAAATATGAAAATGCTTTCAACTTTGGCTAAATACTTATGAGAAAGGAACTGAACTAAAATTCTTATCCCTCTTTTATCTGTAGCAATATTTCCAGAACAAGACCAGTATTAACATGCAAAAACAATAGAGGGTAGGAGAGGCAACTGTAACTCCATTTCTTCGTAAGTCTGAATTTTCACCCCCAGTATCAGGACACTGACCTTCATAACTCCCAACTTCAGCATGAACTGATGCTTACATGTGAACAAAGAGTGAAAAGGATAGCGTTGGTCACATCTTATGAATTATATGAAATGTAACACAAGAAATGTTAATCATTATCTAAAAGAAAATAAAAACTGGTATTTTAGTTGAGTTCCAGTTAAACCATATAAAATCCATGGATGAACCAAGATCATGGGATGTTTTAACTAGATGAATTGCATATTACAAAATCCAAATGAAATATATAATTAAAATATTTGTGAAATGTGACAATGAATTATGGGACTCAGATAAGATACTAATAAGCAAGAGATAATAAGATATTGAACAAACTGTTGAGCAAATGGTTTGTCCATATAAACAGGATTAAAAATATACTTTAGTATGTTTGTTTTTATCCTTGGCTATTCATGATTCGTTGCATTAACCAGATACTGTTAATCAAATAAATTCTAGAAATATTCATACTGCTGTAATGAACTCGCTTAATCAATCTAAAAGTAATAAAGAGAGAATACTAAACCTGAAAATTGCTGCAGCTGACCTATGTCAGAGAAGAAAATCTGATTTGTTCGGCAAGATAGCCCTTCACCATAATGGTATTCTCTTCTTATTCGAATAGCCTGCATTCAGAAGAGAGAACAGACTATTTCTTTCACTTCTCTAATGCCATCACAGTTAATAACAAAAGAAAGAAAGAAAGAAAGAAAGAAAGAAAGAAAGAAAGAAAGAAAGAAAGTATAAAAGTGTTTGTATGATTTTCATTTCCCAAGGTTAAAAAAGCATTACAGATCTTGGGGATATTTTGTCATGAAGGATATTGTTCACATCCTGTCCATCCTCTCTTAGATCTGTCAAAACTATTTGGAAACCTGTTGTTTTATATAGGTCACTTACCACTGTTGCGCATATGTTTGTTTATTCTTTATTGTAAAATGGTTCTGAAATAGTCCAATATAATGTAACCTAAGTGATTTATCAACAATCTGTGTAAGAAATATTGGTAAAAAAGAGGGGCAAATAGTATCAAGCTGGTAAAATAATGTAGAAAATTTGGCAGAACAAGGAACTAAGAATAAAATGGAAAGTGCTTCAAGATATAAAGGAAAGAGGAGGTCTGGGATTTTAAAACTTTATTAGCATGTTTGAGCCTTAACCTAGATATCAGATTGGATTAAGTTAGAGAATAAAAGATTACTAGACTTAGGACATTTCCACACTAGACACCATTAGCGTGTTGTACCGTTACAATCCCAGCATTGCCACTCACACAATGGTAGCAGGTTAGGAATGCTGTTTCCTACACCCTCCTGCCTTCACTGGATGAGTAGCAGTATTGCCGCCTGTATTCCTTCTACACTACAGCATCCTTGGCCATTCCCTTTCCCCACCTGCACCCTTCCCCACCACCCCGATTGGTCATTTTTTTGTTTATTTGTTTTTCCTTGGAAGCTGTACTAGTGCAACACTGCTACATAACCACACTACACTGTTGTGTTTTCGCACTATAGTGCTTAAAAAATGTACTTTAAAAAAAGTTTTAATGGAAAGGAGAACTTTAAAATAAACAAAGAGAGGTGAATAGATTTCAAAGTTACCATGCCATAGGAGTTGGGGAGGAAGGGACAAGCTGGACATACACATGCCCCACTCACTGTGGGATCCACGACAACAGGATGTGCTATCAAGCATTACCATACAGAGCTGGCTGATGGAATTGAAGCGCTAAAGAAGGCATTTAACAGATTTTTTCCGGAAATTATATAAGGTGCTTCGGCAACACTTGGGCATAGGACAGCAGCTGGATAGTGATGATGTTGTGCACTAGCATGGCTCCTGAACTAGTAACAACCTGCTGCTGTAGCATTATAGCAATGCCGTCTGAAAATGGCCTTAGAAGGTTCTGACCTATATTATGGACGTAATTTGTGTCTTGGATATAGTAAGCAGGAGATTACTGAAGAATTCAATAACCATATTATAAGAAAGACTACGACCATTTCTGTGATGCGTTGTTCTTTTTTTGTTTGCTTTTTTATTTTATTAATAATTCAACTAAAAAATAATATTAAAAATAAAGACAACTGAAGAAATGAACTCAGAAGCTGTATCATATAATTGGTTGACTCACAGGTAAATGAAATGAAAGATGCAAAATAGATTTGAAGACAGAAGGAACAGAGAAAAAATTAATGATAATCACAGAAAAGAAAGATCACATAATAAAAGAGGTATGCAGAATTTTAATAAAACTGGAAATGGAACAGGCAGTCAAAAAGGATAATATGACTAAATGGGCACAGGACATTGGTCACACATTTCAGCTTGGAATTTGGGAAAAGACATGGAATAAAAATGTGAAGTTTAATCGATGTTAAAATTTAATTAAAAAACTATTATAAAATGCTGTATAAAATGCTGTATAGATAGCATACAACACCTATTAAATTAGCAAAAAATGATTTAAAAAGCTAGATACATGGTGGAAATGTGGTGAAAAAATATAACTTATTACCATACGTGGTGGCAATGTACTAAAGCAAAGAAATTTTAGGAAAGGATTTATGTTCTAATAACATGTATTTTAGAGCTAGAAATTCGAATGTATCTAGAACTCTTTTGTTGAATGTGTTGAACATTTTAGACGATAAAATACAGAACAGACATAGAAGGATCCTGTTATATATGATAACGACAGTCAGACTGATTTATGCTTAAAAACGGAAGAATAATGAGCTTCCTTCTGAGGAAAATAAATGGTTACTTAAAATACTATACATGTATCAAATGGATAAATTAATGATGTTGTTAAATAATAAAACTTTAAATCAGAGAAACAGGACTGGGAGGAAGTGGCACAAGCATGGCATGCAAAATGGGGGAAGATAGCCAGAATTAATCTAGAGGATTAAGAAGATACAGTGTTATATGTAATTTTTAATATTTGTTATTATTGGAATAGGTGTATGAAGGACGTTGTTTTTGGAGTTAATATGGTATTCTTATCCTTCTTATTCTTATTTAAAATATACAAAAAAGGATTTGCTAGAGCTTGGAACTATAACTCCAATGAGCAAGACCATAGCACTAACCAGCAAGGCCAGTGGCCTGGGAAATTCAGAGAATTGTACTTCTAAACAGTAAGTTGATATCCTGCATCAGAAAACAAATCTATGTTTCCTTCTATTGATGCTGGTCTCTAAATGTACCTTTTCAGCAACCTCTCAACACAACCATTTGTGTGCTTCCAGAGAGCAGAGAGATGAGCAGAGATGCATCCAGTTCTTTTCCTGTCAATGCCTGTGGCAGTATATCCGGATACAGGAAGAGATCTGAACATCCATTTCCAACACAGAAATGGATCTTGTTGGTGGGAGGCTGCACTGCTTCAAAGGTAGTTTGGGGGGACTTTTAGCCATTCGATCTGCAACAACCCTAGAAGTGAATGTTGATGTCATAAGGCAAACTTATGACATTATAATTACTGAACAGGATGCAAACTAGTAATGTTTCCAAACTGAAATTTGCAATGACAGGGCTGCTAAGTCAGTAAATTCCAATTCACTGAGAAGTCAGAACAAAAACCTGAGGTTGGAAATGAGTATTGAGACATATCCACCTGATGTCACAGCACTAGCCCCTTGTATAGCCATCTGCCTCTTGTGTAACAAAGCAAAATTTTGTAATTCAGTTTCCTAATATGAGATTCACATGATCCATAAAATCATACCTCCCTATAAGAGACTGCTTCAGCCTAGTTTCTTAGGAATAAGGCTATCTTTCAATTCTGCGATCCTCCAAGTACATTTCATGAGACTAAAAATGAGGGACTTTTTCATGGCAAGGAATGTTATTTGAGATATGATACAGTTTTTCTAACAATTCTTCCTTTTGTTTCCACAGTACATAGTTGAATAAGTAATTTCACAGTGATATGGCTATCTGAAATCAGAGTCTCCAAACATGTGCATTGAATACATCAAGATAAAATCAGTTTAAAATAGAGATCCTATGGGGTTTAATTTACAAAGAAGAGTATTATCCTCACAATCTATTAGCATTGATTCTATGGCACCATCAACGTGATTGGTGGGTTACAAAATAACAGGTAGCATGGCCCAATCTCCAAAGAGACTGAAATATAGAATTTGTCACAAGGAGAATGTAACAGGACTTTACTCTTTCTTTCTCAGATTGGTATGACAGTTCCCCAATCTGATAAGGTGCCCTGTCTTTTCCACAAAGCTCTGCCTTCCCCTTTATAACATCATCTTTGTGTAAAAGAGTGAGGCCTTTCAATGGGTATTTAGAACCCCTTAATTGTTCTGTGATAGTGTCTTTAAATACTGTGTACCACTCAGCTAAGTCAGTATTTATAAAAATAAATTGTAATATTTATTAAGATAACATGCAGAACAAAGTATTGGAGTTCATATGCAGGTCAAAAATTATATAATTCTTCAGAGTACTTTTAGACAGTTTCCTTATACCTCATATAACTCTCATATAATCAGAACTATCATAAACAGCCCTTTGGCGACACTCCTACCAAAAACCCATCCCCCAATCTAAGGCCCTTTTTGCACGGCATTTGCCATGCAAAAGGGCCCCTTGAGCATTGCGCAAATGTGAGGAGCAGTCCACACATTCACAATCACGCAACGCTCCAGGGGCTGGCAGGCGCCACTCACACACTTTTTCCTTTTTGGCTTTGAGCCAAAAATGGTGTGTGATTGCACATCGCTCCAGAGCCCTATGTGCTCTTGCATGCGTGTGGAGCTCCGGAGCTGTGGTGCTTGCACTTCCTGCCCCAGTGCAGCCTGGGAAACTCCCAGGCTGCACTGCGGAAGGAAGAGGTGGGGGTCTCACATGAGCAGGCAGCAGCTGTGGAGCTGAAGGAACTGGGACACGAGAGCCTCTCACTGGAGGCTGCTCACGCAATCCCTGCACCTCAGGTCCGTGAAAAGGTGCGTTGCGGAAAGGGCCTAAGTCACACTTTCTGACCAGATTCTTTAATGGCTTAATTACTCTTCTGCCTTTCTCTAGGCTTCCCCTGAGAATTAAACTCTTCTCACACAGTTATCCTCCCTGGCTGACTGAGAGACTTTATTTCACAACTTTCTCTATGATGAGAGCTCTCATTGAAGGAATCCCAATAACAATCAGTGTTTGCCATTATATATCATTTCCTCTCAGCCACCAGCCCTCCCTCATACTACTGAACTAGATTTCTCTCCTGAGGAGCTATTCTGGTTGCGTGGAGCCAGTTTGCAAGCTGCTCCAGCACCTCAGATAACCACATCCCCAGAACTCCATCATAGAAAAACAAAAGAAAAATCATTATCCTCCCTGCTCCTGTTGTCCAAAAACTGATAGATAGAAGCATACTGGCCATTGACTCTGTTACTGAGTGTGTGAGTATGTGTGTGTGAGAGAGAGAGAAGAGAAGAGAAGAGAAAGAGAAGAGAAGAGAAGAGAAGAGAAGAGATGGGGAGGAGAGACAGGCAGGCAGATGGACTTAGTTTGATAAGAGACACAGTAACATGTTCAGTAATATCTTGAACATGTGCTTATTCTGTACAGTAATCTGAACTGCTAATTGCTCTGTCCGTTCAGTAGCATCCACTTTACAAAGCAATTTTTGTTCTCACAGCTATTATTTCCAGATTCAGAACTTACAGCCTTACACCATGGGAACCAGAAATGACATGAAACAGTGATAATGCCATCCATGTTATCTCTAGATAGGCATAAAGCAAAACAAGGAAGAAACATGTAGATGCACGTAGTAAATCTGACTACAGATCATGCAATACAGTAAAAGACAGGGAAAATCAGATAGACAGCTTAATGATTTTGTTGTTCCAAATTCCTCAATGCAGATGGAAAGAAACTCAAACCACAGAATAGCATTATTAGACACTGTTGTACCCACCTGTGGTCATATGAGTTGGTACTTTATTGCAATATGGTTCTTTGAGCCTGACTGGGACATTTATTTATCTTCAGCCAATTAGAAGGTATTTAGCTGACACACTATGGTGGCCATTATGACTCAGAATCTGAATGGAGTGTTAGGAACTCTCATATCACCTTTTTTTTTTTAATGAATGAAGTTGTCTTAATTATTTGCAGTCATGCCAATGAATAGCTTACATCAAGCTGTTTCCTTTCAAAACAGAAGGTTACATTGCTTATGCCTACAAACATCCACAAAGTTTTCTGTCACTTGGAAAAAGTGCCACCCTTGAGTTATCCCTTCATTTAATATTAGATTTGAGGGAGGTTGTTAAAGCCATTTGAAAGGGATTTTTTTTAAAAAAAAAAAATCTGCACAGAATCAGAACGATAACTGTGCTATGCCAGTATTTGAAGCCTCAGTAACTCCTGATTCTAAATCAAGAGACTGAAAATTAGGAGCCACTGAATTCAAAGTTAGTGGTGCCTAGTAGCTTCCATGGCAGTGGAATGGTGCATCACTCTAGGTTTTACTCTAACTTTTATAAAAATCAAATTCAGGGGAAAGTAAATCTGAAGATTCACCCACCTGAAGATTTAAAGCCTAGAGGTTTAAGAATTTAACTTGTAAAAAGACTGGATTGGAAGGCCAGTCATGAATGGGAATGTTCTGCCACCATCAATCTTGTCATGACCCTTGCTGACTGAACAATCTCTGATACACTTGAGAGACACAGACAGGAGCTGCAGCAAGAGGCCAAAGCCACCTCTCAAGCTCCAAATTATAGAGTGATATGCACATCCAACATCAGCTGCAAGCCAGGAAGAAAAGCTGGGAGATAAAACAGTGACAGGGAGTGGAGCTGTGGTGGTGAGTTGGAGAAAATAAAGGAGGAAAAGAAAGAACAGAGGACAATGGTCAGAACATGGAAGCTAGCTGAGAGACTGAAGATATGTCAGAAGTGAACTAGAATGGGAAGAACAGACTGTGAAAGAAGGCTACATCTGACAGAAAGGACCAGATGAGAGACAGGTGGATGTGTGCCCATTCTAGCCCACCCCCGAATGCACCTACAGGCATGAGGTGGCTCTTCCTTGACCTGGGGAGAGGTGGAACATCATACCATTACAACAAATTTCTTTACATTTAAATGTTTCTCCTCATGCTGGGAATGGTTGTAGCTATTGAATTTGGCTGGATTGCTGGACGTTATATTTTGTGTGCATTTTGCAAAGTTTAAGGTCCCTGGTTGCATGTGCAAAGATGAAAAGGAAATGTATGACTTATGTCTTCATATAATAAAAAGTCAAAAATCTGTGGACCAGATAGAAATGTATTAAAAGTACAGGCTTACTATCTAGTTCTGGGCATTCAAATTCTTAGCCTAAAATATAAGGTAAAATAAGTGAAAATATAACATAAAGAAAGGAAGAGTCTAGATGAGAAAGAAAACAATTTAAAAAATAATTTTAAAAAAACTGAAAAGTGTGTGGTCCCAAACAGAGTGTAGTCTATATTCCTCCCAAGGGTAGTGTGCTTAAATATATGCACTGCTTAATTTATATCAGTAAATGGCCTGCTTAGTGACCTGTCTGCTCAGTTTCCCATGTTAAATATCCTGACATTCCATTACTTAAGAATGCTTCAGTAGAGTGTTGATGCTAAATCTGCCATTTTGGACAACACCCCTGATCACAAATTGGAAACTTAGGTAAAAAGAAAGTGGTCAGAGGACAATCCAAACATATACAGACCAGCTGACAAATGGCAGAACCATCAGTCCCTCTGTCTAAAGAAATAAGGGTAGGAAATGACACTTGTTTCATGACAAGTTCTTTTGTGTAACTTGCTAAAATTAGGAAATTGTGGGTTTGGTTATACTTTTAAATGACGTTTCAAAATCCGAATGGGGTAGAAAGTAAAACTGACATATTTCCCATCATTCAGTGAAGGCTATTTTATGCAGTATTGGTACCTCTTTTTAATCATTAATTCCTTGATGTATTTTTATGCCAAATTTCCATCCTGTAGATTCTCAAAGCTGCTAAAATATTTATAAAATGAAAACATTTTGGAACATTATGGTAATATAATTTATTTTTTAAAAAAATCCCATAGCTCATCACCATTACAATTTTGTCTAGAATCTTGGTGTCACAACAGGAAAGGACCTATTCCCCTGATCTACCTGCCACAACACTGCAGAAGAGGCAGAACATGAATTTCCATTATCTCCATCTCAGTCAAGGTCATATGATATGAGACTATATTTATATATTCCCTGATCCTGCTTAGATTGTAAATATCAAAATGCCTTATTTTGAATTCAGCCTGGAAAGAAAAGTTGGACATTCAATGTATCACCAACAAATAGTTAATACAAGGTATATAGACACGTTTATGGTCAGACTGAGTTGACCCAAACATTTGATTATGTAGAATAAGCAAAATACAATTTACAAGTCAGATAATGTTTATTATTTAGTTCTGGGAGAACCAAATATAGTGGTTTGAATTTTGGACTTCCTGTGGGCTATATACAATACCAAAGATGCAAAAAAAAAAAAAAAAAAAAAAGGAAAAAAGAAAACCCCTCAGAGTCCACTTCTGATTTGAAAAAAAAATAATCTTAAGGTTAGGCACTGTATCACCAGTTTTGTTTCTGCAAAATGAAAAGATGCTAAAAATTAATAAGTAACATTAGTGGGTTATGGACTGATTACTCTGGGCATGAATTCCTTAAGTCCTCAAGTTAGTTTACACTTGAATCATTTGAAGACTTCATAAAGTACTTTCTAAAACTGTCTGTAAAGAACCAAATCAGGATTCTGGGAACGATTCCAAATAATAATCAGAGTCAGCAGGAGATGCAAATGTCAACAAAAATACAAGGCCCTGTAAAATATTAAACTGCTAATCTCCTGGTATGGCAGGCTCATGCAAGGGATTGAAATAAGCCCTTAAATATCAGGATGCAAATTAGTACAATTGCAGGAACAGAAAAAAACATGGACAAAATTGAAAGTATACCTTTGCTGGAGATCATCTTTGGCGAAAATGGTCAGCTGAAACAGCTGGAATGATCCCTCCCACTCTTACTGCTAGAATGCTAAGAAATTCTAGCTATAATTTTCCTCATGCTGATAGAATAATCTCATTTATAGCCCTGTTTTTAGAGCTGCAAAGCACATCCTGTGAAGCGCTCAAATATTCTTATCTCACTAGCATCACTAAGGCAGAAGAATAAGACATATACTTTAGTTCTCTGCAAAGATAACTATACAGTAGAGTTATGTTAAATCAGGGATTAGGAATGAAATAGTCTACTACACTCCTGATTCTTCCTGCCCTCATATTGTGTGAGTTGACTACTTAAATGGATGCAAGGGTTCCTGAGAACTCAGGTACACTTTTAATTTAAAAAACATATATCATACATATTGATTGTTAAAAATCATGCAGACTATATGCACATAATGTAAAATCGTGCACACTGTTATATTTAATATAAAACCCAAGCATATAAAATCATGCATACTGAATATTGATGTAGTAGATAAATTTAATTATTTAAGTCATAGGCCCTTTCTGCATGAGGCTAGTGAATCGTTCCGTGCCATTTCTTACCAGATTTTCTGGGCTTGAAAACAAGGTGGACCTTTCCCTCATTTCTTTCCGCACAGCTACTGCGTATGTTCCATTCTGATTCGGAGGAGTGCGAGTTCATGAATCCACACTGCCTCCGCTGTGGCCACTCCCACTACTCCCCTCACCCCGCCCCATCAGCTGTGATTGGCCTTTTTTTTTTTTTGCATGGTTTAGTACATCATTACATATGTGCGTAAGTCCATACTACCCCCAACCCCTCCCATGAGCCCTCCTCTGACCACCAATTCACATTGGCACGAATGAACATGTCTGTACCACTGTGAAAGTATGAATCAGATCAATCTGGAAAACTGGAAAACTGATTTCTTCCGGTTTTCAAATAGTGCACTTTACCACCACATGGGGGTGCATTTAGTCAGAATTACATGTGAAATGAAGGTAAATGAACCAAATCTAGTCCACTCCAAGGTGCAGAAGACCTCCGTGGCAAGAGGCATTGGCCCACCTTAATAATCACATGCAGAAAGGGCCATAGTTTGGAGAGGTAGAGATGAACTTTAAACAATTTCATTGTGCACAGGGCAGTAGAAGCAGGATCAGGCTCACTGTTCATGTTCCCCACTTCCATCTGAAGATCTGAACAGGGCCTTCAGAAACTGGGGAGTATACATGATCTGAATCCCTTATTACAGGGGAAATGAGAATTCTTGCAGAAATTCCAAGAGGAATATTTTCGTAGCCTGCAAACTGCCCTCTGAGTCTCATATCCCAAAATATTTGAGATCAAAATTCACCACCCAAATATAAAATTACCTATCCCATAAAAGCATAAAAGTCAATTTAAAATGGCCCAAACCAGGGGGTGGGGAGAGAACAATTTCATTTTTAGCTGCACTGTAGCCAGTTTTCAGAATGGTATAGAACACCAGAGGTGCAGAGATTAAAACTGTGCCCACTACAGGTGTTCTCTTCAGAACTTCAAATAAACTCCTAGATGTTGGCAGTGCAGACAGTAGGACCAATCCTGATGGCATATGCAGACATAAAAACTCATATAAGGAATATGTGAGGAAAAGATGAAGGTGGAACAATAAGAGAAAGCAAAGATAGCTATGTACATTTTGTCTTTCAGCACAAAAAAACACTTAAATCCAGGACTAACTTCAGTACTCCACATCTTTGGCAGCAAATGTTCTGGCAGGATCCAGTAGTGATGATGTCTTCCCTGCCCAGCTCCCAACAGTGAGCATCTGTATGTTGCCATTTTAAGTTTCCCTCAGTGTTCTGCGATTTTTTTGGCCTTTGTGAACTATGAAATGATGCCACAGCCAGGGATGGGCAATTTTCTGAGTGTTCTCAAGTTGTTCACTTGATTTACTATTAGGTTTCATCTAAATCTAGATTTATACTTCTAGAGTTAGAATTTAGACAGCTTTCCAAATATATACTGGCAGAATGGCCAAGTGTATTCCTTTCAGAATATTATAAAGTGTTATGATTTTAAAATAATGTTTTTAAAAATGTGTCCCTCATTCAGCTCAGTTCAAGCCACAAATTCAAGCAGATGGTCTTAGTCAAACCGGTATCTCATCATTCATCCTTGCCCCACATATAGTATGTGGTATGGGAATAATAATAATGCTAATGAATCATAAGATGGCATTGTAAGGGCTACTATGACTTAATGGCTTTTAGCACTGTTAGTTAGCCCCAACAGGAGCAGACTCATTGAATCAAGAGTATAAATGTTGAGCCAAAACATTAAAAAAAAATCCATTTGATAGGACGGCCTTCTTCTACCTAGGACTAACAGGACTGAATGCTGTATATGAAATGTTTTGAACATTTGAAATTCTCCACATAAAAGCAGAAGTACTATAATCAACCTTTTTTTCCAAGACTATTCACAATTCAGGACTTATTCTTGGCAAAATTCAAGAACACAGAACACAGGAACAGCATTTTCTGTTCAGGAAACAGAATAAGACCCCAACTATAGAATTTTCTGCATAGACATATTATTTTCTGTTCTGAAAATATTGTTTTCTGCACAAAACAACCATGTATGAATTTTGTGCATAGTAAGTCCTGAACTGCAAATATTCTCATCATGAAAGAGTTAAATTCAGAGAAGTACTGCATGAGTAGAAAAATAAGTGAATTGGACAGCAGATGTCCCTGCCTTATCTCGGTTTGAAAGTATGATTGGCCTTGTAACGCTATGCTTAGGTGCCTGGGAAGTAAAAGGGAGTCAAGCATACACTTTCACCTCATCTTTGTGTTATTTGGTGACTGAGGCCTTTGTTCCCTTGTTTTGGGGGTGGTATTAAGCTCCAAATGTAATGGCTGACGTAGACTAGAAATGTGATTGATTGCTGACGCTGTTGACCAAAGGTATAAGAACTAAGTGTTTTAATCAATCGGGGCCGGCAGTTTTGGACATTGTATATCCGCTGCTTGCCCTGCGCAGTAAATAAATGGTTTGGAAAATAAAGCTTTCTGTTTTGGAACAACCTGAAGGTCTTCATCTTTTCCTCGCCACAACATTTTGGTGCATTGGCCGGGAAATGAGAGAAGGGGCTTTTGGGGCCCCCCTTGACAGATGCTTGAGTGTTGGGGTCGCCACCCCCCTCTTGGCGAAACCCAGGGCGCCCTCGACTGCTTTTGGTCGAAGAGGTTTGGCTTTGAGCGGGGTGGTTTCCCTGGCAGCAGCATTTTCTAGTCAACGGACTCTGGTCATGCAGAAAGCATAAGGCCTCCCACGGCTAATTGGTGAAGTTGACTCCCTTGCGTTTTCAAGGGAAAGAGAGAGCTTGATCACCTCTCTAAGTCTCGCCCTAGTAACTCATGGCTAGTGGGGCCGTGAGTGAAGCCGCGAAGACTTTGGTAAAGAGACGTCTCTTCGAGTCTGGTAAACGGTGGTGGGAGGCCGTTTGTTGGTGTGAGTGTGGTGTGACTGGTCTGACCAGAGTCAGATTTATGCTTGGTGTCGCATTTCCTGGCTCATGCCATCGACTCCATCTGGGTGACCAGGTCGACACAGAAAGTCTGTTGTAAATTCCTCTTGTGTGGGTGCACAGGACCCCCTTTACCTGCGCGTCAAATCCCCTCCCCCTTCTGTGTTTTGTCTAAACAGCGGGAGGATATGGGAGGGGGTGAGTTGGCAAACCCTCTGGACAATATGCTAAAGAATCTTAAGAAAGGATTCAGTGGAAACGTTACCATTGCTGTGTGCTATTTGTGCTGTAGGAAAATCCCAGGACAGGAGAAAAGCGCTCTGTTTTCCCTCTGCTAGGTGCCATTGCCCAGAGCCCCTCCCTCTCCTGGCTCTGAGTTAACCATGAAGTTGCCTGCAGGGATGGAAGTTATCTGGCCAGGGGCTTGGAAAAAGCAGAAATTAAGTCAGTATGTAAATGATGAAGCAAACCGTAGGTGTTAATAGAAGTAGTGAGGAAACAATAGAGATTTGTTGTTTTCTCCAAACGCACAGTTCAGTGATTCAATCAACTGGAAAGAAAATCACTCTGCAAAAGGCAAGGAACAAGTCTGTTTATTTAATGGGCTGGTAATTCACTATTCGAGGGACTTCCAAGAAGAAAGAGAAGAAGGCTATCTGACAACAAGCTTTTTTGAAAAAGCAGTTGGCATAGGAACTTAAAGGTTTCCTACCTCAATTGTTCATTCTACCTGGTTGTTCAGCTCAAACTGTTTAGCTCAGTTTCAGAGCAGGAAAGGGGGATGAGTGAAAAGGGCTGAGAAAGAGATGCACTTTTAAGCAGATTCTTAGAAGTGGCAGAAAAACACTGATCTGATGAAAGAAATTTTTTTTTCCCCAAAGGCTTGTGTGTGTGTAAGCAAAAGCGGCATCTCTTTGCTTGCCCCTCCCTCTCTCTATCTCTCCTGTGTTGCTGGAAGCAGTACTATCCCCCCCCGCGCCCCCTCCTTCCTCCTCCAGATGTTAACTCCATAGTTGCTGGTTTTTGGAGAATGGAAGTTTCTTTAGCCAAATGCTTAAGAATTCTGTCAGTGTGTACATAGGGAGGGCTATGAAGATAGTTTCGATAACTCATTTTCAGTTTGGCAGGCTGAGTGAGGATGTCATAGAAGCAGGGTCTGATTTCTAAATAACCGGAAGTAACCTTCAACACACATCAGAGGTAAAATAATAATAACAATAATGGGCTAGCACAATAACAAAAAGAGCAGCCAGGTGACAGCTGCCTGTTTCATGTTTAAAACTCTTCAGCCATCAAGGATCCCTCCCCCTTTGGACTCACACATGGGGAAAAAAAGGCTGCAAAACTCTATCTGACAATAAGTTTTTTGAAAAAGCATTTAGCATAAGAACTTTGGACACATGGGAATTGTAATAACAGAGAAATAAAATATTAGATGCCCCCCCCAGGGGAATTTAACACACCAACAGGAAAACAGATAGCCCTCCTGCCTCATCCCTTCCTTCACCCACCTGCTTACCTGCTTGCCTGCCCCTCCCCTGAGGAGACAGACAGGGAGGGGAAGAGCAATAGAATCAGTGTTTGCATGAAAGACCTGCCTGCTTTGGCATGGAAGAGGAGAGGGTGAGACTGACTGGGAGAAGAAATGGCTGCAGCAGTTTTTCCCCACCCCCAGCCTGCTAAGAAGGCTAGGAAGATGAGGGGGGGGGGAGAATGGAAGTAGCGGCAGACCCCACCAGAGAGGCTGCCTGAGGATTCTAAGCAGCAGAACCAGAAGATTTTTTATTAAAGAAGCTACTCAACAACTTAGGGAAATTGTAAACTCCCCTTAATAGGAAGATTGGCCTGTGGACATTCGGACTAGGAATGCAGTTGCCTTCTATTGAGGCAGCTAACTCAGATGATGCCAAATCTACAACACCTCCCTACATACCTGTTTAGGCTTATGCATATGTGCCCTTCACCACGTCTGATCTGTTGAATTGAAAGATAGTAGAACTGTGTTCTAGCATCATGGCAATGCACATGCCTAACTGGCAAGATTGCCAATCACTACTGAAGAAAGGAGCCAAATTATTCAGCAGGTAGAGCGGATCATCCAGGAAGAACTCCCCACAGGCATGGACAGGGGGGAGAGTGTCTTTGATGGACCCCTGATGGGATCTGAATACTCTGGGAATTCTTCCCAGTGTCAGACTCTGCTAGAAAAAGCCAGTCAATATGTTTAAAGTTGTGGGTGGAGAATTACAGGAAACCACAATCCCTGGCTGCCCTTTCCTACCTGAGAGGAGGTGGAGGGGATGCTGTAGAACGGTGGCCAGTAGGAGGTGCCATCTAACATAGTAGGAAAAAGCTGCATGAAACCGAAGGGAGCTGAAAAAGAGAGGCTTAGCTGCCTACGGCCATACCACCCTGAACACGCCCGATCTCGTCTGATCTCGGAAGCTAAGCAGGGTCGGGCCTGGTTAGTACTTGGATGGGAGACCGCCTGGAAATACTGGGAGCTGTGGGCTGTTGTAAAAACCCAAAGCTATCTGAGTGTTTGGAGGAGGCTTCAGGAATCTGAAGGGACTCCTATTGTTAGCAACCTCTCATATGATGCAGCAGAGGAATCTCTTCAGGAAGTCTTTGAAAAGGCTTCAGGATTCAGGATTCCATAGAACAATTAAGGAAGGTTTAAAGGGCCTGCGATTGCAAGGCTCTATGAAGCAAGGTTTATGACTGGCTGTCAAGCGGAGAAAGAAAGAGGATTAACGAATGATGGAGCAGAGGTCAGAAGAGATAAGAGACCCCAGAAGAGGATGAGGGTCTCTGAGAGCCAATGTGCCCAGTGGGGGCAGGAGAGATATAGGCAAGAGAACCTGAAGAGAATCAGAGAAGGATGTGGACGTGTGTGGAAGAGGAAAGCAGAAAAGATGGTCCAACTGACAGATGCAGGGACTAATGGAAATAAAATACCTTCAGTGGCCAGCAGTTAAGAGGAAAAGTTTTGTTCCTCATCCTACAGACAGAGAACGGCAAGGGCTTGGAGTTGTGACATTCTGGGAAAGGAAAGTTGGCAGCAAAGCATGGAGAATACAGGAAAAGGCAGAGTCCAAGATGAAAGGCAGTCCAAGCAGCAAAGGAGCGCCCCTCACCGGTCCCCGATAAGGTGGAGATTGGAATGGCTCCCTAAGCGCAGCCTCAGCTGGGAGGACAGGTGATGGTGCACCTCTGAGCTGGAAGGGAGAAAACAATGGGGCACTTCTGAGAGGCGATTGTGCGCCCCTCCAGGCTGGAAGTGGAACTGCAGCTGAAGGACGCTGACTGAAAAGGCAAAGGAGAGAGAAAAGAGAGATGCAAGCTGTGAGACAGCTAAGGGACCAACAACAGCCCTAAAAGGCCCACACACCACATATGCTCAAGAGCAACAGACCTGCATCTGGCCACAGGATCACCAAAGGCAAAAACCACCGTTCTAGGAATCACCTGGAAGTCACATTGTACCTGCAGACCTCAGAACTCAGGAAAAGTGGAGGAAATGGGATAAAATCCTGAAGAAACAGTAGTTCAACGTGTAGGGCCCAAACAACAGCCCTGGTTATGTCTTTGGACTGGATGCCAACACAGGGCAAGTGATATGATACCACCATCTACCTAGGCCATTTTACAGAGGCTTTCCACTTTTAGTCCATGTGCAGCCCACAACAGAAAAACCAGGAGTATTTTTGTTCTTCCCAGAGCCCCGTCATAGGATGGCATAGGATGAGGTACACACTTCACAGAACCATAAGGCTGTTTGTTCCCTTTCAAGCCAAAACATGAGGCCATTTTGGGTGGCTTAAGGAGACATATGGGAGAGAGCTAGTAATTAGGGAAAGTTCTGAGTACAAGGGGGAAAATGTGGGAATAGAGATTCCCCTTAGGGTGCAACTGGGTCATAGGTGGAGGGGATTGCATTAGGTGTTGCTGGTTGGCCCTACAGCTGTAAAGGTAGCAGGGTTGAAGCTTTGGATACTTTATGCCAGGGCTAAGAGAGCCTTTACTGATTGGGTTGTAAAATCCTCTGAAACTGAAGATCTCCAGACGAAAAGGGGGGAAAAAAATTCGGACTAGACTCTGCTGTGGCCAGACCAGGAGAAATTGGTCACTCTAAGCACAGTCAGATCCGCAACTGGTGAATGAAGAAATCTAAGCTAGACCTTATTGCCTGACACACACCCGGAAGCTGTCAGGCTCTACTTACGGTCAGACTTAGCAACTGGAGAGGAAGAAGACAGGGACTAGGCCCTGTTGCAGGTGTGACCTGGGGCGTACACACTGCTCTACACACGGCCAGATCCCTGAATATTGGAGACAATATTATGGGTTGTGGCAAGCATAGGAGGGGCAGGAAGCCTGTTTTATCACTACAGACGGATGTTCTGTGGGGTTGGAAGATATGTGTATATGGTAATTGTTGGTAATGATGGTGATGATGAGAATGCTGGGCAGGAGAGGCTGGGAAGTGAATTGGTTTCACCAACTGGTCAATCAGATCTTGAACACCCTGAATGTCAGTAATGACTGAGTATGTTCTAATGGGCTAAGCTTAGGAGACTATCCCAATTGTTATGTAAAGTTTGAAATCCCTGAATCTCTACAGGCCTGCCAAGGAAAGCATCCCAATGTTGACTTTTCCTTTAGTTATAGCAATGGTTTTATTGAGGTTATATGGGAAAAGGGGGGCCTGGTCCTCCATAAATGAGTTCTAGAAAGAAACCAGCTTTTACAATGGTAAATGGGTATATGGTTTGTCTTCTGGGATGAATTGGTGTGGCCATTGAGGGTATCACCTTTCACCCAGGGCACCAACCAATGAAGGTATGGGATAAACAGTTAGGCTGAGCAAGAAATGGAAAGAGCTTATAATGAAAGCAATGGGTATGATTCTGGCAACACATATCTGAAAGGTTGGGAGTCATCATGATTCCAATGAAGAGAATTGCTTTTCATGTGAGGCAGATGCGTTGTTGGTTGTCAGCCCAGCATGAAATTGGTTGAACTGTCTTACTATTATGTAAATGAATTTGATTGTGAAGAGGAAAAATGCATTTAGAAGTATTCAATGTTAGAAAGTCATTCTTGTACTCGGCAGGCATGTGGACATGATTATTTGGTTCCCTAAGTAAGTATGGGTAAAAGACACTGTTTGTAGAATTGCTTTGTGCATAAATAATGGCCTTCCTAAATCTGCTTTTCTGTACTCTGCGTGTTAAATTGTTTTCAATCTGTAATGATTAGAGTAATAGGGGGAAAGGCTGCAGTATATGCTTTGATTGAAATCTGTCTGTGTTTGAAAGGAATACAATGGTACTCTGTGAGACAGTGTTAGGGGGGATGGAATGTGTCTCGCAAAGCTTCCCTTACTTTGCAACATTAGTAAGATTAGGCAAGAGAATAGTGGGAACCACTTGTACATGTCAGTTTCTCTTTTTGGACGGGCCCAGACTTTTGAGAAGTATCTCACTGGGACATTGTGCACAATAAATCTTTCCCCTAAAACCGTGGGTCTCTATCTCAATCCCCATTGTCACCGGAGGCACCATGGAATGCATGTTAGTGAACTTGTTACAGTAGTGGGTGAAAACCCTATTCACAGGTTTTGTATACCTGACTGCTGGAGGAATTCTTTGCTGCTATGTATCTTTTGTGTTATAAAGGCAATAGGGAAATAGCGCATGCTTCAAATTGCAAGGAATTGAATTTGGCATGAAGGGGGGAATGAAAGAGTTAAATTCAGAGAAGTACTGCATGAGTAGAAAAATAAGTGAATTGGACAGCAGATGTCCCTGCCTTATCTCGGTTTGAAAGTATGATTGGCCTTGTAACGCTATGCTTAGGTGCCTGGGAAGTAAAAGGGAGTCAAGCATACACTTTCACCTCATCTTTGTGTTATTTGGTGACTGAGGCCTTTGTTCCCTTGTTTTGGGGGTGGTATTAAGCTCCAAATGTAATGGCTGACGTAGACTAGAAATGTGATTGATTGCTGACGCTGTTGACCAAAGGTATAAGAACTAAGTGTTTTAATCAATCGGGGCCGGCAGTTTTGGACACTGTATATCCGCTGCTTGCCCTGCGCAGTAAATAAATGGTTTGGAAAATAAAGCTTTCTGTTTTGGAACAACCTGAAGGTCTTCATCTTTTCCTCGCCACAACAATCAGTCCAAGATTCTTCTCATTAAGGTTTCTTAACACTTGAAAAATATGTTTTTCAACCATCTTCTGAATATTTTTGAACATCTTTCCCATCCCTATTCAAAACAGGATGAGCTAGATTCATTTCTGTATGCTATGACTGTTGCAGCTCAGTAAAGCAGTATGTTGGTGGACTATCATCACAGGCTCTTCTGCTAAAATTGTGTTGTTGTAAAAATACTATTGAATGGGGATTGGTCTGTTTGGTTTCTCACTTTCTGAACCATTCTGGGATTACAACATTTGTTTGTACTACAAGCTTATAACACACAGTAGTTGGGACTGCCTCTCCAGCTCATCCAAGACCAACAGAAAACTCAGACCTAACCAGGAGCTACTGATCTGTCTTATCAATACCAGCTTTCATCTGCCAGTGATTAGTTAAGTCTGAAAGAAGAAATCAATAATTAATGGATTAATAAAAGAAATGCTTTCTTAAACTATAAGACTCTTTTCCATTTATATTTCCAGGCATGTATGAGTGTGTGGGGTATACACATGTGTATGAGAGAGAGACACTCCGGAAGGGGGCTGAAAATGGATGCAAGGTGAGGACAGTCAGCAAAATCAGCATTAAAGTGAAATTGACCTTTTGCACAGGAAATCATAGCACAACAGAAATGGTAAAGGAGGTCATTAGTGAATTTTTGGTGTTAAAAATAAATACTTTCCAAACTGTCTCCCACAAGAGAACAACAATATCATCATGTGATAAGTCCCCACCAAAGACGCTATTACCCACCCGCACATGTGACTTCCTGCCTTGTGTGATAAAACCCTTAGAGACAGAAAGGAAGAAAGAGAGCATCTACTTGTGTTATGTCAATGTGTTTACACATACTTAAGTAATCTTATTCAAATTTAGCAAATAAGAAAATACAGCATCTGTAACTATTACAGAGATTAATTTCAATTTTGGAAGTTAGAATAATTTTTCCCTACAAATTTATACAGTTCCCAATGTCTCTTTGTTACACAATGCTAAAATAGCCAAGGACAAGCAAAGTCACTGCCCTTTTACACTAACATTAAGACCTCCACATTGTCCCAACCTTATTTTTGGCTTCATTCTGCTGATCTAATTATGTGCTTCTCAGTGACCAGCTGGTCTGTGATCCCTGATCAGTCTGTTAATTAGCATTGTGAAGAATAATTTCCTACAAGGGGAGACCAGATATTTGCAAAGCAATGGCAATATATTTGCATATTTGTCAAATTACACTAGATATTATCTGTAATTTGAGAGTTGTGCAATTTGGGAATTCTGTTGTAAGTTGCTCACAACTGTAACTTAGTGCATTATTAACTAAAGGATGGCCACACACACATATATATATGTTGAGGTGGAGGGGGGACATTGCATTTATTTGACACTTATAGAATCTTAGAAGCATAGAGCTTGAAGAGACCACAGAGGCCATCCAGTCCAACTCCCTGTCATGCAGGAATACACAAAGGCCACAGTCTTTGGAAATCTTTACTCAGCTTTACTCCTACCTCCTTGAACAATATCAGGAGGGAGGAAAACTGAGTGAGAATCATGGTAGCTATAGCTTCCAGTATCCTGACTCAGCTCCCCACTGCTTGCCTTTCTCCTGTATAACATCAACAAAATATGAGAGAGACAAGTGAGAATCATGGAAACAATAGCCTTTGACAGTCCTTTTCCAGCTTTCCTTTTCCTGATCTCATGAAAGGGAGCAACTGAGAAAGAAGGATCATCCCCACCCCTCTGTTCTTCTTATACCTTCTTTGTGGTGATGCAAAGATGGTCAAGGTTGGCAGGATTTGGCTCCTCTGAGCATGAGCAGAGTGCAATCTGTGAAGCAAGGCTTCACCGCAGCAGAGAGTCCCAGTGAAGCAGAAAAAAATTCCAGAGGCTCATTAAGTAAGACTTAGAAGCTTGATTTATTGCCACACTCTAAGATAAGGCTTAGCAAAAACATGCTAGCATTCCAGCAATTAGACAAATAGGAAAAACAGAAGATAACTGCCAATGGCATGGCAGGTCCAGCTAGAGCATCTAACTAGCAAGCTGGTCAAGGCAAACACCAGCCTTTTTACACTACCTTGTCACCCTGAAACTAGTGGGGTGACCCAATCAGTGTTCTGGCACGTGGTCTTCTCTAATACACAAGACATAACCAAAACAGTCCTGCTGGCCTTGCACCTGACTGTCTGGCCACACCATCTCTTCTCTCTGCCGTCCACTCATAGGAAAACCTTGCTTGCCTGGCAACAACCTTGACAAAGATCACTGTCATGCACTAGCTATCAGATCTGCAGTGATCATCCTCACCTGGCTGCCCACCCCCCACTCCCTCCTGCCACAGCTGTTCTAGAGGGACAGTAAATAATAGATAAGTAAGTAAGTAAATAAATGAGTTTTGTCAAAGGGTTGTAAGTAGCTATCAGGTCTATTTGAACATGAATGATTGCTACAGCTCTCTCCTGGGTGGAACCTCCTTTTGATACATGGGAAATTCCAGGTGAGATGTGGATTAACCAGATGATCAAGAAAACCTTCTTCTCTAATTTGGGATGAAGAACTTGTGACCCTTCTGATGTTGCTTGACTGCAGCTCCCATGATTCTTCACAATTAGATTTAGTGGCCAGGAGTGATGGGAACCAAAGTTCAAATATATTTTCAGGACCACAAGCTGTACACCCTGGCTCACAACTGAGGCCAATGCTGGCCCTAACATTTGTCAGAGTGAGGCAGCTGCCTCAGGTAATTTTTGAATTAATATGTTCAGGGTTTGTTAATTAATGTATTATTAATGAATCTTCCAGTCAGCCATGGGCTGGCTGGGAGATTTTGGAAGTTATCCTCTGCAAAAGTACCTTCACAAGCTCTGTCCTCACACAACACAATATCTTGAGTAACATTTGTACACTCATGAGATTTCCAATCTCATCCTAAACATCAATGCTACTGATACTAATTGATCTTATTTATTAATTGTATATGCTGTACCTGCCTAAGGTTGCAATTCTATGTCTGCTTATCTAGGTGTAAAATTTAATGAATTCAAGATTTAACTCTGAGTAGACATGTATAAAATTTCACCTGTAAATCATCTGCTAGCATATCAGGACCCTGAAGTGTAATTTTAGTCAGTGAAAACAGCAAACAAAACCGGAGCCTGTAACACTTCCAGAAACCCAATCTGTATCTATAATGCTATCTATCCTGCTTGGTGAATACACACATCCATCTAGAGAAAAACAACAGCTAAATAAATAGATTGTAGAAGACCTCAGTTCAGGAACTACAAATAATATTACCATGACAAATATGTTTAATGGTTATTTTGCAGCTGTTCTGCGATAAAATTAGCCTGATGCTATTAATCTTGTGAAAACCTATTACTGCTTCTTCAGATGAGGCCATCAACTGTACTAATGTTGTTAATTGCTTAATTCAGGAAGTCTGGAAGACATGAAGGTGGACAGAAAATAACGAAAATGAATAAGGTATTGCTATTGTACCAGGTACATCTTCCAATAGCTCTGTTCACATTACTGAACTTTACCTGAACTTCTTTGGATTATGGTTTCTTTAGTCTACAAGATCTCTAGAAAAGACACATATTTGTTTATAAAAATGCAATATATGGTTCAGTTTTTAGGTAATACCTTTTTTACTTGTGCACTCCCTAGTAGAAGTTTTTAATCTGACTACATATCTTTATATGGCTGTTCATTTTTTAAACTTGATTTTTAAAAATAGTTTTTAGAATTGTTCTTAATGGGTTTTTAGAAGGATGGTGGGCACAGAAGGAATTAATAAATACTCTTAATAAAGAACAAAATAAGTAGGATTTGATGTAAACCCGTAAGAATGACTTTGGAAATTACAATAATCACCTCCCAAAATTGAAAATGTTCTCCTAATCTGCCCAAACATCAGTTACAGAATTTGGGCTACTCTTGATTCAAAACCAAGCCAGATTCAGATAGAATAACCACAGATTTTCACCTGAGCGGGAAATCATTTCATGCTTTAGTCAATAAAGATTATATCTCTCAAAAAAAATTATTGATAATGGAAACAAATTACTAGGGTTACATCCAGTAAGTGAATTACAACAGCATAAGTCCACCTTATGCAATTGTAACCCATGTTTTGTCGTTGTGGAGGTGATAATTCTTTACTGTCTATACACTGTCCAAAATCCCCCTCAAATACACATTTTAAGCAACACAGCAGCCCTTATCTTATCACATCACCCTACGGTTACAATCCCGGTAGCACCCTTGATAGGAAAGGAGCGCAACAGGAACTCTCTTCTCCACAGCAGATCAGCTTGTTACTGTGGTTTATAGTCCAGGCCTGAGGTCTACTGAATATCATTTGATATCTAAAGATTGGCCATTCCAAACTGTTCCTTTCCACGTGCTTGCGAGGCCCCCGGACAAGCACACACACGGACACGGCTGAACCAGCTGAAAAATACAAAGTAAATCCAGGCAGGCCAGTAATTTGCTGGCATGCAGCTTCAGGAGGCCACCAGGCAAGTTTACTTTGAAACTAAATTAAGTATGCATCAAGCACATAAAAGATTATCTGCCCCGAACTGCCAGCTTGACGAGATTAGCGCTTCCGAATAGCCAACTGTCAAGTGGTTCCCATTTGCATACTGTCTGACTATTGACAACTCCGTCAAAATCCAATCATTCGAAGTACTGACCTTTCAGAATCTTTGTCTCCAAACTGAAACCCATTGTTTTCCTCGGGAATAGACTATATAAAATTATCTACAGCATTATATATATAGGGCAACTTAGCAAGATCTTAAACCCAGTGTTTACGGGGTCAGGCCGAGTCACAAACCAAGCAGAAGTAAATTATAATTGTTTTCTTTATTTAAAAAGACAGTCAATGCACACGTATACCCTCACTCACATAGACCTAAGAAGATAAACGTAGGAGATTCGATAGAGGGTTTTGAGAGGGATTTTTCAGGGGAAATACTACACCTGATCCTGTAGCCCGGGTAGTCAGAAGAAAGTCAGTTGGAGCAGGGATTCTCAGCACGTGGAAACTGAGGGGAAGGCTCAGTGAACGGAGCGGCAGCAAGGCAGGATGGAACCCAAGAGCGATCCGAGCTCTTCAGAATCCGATTGGGTTCTGAAGAAGTGCTTGAAATCAGGGGTTTTTATAGGGGAAAATGTGCCTGTAGGCTAGCATCTACCCCAGCTTGTGGTGGACATTTTGTCTTAAATACCTTCAGTAGGCAAACTAAACCTTCCACTTGACTTGCTCCTGCAGACTACTTGTATAGGCAAAACTCAGTTAAAGGATTACTGATAAGAACATTATAATGCTATGTTAGAGTGCTCCAGCACTTTCTATGCCCTATCAGGATTCAGTCAACAGGCAGATACCTACCCATCTCCTGGTTTTATTTTATTTTTTTTTTTCATTTTTACTATCCCCTTCCCACTGAGAGTAACAAAAGTGAATTTAGTTAGATTGGTGGTCTTCAAACGTTGGTCTTCCAGGTGTTCTATTCTCAGAAGTTCCAAGCTGACTTCCCAGTGACTCTGGAAGCTAAAGCACAGAACACCTAGAAGACCAAAGTCTGAGGACCATAGATTTAGATAACTAATCTAAATGAACAAAGTGCTTATTAAATGCAAGTTTTTGTCCTCTTGTCTTCGGGGACAGTTACAGGGACTGTAGGTTTCAAGCTTCATGGCCACTTCGATGGTTAAATTTTAAAACTATGGTGTAAGAATATAGTTCCTCAAAAAGAAATCAGGGGTTAATTAGAAAGAGTTAAAATTTAAACTTAAAGCCCAACATCACTTAAGTGGCTAAAATGAATAAAGTTATTGAAAAAGATAAAAATATAAAATACTCAGAAGCACCTGGGGAAAGGGCAAAAATTTGAATTCAGGCTGAATCCAGAAATGAGATAGAGTCCACATCTGAGACTAAGAACTGCTGCCTGGCAGAAGCAGCAGGAAGACAGGCAGAAAGGTAAGCTGAATAATGAAGCACCAGTCTTCAGGTGCCTACAAATAAATATTGAGATCCAGCACACACATACCCCATCTCAGTTTTATTGAGGTTGCTTAGCAAGACAAAAACTGCAAAATTAAAAGTGAAACACTCACCAAGATCAAACTCAGATGACAATCAACAATCACACAAAGCCTCACCGCTCACTCACCAGTGTCAGAGATGTGTTCCTAAAAGATAAATACAACAAACACATATTCCCTCTTCCTAAGCAGTGTAACTGTGGTGCTGCTGAGATATTTGCCCCAGATTTCATTATAGCTGTCAGTGAATAAAGCCCAACCCTCCCCATTTTTAATAACACCACCTTGCATTTTTCTTACAAGGTAATCTTGGAGACACTTTTTTTTCAGGTTTTTTCCCTGGATATTTTTAATGTTTGGGTCTCCTGATATGTCCAAATCACACTGGATTGTCGTGTTCTTCTCTGAAACTGAGCTGGGTTAATCAAGATCACTTGATTTCACTGATCTAGCATACAATCAAAGGTAAAGGAGAGAGGAGAAGTATTTCACAGGCAATATTCTTCCAAAATAAGAGGTCCCAAATAAAGGCCTCTCACCATCTGCTGGGTCACTTATACTTTGATCTGGTACAAGAGAAAGGGTATTATGTTGAGTTGGTTCCATCATTCACCAATCACAGATGAATAGTCAACTATCTCCTTTACTCTTAAATCTACATTCTAATTTGTTTTTCAGGGACCTCTAGCCTTTGATCATATGCTCTTTCAAGTTGTTTTCAAAATCTATTCTTTGGATATATTGCCTTGTTGACACTGATAAGAACATTCTAATTCCACAGTGTGTCTTCTCTAAATTTCCCAATGTATCTCTCCAGCATGTCCATCTGAGCAGCTGCACCATGTTCTTACACTGTTTAGAGAAAGTGAAGTCATTCACAACACATTCATAGCATTACTTTGATGACCAATTATTGAATAATGAGACCAGACACAGAAAATTGAATTAAACAAGGACCACTTTATTTGACCTAAAAAACATTCAAGTTGTGTTGGCCTGGAAATGTAGCAAGAGAGAGAGGAACCTGATGTAGGTCCAGTTGAGTCCAGGTGTCACCCCATGGCTACCTCATCACCCTTCCCTTCAGCAAAACACCTGATGACCAAGGGCAATCCAATAATTAGGTTGCTCCCCAGCTGGCCGTAACTGGAAAATAAGCCCAGGAAACTCTCACTCAAATCAAAGGACCCTATGAGTCAGAGCCTGGACCCTAGGTTCACTTCAAGGATAAATTCCTTCCTTACTCCCTGGGTCATAGGACCTTAAACAGGAAGTTTAAGAGCACTATCTTATACCAAAAGGGTTAAAAAAATACACTGAAGATTTGTATTCTATTCCCACTACCTGTCACTGACAAAGGACAAGTGTCTGCTTAATCTCTTTCCCTTACCAGATTGTCCAACAGAGCCCTTACTCCCTGTTGCAAATCCCCCAGGAATAGCCTATCACCTTCTTCAACAATGATGCCATCAGCCTCATAGAGTTTTGACTATCAGAAAACTATAGTGGGATGTGAAAAACTGGTCCAATCCTTACCCAGGGCATTAAGAACTTCTTGATTTGCTCTACTTTAGGCAAGGTCAAGAAGTCAAGGATCGCCCTCAACCACTATACCTGGAGGCATAAAATAGCAGATAAAACAAGGGAAACTCCAGGCCAACAACTTTGTATAAGCTGAAAATCACACAAAATCTGTAAAATCAAGGCCTTGCTTTCCGGAAAGCCCAAGTCATTCCCACCAAGATGAATGACTAAAACATTAGCAGGCAACCAGTGCACACCTCAAACAGAAGAGACAATAAACCACTCCACTGAAGGCATACACCGAAAGCATACACACACACATACACACTTGCACAAACCTGCACAAACTCCACTAAACTGCCACTGAAGCTACTATTGCATCATCATCACCAACACCTCCACCACAATTATTGTTGTTGTTACTGTATTTATTTCTATCCCCACTATAAACTGCCACCATTGAAACCTTAAAGGTATCAATAAGGTAGTAAAACAAGATATCAATATAAGGACTATAGGTATCAGTCTTGAAAGGGACAAGCAAGGCCTAGATAATAACCTCAGACTCTATAACCAACTCAATGAAATGAAGGGCTAGCAAGGAGGGTGAGGCATAAAACCTTGATGGGCCACCTGAAAAATCTAAAAAGGCATGGTAAAAATCCTCCACCATTAGCAGAAAGTAATAGACCTCAGGCATCATGCTGTATCACGAGCAGCTTTCTGGTGTCCAGTGCTAGACTCAAGGTTCTCTGTTCTCTCCCATGGAGAACATCAAACTACTACCTTCTCCCACAGCATCATTTACCTCATGAGTCTACCTATGTAATACTTTGAAATTAAAAAAAATGATAAAGAGTATTTTCAACCCTCTTAACAATGCAAGTACCTGCACAAAACCAGCAAGTAAAATGAAGTGTTTCTGCAAAGCTGAAGTCTACGGAACTCAAATCATATGAAGTTATCTCTCTGTTTTATTTTTTTGCATCCTTTTTTAAGATTTAAAGAATTTTCTCTCTATAAACATTTGCCTTTTGTTAACTTTTTTTTTCTCTATTGCTAGTTGACTGCCTTTGTTCTTCTGGGTCTTTTAAATTTTAGCATCATTTGGTTTTAACAGGGTTTCAAGGGACAATCTCACATCCTGAATCTGCAGTCATCTTGCATATGAATTATCGGTCTCATACACCACAAGTATTGAATAAACCAATGCAGGTAGCTGATCGCTTTTGTTCATAGCTTTTGAAACCACAATTAAGATGATGCAACCGTGTTCCTTTTTATATAAACACCAGTTAGCATGAAAACCATTTCCTTGTGGTACATACCTCAGCCATTTGGATAAGACTGTAAATACCATGAACAAAGTGACATTGCCAATTGCTGGGAGACAGGATGCCAATCAGATGAAGCAGACTCACAGAAGAATCACTGTGCCAACAAATATTTCTCAACAGTTTTGCCTCTCCCCCTGAGAGAATAATTGTCTTGCTGATATTATATATACAAGACATGTCCTACTTGCTGTGAATTTCTCAATATGCCTCAAGAAAAACCGCATTAGCTATGTAAAACAATGGTTAACTCATAAAGTTTAGTGACTCCTTGCTAAGACTTCTAATACATGCTCTTTAAATATGAAACAATATTTGTGGATGTGTGTAACCATAACAGTGATCTGTCAGAGAGCCTTGAAATGTAAATGTTAATGGAATATGGGTTTGGTTATGTACAAAGAAGAAAATATGCATTCAGTTCTCTGTAGGTGTCAACAGTATGATATTAAGTCAAATATTAAAGAGAAAAAGGAAACAAAGTGGTTTCTTCCAAGGTTAGGGTCATATTGCCCTATCCTAGAAAATGTGAGACCTGCACACATTTATGTGAGTTTTGAAATGTGCTTCATGTTTGTCCTTCAATAAGATAGAATCTTGCTTGAAGAACCAGAGGAAGAAGCAAACAGCTAACAGGAGGAGGAAGAAGACAGCTATGTTTTCAAGGCTGGGAGGAGGAGGATCATGGGAATTAGAATCAGAAAAGCAGAATTTAAATTAAGAACTTTTGCTGATGACTTGGTAATTATCCTTCAGAATCCTCTTGAATCAATAATAACAGTGCAAGAAGAAAATAAAAGAATTCAGAAGGTTGGCTGGACTGAAGATAAATAAAGAGAAGACAAAAATATTGGCTAAAAATATGACTACACAAGATAAGAATGGGTTTCAGTTAAAGACTGGTTTTAAGAGAGAGAAGAAAGTGAAATATTTAGGTATTAATTTAACCAGAAATACAAGCCAAGTATATGAAAATTATGTTAAGACTTGGAAAGAAATTAAAGCTGATATGGAGAAATAGCAGAAACTAATTTTGTCTCTACAGGGGAGAATTTCTACAGTTAAGATGACCATACTTCTGAAGATGATGTTTCTTTTCCAAATGATTCCAGTTTTGACCAAGGAAGCACCATTTAAAGTATGGCAAAGGACATTTCCAAATTTATATGGGGAGACAAAAAGCCCAGAGTGAGATTTAAGATTTCACAAGATGCCAAAGAGTGAGGTGGTCTAGGACTACCTAGTTTTAAAGTTTATTTTGCAGCTACATTCTTTACTTGGATTAAGAAATGGATAACTCTAAGGGATAATAAACTGTTGAACCTAGAAGGACATGATCTAAGATTTGGATGGCATGTATACTTATGATATTAGAAAGTTAAAGTAAATGTTGCTTTTAATATTGTATTAGACGTGCCTCATTAAAAATTCAGAATAAATATAAATTGAGATTATGTCAGAAGACACCACTCTGGATTTCACTGCAAGAAGCTTTTTATAAAACAGAAATAAGAGCAGACCAGACATGGTTGACTTATTATGACATGTTAATGAAAGGAGAACAGGACTACAACATGAAAACAATTCAACAACTACAAATGGAAGGTTATTCAATACAACGGCTTTCACACAGACAGTATTATTTAAGATTTTTGGGGGATAAAAAGAAGAATGACTTTGAAAAGACTGAGTCAGACCTGGAAGTTTTGTTATGTGACAATGAAGACTATTTGATTGCCAAAATATATAAACTTTTGTTGAAAATAGAGATGGAAGAGGAAGAAGTGAAGGAATACATAATTAATTCAGGAAGGAATATTGGACACTCAATATCAATGAATCAATGGGAAAGACTATGGACAAAAGAAATTAAAAGTATACTCTGTTACAATCTACAAGAAAATTACTATAAAATGATGTTACATTGGTATTACACCAGAGGGACTCTCAAAGATGCATAAAGAAATGAATAATAGTTGTTGGGAATGCTTGGATCAAGTTGGATCGTTGTACCATATGTGGTGGACTTGTGAAAAGGCAAAGCAATTTTGGAAGAAGATACAGAATACAATCCAAAAAAATTTTGAAATGCCAAATCACAAAGTCCCCAGAGTTGTTTTTATTAGGAATCTGTCAGGAAAACTTAAATTTTAATAAACAACAAAGAATGATACAATATATGCTATTAGCAGCAAAATTAGTTTATGCAAAGTATTGGATAAAGACAGAAAACCCAACAGTAAATGAATGGTTCAGTAGATTGATGACAATTGTGGAAATGGATAAATTGACAGAGAGGTTGAAGACATTCCAGAGCAATATTTTTTTTTTAAAAAAAAAAAAAGGTAATTATTGATTGAATACTTGAGAGAAAGTGAGGGTGAAATCATGATTTTGGGGTTCTGAATTTGCCATTGTTATTTTGCCTTGTTATGAATACATTATGTTAAAGTTTCAAATCATGCAAGGGAGTTAAAGAAAATTATAAAAACTTGCTTTTTTCTTTGTGGATATATTATAATTAATTTACACTTGACAATTTTATAGCATAGATATAGCTCAGATATTAAATATATTGTGTGTGTGTGTGTAATTAACTTTATTACACTTGTGCTTGTATAATTTACATTTAGTAGTTAATGGTCAAAGTGGATACCATTTTTTAACTGTGTGTTGTTTATATTCTGAGTTAATTGTTTATTTAGATTAGATGGGTTTGGTAGTCATTGTTTGGGTAGTGTAAGTTAAATAGTTTAATTTAGAATATAGTTTTTTGATATGGATTGTTTGTCTATTGTTTGTTTTCTTACGTGTTATGTTCTGTTTTTGTCATATATATATATATAATAATATATATACAGCTACGCTGGGGAGAGCATAGTTGTTTCCGCATCAAGAAGTATAAATCACAACCAATTGATGGAATACATGAGGCTAGCCAGTTTATGGAATGTATGTTTGGTTTGCATTTTAATCCAATTTAAGGCAATTTGTGCTTCCGAAAATAATAGATAAATTAAAGCGCAACTGTGCTTCAGGATTTTTTTTTAATTCCCTGAATTTTTTTTATATAGTTCTCTGGTCTGAAAATTCATAGAAAACACATAAATTTGGGAACAGGTATTTGAGATATCTAACAATATTTAGCAAAAGTGCCTGCAAAAAAAAAAAGTGAGTATATTGGAAAGATGTATATAAAAATGTACATGATGTTAGTACTATTTAGTGCTATGAAACAGGATGGTGCTTTGAAAACTATGGTGAAAGAAGGATGTGTGTGTGCGTGCGTGTACACATCACATATTATTCCACGTATATTTTCTGGATGTATATGCTTGTTATCAACTGTAATAGACTTGCACTGCCTACATCATGTGTCATACAGCTTGCCTTGTTTTGTTTGAACAGTTATTTACTGTACTCATGTAAAATTTATGCTATTGTTCACTTATACACTTGGTCTTAATACATTTTCACATGCTTACTATTTTGTGGTTGTCATCTGTTTTGTTTTTTATGCTTCTTGGCACCTGGTTAACCATTCTTTTGTCTCTCTGTTTGTGCACCCTCCTCTGTTCTGGCTGTTTATAAAATGATGGACATTATATAAAGTGAAACAGACTGATATGTTAAGATTGTTGCAGGGCAGGCAAAGTTTTCCTTTGAGTGGATGGCAGAGGGAAGAGGTGGTGTGGCCAGACAGCCAGATGCAAGGCCAGAAGGATTGTTATGGCTATGTCTTGTGTATTAGAGAAGGCCACATGCCAGAGCACTGATTGGGTCACCCCACATGTTTCAGGGTGGCAAGGTAGTATAAAAAGGCTGGTGTTTGCTTTAACCAGCTGCCAGTTAGCTGCCCAACCTCGACCCGCCATGCCATTGGCAGTATACTGATTGTAAGGGGAGAAGCTGCCTGATTTTTCTCCATTATCTTCTGTTTTTCCTCTTTGTCTAATTGCTGGAAAGCAAGCCTGTTTTTGTTAAGCCTTATCTTACAGTGCGGCAATAAATCAGTACTCTAAGCCTAACTAATGAGCCTCTGGAATTTTTTCTGCTTCACTGGAGCCCTTTTCGCACCTTACCTTTTAACGCTGCTGGGTTGGGGTTTTTGCATGAGAAGGCTTGGAAGGAATGCTCTTGCAAGCCTCCTGCTTCAGTTCTGCAGCTCCTTCCTGCTCGTTCGAGCGCCCTGCCCGTGCCCCACCTCTTCCTTCCACAGTGCAGCCTGGGAGCTGTAGGCTGCGCTGGGGCAGGAAGCATGAGAGGAGGCTTCGCACGGCAGGTGAGTATGCCCCAGGCCCCTGAGCAATGCGTGAGTGTGGAACATTTTCGGATTGAAGCCGAAAATGAAAAAATCCATGCCCGCTTCGCATCAGGTCTTGAACATTGCGTAAATGTGAGTGCATCATGCAGACAGCTCTTCACATTTACACAACGCTCAAGGGGCCCTCTAGCTTCCAAAACACTGTGCAAAAAGGGCCTGGGACTCTGCTGTGGCGAAGACTTGCTTCACAGATTGCACTCTGCTCATGCTCAAAGGAGCCAAATCCTGCCAACCCTGACATGATATGCCCATCTCTACACATATCACAAACAAAACATGTACCTGTGCATAGTTTTATAGAGACCTTGTCTTATTTCCAGGCTAAGTACAAAGTGTTGATTATTACTTTTAAAGCCCTACATGGTTTGGGTCCAGGTTACCCATGGTATCACCTCCTCCTGTATAATCTTCCCCACACAATCAGATCCTTTAGGGTACATTTGCTTCAATCGGTCAGGTCTACACTGGCAACTGTTACCCAGAAGATTTTTTCTTCAGCTGCCCCTAGACTATAGAATGACCTGCCAGAAGATATTCGATGAATATGCTGTCCTAATACAGCTTTAAAGACCAATCTCTTCAAGCAAACCTATTCAGATTATTTTAAATTGTGAATTTTTACTATGAATTTTAAATATGTATGGACTATTTTAATTAGGTATTTATATTCTTTGTTCTTTTAAACTTATACTATGCATTGTAACCGTTGTTTTTTAATTGATGTTCTGCTTTTAGCCACCATATGCTATGTGTTAATCTTTTGTTGTTCCCCACCTTGATTCATGGGGAGAGACAAATTAGAAATAATAACAATTATTGTTATCATTATCATTATCATCATTATTTGTGCATTAATTGTTAGTTTGCAGGGAGAACTATCCTCTAGTCCATAGATCCAATGGTGCAGGCAAATGGTTTGGTTAACCAAAAAGAAAACATAACATTGTAATTGTGTGACTTAAAGTTGTTTCCATCTTTATAGCAACCCTAAGGTAAACCTATCACAAGGTTTTCTTGGCAAGATTTGTTCAGAGGGGGATTGCCATTGCCTTCCTCTTGACTGGGAAAATGTGACTTGCCCAAGGTCACCCAGTGAGTTTCCATGGCCAAACAGGGATCTGAATCCTGGTCTCCAACAGTTAAGTCACTAAGCCACACTGGCTCAGTATTATATTATATTATATTATATTATATTATATTATATTATATTATATTATATTATATTATTTTTCGGTGATAGCCTACACTAGTATGCACCTCATACCTATCACACATCTATGTTTTCTGTTGTATAAATAAATACATAAATAAATGGAACCATTTGAAATGGTTTAAATGACACTTCTTAGTCTTGTCCTATTTCAAGAAATGTAAATATATAGAAATGAGAAAGGGAAAGGAAAGAGGAAGGGACAAGAGTGCTTTCTAAATTAGAAAGAACCTTGAGGAAGGAGTTAAATGATTTTACTTTTGAAATTATTTATACACCACTCTCTTCATAATTTCAAAGTTCCTCTGGTGCCTTTCTAAACAAAAAAAGTACACAGTTGGGGGAAATCTTCCCCTTCCTCTCTCCTTGTATCACAGTGCTAAAAGTTCAGGCTCACTGGTAAAGTCTATCAGCAGTAGGTCCAGGTCAGATGCTTGAAACTTGGTAGTTTTGGTTTTCCATATAACAACAAAGGGTTTACAACAAAGTTGTCTCACTTCCTTCAGGAGAAGTGCCATTACTTTCAAGCCTTGTGGAATGTCAGCAGTACTGAAAATAAGGAAAAAAAATTTACAGAGAAATATAAAGAATATTTGCAAACAACACTATTTGATTAGAAAGGAGCCTCTGGACACACTATGAGATTTTTTTGCAAATTTTTCAGTGATTTCAGGTCTTCTTTACAATAGCTTCATTTGCACGAGAACATTACATTTTGTCTAGAGTTCCAGGTGTTTGCTTGTTTGTTTGTTTTTCCACAAATCTGTCTTGTATCTGTGCAAAATGTTGACATTTTCCACATAAATGTATTTTGAGAATGAAATACAATTTTTGAGATGATAATGAGACAAGATTTACACTGAATCCAGTATCATCTTCCAAAATAGGGGAAGATTCCCAAAATAGGAGACTTTCGGTGGGTTTCCTATTAGTTTTAATATTTATCTGATATAAAAATAATATTTGAGCTGTACAATCTTTCGAGGAAACAGAGAATCTAAGGCCACCTTCTTCTATGTTCTACTGCATGAAAGCTCAATGAGGCTGCATCTTTTTCTATTTTTTCCAGATTATTTTCTTTTTAATAATTTCCTTCCTATAGTTGCTAAAACATCCTCCACAGATTAGAGAACTGCAGCCTGAGAGGCTCAAAGTCCACTCCCATCATATGAAATGTTTCTTGTGTTATCTTTTTTGTACACATACACATATTGTCAATTTTTATGTAAAATAACAAACTCCAGGTAACATTAAGCTGGACATAAATCAAAATTAAAATGCAATGCTAAAACAATTTTAAAAAACACGCTAAACATTAATTCCCTAAAACAATAACGCTATCTTACTAACTAAATAGCAACATAATAAAACACAAAAGGACTCTGGCAACCTTACCAAACCATAATGGAAAAGAGAAAACAGAAAGAAAACAGAAAAATAATATTCCACTATTACAGATCCTCCTAAACAAACTACTAACATCCACATCCACCAATTATTGCATCTTTTGATTTCTTACTACTGAAGAAGTCCATAAAGAGTAATTTGTGGCTTCTTAAAAACAAACAAATGTTTGTGGCATAAAGTATTCTGGGCAACAGCCCCATGGTCAAATATTTCTGCAACAATATTTAATCTGTTGTATTTCTTCTTACTTTCCATTGTCTTGCGTGATGACTTGTGTACAATCATTAGGTAGGAAGTGTTCACGTTTAGAACAATTTTAGACAAACATCTAGTGCCATCTTCTGGATGGATTCAAAATGAAAGAGTGGTGATGGGGTTTTGTTTTTGTTTTATGAGAGAGCAGAACATAATTTAAACCACAAAAAAGAGGAAAAATAACGTCTTTGCATATCAGAAATGGCTGAAACAAAATGAAAGATGTGTCCATATTTAGAGTGTGATATGCTTAAATAAAAGAGAGAACTGATGAACACCTATGAGAAGTAGGAGAAAGCAGAAGACAGAGCTCAGCATGCTGATTGATGGTCACTTGCTTTATTTATTTTTAAAAAGCCCATTTTGAAAAATAAATAAAGCAAGTGGTCACCAATCAGCACATTGAGCTCTGTCTCCTGTTTACTTCTAGATGAGTGCATAATCATAAAGTTATTGGTAGAATTAAGAAATATTATGATCTATCAGTTTATGCTAAGAACAGGATCTATCCTTTCATTAATAAGGTGGTTTGTACACATATCAGAATCTGATATACTGAAAATTAATTGGTTATATTGTAAAAGTCATAATTGTGATATTATCATTATAATATCAAAAATTAATCAAATATTTTGAGTTGGTAAATGGCAATTTTTTAAAAGAAATCTAATCAAATAAAAATCAGAATTTTCAAGAAGGCAAACAAAATGTATTCGCTACAAGACCATTTGCAGCCTTCAACATTTATTTGTATCAACCTTATCCTCCTATGCTGTGCTACTACAAATTCAGGAGCCTTGAAGCTGACATATTTATCTAAACAGTATAGAGGAAACTTCAACTTTGATGGATCATCTTCATCTGGAATACGGTTCAACAGCCAAAACAATATTTCTTCTCTCTTATGTCATCCTAAATTGTGTAAAGCAAATAATTATCCAAGGTTTCCAGACACTGTATACCATATCTATAAAACCATGAGGCTATTTCACCAGTGACCATGCTGCGATGGCAAATTTTGTAGTTTTAAGGCCAAAAAGCTAGAACATAAAATATCTGTGATATTCTATTTGCTTTTCTGGAAATTACAGCAATTCCCTCTGTTTATTTTGGCTGAGACCTGAAGATAACTAAAGGAGCTTCACAGATAGGAAGTTTCCCTCCTACAGATACTTATAAATCATCCAAAACTATGTAGATGATCTTTCCAAACAATGTGGAAGGGTTTCTGGGGTAGAAGAAAATGAGCTACCATGGTAAGAAATTCATAAAAATAACTTTCAGGGAAAATATCTAAGTACTTCATATCTCTATTTCAAATTGTTGCCAGCTATCTTCCAGCTTTTGGGTAGATGGACATTTTCCTAGTCCCAGATCTCCATTAAACATACAGCTTCAACTTTACCATGTTATGTGCACGTCATCTTGTTAACAAAATCTTTTGCCTAAGACCTCACATTTAAAAAAAAAAAAACTGGCAAAGGTCAAATAAAATCCCCTCTCCTTTTATTGTTTCCTCTGCCTTTAGATCATGGCTAAAATCTACTGTGTTAAGGTCCCTAGGAATGTCTTAACCTTTGAAGTCTTCCAATTCATTTTCCAGTACTGATATTTCTGAGCAACTATCTATGAAATATTATCCAGATAGAACATTATTATTCTGATAATGTCATTCAAGACAAAAGTCAAGTCTTAATTTTAATTAGTTAACTAAGGTCTCAGATTCACAGGTTAAAAAAAAAGACTTTCTACTTTTCCACTATGCATCGCAAAGACTTCTGGGAAATATACTGCACACTCATAAGTAAATGACCTGTTATTGACTTATCATTGCTACACTGTCCAACATAGTTTGCAAGTTCTGTTCCATATGCAACATCTAGTCTTCATTCCCTGTATGAAATATTCCTTCATTTCAAGTGGCAGACACAACTTCTGTCAGTGTGGTGAGTGGTAAGGAATGCTAGGAATTGTGGTGCAGCAACCTGGGGAGAGCCACATGATTCCCGCTCCTGGTCTAATGCAATGTCCAGAACGCTGATAGTAAAGACATACTTCCTCTAAATTAATACATTAGTCTAATAGGCAAAAATGTCACAGCTGGCCATTCCATGGTTGTGGCTGGATGTATGTGCATAGAACAGTCATGAGGTTTTGGAAGGATGTGTATTATATAGCCTGTCCTGAATATTATAAAGTAGCTTGTTTCTCTCTGGCTTAATGCAGGACCTGAAATAAATCTTGAAATAAGAATGCTCTTCTTGTTCACTTGACTTTTATATATATAGAATGGAAAGCAAGGAAATGTAGCAAACATATTAGGCTAGTCTAAAAGGCCTTGCAAATAACAACTTGCTTAATAAACATAGGTGATAAGGAATTCCATGTAGGTGAATGCATGAGATTCCATCCAGATGAACAAATGGTAGCTTCTTATTGAAACTAGTTTTCAGTGTATATTGGGATAGGCAACTTGTGTCCCTTTAGATGCTATTAGGCTGCAGTACCCCACTATCACTCCGCTACTACTGCTGGCACCTTTAATCTGAGTCTTGAGAAGAAAGCCTGTCTGATTTGGTAGATCCTATCAGTATCATAACCTCATACCTCATGGAAACACACAATCCCATCACCACAGAAAGGGAGAACCAAGGTGAATTTTCAGTAGAAGCCAAAATGTCTAAATTGAAGCAATTATCCTTTGGACACATCATGGGACAAAATGACTCATTGGAAAAGGTGATAATGATTAACAAAGTGGAAAGCAGCTTGAAGAGAGAAAGACTCTGTTAGGGGAGGATTGGTTCAATCAAGGAAGCCATGGCCTTAAATATGCAAGATTTGAGCAGGACTATAAAAGTCCAGGGCTCTTGGTGGTTTCTAATTCATAGGGCCACTATAAGTTAAAGCTGACTTGGTGGTAAATAACAACAACAAATCATTGCTTAGTTTGTTTTTCAATGCAAAAGTGAGGAAAAGAGTTTCTGCTCTTGGATAATACTATTGGATTTTTGAGTGTATATTTTCAATGATCTTTCACATTTTTGGAATTTTCCCAAAATTTTATTTGCACAAAAAACAGTGGTTTTTTTGTTTGTTTTTGTTTAATATATTTGTTCTTTAATGTCCCTCCCCCACAAAAAATACATTATTCTCTGTGGAATTTCCAGATGATGTCCAAACATTCAAGGAAACCATATAGTAGTTGACACTTTAAAAAAAATGTTTCTGGTTGAACATGAGAAAATTTGTGAGTATCCTTTACATCTGTAGGAAATACTATCCTAATTGAAAAGTGGCACATATAAATTTGGCAGTATAATACCTAGTTCATGCACTGCTTCCTTTTCCCCCCTCAGTATCTAATACTCACAGATATAATTTTTTCTGTACATAAGGGCTCCCTTCATATAACACTTGCATGCACTCTCGCTCTCTCGCTCTCTCTCTGTGTATGTGTGTATACACACATGCATACACATCCAGAGACATATACATACTCTTTATTCCATCTGGATTACTATAATGTGCTCTATGGGGGCTGCGTCTGTAAAATGCTTGGAGATGTCAGTTGGCCAAAAGAACTGTGATTATTAACTGGGGCTGGTTATGGATGCATACAATTCACTTGTTGCAAGAGCTCCACTGATTGCTGGTCCATTTCCAGGCACAATTCAAAATGCTAGTTATAACTTATAAAGTCCTATATTGTTTGAGTTTTGAACCTTGTATCTCTCTATACAAACAGTATTGAGTTCTAGAATCTTCAAAAGAAGTCCTTCTATATGCCCAGCTGCTTTCCCATGATCATATGGTGGGAACAAGTGATAAGGTCTCATTGATAGCTGCTTCCAAATTTTGGAATTCCTTCCCTAGGGAGGCTACCATGGCTCCTTCTTTCCACTCCTTCTGCTGGCAAATGAAGATCATGCTATTACTTTTATAAGCTGACTATGGGACTTTATGAGCTGACTATGAGCCACTTTTAATTGCATATTGTTTTGTTGACTTTTTATTTCCTGTATTTTCATGAATTTGAAATTTGAACTCTATAGATAGTTGAATTGTGTGTATGTGTAGATCTACTTGTCTATCTTTCTATACATACATGCACACATACATATACACATACATATAATACACATACACACATGCATATAATTCAACAACGTATAGACTGAAAACCATTTCAAATGATTTTTTTTTTTGCATTTTTATTTAAATCTGCACTAGTTTTAATAACTTATAGGCCTCCTTCAGGCTTGTTGTTGGTGAAAAAGCAGGATGATGTTAATGATATCAACACAGCAACTTACTTAAAAGCCATCACTGCCAGTGATCATCCTCACATCTTGTGGTAATGAACTCAATAAGACAATTATGCAAGGTATTTCCTTGTATCATTTTGGAACCAGTGCCTGGGGATTTAAACTACTAAGCAAGTTGATTTAACTGTAACTTCATCATTCCACAACCTAGACTGCTTTCTGTAAGTTAATGCTTCATGAGGAAGAGAGATGAATGAGATAACCCCTACAGCTCTTCCTCAGATCAAATCAGTCCAGTTTGTAAGGGACTGTGATATTGTACCATGAACCACAATACAAACTGAGCCAAATCTTTCACCCTAGCTTTATCCAGCAAGTCATGGTGGGATTAAGAAAATGCCACCAAAGATTAGGATGGGTAGACCAATTTGAACCCTAATTTCACGGTAGATGGAGTATTACCTTAACTGTACAAGTGGCTCAAGAGCTTCTCCCTCCCACCATAACTTAGAGGAAGACTTTTAGCCTCCTAGTACAGCTGCTTTTGATATCAGTGAACTTGAAGAACTTAAAGACTGGATAAAGTCAGCAACCTCAGTTGTCTTGTGACCCCATCAGATTGTTCTTCCTATCATACTTTGTATGGAATATTGGAATACCCTTTCTCTTGTCTGAAAGAAGAAAGAGATTTTATCCATAGCTGACTTGAAATCATGCCATACTAATGCAAGGGTAACTATGTTGACCATAAGACTGATTCTCAAATCCATACTATAGTCAACCTGAAGAAGGCTGAAATATTTCCATACAAATTTTTGAAATTTGTTTCTAAACTATGCAATTAAAAAAAAACAACTAGCAAGCAAGTGAAAAGATGGTAGAAATTAAGTTGTAAGTCATGTTGTCCCAGATGTTGTGAGAGGAAGAGTCTACAGAATATGAAATCAGTCTTTTCAGATTATACTGTAATGGTCTCTTCAGCTTGCTAGGAACAGGAAAGGTTAATAAAACAAAAACAATAACATTTTGTTCCTCATTTGGTTTCTCCATCAATTTTCCACGCTGTATATTTCTTCAGGAGATTGGGGAAGGCTAAGGACCCTAAGCCTCAAGCAACTTTTATTTTTTTCAAGTTCTGTGCTGCTACTCCTTCTGCCAGAGCCTGTACAGCAAGAAGTCTCACAAGTTGCAACAGTGACCCTCAATTCTCTGCCTTTGTGCAAGCATAACTTATGCAGAAACATTTCTGTTAAGCCAGAGAACCATGGTGTCAGCTGGGAATGAGTTGTGACAAGTACCCAGATATTAAAGGTTCCTCAAACATAAAAATCAAATGTTTTACTTCTCCAGTGCCATTCACCCTGAAATTAGTTTTCCTGCCTTCAGATCCAAAGAAGCACAACAATTCCCTGAGACTTCAGCTGGCACTCTAAGACTTGCAACAATAATTACCATCCATGTCATCATACGTTTGGTTTGTAATGAGGAACACTGACAATGATGTAATTTTGCTTCTCTTATTGATAACCTAGGCTCGGTTGTTTGATGTCCTGAAAGTAATTGCCCTGGTTGTGGCTGGAAGATTATATGAGAATGAGATGGAGGTGACTGGCAACAGGATACACTAAATACAACACTGTCAGTGTGCAAGACCACTAAATTGGTCTGAAATTCAATTGCTATTATGGTTGCCAACCACCCAGAATTAAAAAAAAAAACCCTGTCCAGATCAGTTGATGGAAAAGCAATTAACAATGGGATTAACCTCTTTCTTCAAGTTCTTAGTTTGTTTTACAGCATAGCTTAGGTAAAGAAAAATCTTTTCCACTTGGCTTCAGTGAACCTGCCAAAAACAGTTGTGTTCTCCTGGTACCAGCCCTACATTTTGCTCAGGGCACCTTCAAAATAATAGAGTCTGTTTACTGGATGTTGATGGACAACCTGATGCTCCTCAATATTTGCCAATACCAAGTTGCTCATTATTGATGGTTCTGTGATAGGGAGGCAGTTGCACAGCAACCTTTATCAACCTTTGTTAGCTCAAGATTTTTTTTCCCAAGTCAGAGCAACAAAAAACATTCCTACAATTAAAACATGTGATGCCTAAAGGCAGCTAAATAGTTTTGGCACATGAGGCAGAAACTCCCACAAGTGTCTCTCCCCATACTTAGTATAAATCACAGTGAGGCAACTCCCACCAAATACCAGATTTAAAAAAAAAAATCTGAGAAGTTAATAACCTGGTTGCTCTACAGGAACAATTGTAAATGATATGAAATATTCTCTCTCTGTATGAACATTTGTGAACACACATTCTCTTGTACATTTATGTTCACACATCTCTTCTGCCCTCTCTCAATGATACCTCTGACCTTTTAGTCAATGGGTTTATCTGCCTTTCAGTTATAGAAAAGCTGTAGGTCCTTCCACCCAGGTTGCATGAAAAATGAGAACAAGTTTGTTAGCAAAAGGGGAAGCCACCTTCCCATTAGGGTGACTGCCTCAGGTGGCAGTTTTTGGGTGTCAAGAAAAGGCAATGAATGGTTACTTGTTTCATTTAATCTTATTGCATTTTTACTGTCAGGGAGGGGGAGAGGCACTTGTGGGGCTTTCTGCCTCAGGTGCCAAAACAACTTTGTTCCATTAGATGCTGTGAAAAGCTCCATTTACCTACCAGAGTAATTCTTGTAACAACATTGTGTGAATAATGAGAGTGATATTCCATTCAAAAATATTTCCTCCCTACTGAGGATGCAAATTACAAACATGCATAGACTTCACTTCCTAATACCAAAGACATTAAGACATTACAGGTTACCAGAGTAAGGTAAAGTTTCAGGCCTAATGCTTTCAAACTTTGCAAGAGCCATTAACTCTTAATCTTCATAGCTTATCATTACAGACAAAGCACTTTCAATATCCCACTGCTTTTAAACTAACAGATATGGAGTGAAGTGGGACAATAACTTAGGAGAAAGGGTCTTTCAAGGTTTATTGTACAGCAAATTTATGCCACGCTTCTTAAAGTGCTTTCTTATAGGTTGGCATGTCTTTATAAAAGTCTATTACTTGGTGGTCCAGCATATCACTTGTAATGTAAACCTTTCCTCTGCAATAGAATTCATACAGAGCACATTTGTGAGACAGATGTGGTCTTGGACAACAAGATTCTTCAAAAAACATCTCAGTTACTGCGTCCTTTCTGTTCTGTTAAAACTGAAGAAAATTGACCCAGGTTAGGATGTGGGAGAATTAGATTAACAAGAACTTTTCAAGGAAAATCTTTATGCACAAAGTTCTTTACAAGCTACCTAGAAATCTTTCTTCCCTGGGTGTATGGAAATTAACAGCAAGAACAAGCATCCAGAGAATGTGCTTTAGATATTGGATGTTCACCTTCAGGGGAGAAAGGTGAGTTATTTGATCCACAGGTTTTCTCCTCATTCTACAATTCTGATATAAGAAGTTGATGTTTGTACGTACAGCAAGGCTATGTGCATGATATAGATATGGGTAACAAATGTGTGGTATCATGATTTGAGTGGCTGCTCTTGGATTCCTTGCTCATTAATGGAAACCCACTGCATGACTTGGGCATGTCACATACTCTCAGCCCAAGAAAACCCCATGATAGGGTCACCTTATGGTTGCTGTAGATTGGAAACAACACGAGACAGATGATATATAACTATAGCTACAGAAATCTGTCCATGCTGGCTGAAGGATTCTGGGAGCTGCAGTCCAACATAACCTTTTCTTAGTCTGTAATTGATAAGACGTAGATATGATACAGAAAAAAATACAATTCTACGGTCTGTTTAAATAATGTCAATATGCATGCATTGTTTATTTTGACTTATTCCTCCAGCTTCACCTTTTCATACAATATTTGGAAGAAGCATTCCAGATTCTGAAGCCACCTCCTCAAAATTGCCAGTCACCTGAAGAACCTCCTCTGATACTTGTGACTTCTATCATAAGACATCTGATGGAGACTCAAGTGTGAATCAGCCAAACTAACATTCTCTGACTAATTTGGTTTTCAGGAACTTGGACTCAACTGAGACTTAGCAATTATCTTTCCAATGCAGAAATAATGACTGACTTTCTTTGGGTGTTGTATTAGCATAGCTAATTATACTCCAGCTGGTTGCTGTTGGATGTCATTCACTAACGGATAGGCTGCACTGTGAACAATTTTTCTCCACCATCTTTGATAGGAAGTGCATTGGTCAGTAGCCTTTCTATCTATTTTGAAGGTATTCCCCATCCATGATCCCTGGAATAGTTTTGTGGAAAAAAAGGAACAGAGGGGCTTATAATGAACAGCAGCCTCATTTAGCACAAAGCCTCCTTTTTCCTTCATTCTCGCCACCCTGCAAACATCCCATTATTCGTTTTTCCCCTTTCCTTTTTAAAGCTGTTGGCTTTCCTCACAGAAGCCATTTCCACCCTACACTGTTAATAGTGCTATCATTCCACTCTCAACATCCAGTAGAATTCTGGGGTTTGCAGTTTGCTGAGGCCAACAAGCTCTCTGACTAAGGAGTCTAAATGCTGAAAACCCAACTGAACTGAAAACCCAAAGATTCCATCGGATGTTGGAATAATAGCACTATATAACAGTGTAGCATGGAAATGGCCAGAATCAACAGTTGGTGAGGGAACAGGAGGAAAGCTCCAACTTCAGCTTCACAGAATCAAAGTGGCACAATCCATAATCTGGTTGCTGTTGTTGCTTTCTCAGTGCCTCTACGAAAGAAAGAAAGAAAGAAAGAAAGAAAGAAAGAAAGAAAGAAAGAAAGAGAGAGAAAAGGAAAAAAAGTTTTGGTGAAACAAGTAAGGATTCCTTATGCAAGTTATTTCCCTCCCTCTGAATTATTTTGGGCCTCACCTAAATTATTTTATCCTTTACCTTTCATTTCACTTTAGGAGTTTTCATAAATGAACAACTCAAATTGTCCAAATCCTGAACAACAAACTCTATATTTATCTCACTTATATATGGATTCATACAGAACTCTGAAAAATCTACTGCTACCCTTACCTTCCATTCTCTTTTGGCCCATTTACTTTCCATAGAAGTAGCCACAAGTTTCTTTCCAGTGCTTGAAATAATAGCTTGCTGCCACTAGAGGGCATGTTTGCACTTCTCTGAAGATGCCAAGCTGTGCCAGCAATCTCCCAGCCTCAAGCACAATTGATATTCACTGCATTGAATCTCTCCCTGCAAATCAGCCTGACTTTATTGGATAACAACTTGAGTTCCTGATTAGACATGTTGTTAAAATAAGAATATGATGTTTTAATGCCAATGTATAAACCCATTCCAAGTTTGAAAGTAAATTGAAGTAAAATTTAAAAATTGAATAAAGACATGAAGAACATGCTTTAAAGTGAAACTGACTTTTTTTTCATTAAATGTGCATTCCTTAACTAACTGGTTACCTTCTCTTTTAGTTCACAACTGTTGTTTTTCAAGTGTGATAAAGAGCTTCTTAAGTCTCTGTTGACAGATGTGGTCAAATGTGCCTAAACAGCACTGGTAAAATACACATAAAACTTTTAAAGAACTAGATAACATCATTTTGTTCATAGTTCTCGCTGGACACAAAATGTACTAACCCAGCTCTTGAGACATTTCAGCACCAAATGTGAAATTCTCCCACAGCACTTGATACTATATGACAAGATTATACAATTATCAAACGATTATAACAGTTCAGTGGAAGATGCCCAGTAGGGGTGTAATTATTCACTCTTTTTTGTTCCTTAGGTGTGGGTAATTTTAGCAATTGTCTTTCTGTACAGTTTTTGAAGACTATTTGCACTTTGAAACTTGATGTACACAGAATTTTCACATGATATTTTTGCACAGAAAACAGCAGTTTTGTGCAGGAAACAGCTCATTCTATTTAGAAAATATTTCTACACAGAAAATAATATTTATGCATAGAAAAATGCTGTTGCATATACAAAACAACCATGTGTAAATTTTGCACAGAATAAGTCCCAAACTGAGAATTCTTCTTCTTCTCAGTATTTCTTAGCACTTGTGAAACATGTTTTTTATTTTATTTTTTTATTTTCATTTTTCAAGTATTCCTTCCATATCTAGGGCAGATTTGATATGTTAACTGAAGCCATAATGTATGACATAAAATTCTAGTGTCAAGGTTCCAAATTACCATCCATTTACATTGTAGATATATGCAAAGAGGGCCATGGAACTCAAAACAGGATCAGGTATGGGAACACATGAAGTCAAAAGTTTTCTTTACTTAGTCAGACCACTGGCCCAGCCCAGTATTATCATCTTTGGGTTTTAGTTAACATGCTGACCTATTAATCCTTGGTATTCCCTGTGGTGGTCAGCTCTTCATGTACTAACCAGGATTGGCCCTGTTTAACTATTAATATCCCATGAGACCACATTTACAAGATCTGAGATGAAACATAGCAATTCCAGTTAAATGAAAAGTAGATGAACTATGACACTTGTAAATATAGGCTCCACATTATCCATCAGGAAATATGGATACAGAAAAGAAAACACACTACAGAAAAAAAACACACACACACTATTAGACTTCCTCCATTGGAAGTGGAATCTAAATGGATTTTGGGGACCTGCATGCCTTCTCACTTCCAGCTCCAAGACATAATTATAATACTTAATATTTAGAATTATTAAAACAAATTTGCTCCTTACAGGATGGACTTGCGGACTGGGTAAAGGCAGTGGTGAATGTATCTCTGCAACAAGGGAGGATTCCACCATGCCTAAACGAAGGTAAGACTGTTGCTTAATAACAATGCCTTCCTGAATCCCAACACACTGGATAATTTCAGGGCAATTTCCAATCTTCCATTTCAGGAAAAGGTCTGGAAAATGTGATGACCTCTGAACTTCAAGGGTAAAAAGACGGTTAATCAAAATCCATTTCAATCTGTCTCCAAGCCTGATTATGGGAAAGAGGCAGCCTTAGTGAATGACCTACAAGTTCTATCCCAGATAGTTGGCCAAGGGGAATACCATGGTTGATGGCGTCAAAACCTCTGAGAAATCCAGTCAAACTGAAGGGGGTACATTTTCCTTTTTCAATTTGTGGCAGAGGTCATTCATATGTGCTGTGTGGGAGGGTGTACTGTAGCTGTGTAATGTGGAGTCACTGTCAAGACACAATGTGTGTGTAGGGGAGAGAACAGTATAGCTGGGCCAAGTGAGTTGGAGGAATACTTTGTTGGGAAATTGAGAGGTTTTTAGTAATAAGTCTCCCAACCACCAAAGTATTCTATAATGCACAAATAGAAGTTGAACAGATTACCAGTCCCATTTCTATCACTCCACCCCAGACACACTTAATCTCACTCAAAATAAACACAGTTTGGTTGAAAGTATATAAAACGATTTACTCACATAACCTTGTGCACAGTTTACACAGGTTCAAATTCTTGAAGAAAGTTGTTACCGTAGTTTCTAGCCTGGACTTGTGGGATATTAGATATCATTTGATATCAATAATTTGGCCTTCTTCACTCATTCCTCTCCAAGTGCTTGCAAGGCCCCTGGACAAGCACGTATATAGGCATGGCCACTAATAGCTGAAACATTCCAAACAAATACAGGCAGGCCAGAAATAGCCAGACTGCCACTTTAGAAGACCGCAAGGCAAGTACCACATTATGTATGCATGCTACTTACAAAAGACTCCCTGCCCCGAGCAGGCAGCTTGATGAACGCCAAACACTCTACTGTCAAGCACTCCGTGTTTGCATACTGTCTGAGCTATTGACAACTCTGTCATAACTCAATCATGTAAATTGATTGGAGGCTTTATCTCCAGCCCGAAACCCATTGTTATCCCCGGAAATGGATTAGCCTACGACCACATTTTCCCCTATAAGACCCTCTGACTTTGAGCGCTTCCTCAGATCACTCTTGGCTTCCATCCCGCCTTGCTGTCATTTCATTCGGCGAGCCTTCCCCTCAGCTCCTCGTGCTGAGAATCTCCTCTGCTATGGACCTTTTTCTTCAGACTACCCGGGCTTCAGAACAGTATGTAGTATTTCTCATACAAAACCTCCTCTTAAAATCCCTCTATCCAACTCCAACCTTTATTTCTATAGATCTCTGTGTGAGTGTGTTGCATACATGTGTTGGACTGTATATCAATAAAAACAACAATTATTATTTACTTCTGTTTGCTCCTTGACTCAGCCTGACCCCGTAGACATTGAGTAAAAGATCTCGCTGTGTTGCCCTGCCTCTCGCAGTGCTAGCTTGTGCTCTTTGCTAATTCCCAACTTTATAATATTTGGAGCACACTTAGGTGACCCTCACAGGACCCCCAGAAATCAGGGTAACAAAGTTAAGAAGAAATTAAGCAGTCACATGCTTACAGGGAAGCATGCTTGCCAAAGGATCAGAGACCACATGCTTTCAGGGAAGTCAAAGAACAAAAAAGGGGAAGAGGAAGAGAACATACAAGGGGAAGTGAGTGTTGACCAGTCAACAGGAAGTTTACTCTAGGCAGTCCCCTCTATGCCTACAATAGACATGCAAACTAACTAGCCAGTTATTTAAAGTATGCAAAGGTTGCCACTTCCAACATGCTTGAACTGTTTGGGTACTAGAGGTGAGTGAAACACTGAAACAAACAAACAAACAAACAAAATCCCTCATTGCTTATTGAGCACACATTCAGCTGTATGAGAAGCAGCCTTTTTGGTTTTCAAAAAAGACTTTATACTTATTTATTATGTACCAAACAAATGTCACAGAGTCCTCTTTCTTCATTAAAGACAACAAGCCTAAACACCTATGACCAAACACATTACTCTGAGATTTGTCTAGAACTCTCAATGAATCTTGATCTCCGTCATGGGACACAACCAGTTTAGCTACAAGAGCTACTTGGAACTGATAGCACCAAGTATAAAGACCTCAAAAAAGGGAAAGTTAACACACCAACAGAAGACTGGAATGATGTGCTTTCTGTAATAGTTTTGGGATTTACTATTCACACAGTTATAATTGTGGTTATTTTCCAAATGCTCTTGTATTATTGTGCCGTTTAGTTGTAAGACCTCTTAGATTTGTTGTGGAAATTACTCATGATTTGCACTGTCCTACTCATGCAACCAGTACATCGTATGTATTTTAATAACACAATATGATCTTCCATGTTTCTAAAAAGGGCACACTCACAGTAAAGGCTTTTTTTTTTTTTAAGTTGCCAACTATGGTCTTGTTCATTCATTTATTTGCATGATTTCTTGAAGGGTAAATCAGAGCCAGATTATAACTTTTTTCTCTTGATGGATACTTATAGCCACATGGTTTGTGGATAAAGAATGGAAACTTTATAACAAG